>JARWLC010000015.1:59722011-60322011 GCA_033318265.1 Phyllotis vaccarum | reverse complement strand
TGATTAAATCATTTGAGATGGAAAAACCTAGTTTTGATCCCAATCTTTTCAGATGGGAAGATTCAGTTCAGTGCTGGGCCATGCCCTTCTGATAGCAGCCTATGTAAGGACCTGGAAGAGAGAAGTGTTTGCTCTCTGTCTGCTTGCCCTCACTCTCACCAGCAAGTTCGTTCTGTCACCGGTGTTAGAGCCCTACTTATTTGAGATTCTGAGGACTGATCCTCTTGAGAACCCTGACGGACATAGTAGTCTTAGAAAGTCCTGTCCTGCTTTCTTTCAGCACCTGCAGATTTCATTTGATTGCCCTTCGATTTTTATTGTCTCTTCAAAGTAAGCTATAAATTTGCTTAGTATTCCTTTGATGGCAATTATGGTAATTATTTATAAATCATAGTATCTGTCCCTCTCTGCCTCCTAAATATTGCCCCTTTTCTTTCTCTGTATCTGTCTTTTCTTTTTAATATTTATTTATTATGTAATCAGTGTTTATATGCCCACACGCCAGAAGAGGGCAGCAGATCTCATTATCAGTAGGTGCTGGGAATTGAACTCAGGACCTCTGGAAAACCAACCAGTGTCTCTGAACCATCTCTCCAGTGCTCCCCCCCTCTTTTTTTCCCAAAATGAGTTCCACATGTTGTGCTAGTTATGTTTCTGTAAATTTGCTGTATACTTGAGTAATATTTTATTTGTTTCTGTTGGTGAGTTTCCTCCTTAATTTTGCATGTGTTGAATGTTTTCTATTTTATATCAGGAATGTTCTACATATTTTTACAATCCCATGTCTTACGTTTGGGTACTTGCCTTTTAACTATTGTGTTAATTGCATAGTGAATGACTTATTTATTTCATTATCACAAGTCTAAACAGTATAATTTATACTTTATTGTTGTAGAGGGCCATCTATTAATATATTTGAAAAATATATTCCATGGATTATTTTCTGAAAACACCTTTAAACTTTAACTGTAACATTTGAATCATTTCTATGTCTATTCAACTTTCACTTTTACCTCTTGGTTTATAATCATTTGATTATCTCACTTGGTCTGTTTAGATATTTTCACCCAGCAATACAGATGCAAAGAAAATCACAGAGGTCTTTATACAATTGTCCTCCAAATGCACATATCTTTCAGCACTCATCAGTAGATCAGTAGATTTCTTTGAAATCACAGATGGTCTTGGGGAAATTTTTGTTCTTTAGAAGGGCTGGTCTCTCCCCTCTTCAGCGTTCTTATATGGAAGCCCTATTTTTACTTCAGGGTTACTTTGAATCTTTTGGTTTTCTGCTGTAAGCAATATACAATTGTCAGTAGCTTTGTTAATCGGTTATCTAATATCTGACTTCCCCAACTACACCATTCTCGGGTTTTTAATTGGCAAAGACCTTAGGGAGTAAACAGTGTGAGACGCTAGGGTTTGACATCCATGCCTGTGTCTTCCCTGGTATGGAGCTGGCTGCTTTGGTTGAGCTGCAAGTTGGATCTTACTCCTGTGTTCCTCCTGCATGAGAAGCTCTGATTTCAGTCTCTGCTTTCCATGGCCTGAAGTCTGAAGCAGAGAGTAATGTCAGTGCATCTCGATTGGCCTTTCCCCTTCCACAATAATAAACTCTTTAAGTCCTAGACAACTTCACTGCTTCCAAATAATCATATTTTATAATTTTCTGGCTTTATGGCTCTCTGAGGAAAAGTTGGGCTCAAAGTATATTTTCGTATGTAGATAATAATTATGGTTTACAAAAATATATAAAAATAAGCTTAACTTCCCTGCAGTAGAAATTAGAAGCCACTGGTGAAAGATACCAGGCACTGAGGCTGTAAGAATTCCATGTGAATGTATCAATAGATTTAATAGTTATAAAATGTCCATACTATCAGAATCAGTTTGTAGATTCAATTCAGTCTCTACCAAAACATCAATAAGATTCTTCCAAGAAGTAGAAAAAAAAATCCTAAAACTCACATAGAAGCTTCAAAAGTCAAAATTATTCTTGTGGAAAAGAATATACATCAAACCAGAATAATTATATTATTTGACTTTGTGACATAACACAGGCCATAACAAAAAGTCAGCATGCATTAACATACAAATAGACTCATTGACCAGAGGGACAGACTTCGGGCTCCAGAAAACACTGCTGTCCTTGTTAGCTTTATTTGTCCAATTAGCAGTCTAGAGTCATGAAAGAAAGTCTAGATTGAGGAATTTCCTATATCAGAGTGTTCTATGGGCGTATCTGTGAGGGATTATCTTTAACAATTGGTTCCCAGATTTTATGAGTGATACCATCCCTAGTCCTGAGCTGTATAAGAATATATCTAATACATAGCTAGTGAAAGACCAGCAAAGAGTATTGCTCCATGGTTCCCGCCTTGAGTTCCTGACCCAACCTCCAGTGGTGGTTGTAAGTTGGGGTTAAACCCTTTCTTCTTTGAAGCTGATTTTTGTCACAGCAGCAGAAGAGAAATCTATCAAAATCCACATATCTATAACTAATGGGATTTTAATAAAGTAACCAAAATACACTACCGATATGATGGCCTCTTTAACGAACATTTGAAATAGATATCCACATACAGAAGATTGAAATTTGAGTACTATTTTTATTGTATAAAAATGAGTACAAGTGAGTCAAAGGCCTTATTCTAGTGGTAAATCTATAGATAATTGGTACAGGCAATTATTTTCTGAATAGGACTGCAGACACATAGGGAACAAAACCAAGATGACAAATGTTTTTACAACAAACTAAAACTAAAACTAACAAAGGAAAATATAATCTATAGAGTGGGAGAAAATGTTAGCTAGCTACTTGTCTAGTATGGCAGTAATACTTGGGATACATAAAGAATATATACACATGTGTGTGTATGTATGTCTGTCTCTCTGTGTATATTATAAAATTAGCAGATGCTGTAAAAGGAAAACCCCAAAATTAAAAAGCCAAATGTGGAGGAAAAGAAATGTTTGTGCACTATAAGTAGAAATGTAAATTGGGACAGCCATTATGGGAAAATTATGAAGCTTTCTCAAAATAGAAGTGCCATATGATCCAGCTATCCCACCCCTGGGTTATAATCCAAAGAAATGTAGTCAGAATACCAAAGCCAACCCTGTACAGCCCTGTGGCTTTAGAAATACTACTAACAATACCTGAGATATAAAAACACATTAGGTGCTTGTTAAAAGATAAATGCAAATATATATTATCTATCTATCTGTCTGTCTGTTTGTCTGTCTGTCTGTCTGTCATCTGTATCTATATCTCTATATACACATACAATAGAGTATTATCCATCTACAGGAAGATAAAATCCTGTCTTTTGCAGCAAAAGTGATGGAACTAGAAGCCATCATGTTTTTCTAAATTTAGGTAAGTGTCACACTTCCTCTCTATAATAGTGAAACTTAAGCACGCACTGATCTTAAATGGGGAAGGAACTGTTTGGGAATGGGAAGGATATTTAGGAGGCAGGGAGGATAGAAGAATGCAGAGACATTATTAATACACAATGTATGAAAAGTCACAACAAATGCTATTGTAAATTAATATGTGAGAGTGATGATGCGTGGTGAGTAGTTACTTCACAAAGATGGCTTTGAAAGATACATACAATTATATTACTGAGCTTTTATTTTGTCAGGATGGTACAGGATGGTACTCTATGCTATTTGGAGTATCTCTGCTAACTCATAGATGCGTCTGATATCCAACAGACATATTCAGTGCTGTGGTCCATTTGTGTGGAGGAGGAGTTTGGGGCTACAGAGTTGCAGATGAAAAACATGATTTCCAGGACGGGCAAGTCCTTTCCTCATACAGTGTCTGTGGTCATTTCACACAGGCTGCAGCCATAATACCCTTTGCCTTCTGTCCATTAAGTTGATTCTACTCCAGTGGCTGCTCTGATATTTCAGTATTTTAATACTCACCAGATGTGGAAAACTTCTGAAGTACAGCATACTCCTTGCTTTCCAGCAAGTAGGAATTCCTATCTGCTGACATAGGAAGCCTTTGCCAACCCAAATGAATGGGGAAAAGTTTATTGTCTCCTATGCTTTTATATGTCACAGATCTAGGGCTTCCAAAGGTTCAAACAGCTTTCGGCAATGCCACAAGCAGGAGACAGCAGGAGACAAAGTCTTCAGGTCACAAGCATTTGGGGGACATTGGAGACCCCAACTATGACAAGGGCTCTGTGCTACTGTGGAACAAGAAGTGCTCTTTCTGGTCTGCTGAGGGGCTCACTAGTATGTGCTTCATTATCCCCTTAATAACCATACCTGTTTTACCACAGATAGAAGTAGCTAAGGGACCACTACCGCATTCAGGAGAGACTGCATACTACACAGTCAGGGACATCCTGCTGTCTGCACGGACAGAAGGTTTTTTTCAGCATGACCAGATCAAATCAATTTGATCACGGTGTAGCATATCCTTTTAACTTAAGTAAAAACAGAAATTAGAGGAAGCTTGTCCAGTGTGTACATCTTCTTGGTCTGTAGAGCCATACTTTGGAAATCTGAACATTTTTTTTTCTCTCAAATTTACTCTTAGACAGCTCTCTAATCAAAAGAGTGAGTATCAGATAAATAGAAAGAAGAAATTTGTTTCTGTATTTCAGGTCTTTAGCTTGTTTGTTTTTAAATCCAGGGCTCTGAAAAGGATTTAAGGGAGCATGTCCACTTTGGATGAACACAAAGAGAATCATAATGATAGCATTCTCCCCTAGCCATAAACCTTGAGAGAACTTAGACCATTTGGGGTAGAACCTCAGGGGCTGGGGAGGAAATGTTTCTTGTTAAATGCAAGCGAATGCACCATTTTATAGAGATCTGTGCCTCAAAATTACTTGAGGATAGGCAGAATTTCTTGAGACATCAGAAGTAAGGCAGAATCTGTAGAATGCTTTCATATAGCCACACAAGTGTCCTAGGACTGTGGAAGCTGAAGTGTGAGGACTTTCTAGAGCACCCCTGAGCACCTCAGACTACTGATCTGGCTAGGCAGATAAGAGACTTCATTCATTTCAACTAAAGTAAAGATTGGAGGAGAGACCATAAACTAGTTATTCTCTGGATTCAATATACATGTCATGACAGCTACACATACAAACAGCATGAACATGTAAACACACAAAGTAATAAACAATAATAAAGTAAAAACACTTGTGTTTTTATGTGAAAATTAATGCTGCACAAAATATAGTAAAGTATTTCCTGAGCTGTAGAGTGATGTGGGGATGCCACCCCAAGATCAAAAAAACCTCATTACTACAGTAGAGTTCATTCCTTCATAAAAAACTCTGCAGATTCTGGGAAAGACTGTTAAAAAAAAAAAAACAAAAGCAAACAAACAAACAAACAAACAAAAATTGCTTTCCAAACCCAAGACAATGCATCAAAGCTTGCAGCAAACCTAAGAGTGTGCATTAAGAGAAAAACAAAATAAAAACCAACCAACCAAACAATCCAGCTGACTCTGAGTAAGATCAAGTGTTGAGATGGCTTAGGGAGGCCCAGAGCCATACCCTACCCAGATCTGTGATAATCTGAAATCAGAAGCTCATTGGCCATACTTCTAGTGGTGATATACAAGCTAATACCCACTGGAGAGGGCAGCATAGTGTTGGTGTTTTCATAAAAGAGATAGTCTCAGAATAGTCTCATTATTTGAATTTCTAGAAATTCTACACAAAAGCTTTATTCACAGGACCTGTCTCCAATTGATCCAAGTCAAGGTTTGCTGACTGGAAAAAGCCCAAGATGGTTGTTGAAAGCAATTATTAGCAGTTCCTTCTCCGTGCAGTCACTGGAGGTAAAGCTGCCATGGAAAGTACATGAAAGGCAGGTGAGAAGGCTGGAAAGAAGATTTAGGAAAACAGGATGCTTTTAAGGCTCTTATAAAAAGTCCTATTCCTAGGGCTCTAGAATGCTATGACCATTTCCATATTTAGCAAAAGTCCAAGGTGAGCCTAATCAATTGCTTCTGGTTGAACTTGATGCTACACACAGAATAGATAGTTGAAGTAGATATGGAAACAAGCAAAATGGTGAAAAAATATAATACATCTTTCCTCCCATAGAATAATGGCTGTGATATTTTAAGGAAAACTGTCCAGTCATAAGCCAAGCACCCAGGTGCACATTGACTTCAGTGATAAAACATATCATAAAGAGCAGGAGTTTTTTGAAATGTTAAACCAAAAATAACTGATAATGGGAATTCAGATTGGGAGGCATGGCACATTTTAAAGAAACATTCAAGCTATAATAGATTTAAATAGTAATATAAAACATAAAAATAAATTGAAAATAATTACTTATGCACCAAAGGTAAAATAATCTGTAGGTTCTATCCTTGAAAAACATGGATGTTGGACTTAAAAAATTACAGAAATTGGTATGTCTATTACATATATACCTAGGAAATCATGATTAAGAAATTAAGTAGATGAATTAAATAACCTCTTACTGAATGCAAAATATCTGCAAAATTATAAAAAGATCCGAATAAAAATCCTGGAGTTAAAAAACCCCAATGAATGAAATAAAGAGGTTTTGAGGTTGATCAACAGAATATTTTAGTTGGCAGAAAGAGAAACAGGAAAATTGAATACAGGTTAATTGTGATTATACACCTGAGTAAAAAAAGTACAAAAAAAATACCTTGAGAAGACAGGAGTGCGAAGTACAGAAAAAGAAAGATTATATGAAAATATAATGACTAAAATTTTCCAAAATTTGATTTTAAACTACTTTAATTTAAATATCAGAGAAGTTGAACCTAAAACAGAAAGCGGAAACTCATCTAGACACATTACAGTTAGACCATTAAAACTTCCAAGAAAATAGAATACCGCTGGTAATTCTAACTGTGTAGGTATATACATATATGGAGGAAAATATAGAGTGTTTGTAACTCTACAATGTAAGATTGTTGGAACACAGAGGATGTAATTTGTATGACAATTGCAGAAAGAGAGAAAGGAAAAGAGAATTCTTAGGCACTAATTTATACAGTGTTGCTTTTAAGTTAATATTAATATATATTTGTTAAGGCTGAGACATTAATTGCAGCTCTTATGGTAACAGTTAAGAAATAAATTTTAAATACATACACATAAGGAAATTAAAATGGAACACTATATTTTTATTTAATACAGAGAAGACAATAATGGAGAATTAAAAGTAAGAGAATACATAAGGCAAATGAAAACAAATAGTGGAAAATAGTCATAAATATTACCTACTTATTAATTACACTACATGTAAATGATCCAAATATTCTAAACAAAATGCAAAGGTAGTAGGATAGACTACAAAACCACAATCAAAGTACATGTTGTACATAGAAGACTGGACTCAAAGACATAAGTAAGTTGAATCACCACTCCTTAGATATTGTAAGCAAAAAGCTGCAGTAAGTGAACTGATGCTATGTCAAGGAATCTTGGGAAATGCATTGCTTAGAGAGTCAAAAGCATCATTTTTTGGATTTTATGACAAAATAATTTATCTGAGTCCACTATAGCACTCTTGTGCGCATCCCCAAAGAAATCTATGTCAACACACCAAAGAGATACTTGCACATTTGTGTTGTGTGTGTGTGTGTGTGTGTGTGTGTGTGTGTGTGTGTGTGTGTGTGTGTGTGTGTGTGTGTGTGTTTGGTGCACTATTCATAATAGCCAGGAGATGAGATGAGCAGCAGGATATTAATGCAGTGTAAATCATTACACAAAGAGAAATAAGCCAGACTCAGAAAATTAGGTACTGTGTTTTCTCTTATATGAGGTGTGTGTGTGTGTATGTGTCTGTGTATGTGTGTGTGAGTGTCTAAGTCATGAGACTAGAAGGAGAGTGAATCATAAGAGAGAAGAAAGAAGTATTATGGGATGTAGGAGGGAGGTGATAGAATACATGGGAGAGAGGTGACTAAGTGGAAGAAGAGAGGAATTTGAGACGGTGAGATGCAGGGTAGGGCAGCAGAGAATGGAGTTAAGATAAAGTCTAATAACACATTATAAAGAAATATATCAATTTATATTCTATTCTAAAAATAATAAAAACTGGAAAAGGTTCAATCAAAACGACTATGGTATATATGAGCTGTATCTCCTATTACAGCTCCAAAGCACATGAAACAAAACCTATAGACTCAGAATGAAAAGTATACAATTTTAGAAAACAGCTGAAGACTTTAGAATCTTGCTTTTAATGTGGACAGTATATGCAAGCAGAAATTGTCAAAAATAAGGCACCCATAAACCACTGCATAAATAGATAGGTATTTACAGAATATTTCTTTCAGCCATAACAGAATGCATTCCCAAGGAAGGATGTTCTTTGAAGGTAACCTAAACCATGATGAATTTAAAATGATTGAATTCTTGAACTCTGCTTATAAAACACAAGTGCTTCATATGTATATTACAACACTGGATGAGAATTTTCCTTTTAAGCTATATATTTGAATGTTCGGTTTCAGCTAAGAGAACAATTAGGGATGGATCAGGCGTGGCCTTATAGAAGGAAGTGTGCCATTGAGGTCAGGTTTTGAGATTTTTAGAAGACTCATTCCATTCCCAGTGTTCTTCTCTTATGCACCAAGATGTGAACTCTCAGCGGTTCCTGTCACCATGTCATTGCCCAGTCATTATGGACTCTAACCCTCTGAAACGCTAACTCAATTGGATGATTTTCTTCATGTTTCTTTGGTCATGGTGCTTTGTCATAGCAATAATAAAGTAACTAACACATAGAATGAAATTTGAGAAGTCCACAAATATGAAATTAAGTATCCTCTTTAACAGCTAATAAGTTGTAAAAAAAGAAACAAAAACGTACTGAGACTAGATTTTTATATAAGTTAAAACGCACAATTTAAGACCATGTGGTACTCAGCTAATAGGTGCTTAGAGGAGAAATTACTGCAGTAAGCAAGACACACTCCTGATTGGAAATTTATGATAAGATGCAATAATCATTTACTATTAAAGAAGTTAGATAATGATCTATTTACTTAGAGATAGATGGATGAATAGATAGATAGATAGATGATAAACAGACAGATGGATAGATGACAAACAAATGAATGGACAGATAGATTGATGAATGGATGGATAGATGGATAGATAGATACATAGATAGTGAGAATAAGATAATGTTTTCTACCTGTAAGATAATTAAAATCAAGCAAGTCAGGAATGAGAATGATTAAAGACATAGATAAACTGGAAATCTTGTTTATTGTTGTTAAGGTTATAAAATACCTTTGGAAAACCAGTTTTGAAGTTTACAAAAAGGTAGAGTCATATTTCATTATAAAATCTGACTTCAAGTCCAAGAGGAAGGAAATCATATTTCTGCACAAAAAAAATTTGAATGACTGATCATGGCAGCATTTCTACAAACAGCCCAAATGTGGAAATGATTCAACTTTCCACTTACTGTGAAATGATTAATTCAGTGTGTTTCCATGAATTGGGATATTATTCAGAAAGACAAAGGGATGAAGAATTTGATACATAGTGTATGAGTAAGTCTGTTATGAGAGACTGTGGGATTCTTTGTCTACATGGGACTGATGTTTGTGAACAAGAGCAGGTTTGCTTTCTCTACTGACTGAAGAACTGAAGGGAAAGAAAGAGCTCCTAGTCATTTCTTCTTATTGGTGGAACCCAGATGACATCGGAGAAAGCTTCTCTGGGCCACCTTGGTCTCAGGATAAAACGCAAACAACAAATAACAAAACCCCAGCAACTTAAGAGTGGACTCAAGCAGAACCTCAAGGTCAGTGTGTTTGAGTTGAAATGAAAAGGCCTAAGGCACAAACGGTGAACATAACTTTTCAGAGGAGGATAATGGAGAATCTAAGCCGATATGTGGATCAGCCACATGGAAGGAGAGAGGAGAGAGAGAGAGAGAGAGAGAGAGAGAGAGAGAGAGAGAGAGAGAGAGAGAGAGAGAGAGAGAGAGAGAGAGAGAGAGAGATCCTAAAACATTAGAAATTTAAAAATATATGATGATTGTGGCCATAATCTGAGAGTAAAAGACAGAATCGAAACAGAGGGATAGGAATAGTGAACAGGAAGTCACACAGGTGGACAGACCAGGCAAATGGCACAGAAGAGAAGTTCTCAGGACTGTAGGAATGTGTGAGTCTACCCCGAAAGCATAGTCCCCTCCCTGTGCTCCTGAGCTGCTCCACTGGATAAAATGCTAAGAGTTGTGACAAGGGCATGTCCCTACCTAGGCATGGAGTCCATTCTTAATCAGTGTTCTGATGAAGCATACATATGCAATAGAAAAAGTTTAGTAGCTTCTGGAGACTGGCAGGGTGGCAAGAATGAGAGTACTTCCTCATGGATAGAAGACTGTTTTTAAGTCATGACCATATTTTAATATTAGATGGTAATGATGGCTAAACAATCTGTAAATATGCAAAATATAGGAAAAGCCCTTCTGGACTGTAGATTTCATAAGGATGAACAATGTGGTATTTTAGTTGTCTTCAACAGTAGTAGTATAAGACCTTCTTCTCTTTTCTGAGATTGTCATGCTCAAAGTGTTTGTAGCTCTTTGGAAAGGGCATGAAAAACCTATAAGCTTGCAGAATGATAAAATCAAAGAATACAAGAAAAAATACGGCCTTTTAATTAAGGTGGAACTTCTTTACCTGCTCTCACGTGAGGAAAAGGTGAATGATTTTTACACTTTATCATTAGATGAGCGGGTAATGGGAGAGGCACAATATGAAGCCTTCTATGTGGTCAGCTGAGTAGGTTTGTGTGAGCAGAAAATCATGTTCCCATGATACACTGTCCCAAAGGTAATCATGCTTCCAAATGCATCTTAACAATATTTCTAATTATATTAGATGTTTCACATTGTATCATAAGAGTTTCCTCAGTTCAGTGCTGTGTTACTGCCATTGTACCTTACGATATTAGGAACACAAGAGATACTCAACATGCTTGCCAGATATTATAACACCTAAAGTTTCACAACAGATGATATCATAAGGAGTCACGAAAACACTTGTTGCAGATTTTAAAATAGTCCCCTCCCTTGGAACTGTCAGAGGGACAGTGGGCGTTTGCTTCTCTCAGTGGCAGAGCAGCTGAGCATAAACCCACCTTTCTGACTTAAAAAGTTATAAAAGTGCAAAAAAATAATTGGAGCAAATGTTTTCAGACTTTGTGCAACAGGCAACGCGGTACTTTGATCCCTGAGAAAAGAGAAACAAATGAGGTGCGCCCTGTAATTATCCCAGCTTTCTGCCTGGAAGCACTTTCCAAATCAAGGGACAGGGAGGCCGATCATGACCAAAGTGCTTAGCTCTGGAAGCAGATATCATAATTGAAGGCAGTAGGAAATTTGCTGGGCAGGGCTCCAGAGAGGAAGGAGTTGTTCAGAGAAGCCTAGAAAGAGAACGGTCCTTTCAAATTTCTGGCTCAATGTTAAATGGTATGTGGATAAACTCCCTCCAGCCGGCAAAGAGCAGCTAAAGGAAAAGGGGAGCAGTGAGACAGTCCAGTGTCTTAATACTTGAATTCCTCATCAAGGCAGAGAGAAGAACTGAACACCTTCGGAATTCCTCAGCCGCCCTTTGGGAGGGCAGAAAGGCCATAGGTAGGCCGAAGGTAACTTTAAGGTCTATTTAAATAGCATTAGGGTAAACCTTAAAATGAACAACACGAACAAACCCATAACACTGTAGAAATCTTAACACCTCAACACGAGAATTAATTACTAGATGTGATAAAAAGAGGAGTAGAATCCATTTTTAGGAGAAAATGTGCCCAGTTATAAAAAGTCCAAAGATTCTGAGAAGATCAAATTGGAAGTCATGGGATATGGGAAGGATTTTTGGAAAACATAAGTGGATGATGTTGGTTTGAAGAACAATGCTCCAATTGTCTCAAAGGTTTGGACACTTGGTTGTCTCTAGGTCCTATGACTGTTTTGGGAAGGGTTGAGGGTGTGGCTTTGTTTGAGGAAGTGGGCTTTAAAGTTTCAAAGGACTCATGTCATTCTCAGGGTGCTCTCTGCCTCCTGCTTGCAGTTTGAAATGTGAGCTCTCTGCTCTTCATGTGGCCATGCCTCTATTTCACAACCATGTGCTCCAACCCTCTGGAACTGCACAGGGGGAGTGGAGCCAGCTCCAAAGAGAGAAGTTTCTTGCAAGCAGAAAATCTGAGAGGACAAAGCCATCACAACCCTTAGACACTGGACATGCAGCTCTAGGATTAGGAGTTTGCCCTGCTGGATTTTGCTTTCTCTGGTCTAGGATTTCCCCACTGCATCTCTATCCCTCTCTTTTGCAATGGGGATGCATATTCTGTATCACTATATGTTGGAAGTCTTTACTTTGCCTTTTAATCTTTAGGACATTGGAATTAAGGGATTGCCTTGAGTCTCAGAAAAGACTTCAAGTTTGGACTTTAAAAGTATTAAGGCTTTGAAAGACTATGGGGATCTTTGAAGTTGGTCTAAATGTGTTTTACACTATGGAACAGCCACAGTCTTATGGCGATCGGGGGAGGAATGTCCTGTTTGAATGAGAATGGTTCTCATAGGCTCATAAACTCGAACTTTTGATAGCAGGTTGGTGGAACTATTTGGGAAGAATTGGAGATGTGTCCCAGGGCAGACTCTGAGATATAAAAAGACCTTTTCTGTTCCCTGTACACTCTCTGTCTCCTGTTTGCCTTGGAATGTGGGCTCTCAGCTGCTCCTCCTGCCATGCCTGCATGCTACCATCATTGACTCTAATCATTTGGAACTGTAAGCACAATTAAATGCTTTTTTAAAGTTACTTTGATCATGTGTTTACTTCGGGAATATCTGAAGTAGAAATTTTGATTTCTTCACCTATAAGCAGGTAGTTATCCTAAGTTAAAGCATCAATGAACTTGAATTTATTTCAGTAGAGTAGAAGCATTCAAGCTGAATCAAACTAGTAACAACATAAATATATAGAATTATGAAACATAAAGGAAAACCCAATTAAAGCTGTATAAAATTAACTTAGTTTTGCCAACTGCATGGTTTTTTGCTTATGGAAAATCCACATATCAACAGAAGAACACATAATTTTCAAATGGGCACTGATTATTTGTTAATACAAATTACTGCTGGGTGATAAAATAAAGTAAGATAACTTGGTTTCAATGAACATTAAAAGGCCAGAGTAACTTAGAGCCTGCTTATGGTCACAACCAGAATCAAATTATCTACCAATAATAAACAATAAATAGAAAGTATTTACCACGGCAGGGAAAAGCTGAAAATCATACTAGGAAATTAAGTAAAACAATTTCCTTTTCATTTCAGACAGGGTCTAATGAATATAGCTCAGGCTAGCCTGACCTCATTCCAGATCCTCCTGCCTCAACCTCATGTGCACGGACTATAGATGTGTACCACTATGCCCATGCTAGGCAAACAAACTTAAATAGCACATGAATCAAATCAAGTAAAACATTAGTAATATTTTGACCCAAACAATAGCAAAAATACAGACATTGAAGGAACTCAGAGAAATCAGTATCAGAAGACACACATTTAAGCAGATACCTCATAAGGCATATACAGCTGCCAATTGTATGAGAATTGGTAACATCACTAGTTATTAGGGAAATATGAATTAAGCTATAGTGAAATATTTACCACCTTCGTGAGAATAGCTCAAACAGAAACTGATGAAAACAACAGCTAATAAGGACATGGAGAAACAGGAACCTCACAGACTGCTGCTGTGATACTGTACAGCTACTCTGTGAATATCTGACAGTTTAATATCAAGGTAATCCTCACATAGCACTTATACCTCTGTGTGTCCACCAAAGGAAGTAAAAGCATATATCTACACAAAGACACATATTCATGTTCATAGCAGCTGTCTTTCACAATAGACCAAAATCAGAAGTAACACAAATATTCAGTACCCAAGAAATAGGTAAATAAGTAAATACGATGGGCATATCTTTGCAGAGAAACACAATTGCACAATAGCACACAAGAACTCTCAAGCATGCCTCAGTAGTCAGGGCTCTCGGCGCATTTGACTTCTCAAAATAAGTCAGGCAAATATGTGCCTACCGTAACATGCTCTAGTAAGACGGCCTGAACTAGACAAAACCATCAATGGTGAGGTCATTTTAGAAGCCATAAAGAGCAGTAGCTGCCTGTGACTGAGAAGAGAACACAAAAATTCTCTGCATTGGAAACGGGTGATTCCTCTTATAAAGAAAAGCAAAACACCTCTGAGCTATAAAACTTAAGTTCTGTTCACTTCGATGTGTACAGATGATACTTCAGTAAAACAAATCGAAGTACTATGGGTTAAAGTGAAAGCTTACTAGCATTTTTGTTTTGCTCAGAAAATTGTTCTAAAATTAACAAATAGCAACAGCAGAATTATTTTAACATCACTTTATGAGAACGAATATTTTAATTATCTAAAAAATAAAATACATCTTAGAAAGGGTAATCTTTAAAAGTGAACAAATTCAACAACGGAATAACTACATCAATTGTATTTCATTTTACCAGTGACTTCAAAATGTTCTCTCTGACTATCTGAAACAGTCAAATTAGAGTTGCCAGATTTGGCAAATAAAAGCAGAGATAGTCTGGGTGCCATAGGAGTCATACTGCCAAGCATTGCACAGGACATACTATCCTCAGAATTATTCACTGATCTGAATTTTATATTCAACCAATGACCTCAATTTTGTTGGATAAATCTAAGCCAAATTCCTCTCTGTATAAAATTTTGAATGAAACAAAAACCCAGAGGTTAGAGAGCTTCCCAAAAACCTAATTAATAAAGTAATCATAATTAGTGCCCTGATCCATCATCTGCAGTTTAGAATATGGGAAGGGTAGAAGAGTTAATTTCAGAACTGGAAATAGAAAAGTCATTCTCTTACAAATTTTCTCCTTAAGAAGTTAAGATAACTAGTCAAAGTCCAAGAAGGCAAAACTTATCAATCATCCCTGTAGTAGTGGTTTCTAGGTCCCGGGCGGTCAGGGACCTGGACCCACAGACCTGCTGTGCCAGACCTCTTAGCTGCCCAGCCACCCGCTCAGGCCCCTAGAAATGACTCAGACACTTATATTAAGTCCATGCTGTTTGGTCTATGGCTCAGGCACATTGCTAGCTAGCTCTTACATCTTAAATCAACCCATTTCTATTAATCTATCTGCCACGTGGCCCGTGGCTCACCTGTGTTTCTTACATGTTGTTCCTTGGGCGGCTTGCTCGATCTGCCTCTGACTCCACCCTTCCTTTCCTACCTATTCTGATTCTTCCTCCTACTTCTTCTATGGTGCCTGTCATGGCCCAAAACAGCTCCTTTATTTAAAGATTGAGATTCACAGCATACATAAATGCATTCCCACATCACATCCCCATACAGTGTGGCCATTGACAACTGTCCATGTCAATCATCCCCATCCAGTGTGGCCACTGGCAACTATCCATAAATGACCTCTGCTGCTGTCTCACTTTTCAGTTATAACACTATTACCTATTTTGAAATAGCATGTTCTTCCAAAATAATTCCCGACCTCAAACACATACCATGCATCCAGCTTCATAGCGAGCAAGTTTGTACTTTCAAAATGTGATGAAGAATTAGTTATGTGGAGAACACATGGATCCAGAAAATGATCATCATATATAGCACATTAGTTGTCCAAAATTTATACAAAAAGCACCCTTTTCAATCACTAGGATGCTCACCACTTGATTCTGACTTTATCCCTGCTCATCCATTCCAAACTATTCTCAAAAACCGTAGAAAAAGTGTTCTCTTATGGATCATATGTGCTTGCTTGGAATTCCTGACATTTCTCCACACTATCTGTCTCAGCATCAGTGTCTCCAGCTCTCAGGCATGTCTGTAACCACGTGACCATTCTCTAAATCCATTGTGTAAAACTTCTGGAACACTCACTATTACTTAATATTACTGTGTTTATATCTGCTTTTCTGTTTATCATCAGCTCAGTCAGCAGAAGGTAGATCCAAAAAGAATGAAGAGTGAACACGATGCTCTTGCTCCCTAACTCTTCCCAGGCAGAGTTTCACACTATGGAAAAAGACCTAATTGCTTCTTCCTTTGCCCACTGGCTACCAATGGCCACCTGCCATTTTCTCTCAATGCAGACTTCGATAAGACTCTCCTCATCTTCATGTACCTCAAGTCTGGCCCTTTTTATAGCCCTTCATAGTAACATGCTAGCAATGCAAACTGCATTGTGTGTCACAGACTTATTAAAGCCATTTCTCAATGGGCGTAGGTCACTGAGTGTTGTAGAGAACTGCAAAGCCACCACTGATAACTGTATACTATATTGAGTCAGATACACGCAAAGCATCTCACAACCAAGCAGGAGCCTCTGTTCTCCCTGCCAAACTCCATCTTCACACCCACCACCTTCTGTCTGCTTCATAGGCTGGAAAGGAAAAAGGAAGACAAATTTGGGGAATCCTCAGAAGTAGGGAAAGTATATGGCTGTAAAGGGGTCAGCACTGGGGCGAGGTGTACTTTACAGAAGTCCTTTCCTGATACCCACAACTGTGTCACTATGATAGGGGGGTCATTATGAGAGAAAGCTAAGGGATCTGGAGACTATTAAGCAATAATTATGCTTAATATACATTTCATATGGGCATACTTTCACATCTAAAAGAAGTCTATTGTCATAAGAATCCTTTTTAGTATCCACACTTCCTTCGTGTGCAAAGTTTTTCTGTACTGTCTTCAACACACTTCCTGTATTTACATATCACCTTTCACTTGCTCATTTCATTCTCCTCTCTCTCTAGACCTTGAATCTTTTCCGGCCTCAACTGAAGACATAGTTTGTAGGAGGTGTCTAAAGGGCTGGAAAGGAGACTTGGTGATTTAGTTGCTGTTGCAGAGGAACTGGGTTCAGTTCTAAGCATCCTCATGGCAGCCCACAACCACTTGTAACCATGGTTCCAGAGGACCTGGCATCCTCTTCTGACCTCTTCGGGCACCAAACATATATGTGGTATGCATATACATATGCAAGCACAGTATTTACACATAATGTGTTAAATTGTTTAGATTAGTTTTCATTTTTATTTTTTTGATTTTTATTTTTAAATATATTTTAGTTAAAATGTAGTTACATCTTTCCTGCCCTTTCCTTTTCTCCCTCTAAATCTCTACCATACTCCTTAATTCTCTTTCAAATAGAAGGTATCTTTTTCTTAATTATCCATACACACATACACACACACACACACACACACACACACACACACACACACACACACACACAAAATGTATGAATGCAACCTTCTGAGCTTATTTTTGCTGTTTGTGTGCATATGATTTCAAGGCTGAACACTTTGTATTGGCTAACCAATTAGGGGGTTCATCCATGGGAAGGCTAATTCTCCCTGTCTCAGCAGTCATTAGTGGCTTGTAGTTCTTTGTCTAGGTTTGGACCCTGTGAGATTTTTTTTCCTTCCACATTAGCCTGCCTATTGATATTGTCATTGTTCATGTCTTGTTTAGGCAGCCATTTCTAGGAGACACAGTCTCACAGCAGACTGCCTGGTCCTCTGTGTATGATAATTTTCCTTCCTTCACTTTCTTGGTGTTCTCTGAGCTTTGAGTGCTCGGCTTCCATTACCCATTGATCTCTGCACTGTGTCCAGTTTGCCGTCTTATGTAACATTCTCTACATTAATTAATTTTCTATTGCTGTGTTAAAACACCATGACTAAAGCAATGTATAAGGAAAGCATTTACTTTGGTGTACAGTTCCCGAGGGTTAGAATCCATGATGGCAGGGTGAAGGCATGGTGGCAGGAACAGTGGAGTGCTCACATATCAAACCACAGTAGGAAGGGGAGGGTACACCGGCAATGGTACAAGTCTTCTAATGCCTCAAAGCCTGTGCCCAGTGACACACTTTCTCTATCAAGTCCACACACCTAATTAACCCTCCCCAGACAGCCACCAACTATGGACCAAGTATTAAAATCCATCAGCCTTATGGGGAACATTTTATTCCAACTACCACAGTCTTCATTTACAGTAAAGAGAAGCTTATTTGATGAGGGCAAGCCTACACTTATCTGTGGGTATGATGATAAGTTTTATAATGATGATAAGTTTTATAATGTATTGAAATTATCCTGGTCTAATATAATTCTTATTTTTACTTTATCTGTATGGATATCTCACTTGCATTTATATATGTATTCCATCTGCATGCCTGGTGCTCAAGGAATCCAGAAGAAGGTGTAAGATCCCTCAGAACTGAGATATAAGAGCTGGGATCCAAATCCAGTTCCACTGGAAGAGCAGTAAGTATTCATAACTGATAATTGGTGTCCAGCACCATTTTAATAAAGTAGCACTTATCTCTTTAACCAAGCCTTTCTCTTGTTGCCCTTCAGCTGTCCTATGGGATCTACATCAGTGCTTCTTGACCTCTTTCTGCAGTGAAATTCAGAGAACACAGACACTGATGACACTGGTACGCAGGAGAATTCAGAGCCTGTGTGTGTGTGTGTGTGTGTGTGTGTGTGTGTGTGTGTGTGTGTGTGTGTGTGTGTGTACTCATACACTCACAGACATGCACACACACATACACACACATCACATCACAACAAACACACACACATCACATCACATCACAACAAACACACACACACATCACATCACAACACACACACACACACACACACACACACACACACACACACACACACACACACACAGATTGGTTTACAGTAGCAGGGTGGAGTGCATTTCCCTTGAGAGGGCATTTTCCTTTGGTATATACTTCTGTTCTCGTTCATCATGGATGACTCAATATCTGCCATTTGAATCATGGGATACATCCCTGCCATTCATTCACCATTTGTCAAGATTTGTTTAGAATGACGAGGCCAGGGAACAGGCTTTAAATGAGCAAAATGAATGCAGGAGGAAAGAAGCCAGGGCATAAACAACAGAGATGTTGCTGTGCTTAAATGGGGGATTGTGATCAGATGGAAGCTGATTAATATCTTCAATGTTTATCAACGGTGATTAGTGATGGGATGATAGTCAGGGACAAGTATCTTCAGCCTAGAATCCTGGCAGCCCTGCTCTGTACAACAAATACTCAATATCATTACCAGATTAAAAAACATGTTCCATCAAAACCACTGTGGGTCCTACACAGTGATTTAACACTTGAAGAAAACCTAGCTAGACAGTAATTTGGCTGAAGTCTGCATTGGCCTTGTCCTGAGCTATAATAGCTGTATTTGTTTGAATGTTCTCAGCATTCTACATTTCAAGAATAGAGCCTGGAGTGGCACATTTTCCAAAGCTAACTTATTCAATTACTCAAAATGAATTTGAAGTTTGCATTAGTAGAAGATAGGAGGGCTTCTGGAAACAGACATGGGGAATACATTTAGTGAGTCTTGCATTCTTTCAGCCTCCATGTGTCTGAAAGCTTTGCTTTTATTGGGGGAATATGAAGCTTGCCATATAATATACAATGTTGGAATTCCATCTTTTTGCTTTACCAAGTATCCTTACAGCTGGTGAGTAGATTGTCTTCAGTAGAGGCCTGGACACTCCAGTGCATATGTGATAGCTTCTCCTTAGTTACAGAACTAGGACTGTGCTTATGTAAAAGCACAGATCTTGAAACTTCTGCTGTCATGTGGTCAACAGCAGCCAGTGACTACTTGATTTTCCACCAGTCCCTAGAAGGGACTCCCCCATCCAACCTTAGTGACGCTTATGGTACACACTGGAGTTACCATATGAGAGTCATTTTTTTTCCAGATAGGGTTTCTCTGTGCATTCCTAGATGTACTGAACTAAGTCTGTATACTAGGCTGGCCCTGAACTCACAGAGAACCTCCTCCCTCTACCTCCCTAGTGCTGAAATTAAAGTTGTGTACAACCACTACTGCCTGGCTAGGAAGAGTCATGTTTTAAAGCTGGATATATTATCTTTAAGTTACTTATCTATGATAAAATACTCAGACAAAAACAACCCAAGAGATAAATAATCCTAAAGTTGAATTGGCTGACAGTTTGAGGCCCAATGTTGGAAGAGAAGTCCTGTCTATAGAACCTCGAGGAGGCTGGTCACATTGTAACCACAGCCAGAAAGCCGGAAGCAACCATTGCTTGTGTTTTGTTTATTACACAATCTATGATCCAAGCCCTGGGAGTGTGCCACCCATTTTTAGGGTATGTCTTCAACCACAATAATGTAATCAAGATAATTATTCACAAGTGTGCCTGGAAGCTTGAGTCTGCAAAGGGACAACAAACACTAACCACTACAGTCTCCAAGCCTGAATTCCATGGAGGTCCTGTGTGCCATCATAGCCTTTACCAAACTGTTCAGAGATGACCATTGTAGCCTGTGTTGAGGACTTTGGCTAGTACAATCAAAGACAAAGTGCCCCAACTCTTTCTTTCGTTTCATATTGGTGCTTAGCGAATCATTTCAGAGATTGGTATTAATATACTACCTTGTGTTGTATGGAATAGTCCTGGAAATCTGACCCGGGAAACATGGGAATGAAGAAATGATAGAAACACAAAGAGAAAATCTGCAGTCAGGTGAGCTGTGCCTCCTCAGACTGCCTGTTGACTCAGCAAGCCTTGGTGGGAGGTCTGTGGGAGCCATAGCAGGCTGCAGCAATCCAGGAGGAGTAAGCCGTGCTTGCTAACGTTTGTCAATCATTCATGATCACAAATTCTTCTACCATAGGAAGACTTTGATATCTCCATGGGTCTGAAGCCTTGGGGTATTAGACATGGCTATGCCCATGCCAACAATATACTTTATCTTATCCCCAAAATTCACTTTCTGTGGATGAGGGTCAGGGTAGAATGTAGCTGGTATTTTTTCCCCCTAAAGTTCTCAAAGAACTACAATTAGTTGAGTGCCAAACTTCTCAGAGACTCATCCGAGCAGAGATATGTACCTCCAACCATAGGGGGAAAATCCATTTCTTTGAAGCTCTAAAAAGTCATTGTGATTGTTTCTACAAAGCCAGAAGAAGACTATCTCCCACCTTTGGAACATTTGGAAACAACTCCCTGATTAGGCCAGGTCCACCTAGGACAGACTGGGGTTTGAGTCACTTTACATTAATGTCAAAAATGCTTGATTTATGTCAGTTAAAATTCCTTTATCTTTGTCATGTAATTCAGTTTGGTCACATGAGAGATGTCATCTTCTATTGGCTAGACATCACGGTCTTTCTCAATGGAAAGGAGAAGGCACTGTCTCGATCGTATGCTTTAGGAGAGGTCATCTTAGAATTCTGCCTTTGACAGGTGTGTTAAACATACATTTTAGAGACAGCTAAACTTAGTCAATTGGGTTTCTAATAAAATCTCAAAATTCTTCCTTAGTATAAATACTGTTCCTGGGACAATAGACAGTGTTTTGACCTATTGTGATCATAAGGTTATTTGGAGGGGGGGTAGGTTTTTTTGCTGTATTCCTATAGGTTAATAAGGCTGTACTGTTTGAGTTTTCAAGGGGCAGTTAACTTTCAAGAAAAAAAATGTATACTAAATTATATTTCAAATGAATGGGCTTTTATAATGTTTATTCGTCTCTTAGTTAACCTTCTCCCATCCCTTTTCCCTCCGTCCACCACTTACACTCTTGCCTACACCTTTAATATCCAGTATTTACATTTGTATTATTACACTTGTTCTATGCTTCCATATTATTACATTGTTTTGAATTGGGTTTTAAGATCATAGGTTTGCCTATTGCCTTTCATACAGAGTTCATTTTGGTTAACTCTTCCCAGCCTCCCCCATTTCCCTGTCCCTGTTTGAAGCTTTTTAACCCTAACTACCCCTCACTGCTTTCATTTTACGTATATCTTTCTATTCCTCTCCCATAATGCATCCCCTTCAATGGCCCATTCCTAGTCTCTTGGATTTCACATATACTCCAAATTAAACACATATGCAAAGATTGGAACTTAGAATCACACTTGAGACCAAACACAAGCAGTTTGGTGTAGTATGAGGTTTCTGGCCCAGACTTTCGGGCCTAACCTCAAAGTTTAGGTCCGTAGACCCGCAGTCCCACAGTCCCACAGTCCTACAGAGACATTAGTTTTTGGCTGATCAGCCTCAGGCCCAGGCATATAGCTTACTAGCTCTCTACCCTTCATCTAACCCATGACCCTTGTTCAGCCATGAGGCTCGGTACCTTATCTTAGAGCAGCACAGTTGTCCTCTCTTCTTTCGGCTTCTCTCTGGTGCTCTGTCTGGCATTCTGCTCTCAGAGATTTTCTTAGTCTGGTAGCCCCACCCACACTTCCTGCCTGCCTTTGGCCAATCAGATTTTTATTAAACCAGTGGGTGGGACAGTTATTTTCCATGAAACAACATAATACCCCTACAGTTTGGATTTCTGGGTGACCTCACTCTGTAATCTCCAGTTCTATCCATTTTTCCCTGAAAATTTTATTTTTTTTTATAGCAGAGGAATACTCTATTATATTGTACTACATTTTCCTTATCCACTCATCAGTTGATAGACATCTAGATTGATTACATTTCCTAGCTCATGTGAATACAGCATTAGTGAGCATGGATGATAGATGTGCAAGTATCTCTGTAGTGGGGTCCTTTGGGTATATGCCAAGGAGTAGTACAGTTGGGGCATGTGTTCTAGTTTTTCTTCCTTCCTTTCTTTTTTGATAAACCCCTAGAATGATCATAAGGGGCTGTCCTAATTGCACCCCAACACCAGTGCACATTAGTGCATGTTCCTTTTTTTGCAGGAAAATGGATAGAATGGGAGATTACAGAGTGAGGCCACCCAGAAATACAAATGGCTTGTGTTTGGTCTCAGTGGCACTTGTCATTTATATTCCTGATGATGGCCATTGTGATTGGAGTGAGATGGGATTGTAAACTAGAATTAATCTGCATTTCCAGGCTATCGAATGAAGTTGAACACTTTTTTAAAAGTGCTTATTAGCTATCTGCATTTCTTTGGAGAAATATCTGCTTATCATTTTAATTGGGTGTGGTTTTTATGTTCATTGTATATTCTAGACACTTATCCCTAATCAGATGGATAGCTGGCAAGAGTCTCTGCCCCATTCTGTGGGCTGCCTCTTTACTTGATTGACAGTTCCCATTGCTGTGTGGTGGGTTTAGTTTCAGGAGACCCCATTTATTAGTTGTTCCTTGCTCTAACAAAGTAGTGTTCAGAAAGTCCTTACTTATGCCTAAAAGTTCAAATATACTTTTTGATTTTCTGCTAGAGGTAGTTGACTTTTATGTTTATAATTTCAGAGAGCTACCTTAATATTTATACATAATAATTAATCTTGTTATTGTCCTCAACCAAAACTATTATATTTATGTAACCTCTTCCAAAGGATGAACCATCTCTACCAATCAGGCTTTTAAAGGGTTCTGTTCCATACAGTCTTTATTCCCATTAGAGGTCTCTGTTCTGAAACCTGCTCTCAAAATGGGCACATTGTTTGACAAGACTGGACAGTGTTACTAAGGGAGGGGTCGAGAGGTCCTTGGAGACTTATTTTCAATCTTCATCCATCCTTTGTCCAATTCTCGCACTTCCTGAGTTGGTGACACCTGTGCCAGGTCTACAGCCTGACTTTTCCCCTTTCACACCAAGAGCCTCTGCCTTCTTCACCAGGCGTACATGTGACAGGAGCTGCTTGTAAATGCCTTGCTGGTGAATTCATGTCCTCTGCATAACACCCACACAATTAAAGAAAAATAATCTGCTCTGATTTTTAGCTCATATGTAGACTGTTCCTTAATCAGATGAATAGGGTGAGAACCGGAAGTCAAAGTTGTTTTCTCAAGTGCGACAGCAAGAAAGAGGGACCTAGACTGTCACACTTGTCAGAACTCTCAGGGCAGGTTCAGGGGGTGTGTGATGTCTGGCATTCGTTTGAAAGGGAAATGTGTATCATCCTAATTTCTATAAGAATTAGGTCATTAAAATTTTAACTACGTTCAGCTAGAGAAGAAATTCATTTCTATGTTCTGCTAGGCATTCTCTCTCCTGTATTTTTATATCCCTTTCTAATATTTCCTACCATTACCTATGGCTTCAAGGCTCTTATTCTTAAAGGAGACACTAGTGACTATGGACATTGTCCTGATGTTGAAACTAGGGGTCATAATGATCCTGAGTATGCCTAACTCCTCTCAGACAACTTCTAAAATCTAAACATGTATCTATTAAGTCAATTAAATTTCAACTGGATATTAATAAAAGTAGAATATGGCTTAAGTCCTTTTGACTATATCTACCTAATTGCCTAAAATTTCCAAATCAGTTTTCATTAGAATAAACAGTGTTTATTTTGACAAGACCTGAGCAAATTATACTTTTGATAATATTTAAAGAGGTGTCTATGCTGACAGAGTTATGTAGATAGAACTTTGTGATCATCTGTTTGCATTCTTCTCTCAGGACTCTGGAAACAGTATAATAAGGCTACCCCAAATAATGTTTCTTTGCTAATAATTGTCAGAAAAATTATTGTCAATTAAATAAGGAAACAGTTGTAAATCAAAGCTTTTGGCCCAAAGTCTATTTCAGATAGAAAGTGTCCAAATAGATGTAAAACCTTTAACAGTAAGAAATGATTTCAGGGGGCACACTGCTGGTGGCTGGTTCTAACTCATAAGACAAACATAAGCAGCATTACTACTTTTTATCTACTTATATTCATTATTATTCATCATCATTATTATTAATATATGAGTGTTCTGTCTGCATGGATGCCTGTATGCCAGGAGGGGTTGCCAAATCTCATTATAAGTGGTTGTGAGCTACCATTTGGATGCTGGGAATTGAGTTCAGGACCTCTGGAAGGGCAGCCAGTGCTCTTAACCACTGAGCCATCTCACCAGTCCCTAAAATACTGCTTTTTAAGAATGTGAGAAATAGAGCCTGGAGTTGGTTCAGCCGTTAACAGCACTGACTACTTATCTTTAGTTTCCAGCTCCTGCATGGCAGCTTAAACATATTCCTGATTGAGGAAAGAAGACACTGCCCACCCTTCCCAAGGTACCAAATGGGTTTTGGTTAAAGGAGGTGAAGCAAGGAAAACCTCAATATTGTAATAAAATGGAACCTAGGCAGTATCGGAAAGTATTGGAAAACAGAAAGATACAGGGTTGTTCCTGGAAGGGGAGCAGTGCACTCGAATGTATTACTATGATGCCCTGGAACACAGTCATGCTGTGAGACAGCCACAGACATCCATGTCTCTTTCTAAACTATTAGTTTAATCAGAGCATCATCCATAATCTGACACTTCTGTTGGTGAGGAGCAGATTTGGATGGGGCAGTGACGATGAAGGACAAGAGGCAAACATCTTCAGTAGAGTTGAGGAAAAAGAAAGAGAGATGCTTCTTCTGTCTTTATGAACCCAGTGTTCTCTGCTTCCATTTTCCTTTTGCTTCCTTCCCTCCTCCACTTCTAGGCAACTTGAATCACAGTCATGGCCAGCTCGCCACCAGCATTTAATGTTCTCCATACACTGCCATTCCAGGTTTACTCCAAAGCATTCTATGCAGCCCTGCTGTTTGTTATCCAGCATGGACTGCGAGGCTCTTAAGAGGAATGCGTGCGAGCCTTGAGGTGAAAGGTCATCTGCTCTTAGTTTTTCTGGCACTTTCTGGGGGTGGAGGCTTGCTGTGCTTCTGCTGGCAGTTTGTACAATGGCAAAGGCATGGGTCAGATCATGAGACTGCCTGGCAGGTCATCTCCTGTGAAATCCGTTACAAAAAAACGTGCAGAAAGTGATGCCTGACTTGAGGTCCTTAGTTTACTAAATTGCAGAAATTATCTTTGGAAGGTTTTGTCACTTTAAAATTTTTTTTTATAAAAAATAATGTTTGCAGTAGTGCCGCATGCAAAGTGCTAGTTGAATGAATCTGTCAGTGAAACTTCAGTTCTAGATTACCACACTGCAAGATCTGCTATTAGAAATGAAAACACATCTTTAGAAAGTTCACAACAGTTTGAAGTAGACGAGCTATTGAAATGCATAGGAAAATCTACCCTCTACAGATTAGTCAAACAGTGATTATAGTCCAACACGGAAACACAGTCTCGCCTTATTGTCGGGGTAAAATGGTCCTTAATGTGCTACTCCAAGAGCAGGTTAGTGTTATATAAGCCTACAAATAATAATATAAATTACCTTTAAGAATTTTTTGCATGTGAGCATGGCCACAGAATTCAAAAGCCAACAGAAATTCGTTGTGTTTCCAAACTGACAGACTTTTCCCATTAGTTTTGTTTGTTTGTTTGTTTGGTTGAATATAATTTTCTGTAAGCACCAAGTCACTATTTACTAGAAGAATGTTACTGTGGAAAACCCAGGGAGAAGCTAAAGGGGGTCTTTTAATCAAAACAGGTAAGAAGGGGCCATGGCCCGATAGTCACAGCATCGAATCCCAGGAAGTGTGGGGGGCTTTAACTCTTGTGCTGATTTACAGTAGAGTGTGAGTCCCTTTTAGCTTATTCATTGTTCTTGGGGACATTACTTTATTTTGACACTAGTGTACACTTTGCTTTTTAATAATAAATATTGTTGTTCAATTATCTAACCAAGATATTGTTTGGGGAAAGATTTAAAGATGATAATACAGAAAGACACAGAGAATTATGGGGCATCTGCACAAGCTGAGCACACTGAGCTGGGCATTTGCCTATTCACTAAGTGTTACCATGTGTACTTATAATTGTTCTTCTCTGGAGCCTTGAAATGATGATTCTGTTCCTGAGTGTAGCTGAGGAAGCAATGGCAAGAACAGAGAAGCAAGCCATGGTCCGGAAAAGAAGAGAGTTGCTCTCTTTGCTTTGTGTGGGTCTTAAAATAATGCCCACTGAGGGAACATGCCGCAGCTATCCATTCAAATTTCAAGGCTGGCCATGCCACATATCACCACTATGCCTTTTTTATTTACATAAAGCAATTACACCCATGGTCAGTGGCTTCATAGTTGTTTAGACAACATGGTTCAGATGGCATGGATAGCCTCAGACACACCAGGCTAGCTCTAAATTAGTGATGAGCAGAGCTGGAGGGATGTCTCATATGAGTTATAAACCATAAGAAGGTATTTAAATAGATAGATAAGACACATGCAAATCTTTTCATTGCCATGACAACCATCTTGATATAGGTTTTCCATATGTAGCAAGAAGGGCAGAGCAAAAGGCAATGGGAAAAAATAGCAGGAACCTGTAACGTAAATGAAGCTGGCAGGGAACTAGCTCCAATTCTGGTCATTTATTAACTCATAATCAAACACAAACTTCTCTGCTAATACTCCACTTACTAGTCAAAGCAACTGCATTTGTAAACATTGTGTGTCAATCTCAGCTTTATAATCACATCCTAGGTACCAGGTTTTGAGAAATGCCTTTGGCTGATGAAAGAAAAAAAGGGGGGGGGAGTGGTGATTCCAGAACCCCACTAAGCACAAATTCTTCAGTGCTACAAAGGAGGCTCTTAGAGAAGAACCTATGACTCTCTCTCTCTCTCTCTCTCTCTCTCTCTCTATATATATATATATATATATATATATATATATATATATGACTTTATTGCTTTTGTTCGAATCATTGATGAATTCCTAAATATTCATGTAATGAAAATGCAGACTGCACTTGAGAACATGGTGGCTTTTGTTCTCATTTCCTTGGGTGGGTAGGGGGAGATGCTTCCTTTCTCCTTGCCCTTGCTCACTGTCCCTCCTGTCTGGACCTTTTCTATGCCCTCCCTAGCTCTTCTTTCTCTCTTTGCTCTGGAGTCTTTTATTTCTTCAGCTTCAGGGTCTGCTTGTGCACTGTTGTCCTTCTGTGATCTGAGTGCTTCCTCCAGCTAGGTCCCTGCTGACACATGTATGGAAGCCAAGGGAGACCTACTAGGTGCTTTTTCATCCCTGCCTGGTTCTCCCCAACACCAGCTCTCATTAGATGATGGTGGCCGGACAGGTCCATACAACACTGTCCTCCATGATTACAGATCTCTCTCTGCCTGCTCTTCAGATTTTGAAATATAAATGACAGTTCTATTTGTAATTGGTGAGGCCAAGCCTGGTCCCATCTGAAGCACTGCAGAGTCATTAAAATTCTGAGTCAGATCTTTGTATGTGCAATCAATGTATAGATTCCTTCTGACATAGACTGGCATTTTAGTACACAAGGGAACATTGGTGAAAACAAGCTGGATTATTAATTAAAGTGATAATAAATAACCCCCCCTAAACTTCAATATGCTTAGTGCAACTCTTGGCTCAGTCAGCCGTACTCTGTAGATATTTTAAATCATGGACTTCCTTTGTGCTTTTTCTAGCATGAAGACAAATCGAACCCAGAAAGACCCATTTTATCATAGAGTAACTTAAATCCTAATTTGGTAGTTGCCCTTAAAAACTAAAGTCTACAAGTTTATTATTTCAATATGGCTTTCTGAGAAACTATTTCAATGGCGCCATCACGGAGACAAGAGACAAGAAATGCTAAAACCATGAGCCCCTGCCAGCAGAGAACAATTTCTAATCTTATTCATCAGATCCTACCTGTCCTGTGGAAACCATCACCCCCCACCCCCAATGTTGGTATTAGCACTGTAGGGCATCCTGTGAACTGATGTCTCAGTCCCTTATCCAGGATACGTGTTCTGTCTGACAAATTTGTGGGTGTTGTTGTGCCTTCCAGATATGGGTCTGGTTTGTGACATCTGGGGTTTTAATCAACAGCCTTATGACTGACTGAAGGAAATGAGCATGGTCCATTCTGCTCTGGTCTAGCCAATGTTATCTAGGATTTTTATTTACCAACAGCATCCCTGTTGTGTTAACTTCTTCCATGCTTCTGATTTATCCTAAAAGAACACATTACACAGTGGATTTGGAGGAGTGAAAGGGAATTTACAGGGTGACTTTAATCTTTAGTCTTTACATACTGGAGGGCATTTTGCCGAAGTTCTGCAGTGCTCTCACCATGCAATCCTTTTCTGCTTTAGAAATGTAGCCATTTGGATCAATAGCTCAGGACAATCTATTGTATCTCTGATGGGGGCTCCTAGGACAGTTAAGAAGCAGATGGGGCTTGGCTGTGCAGTAAAAAAGAGAATAATATACACGTTGCCAAATTATTCTTTTAAATTAGTTAATGAAATGCTACTTATTTTATTTAAGGATATTAAAATAAAATTAGAAAAAAAATTGGAATAGGAAACAGCAGCCAACAAACTTTAACAGCTTGAAGAATAGATGTTTTAAAAGTGGGGCATGTGATACAGAGACTAGTGGTGGCTTTTTGTCTTTTTTTTCTGTCTTCCCTTCTTTTATTTATAGATACTCTGATGTTTGAGTGATTAGCAAACAATGAGATTTTGGAATCAGTGTTTATCTCTAGATGTTCTGATGACTATATGCTTCTTATATTGCAAAGCAAAGGCAGTGCGAATCCTGTGCTGGCTACAGAGTTAGAGGGTGTGCTGAGAAAGAACAGTAAAGAATGCCAAGGAATGAGACGCTTTAGGGAAGCAGCAAGTTGAATATTTTACTGTAAATTCTTTATCTACAGACAAACTGGGCTATTCCAGGTCCTCACTACCCTGGTCCTGCTCTCCTCTGTGTGTTCACTGCTTACCTGAACTCCCTTGTTTATGTGCCACTTCATTTCGTGTCCTTCCCTTGGCCCCTCAGAGCTTGACCTCAGCATGCCCATTCACTCCACTCCTGTCCACAATCAGTAAGTGGAGACAGGCCCTTGCTGAGAGCCCAGCTGCAGCAGAACAAGGAACAGAGAACTAGAGTGTCATCCATGGCAGTTCTCAGGTCTGAAGTTGTGACGTTCAGGTCAGACCCAGGATTATAAACAAGGTGGGGTGTTGACATTTGGGTAGTGAGGGTTCTCCATGGAAAAGTACACAGTGCAGAGCTTTCCCTTTGGAGAGCTGTTTGTCCTGTATCAGATTTCATCTGTCTGCCCAGTTATAATTGGATGAAAACCTGGAAGAAAACATTGTGTGCACCAAGTAAGTGGTGGAAAATGGGCATCTTTGTTTTTTCTTTAGATGGAGAAAGTGCTTTTCCTTTAAAGAAAAAAAATCACCAACTCTCAATCACTTTTAACGGTGTTGCTGCCAGACTTAGATTAAAAAAGGAAAAGAAATACCTGTTATTAAGTGACCCCCCCTCCCATTTTCACTAGCTCACAGTTTTCCCTGCAGCCACAGACCTGCATCAGCTGTGATATCTTAATAAAGTTAGAGTTGAGGAGAGACAGCTCTCCCTCCCCTTCTAATAAAGAGCTCTGGAACCCTACCTATGCACCAAGACAAAGCTGCAGCTGTGGAGCCCAGGCTAAGGGTGGAGAGCCTCCAGACCACTAGGGGGCACAATTAAAAAACTGTAGGTGATTCTGCGATCATGTCATTCTGCTCCTTTCTGTGATGGGGAGGTGAAGAAGTTAGCCTGCTGAGGAAGCTGGGATGATGATCTACACAAAACAGAAACCAAAACAAACTAACAAACTTACAATCCAATGAAATGGGGAAGCTAAAGAAAAGGCATGGTCTTGGGCCAAGAAGGATTATTTGTGTTTCATACAAAGAAATCATCAGGTAATTTAAACCAAAGGAATGAAGTTGATTTGGCTGTGAGTTGAGCTCACACAAGAGTAGGTTTCTCCAGAGGGATTTTGCAACTGCCTTTGTCTCCAATGGGATGCTTGGTGGTTTGCTAACAAGGCAGCTGATGAGGCTTCTGCTTCAGTTCTCTGGGATAATACAGTTGGCTGTGGGCTGTGGCTTGAAGCCGGACTTTCCAATTCGTCTACCTCCCAGGCCTGTTAGATAGGAGTTTGCATGTAAGAGTCCTGTCTTGAACACCTCCTTTTGACAGTGTGATATTTCAGAATTATAAATATGAGTGATAAAATGGACATGAGGGATTTTTTTTTCTTATGATAAGCTGGTTGACTACTTAAATGGTGTGATATTCTCTTTGGAACCTGGATAGATTCCAGCTCCTCTGCCTCCTGTCCCAGACTTTCCAAGCACACCACCATCAGTGAATTTTTAAACAAAATGTAGAACTCAGTCACAGGTTTAATTACTAAAATAGTAAGACTAGTGTCAAATGATTGCCACGTGTAAATAATAATAATGATGATAATAATAATAGTAATTGAACTACTATTCTAAAGCAAAACTAGATGAGAAGTTCTGATTTCCACAATGAAAAAAATCAAGATAATCTCTATAAGCATGCTATATTTTACCATATTTGGCATTCACGTTACCATTTTGCTTGTAGCCCATGGTGTCACTGAAGGATGTCAGAAAGGAAGGTGCTGTTTATCTAAATCTCACTCTAACTTTTGAATTGTTGCTCTATATTATTATCTTAGGCTCTTAGGCCCTATTTCCCATACTGGGCACTCTGATATTCTATGTCCTCAGAAGGCACTGAGAAAATACTTCAGGGACAGACAAGTCAAAGGACTTATGACTTATGACTGGTTTGTGCCATTTTAGAAATTAACCATGCCTGGTATTATATTTGAATTTGAATCATTCAAGGAAAGAAAATATGGACGGGTGAACATTTCTTTTAATTTTGCTTGGCCTAGTATTTCCTCCTCTCTCTACATCCAAGAATTACCAAGATCTCTGTAGTTACATCATTTCCTGGCTCACCTGCCTCCTAACACAGTCAAAGTGGATGTAGAATGTGGAGACTGCAGAAAAGGTTATCACTTCTTGGCTAACACCTAGTCACATGACCACAAGGAAGTGAACAAAACTGTCTCATGCTTAAGAGGAAAATTAATTACACTCTTTGGAACAGCTGTCAAATTTTGCCATAAATACAATCCAAGAGCATTACTGAGAATGAGTGCAGCCCGGAATGCACTAAACTCTGTACATGTCCTTTCATTTAACTGAATTCTGCCCAAATTCTGTATAGCTTTATCACCTATAAGTTTATCTTAGTGCAGGACATTTCAGCTCCAATTTGATAAACTAAAATAAGTGTTCTAATAGATTGCATTCCTTTTGATTACATTCAGGGATCAATATTAAACTGTAGTTCAGAAAAGCAAAGAATGAAGTGTAATAGATAGCTCAAGCATAGATTCCTGTCATTTTATGCAAAGGAAGGATAGAGCTGAGAAATTTTAAAGGAGTTGGCTGTTTATGACCAATTTAAACATTATTATTATCAGGAGATGTTCCAAACCAGTGATGAAGGGCTCAACTTCAACTCCAAAGTGAGAATTTGAAAGGTTCCTGTTGTGGTTTGAATGTAATTGCCCCCATAAGCACACAGGAAGTGGCACTATTAGGAGGTGTGGCATTGTTGGAGTAGGTGTGGCCTTGTTGGAGGAAGTGTGTCACTATAGAGGCAGGCTTTGAGGTCTCATATATGTTCAAGCCACATCCATTGTCTTAGTTCACTTCCTATTGCTTTTGTATCAAGATGTAGTTCTTTTACTGCATTACTGGCCATGTCACACTGAAAATTCAGTGAGATTTTCCTCCCTACCTCCCTTCTTCCCTCCCTTCCTCCCTTCCTTCCTTTGTTCCTTCCTTTCCTTTCCCCCTCTTTTTTTTAAATAAAATTTTATTTTGTTTTATTTTGGTGTGGGTAAGGAAATGGGTTGGGATTGGGAGGCATGATGTAAAAGACACAAAGAATAAAAAAAAGATGTATGTCATTCCTTCTCAGCTTTTTCTCCAGCACCATGTCTGCCTGAATGCCACCATGTCTCAACATGATGATAATTAATTAAATCTCTGAACTGTAAACCACCCAATTAAAAGTCTTCCTTTACAAGAGTTGCTATGGCCATGGTGTATTTTCATAGCATTAGAAATAAACCCTAACTAAGATAGTGTCCATCTGAGCTTCCAGTTGAAAAAGGATGAACATGACCTGCTGTTTAGGTGGCAAGAGTGTCATGATAATGGAAAAGTTCCAAGTTTTATTTTGCCAAGGTGCATAGTCAGTTACCAACCTGTGGGTTAAGATTCTTAAACTATTTGGGAATAGAATAGAGAAGTTTCTGAAAAAGAAATAATGTGTCTGGTATGGCAGATTTGGGTGATTTCCTAGGGCTCTGAGTCTATTGTGTCAATATGAAATAGCAGTAAAGGCAGCTTTCCAAACAATTGTACAATTATGCAGAAAACTTATGCATGGAAACAGAACTCCCCTCACCCCCCAAAAGCTGCATCTTAAGGAGTTTTCTTAATGAGTTAATTCAAGACTCATATTAAAAAGTTTAACTTTGATCCCATCGAATTAGAGTATATCTTAGAAGTATTCTAATTCATCAATTTTATAGACTAGAACCTAAAAGCAGAAAGCTTCTAGTGGTCTCGTAATAATTAAATAGAATTTGTGGCTTAATTTACCATAAAGTTGATGTGATTGATAGAGTTGCCCAATATCTTACTCATCAATTGTTTCAAAATACTTAAGTCAGATATTTACAAAGCTATTTACCAACACAGAGATAAACTAAAAATTCAGCTCTTTTCAGAATAAAGAAATGATTTTAAATATTTACTTTAAAATATTTTTATTATCTCATAGTATTGAGTGCTGGTCAGGTGCTAAGAAATAGCAGAATGATCTAAGACACATGGTGGTAGAAGCAGGCACTTTCTCTGAAGAAATATCAGAGATTGGAGGTACTTGCCATTGAAGTTATCCTGAACTGCTATACTCTGATGCACCCCTTGGTGAGGGATCCAATGGCATGACCAGTTTGCTGTATGGAAAAGCATCTTTTATACTGGCTATATTGATATCTATTTGTTGATCATTGAACATATGTCCTGTGCTGCAGGAATTTGACCTCATGTGTTTGAGGTAAAACATCTCAGAGTGATAAAAGAACAGAGAAATAAACTCGGGGTAATGCGATTGTGAAAGGGAATTTTGTGGTCCCCAGTGACAGTGAAGAACCAAGATGGCATTGGGATGAAGGGGATACTAGGAATATGAAGGGACTGATTTTCTGAGAGAAGTTTTTGGAATTATCTGAGTTATTTCAAACTTTTGAAAATATGAACAGGAAACTTTATGATGGTGGACATTTCTTTTATTTCCCACTAGCAATAAAAAGAAACAGTCTGTTTAAAAATACACTGCCACTTTCATTAGTCAACACCAGAGAGGCAGCTAACTACTATGTGATCTCTTCGTTACTACACCTGGGATAACCTTCACCTCACTTCTTCCTTGTCGATATCACACATGTCTACTTATGGTTTCTGTTGTGCATTAGGCTGAAGGAAAGTACTGGAGGGAGAGAAGGGTGTGTTGCTTTTTGTTCTGGCCCCGTCTTTGCCATGAGCTCTGTATTCGGCACATCGCTGTACTAGGAGTACACAATGAACAGGGACACTCTCTTGCTTACCTTGTCTAGCTTCTGATATCCATTCCTCTTCACACTTCTTTCAAGGAAAGAGGACTGTGACAATAATCACACAATGCCAATGTCTAAAACAAGGCCCATGGTACTGCACTCTCTCTCTTCTGATTTTCTAACGAATTTTAAATTGCTCCTATCTTTAACTCAGCTCAGATACTTTTGACAACAGCCTTTATTTCTTCTTTTTATGAAATTGATATTGGTGGGTTCCAGCAAATTCTGTATGGTGTCTATTGATGTTGTCTCTAGTCTGAAGTTTCTCTGTCCAGCACAGGTGGACCTGAAGCCACTTAGTCCCGAGTAAACGCACACTAATTACAAGCTGTTTGACTTATTGCTCAGGCTTATTACTTGATAACTGTTACACTTAAATTAATTCATAATTCTTATCCATGTTTAGCCACATGAGGGGCTAGCTTTTTTTCAATGCAGCATTCTCATCTTCCTTCGTGTCTGGCTGCCGTCTGCTGCTCTGCCTTTCCTCCTTCCACATTTCTCCTAGTCTGGTTGCCGTGCCACTACTTCCTGCCTCTACTGGCCAATAAGTGTTTAATTAACCAATGCAAGTGAAAAATATTTACAGTGTACAAAAGCATTATCCCTCAGCAGTTATCTTTAGGGTATTCTTAGCCTCAGGGAGTTCAGTGGTAGCTGCACTTATACAAATGACTTGAGACACCAACTTTTCTTTCTAGTGAAGACAGTCAACTTTTACATCTGTTCTATATGTAAAGGGATATTTCTCAATAAACATTCCATTGTGCTGCTAATGGGTTATAAATGCTCTGAAAATGTCTTTTCTTTGGAGAATTCTTGACAAAGGCATCACACCTATTTACAAGGCTTGCAGCAGGTGTCCAGTGTTTGGCTTCTGTGGTCCTGGGTTTGTCCCTAGAACAAAATCCTATTTACCCAAACAAAACCCACTGTAATAGTCCACTTGCTAATTTGCACATTCTAATGCCAGCCTTCTCATATTCATGTTGCTGAAGAAAACTATTGAAAAATCCACATAGGCTTTCCTTCCCCATTCGCCAGCTTCTCATCACTTTATTTCCTTTGCTCAGGACATGAAACTTTTCCGGCTTCCCATATGGAATTTTAGCAATTCATTTTGGATGGTTTTGCTATTCTCCTTGGATTTTTTTCTCATTTCCCTTTTATCTTTTTGAGAAAAGTCTTTTTGTCTAAAGGCAACATTCAAGGTGACTTTTTAATTTCACATTTCCTGAATGATGGTAATGCTGTTTTAATGTATAACAAAGACATACTATTTCATATTCTCAGTTTCCTTGTTAATACAACCCAATATTATATCGATTTATTTTTTAATCTTCTCCTGTATTTCAAGTCAACATATTCTTTGAGCTATCTACTGTGGCATCTCCATTTCTTTCTTGAGAGGCTGTAGGTAATTCAGCAGCCATTAGTGTACCGTGTTTGAGTAGTCTGAATTGCTTCTTCCACTGTGTCTTACCTTGAACTTGTTACACTGAATTCCATTCACCATTGTGGAGCTCTATTACATAACTGTCTTTGGTCTTTCTGAAGTTCTTCCTACCTCTTATCATTGACTACATCTATGTTTAGCATATGAATAATTATAGAGTTTTGAGAAATGCACTGCCCTGCTATTCACCCCATCTTTTAGATTGTTAATAAACTTATGGAACACCAGTACCGCCTCTGATCCTAAGGCCACCAACTAATTTCTGAGCTGATAGCTAGGGATCGCTCTAAGAAACATTTCTTTCAGCCAGTTTTCAATCTGATGCTTATAGGACTCAATGGTTCTTTTCTTTTCCTTTTTCTAAAAAGATACTGGATGAATCAGAAATAGTTTAGGTGAGTGTAGAAATAGTTAAAGATATATTCTGTAGTTTTGTTGTTAAAGATATATTCTGTAGTTTTTTTAACAATCTGTTTTGGAAAAGTAAAAAAATGAATGATTTTCTAGTTATTTTTCTAAACAAACATTTTGTGTGTGTGAAAAACTGAGGAAAGGTAGTATTAGATATAATTTAATACTAATTATATTGCTTAATCTGCTGAGCTTTATCAAGCTATCATTCTTGAATATTGACATGTAGAATGCATCTACTGGGTACTCCAGTGTAATAAAAGACAAGGGTTCCTTTCTGCTTTCCCTGATGCAGATGAAAACATGAGGAAAGGGGTTTCAGTAGATGGACTGTTACTTGACCGACTTAGGCCAGGTCTAGAGAATCAGATCCAATAGAAACTAATTGATCTTAGTGAGTTGTACACTTTGCAATTCCTAGTGTTTTCTTTTAGAAAATGGGAACTAAGGTCTGGGCTACTGTGAAACTTATATTGGAGGAAATACACAGAGTCCCTGGTTTACTGTCCAGTGATATTCTAGGTAGTTACTTTGCTGCTTTCCCTTATCCCAAAGTTGGCATTTAAAATGAATGTCAAATTGTGTGTAAGATAGTTGAGTGTAAATCGATAAGGGAGAATTTAGAAAAGCAGGAGAATTCCCTGAGCATTTGTAGAGAGATGAGACAATATGTAAAATTGAGTAGAAATACAGACTAGATTAACTACAGTCAAACTTCTTTGGGTGTATAAGTGAATGACAACTAGTAGACATCTAGGGGTTTACCCGTGTTGCAGGAATTTGAATCCTAGTCCAAGGAATTGATTCTTAAACAAGAAATGGGTAAATTATGCAACTGAGATTTTTTTTTAAACAAAAAAAAAACAAACAAACAAACAGAAAAACTCTTTTACTTCTTCCCATGCCCTCACTTCCATGGGGGATTGACTTTCTTAGTTCAAGGAGGTTGAGCATATGTACATAACTAACACTGGTCTCAAAGTGGGTTGTTCTACCCTATTCCGTGATCTTCTGAGTTTAACTGGGTGCCTGTCTATGATAAATGGAGGAATAGCAGGCGTGAGAGAAGACATCCGGGAGTTGTGTATGTCAGCTCTTGAGTTCCTCCTACCGTGGCTAAAATGCTATGCTCAGGTTGTAGCTCAATGGAACAAGCAAGACATTGATAGTTAAAAGGGGCAAAGATTTCCCAGCCAAATTCTCTCAACTGGATGAAGGAAAATCATTAATTCCTGCAGATATGTGAATGTTTGCAAACAAAAATCAGTAAATACCTAGTTTGTCTAGCCCAATTAACTAGCCAAACCAGAGGCATGACAGCTAAATAAATGTGTTTTATTGTGTACTACTGAGATTTTTATGAAGACCATGTAATTGCTATCATCTGGCAAAAGATAGCTGACCTTCTTAGTCATTGTTGATTGCTGTGAAGAGAGACCATGACCAAGGCAACTCTTATAAAAGAAAAAAATAACTGAAGAATTGTTTACAGTTTCAAAGGTTTGTCTAGTATCATTCTGGCGAGAAGGCCTGGTGCTGGAGCAGGAGCTGAGTACTACATCCCGATCTCTTCAGGCTGAGTGGGAACTCTGGGCCTGGCATGGGCTTTTGAAATCTCAAAGCACACCTCTGGTGACACAGTTCCTCCAACAAAGCCACAACTCCCCCTTCTAATTATTTCAAATAATGCACCTTCCAGTGACTAAATATTCAAATATGTGGGCCCATGCCAGCTGTTTTTAATCAAACCAGCATACCTTTCTAACACATTTGGTTAGATGATCTCAGTCACAAGTGGATGACAATGCATATAACTATAGCACATTAATGAATCATATAAAAAGTGTTCACATATATGGTCTACCTCTCCATCCAGTTGATCTTCAGCTAGTACATTGTGCCATTTCTAAATCTGATCATAAGGATATATAAAATAAAAGAATTGGGATTAGGATTCACAAATGATAAGGTTTTCTCCTCTTAGTGTTGGTCTCATATTAAGCTTCAGAAACACAAATGAAGAACAATGCAAGATAAGAAACAGTTTTAGCACAGACAGCTCAAGTAGTCCATATGCTCATGGCTTCTCAACATCAATCGCTGGCAGTCTCCTCCCTCACACTCCTGCCTGCTTAGAGTCTCAGGCGATGCGCCTCACTGTTGGTTCTGCCAGGAGTTGCTCAAAATTAAACTTCTGCCTCCGCTTCTTGTTGACCTCACCTAATTCTCCTCAACCTTTCACCAGCCTATCTATCACTGATTGAGATTCTAATTGTTCAAGTTAGAAATCTATAAACTAACATTGATTGCTTTATTCTTGGTTTGTTTCATCAAGTCTTGGACATCTATTCTCACCTGTAACATCTACCTTGGAACTGAGTAACTTTTTCCACACTAGAATCCTACTGGGTTGTCACCACCTGTCATCCAAGCACAAAATCTTCTAACACACCTGTCCCCTTCTATTACCAACATTCTCATTCACCTGCTGTCCATATGTCTATTTCTTTATAGTATATATCATTTATATGATTTATATATTTATATATGTGACCTGATTAAATTATTTTGTGATTGTCCCTACATAAAATAAAAGACAAACCGAGCCAAGACAGCAACAAACCACATCTAAGCTTCTTCCCGTGCTTGCTCTCTCTCTAAGGGTCATTCACTTTCTAAGTAACCTCAAGCTTCCCAATCCCTGATCACTCTCCAGCCTAGAATTCTTGACTCTACCAATCATATTTACTTGTGGTTTTTTCTCATAAGCTACCACTGTCTAGAATGTTCTTTATGTGACAAGCTCCTTTGCACTTTGGTGTAAAAACCTCTTCCTGGAGGATGTTGTGACCATTTCATTTCCTCCATTACATGCTCCATATTACCTGTCTATTTTTAATTATATTTTCATTCTTGTATTAAATACAACTTTCTTCTCTGCTGGGTCACAGTCCTGTAAGGTGGGTGTTTGTCTCTCTGGGACATTGCATCTTTAGGACCTGAGAGCTGATTGATGGTCAATCAATGTAAGTCAACTGAATTACTTTAAGAGAAGGAAGATACAGCTTTATGTCTAATTCAGTTGGAATAACCATTACATTCTGTAGCTCACATTATCATTCCTCCTCATTTTTCCTAAAGTTCATTTTCTATAACCTCAAGTTCTTTTCATAGCTTTATGAAAAGAAATCGTTGCTTATGAATAATGGCAGTCAAAGATGAGAGGGTGCCCAGAAACCTCCTTAGCTTTCTTAGATGAGAAGTTTGGGTCAGTGTCACCAGAGCTTCAGGCTGGTAGTGTAAGTAGCAAAGAGAAAGTACAAGAAATTCCACTGTAAGAGTATGATCAACTGATTCGCCGACGGACAGGCTTGGACACTACTAAAGGTACTACATGGACACTAAATTTTTCCATGTGTGAACTGGAATGATGTCATAGTCTCCTGGTACAGAATTTGAAACTCTAAGAACGCATTCTGCTAGGTTTCCATGGTACTGTCTCCTGAAAGAGAGTTCTCCTTCCTTGTTGCTACAGTGAGAGAGGAGCCAGGAGAGAAACAGTTCCTGTGGTTCAGTGGCAGCCTATATTAATAGATGAACTGTGGACACCTGATGCAGTTTATCCTCTGGCAAAACCACATGGTTTTAATTACTGGTCATGGCTCTTAGTTTCATCATTGAATTTCCTTTCTTCAGTTTTAAAGAGACATGTACAGCCCAACTCAACCCCCGCATCTTGGATCTACAATAAGAATCATTTTTTCCCCTTTCTGCCTTGTTTTTAGGCTGTTCCTCGTCTACATGGACCTGCTGATGTCTCCACGGGCTTCTTCTCCAAAGAGTTCTCCCCTTGGAAACCAGTGTAGAATGTGATCATAACAACAAGTTGCAAACCAATACTAGCCAGATGCTCACGATAATTTGTGGAGCCTATGGTTCAAAAGCCAGTCAGCAGCTCTCCTGAACACAGGCCATTGCATCGCTGTCTCCGGTGAAGGTGAAACAGCCCTTCACTTCAGCTTTCATTGTGAAGTTCTGATATCATTGTTATTGCTCTAATTTATTTACACCGTGATTAATATTCCTTGTGACTTTATGTTGTTCTGTAACTGTGTAAGAAAAATACACTTTGGGGAACTTTGGTAAACAATGCAATAAGAATAGTGATGTTTATTTTTAGTGTATTAGAAACTATATATGTCTGCATATTATATAACATCAAATCGCTACTTCATTCCTTAGAAAATGGTTAAGTGATAAAACTTACTTGATCAAAGATGTTCATATGAAAAGGTAAATAAGTTAAAAATCCTCAGATCTGCACAAAATTGCCATGTGGAGACTAAAGTGTAGAAAAAGTCCCTATAATCTACCCTGCTTTAAGATGAGAACTGATAAAATATCAACCTCTTTTTAATTTGACCTCCTGGCAAAAGCTATTTTTTCCTGGAATCAAACTCAGAAACACCAAACCAAACAACAACAAACACTGAAGAAGGTGAGAGAAGAAAATAAAAGGAAATGGGACCAGGAAAGGCCGTCCTGGACTTGGAGATCTGGTTGCCATAGAACTCTTGTGTGCTGGGCTGGTAAGTGGGAGAGACGTAACTTTTGAATCCTGGACTGCTCAGACCCTTAAAAACCTCCCAGGAAAGAGCTTCGGTAAGTCGGAGGCTGTGCGATCCCCCGCCACAACGGAATGCTTTATTGCCGTCTGGAAGTGTTTATTTTCTGAACATAAATTTAGGGGACAGATTCAAGGCATGTCTAGAAATAAAGCATATCATCATGTGAGCCGAGCTGACAAGGACAATTTACTGTACCTTGCATTTGTTCTGAGCCAATCGGAGGAGAGCTGACGATTAACATTCTAAAAATCCCGCTGTTCAGTTAAGCCTGCCCCTTCACTGAACTTTGGAAGGGCATAGCTTAACCCCTTGAGGACTGTAGAACAGAGCCCAGAGCCCCAGCAGAAATGTACAGTGTTGAGATATCTTGTGTCTAGAGGTTCACCACGAATCCTGTGCCTTTGAGGGCCCCGGTAAAGAAGAGATAGTCAAAAGCTAAGCTGTTTCCTTGTAGCTTTTCATTTAAGTTGAAGATTGGAATTTATTGGGCAAGTTTTCATTTGCTTTTACTGTAAAGACAGGGCAAATGTTTATGCTGATCATTTAAGAAGAGATAAAGGGAGAATGTAGATTTGAGAATGTATTTCCAGGTCCGGCTGTATCTGAACAGCTCATCCATGCAGTCATGCGCATTTTGGGTGTGCCTGTTTCACTCCATAGCAGGATTGCATGGGAAGCTGTGAGGGTTAAATCACACACTACTCAGGACTGTCAGGTTCACTGTCTATTTTGCTTCACATTTGTTAATGACATTTATTCTGTTGCTATGAAGAAGCTGAAGGACAAAGTTCTGCCATTTCCCTGAAGTCATGCATGTTCTTTTCTATGAATCTTTCTAAAACTTAATCTGGATTATAAATAGCCCTGTTTACTCATTCTTAGAATACACGATCTCAAGGTTATTTTTTATAAATCCAAGTATGTGAGATTGGGAAAAAAATGTTCACTTGTGAAACATCCCATGATTGTTAATTTTAGAATTCTGAATGGGTTCAAATTTAAAATTAAAGAATTTGAAGGCACTCTGATTTGAAGCATATTTCAAAAACAAAGATAGAAGTAAGTGTAAAGTAATTAGGTAATGTACAGTTGGCTCTCTGCACCCCAGGGTACTGTATCAGTAATTTCAACAAACAGCTCGAAAACATTTGAAAACACATAGATTATGTTATTGCTGAGCATCCCACAGAGCTGCTGCATAGAGAAGTTTGGAAATCCATGCTTTTCTTATATCAATTGTTGTTCCTTAAACATTCATTGAGAGACAAGGAACAGATTAACTGAATTTTTTTGAACAAAACACACAACTCTTCATTGTCTATTTTAATGACTTTTTAAACAGATATATTCATGGAAAGTTGATTTATGTGCTGAAAGTATTCAATTTTTTCCTTCTTTTCTTTCTCTTACCTTTCTGCCTTACCTCCTTCCTTCCTCCTTCCTTCCTTTATTTTTTCTTTTATTTTTGGATAACAAATGTCTTTCATGGCCTTCTGTGTATGGGCCCTTTGTTCTCTGTGCAGGTGCTTAGAAGACTGAAATGGTGGAGGATCTCACTGGAACAAGTGAATCTTTAGGGCATCCTACTGAGGTTTATAGCCTGGGCAAACTTCCTATCTTTTTTTTTTTTTTTTTTTTCTGAATGCTCCTCAGCACAAAGCTACCTGTTGCCACAATAGACTCCATCCCTGTAAACCTTTGCTCCTAGCAGTTGGTTCCTGTCAAGTACTTAACTCATAGCTACAAGAAAACAAACCACAACAAGCACATCCCCTCCCTCCCTATCTTCCCCTCCCTCCCTCCCTCCCCTTCCTTCACTCCCTCCCCCCCCCTCCCCTCTGACTTTTTTCCTTTCCTTTCTTTCCTGTGACTTACCCGCTGTTGAGATGAGTCTATATTCCAAAGCGCAGTGTTGATGATTGTTCACTTCGGTCTCACTTCCTTTTGATTTACTCAGTTAGGACCAAAGGAGCCCAATCGAGATTGCAGTTCTGCCTTTATTGCCAATATCTTATTCATGACATGTGGGTTAGTGAGATGCTTCTCAACTCTCTACACAACTTAATAAGGCTTCTGTTAGAAATCACTAATGGGAGATTAAAAACTGGCCAAATGGCATATTCCATTGCTCTTACAGATATCTCCATATATTACTACTTCCGTTTAATAATTAATGCTCTTGTTTTTAAGATATTAACAATTTAGTCTTGCCTGCTCAACCACTCTTATAATGAAAAGCTCAGAGTGTTCTCTGGGCCTGTATCACTTCCACACTAATTGTGATGAAATGGTCAGTGTAATGTACCAATAAATATTTGAAAATGAGGTGGGAGGAATGTGGGGAGAGCACTTTGTGCTTTTAATTGATATGCCCAGTAACAAATGGAACAATGCATGTGAGCTTTCCCTTCTCGAGATGTGATCTGAAAGTTGTGGTGTCTGAAGTGACTGACGGTGACTTTCTCTCTGGCTAGTGCCTGTTACTGTCAGCTACCCTTGCTTTCTCATTCTGTTGTTCAGGAAGAAAACAATTTACTAGAAATATATTTAACTTTGTGTCTGAAGCTGACCTAGAATAGTGCAGGGCTTTTCCTAAAAGCTCCCACATGATGTCTAGTTCTATTTTCTTTTCTTTTTTCACTAGCTTTGAGTCAGTTGTAATTTTCTAAATTTGAATTCATTTTAAGATCACAAGGGCCCAAGGGTATCTTTCACTTTTTTGTCATACTTTCTTTCTTTTCCTTCCTTCCTTTCCTCCTTCCTTCTGATTTATTAATTTTGTGTGCCTGGTTCCCATGGAAGTCAGGAGAGAGCACTGGATTTCCTGTGCTGGAAACAGAACCTCTGGAAGTGCTCTCAACCGCTTAACCATCTCTTCTTTCCACGTTTTCAATCTCCTCTTGGAGTCCAATTCAGTTGATGGATTTCATTTGGTGCTTGCATAAAGTGTTCTGTGGTTTGCAAAGATATCTTGATGGCTGTCCTGTCAGTCTGTCGGCTGTTTTCCAGCTTGAATTATAGTGGCTTTTATGGTTCCTGAAGCTTCTTTCTCTAGCTCGAAACTTTAAGATGCCCAGGGTGTTTCAGGGTTAACTGTCCTCTGTTGCCCTCACTTGCCCCCACTGAATTCCCTCTCCTCTACGTAAGTCTTTTGTACCTATGGCCCTATCAAGCTGCTCATATACTTCCACCTATTTCCTAGGTTACTATGACTTCTATTTTCTTCAGAGGGTAACTCAGAAAGTGTTGCTTCTCAGTCTGTGCTCCCAGGAGCCTATGGTAGAACTTGGCTTCCTTATTTACTGAGATCAGAGAGCTGCATGCTCATCCCTTGCCATTATGGAGTTCCAGAAGAGCCTGCTAATTTTCCCACCAGTCTGGGAGGTCTTGTCTTTGTATGCTTACCACTGAGCACAGAGTTTGAAAGTGTTGGTAGATCCGTGAATGAGAACAGTCAAGTTGTACGGACCAAACTGAATCCACACCTCCAAAATGCAGTTGCGTTCTGGAATTGATTAACCTGGACATTATTGCTTTCTTTCCCATTTCTTAGGATGAAATACATTAACTAAGGACAGCTCTCTAGTACTCGCTGTGCTTGCTGTATGTACTATTAGAGGAGAAAGGGCACAGGGATTTTCTCAACTTGATGCTTGACCCTCAGATCTGACACTACTTGCTGAAAAGATGGTGGTGTTCAAGCATGGATTAAGAATTGACTGTATGACCAAGACAGATCAGGAGTCCTTTGTTTAAAATAAAAGTAAAAAGAGAGAATACTCAAGATAGTATTTTTAGTCAGAGCCCATACCTATAATTTAGGGACACTGACAAACCCATGCTACCTGCTCTGCAGATAGACTTAGTCTGAAATTGAGAATGTTTGACCTCCTTTTTCCTCTTCCTACACATGAACATGTCTTAGTTTCCTCTTCCTGTTAGGATGTTATGTACATAAAATTTTGGGAATTTTGTAATGTTGTGGTAATATAGCATGGCTACCCCAGCTTTCTATCAGAAGTGGCAGGCAGCCAAAAACAAGAATCATTGTTTGCAAACTCTAAATATAGTCAAGATTTATATGAAGAAAACAGATATGTCTTGTTATAAAACCATGAATAAGCATTGGCACAAACATAATAGTTTATTCTTCCTTGATATCTCTTATTTTAAAAAGCAATCTATCTTTTACTGTCTCAGAGACACTTGCCTGGGTGCGAGGTACTGGGCTGCTCTTTTCTTCATGCGTGAAGACCTCATATCATCATTTCTAGGACCTGACGATGGAAATCAGAGCCCAAAGCCTGAGGGTAACTGGATCTTTCTGAGTTTCTGAGCCTGTGGCTGTTGGAAGTGCATCACGGTGATCTTCAGGTGACTGGTGTCTTTTATTAATCAGGATTTGTTCTATGCAAAGATTGCCTTCATTCTAAGTTTTCTTTGGCCTTTTCAAGATGTGGCATTCAGCAGTGAAAAAGGCCTCCCCCATGCCCATCTGTGCTTCGCTGACTTCCTACCCATCCTGTCCCCTCTCTTCTGATTCCATCCCACTTTAATCATTTCTGCCTTGTCCACAACAAAGGGATAGCAGGAAGAAAAGATGATTTTTGGAAAGAGTTAAAAAGGATGGATGAAATTCATTCAATGTACACCATATGGCCTGACATTTTCCAGATTAGGTAAACATTTCTATTGGGGATGAAGGGTCCTGTACATTGATATACAGAAATTGCATGAGACAAGAGATCATTCAGCATAGTTAAGTAATAGATTCATGTTTGCTCTACAAAGAAATCTCAAAACTTCAGGAAAAGGAACGGGGAAATCTTGCTACATTTGAGCTTTTGGAAGAAGGGGTTAAATTTTTTTATGGCCAAAATAAAATACTGTTGCTTCTAAGCTGAACATCAGTAATTACTTTTAAATTAATTCACATGTATAAAGTGACACAGATCTAATATACTCCCAAACAACACATAACTAAACTTTGCTGATGCAACCAGACTTCTAAAGTTTGCCAAAGTCCATCTCCAAGTAGCCAGTACGTACAAATAGTCATTTACAATGTTCGGCAAATTGATTTTAGGTAAATCCCTGCCAAAGTGTGTCCCTGTGTCGGGTGCCACCTGCCCTGTTCCTTGGTGAACAGACCCAGAACCATAGATTGCATTTGATCTTTGCAAAGGCTAACATCTGTCTGCTGTCATTTTAGTAAGATTGATGAAAGGCAAGAAAATAGGGGAGGGAGCAGAAGGAGCAGAGGCAGGCAGAAAGCAGTCCTTGCAGCCCCCATGGTGATGGCCAAGGCAGCCAGGGGTCACTGCTGCAAACCTTTGGCCACTGAGGTCTGTAGTGAGAAGCAGCCATGGCCCCACACTGGAGTAAGTGTACTTAGATGTTACAGCTGATAGCTGGAAGTCAACAACACTGCCGCAGCACTTTGTGTTCTATACATCTTAATAGATTACTCAAAGTGCAAGCAGTACCAGGCTAAATGTTATGACAGCCATGAGAATGTAGTTTACTGTTATCTTAATATAACTGGACAGTGCAGGGTAAGCCATCAAAAATATTATATTTTTTAAAGTTTCCAAGAGAAACTAAATGATACAGACACAGGACTATTTTTACATGAAGGCTTGAATTTTGGCAAACACTTTTCAAATCATAACTTTAAACACATACACATTTCACATATGCATATGTATATGCATGGCTCTGCACATTTATATATGTGTTTATCCCATTTGCTAAATATCGTTTTTCTTTTATAACTTCCTTACTTCCTTTAAATTATGTGCACAACATATAGGGAAGATTCAGTTTAGCTATTTAAAAAAAATGATTCCCAAATTTGAAGTTTATCTAGGAAATAGTAAGCACTATTTTTGAAGGTAAAAATGGCTCACTTAAACCAGGAAGAGAGGGTCTAAGGAATGAAGGAAGGGAGTAAGGGAGGAGGGGAAGGGGAAGGGAGAAGGGAGGAGGGGAAGGGGAAGGGAGGAGGGAGGAGGGGAAGGGGAAGGGAGGAGGGGCAAGAAGAAAAGGGAGGCATAAAGGGTACTAGTGTTCCATGGACAGCATAACTTAAATGGATGCATTTTTATCCCTGGCATATAGATCTGGTAGAAACAAGCACGGCATGTCCATAAAACAAATTAAATGTGGTGTTATCAAATTTTACAGAGCAGGGGAGACAACAGTGAGACTCAATTCCGTGCACTGGCTTGCTTTTGCACTGGTGTGGTTGATGTTTGATTTGAATTTGCTGAAGTGATAGCTGCAGGGGGTTTTAGACTAGTTTAGCCTCTGTCAACAGAAAGCAGAGCTTGTGTATAGACCAGACACAGACAACACCTTCCAAAGTTAGTTGGAATCTTAAACAACTTAGCTTTATCCAGGAGCAGGCACTAGTGGGGGCGTTGGGAGTCTCTGTGCTATCTGAGGGGTGACGTGACAGAACAGAAGCATGAGAAGACTCCACAGAGCACAGCCTCCAGTGTCATCATCTAGACCAACCGAAATATTTCACAAACTAGAAGATGGCTACTCCCCCCTCCTTAAAATGCAAACTCATAAAATAAAATGTTTTCCCTGAATTTTTCAGTTAGCAGAGGAGTGTTTTGAGTGTGTGAAGATATAACTGGTCAGCAGTGGGAAGATCTGTTCAAAGTCTAGATTGGAATCAAAGTATGGACGAATGTGTTTGATGTTTCTCACCAAAGAAAGTGGCTAAAATTTGTGCATGTTGGTATTGTGGGTGACTGATCTCCTTCCCTCCTCTCCCTTCCTCCCTTCCTGTTCCCTCCCTCCCACTTTCCCATCTTTCTTTCTCTATCGGATACTGAGCCCAGGTCCAGGCTGTGTTTGTGCTCTGCACACATGACACTGAGTCATATTACCTCAAGTAATACGACTTGATTGTGAGTGGTGAATTTTACTGCCAGAGTCAGGTTAGGAGAAGTTTTTGGCTGACACTGGAAACTAACATCAGCCTAGTTGGTAAGGTCATGGTTGGGTTAGTTTAATGCAGTACAACAAAGTCTAATGCAAGCTTGCTTTCCATGGTTGTGTGCAGAGCTCAGGGCTTCTTCTGCAGGAGATGGTGCAACATGGTGGTTGTGGAGGAGAACGAAGTGAAGACCTGTCAGAGTTCTGTAAGCTAAATCATGGTTCTCAGGACCTGTGAATGGGACCTATTTTGGAGAAAGGTTTTGGAAGGATTAAGTAAAGGATCTGAAGATGAGATACTCTTAGATAATCTCCTTATTAAAATAGAGTGGAAGATGTGAGAGAGAGAGCTCAGTAAAGTACTTGATGTACAAGTATGAGGACCAGAGTTCACACACTCACACAGACACACACAAACGCATACACATAAAGACACACATACACACAGACAGACACACACACAAACACACACATAAACACACAAACACAGAGACACAGACGCACAAACATACAAACACACACACAGAGACACACACAGAGACACAGAAACACAAACACACAAACACACACACGACACACACACAGAGACACAGACACACACACACAGTCACACACAAACACATACACATAAAGACACACATAAACACACAGACAGACACACACACAAACACATACACAAACACACACACAGACACACACACAAACACACACACACACAGAAACACACAGATAGACAGACACACATGCAAACACACACAGATATACACAGATAGACAGACACACATGCAAACACACACACAGATACACACAGGAAAGCTGGATCAGTGGCAGTGTGTGCCTGTAAATCAAATACTAGGAAGGCCAATATAGGTGGGCTTCTCGAGCTTGCTGACCAATCAGCCTAGCAAAATAAGAGAGCTCAAGAGTTCACTGAGAAAACTTGTCTTCTAAAATGAAAAATGAAGTGGGCAGTAATTGAAGAAGACACCAGACATCAAGAACCTCCCATCCCCCTACAGTAAAGGTAGAGGCTATAGAAGTGGTGAAGAAGACATCAGAAGTCAACTTACAGCACCCCTCAACACACACACACACACACACACACACACACACACACACACACACACACACACAGAGGGAGGGAGGGAGGGAGGAAGGGAGGGAGGGAGGAAGGGAGGGAGGGAGAACAAATGAGAGAGAAGAGGTGAAAGTCTTATGAAGACAGAGGCAGATGTAAGTTTTACTGTGATAAGCTCGGGCAAGTCTGGTGCCACAGGTGGCAGGAGAATCAGAGGATTCTCTTATTAATGCAGATAGCATAGACTACAGCTTGCTGTCACACTTGGGTCCTAGGATCCTGAGGGGGAACTTTCATGCTGGGTAAGTCTCCTGCTTGTGGTAATGTGCTATGCCAGCTCTAAGGAGCCAATACACCAAGGTCAAGGAGCTTCACATAGGAGCGCTGCTGCTGATGCCACACGAGAGAAAGCAGGAGCCACATCAAACGTAACCATGCCTGCTGCCATTCTGATCAACTACTGTGTTCCCTTAGGTTCCTCACATGGTAACCCAGAAAAATGTGCAACTCCCACAAATAGACACCAATGAGGTGTTTCAAGCATACCAGATTTTCTGAAGGGGATGAGAGAAGAAGTAATTGATATGGGAAACAGAATTGAGAACAGCGATACAATACGGATCCCTCTCTAACTTAGTGTTTAGAGATCAAAATTTTACAACATCTTGCTATAGATTTAAGGTGTAAACTCCGTCTTCTAGATATTAGTAATTTTGGCAAGAACATACCTCTGGAAAGAAGTAATGGTAGACATAAGCTCTGGGTTCAAGTTAGTAAATTTAAGCTGAATGAATAGCATCTGTTTGTGAAGGATGAAGAAGCTCCAAGGAAATACAAAGACTAAGATACTGTTTGCTGGGAGTTCCCAGGTGGACCCACAGCACACTTTATACCCTGCGGAGTTAGTGGTCTATACATTCCAGTAAATTCAGGTCTCAGCTGAGTCCAATCAAGTGAGTATTTTGGCCTTGCCCTTGAGACTCCCTGGAACTTACTTTAAGTAGATGCTTTTGGTTTGGCGACTTCCATCATTTTATAATTCTTTAGCACTTCCGTTCACAGAGGGGCAGTCTCTTCTTAAGGTGTGTGCTCTCAAAAGTTACATGAAAACTTAGTGTTGACCAAAATAATTGAAGTATAGAAAAGTGACTCTTGGCACATTATTGTCTGGATTTTTTTTCTATTTTAAAATTTTTATTAGAAAGAACACTTGATAGACATAATATGCTGTACAATGATGGCTAATTTGCACAAAGTATATATTTTGTGTACTTGTGTCATTATTTTTATAATAGCTCAAAATGAATATAACTATTTCTAAATGTTCCATCATGTGAAACTTTGGAGAAATAGAACCTCCTTAAAATTCTCCCATAGGAAATTTCACATACAAAGTATTAGAATGTCCCGCACCTGCTTCTGAACCTTCATCATGGAGGGCTGTTTGCTGAAGCAATGCATTTTTTCGGAACTAGCGTCTCCATTGAAATATTGGTTTTAAAGTATGCCCTCCCCCCACCCTGTAGGAGTTAATGAGGCTCTTGTGCAGTTTTGGTCTCTTGTGGAGACTGAAGTAGAAAGTGCAGAAGCTTTGGCGTCACATTATCCTGCAGTTGAGTTAAGATCCTGCCACTAAAAGGCAGCCCTTGCTCCTTTGTAAAGCCATACGTCTCATATGTAAAATAGCTGATCATATGGGATTACAACAAGGATTAAATCATATCAGCTAAGTGCTTAGCCTTTGGTGGGTGCTTGGAAATTGTTTGGCGGCTGTGTCGTCTGCAGATTTCTGTGAAGAGAAGTAAGTGAGGAACTTCAATGGTGGCCTCACAGAGTTGTTTGCTGTGATCACCAGTGGCTTTCTTGACCTCTCTGTTTCCTGTTTTTATCATCTACTTTCTTCAAACATTGTCTGTATTCCTAATTTATATTCTCCCATACCCCAACAAAAGACTTTATTTCCCATTTATGCTTTTCCTTGGCTGTTAGTGCCCCAGAGGGAGCCAGCGGGATTTGGTCAAGTGCTGTCTCCCTATCTCCCTCCCCAAATTAAACCCAAGCTCTGACTTGGCAGACTAGGTTCATCCTACCTGGCTCCCAGGACCTGTGTGGGATAAGGATCTGGGCTGTTGCTTTGGTGACCCTGGCCTGATTCCAAGTATTAGTAAAGAACAGAGATGCCCACCTCGTGTTGCCTGGTCATCTCTGTCTCTCTTTTCTCCAGAGCTGAATGAATCCATTTTTGTGAGCTCTTGAAGTCCATCTGATCAATTGCTTACTAGGTAGGATGGAGCATACTCTTTTAAGCTTTGCCTTTTGCTCATGTTTGCAACAATAGTGATGTTAAAAGTGTGATGGATAAAAACATGATGTGTAGCTTAGAGTCAGGCAGTGAGCAAAAGCCAGATGGAAATATTTATCTGTGTCCTCTCTCTGGAAAAGTGACACAGTTTCTGTCTCTGTTAAATGTTTTTCTCAGGTAAGTTCTTCCATCTTATTAAGGAATCACTGCTGGTGGGCAGATTGTCATATCCAGGACATTCATATTAATCTAGATGCATCAGGCTGTTTATAATTCTGTCATAACAGTCACTTCCTGAAATCAATGCTTCTTTTAGGGATCCTTTTAAAATACAGCAGCAGAAGAAAATGTTGATGAAAAATTGTTTTATGTGAGTTAAAAATTAGCTTTGAAAACAAAAGAACAGCACCTATCTAACTCTGTGACACCAGTAAATAGGATATAGTTAGGGGTTATAAAACCCTAAATCCTATTTAAAACAAAATACTGTGCTCAAAAAGCAGTTATCAAAGATTTTTTTTGACTCTGTGCTATAACAACATTCAAGAAGAAAGACCATCATCAAGAAAATAGCCTTCATGTTTTGTGTGCTAGCTGTGTTCCTAACACTCAGGAAGTGGAGGCAGAGGGATTGCATGTACAATTCCAGCCTAAGATATGCTAGACAGTGAATTAGAGGCCAAGGCCAGCCTGGGTTACATAGCAAGAACTTAATAATCACTAAAGAAAATAGGCCTCTTCCAGAGGGTTGGCTGTCAAAAAAGCCTGTTTTGTAGAAGAGTGTCTGTGTCATGGAATTACTAAGATCTCTGTTTTTGCACAAGACGACAATAATGTATAGTGGCACGTGCATTTCTGTTATTGTGTTGGATACCTACCCACAATAACCATTAAATGAAGAAAAGGTTTACTTTCATTCACAGGTTGAAAACTTTCACTCTATGGCTGTCAGACCCCACTGTTGGGGGCCTGTGATGAACCACACACTCTCATAGCACAGAGCATATGGAATGATACAACTGTTCATTTCATGGCCGGGAAATGAATGAGGGAAGACAGGATAGGGATCAATAGCATTGTCTCACTGACCCAACGGCTTTCAACAACCTCCACTCCTTAAATGTTCTACAGGTTCCTCATAGTGGTGCTACTCTCTAGGGACCAAGATTTCAACACACGATTTTTCAGGACCCATCCTGGTCCAAAGCCCAGCAATTCTTAACCATAATTGTTGGTGCTTCAGAAAGTGGAAAGACCAGGAAAATAAAAAGGAAGACTGACCTGCTTTTAGTGAGAGAAAACCTTGCGTGTGTATTTGCGTGGACAGTAGCCACTAAGATACATTTGTCATAGAAGTTGTCTTTCAAGAAAACAGATTTGGGATCATACTGGAAGAGGGGAGGGGTAGGAGAAGGCAATGGCAGTGTTTTAGCAGAACAAGGAATGCAACACAATGTAGAATCAGAAGATCGGTGTCAATAAAGCTCCTCTTGTTGTAGAATACTATATAACGTATAGATGTAGCCTTTCCAGACCTCACCAATACCCTTTCCTACATCCACTATACCATTACCAGGACTGTCCACACGACAGGGAGAAGCGGGTTCACTAAATGGATAAGAATGTCCTGGGAAACTCATTTGTTATTCATTTGATCATCTGAGGGGGTTTCCTGTAGTTGATGTCACAAACTATAATACATTTTATTGCTGAAAACAAGAGAAAGCTACTTTTCCCTGACTCTGGAGAGTAGGAGAGAAGATCCAAGTATGTGTGAGAACGGACTCCCTCATCAGCCTCTAGGACAGAACCCTTCCTCACTGTTTCCCAGAGTTCTTGTCTGGCGTCTGTATACTTTCTTCACATGACTTTGTGAGTCTTCGTCTTGTCCCCTTCTCTTGGTTTCCCACCTCTCTGCCATTCTTTTATAAAGACATTTCCATTGGAGTTGGAACCCATCTTAACTTATTTTAAGATCCTTATTTACATTTTCAAAAATCATTTTTTTTCTCAAAATAAAATAATATCCCTTCAAGAACATGAAGTAGGTATCTACAGCCTACCTCTTGAGAATCCCATTTTGACTTGGCCCTTTTATAGGTGAGAAGCTTAGAGAGAAGAGAACCTTAAATTGTTGAATGGAATTCTTAATTAATATGACAACCTTGAACAGAAAATTCTTACGCATAATCTTTGAAGGTAAATCAAGAATGCCCTGTTTACATTACTGTTCTAAATTTTCTTAAGTCTGTTATTAAGAAAACGCAAATAAAACTCACATCAAAATGTAATATGCTTAAACTTTCAGTATTAGAAATAAAAAAAAAAAATCACAGGCATACCAGAAAATGCAAAGGATGTCCCTACTACCATGGGAATAGTAATTCAGATCTGTACTGCAAAGAGAGAACAGAACTTAGCTCAGGCTGTGCTGAGCAAGACTGTGGGAAGCAGAGCTATAAACAGTAAGGGAAAAGTAATAGTGAATTTTTTGGAGTGTTATAGACACTTGCATGTGCTAGGGCATTCTATTCTAGTAGAGAAACAGTAAACGAAATGTCTATCGAAGTTAACAAATGCTGAGACGATGCAGGTAACTGAGAGTCACACATCTTTGCCTTGACTCCTAGGGCTCCAGTCTGAAAGTGGAGTGGAGGCAACAGGTAGAGAAAATAGTAGGTGAGAGAGCAGCCTGATCCACTGTGGCAGAAAGGAACATGATGCATGCTAGGATTTGAATGTAACTTAACTGTGACTGCGGGGGTAGGGTCAGGGACACGACACAGCTTGAGAGGCAAGGACTGATTTTAAAGGAAGTGCTGGAGATAAATGGAGCAGTTGTTTCTTCCTCCGGAGCGCTCTGGTGCCCTTTTGCTGTGCTGCTCAGCACCCAGGGGCTTGGGAGGCTTAGTGAGGGCCAAAGGAACTTTCCTATGGTTTCTACCATTATCCATCTGAATGTTGCCCTGTGCCCACTTCAGCTCCTATTGGTTGCTTCTCTCTCTCCCTCTCCTGCATTCCCCCAACTTCTCTGTAAGATACAGAGGTTAAAGATTAGGCCATAGATTTCATCTGTGATTTGACATACTGTGGGTTTTCCAAAATTACCCATTTTACTGTTATTATTAATATCATGGTTTACCTATGAAGTTTGGTTGTGAAATTCATTTTGCTTTTAATATTTAAAATATTTAAACCTTTAGTGATTCTATATAGTAGGTTGTCTTAGTTATTTTTGTATTGCTGTGAAAAAGATGCCAAAACCAAGCAACTTCGCAAAGAAGCATTGTAGTTGGAGCATACAGTACTAAAGAGTGAATTCATTATAGCAGGAAGAACGGCAAACAGATATGGTGCTGGAGCAGAAGCTGAGAGCTTTCATATGATCCACAAGGAAGCAGAGACAGAGAGACACACATAGACACACACACACACACACACACACACACACAGAGAGAGAGAGAGAGAGAGAGAGAGAGAGAGAGAGAGAGAGAGAGAGAGAGAGAGGGAGAGAGAGGAGAGAGAGAGAGAGAGAGAGAAGAGAGAGAGAGAGAGAGAGAGAATGAGAGAGAACTAAGTAGGATTGCATGGTCTTTTGAAACCTCAAAGGCCATACATACCTCTTCAACAAGGTCACACCTCCTAGTCCTTCTCAAACAGTTCCACCAACTATGGACTAAGCACTCAAACATATGTATCTGTAGAGGATATTATCATCCATACCACCACATAAGAGTTTTATTTTTTGCCCAAATACTTCAAGACATAAATATGATCCTTATGTAAAATACAATGAAATTATAAGCCATCCGTTGCATTTGAAATTGGCAAATAAATTTTTGGTGGAATAAAGGTATATTGTAGATATAATTATCTACAGCACACATTGTGGATAATACCTCTTTAAATTAATAGATATACTGTCCACATATCATATTTATTTATTTTATATAATTAAAATTAGTTTTTGGAAAGAGAGGGCTAAATAAATTACTACTCAGTTCACCACTCTGCATTTTTTTAGCTTCAGAAGCAATCTTTATAAAATTGCAATGAGCCACCAAAGCTTCATTTTCTTATTCATATGGCATGCAATATATGGTTTTGCATGTTGGCTGTTTCAAAGACTAAATATAACTAATAACCACCGGATCTGGAAAGAAGGCCTAACGGGATTCCAGTCATTTGAGGAACAAGCCAACAAGCTTCAAATTACAGACTGAGTAAGAAGAACATTTCTTTCCCCAAATTAAGCATCAGGAATTCTTACTGAACAAATATAGTTCAGGATCTGGTCCATAAGGAGATGGAACAAAGGGTTAACACGCTCAGATCCACATATATCTCATTGAAAAAGAGAAGGTTGTGCAGCCCTTCAGATTAATGTTCTAAATTTCAGAGAACAACTAAAATGTATTAAAATCTTTATTACATATTAATAAGAGGGTTAAAAAGCAATTATGGATGCAGATATTAATGAATCATAGACATAGGAGAGGCACCTTTGTACTCAGGTGTGGAAAAACATCCTGAGCATTTATATTGTTTCCAGCAGAGAAATAGAAATAATGCTGTTTAAATATCAACCCCAATGCTGGCAAGAAAATAGCCAAATGACTTAATTTTATGATGATAATATTTTAAAGAATTATCTGTTTGTACGCCATGTTTTGACACTTCTGAAGTACCTGAGTATCTTTGTTGTTGACCAGACTTACCTGTACTGTTCTCCCAGGGGTCCATACTTACCTATATGTTCTCATAGTCATCCAGACTTACCTATACTGCTCTCACAGTGGTCCAGAAATTGTGATTTACTTTTTTACTGTAGAGTCACTAAAATGATCAGTGTTTCAAGCCACAGGAGATGGAACAGAGCCCATTAAAGAGGAAATAAGTGGCCAGAATCAGCTCAGCCACACTAACCAAATGCATATCCTCAGATGGAGACCCACAGTCGGCTCTTTTAGATGCTATTTTCAAAGTCTTCACAAAGGACTGCGTGGTGATTATATGTATTCATGATGTGCATATCGTGTGCTCAGCTCAAAGGATATTTGAATGATGCATTGAGAATTAGTCCTAAAAAAGGATTCTGCATCTGTAAACTGCTTCATCTCTGAGAATGGGAAAGAAAAAAATATGGCTTGATTTTCTTAAAAAAAAAAAAATCCCAACTCATAAAGCAGAGCAGCTTATGTGAGTCTGTGTTAATGCCCCATTACACACAGACACACTGAGAATAATCACGTACATTTATGTTCACACAATCACACACACACACACACACACACACACACACAACTCTATGGCATTACTTCTCTCTGATTATTTCCATCTTGAAATTCACTTTTCAAATCAAGGAAACTCTCAGCTCTGGCCCAGAGGCTTTTCCCCTTTATGCAGCAAATATTGACCTCACAGAGGGTCTGAGAAGTTGTCTCCAAGAACAAGCCAAGGCTAAGGGATTTTCTCTATGGCTTCCTTGGCTCCTTACATTCTGTCTTATCTTTGTGGTGTACTGTGTGTATATACACATTAAAATATGCATAATGTACCTGTCAATTCTTGCTTCTCATGTCTGTCATTGATTACATACTGCAGGGACAACACACAATTCACATCCTAATTGTTCTTCTATGTCTCCACAAATGTCTTCTATGTGGCCTGGATACCTTGGGACCTGAGGATGTTTCTTGACTAAAGGCTGCTACTTGGTCTGAGCTGTTTCATTATGAGAGGCTCCTGTTCTATACAAGCATCTGTTGCCTACTGACTAGAAAGGTACACTGACTGGTCCTTTGACTGTACCTACTGAAGTGCATCCCTTGTCCAACCTTTAAAAAACAGACTCCTGAGATGGCCCCTTAAATAGGTGTCTGTCACACATGCAGGAGTATCTTGAGTTCAAGTCCCCAGAAAAGCAAAAGCCAGGCAATGTGACACACACTACTGTGTGTATTGTAGGCATTTGTGGCAGAAGTAACCAGAAGCCTGGTACTCACTGGAATAACTCCAGTTTATTCAGAATTTAAGGTTCAATAGGAGACCCCTGTCTTACAAAACTAATGTAAGAAACAGCAAAAAGGGTCAAAGAAAGACAGCATCAACCTCTGGATTCCAGATGCATGTGGATGTTTGGGCACATGTATCCAAATGCACACATTCAGTATCTTAGCTAACAGGTATGTATACTACATAAGACACCACACACGGCACACAACAAGTTATTAAAAAATTCCTTTCTGTTGTTCATTTTGTTTTGTTTTGCTTTTATTTTCTAATATATCACAAGCATTGAAGACCAGTTCTTAGGACATTATTAAAAAATCCAAAAGAACATTTTCTGAGATGATTGTTCTTTATTTATTCTTTATTCTATTAGTGACCATCAAATAAGTATCAAATATTTATCATAATGTACAAAGGACCACCCCACTAATACTTATTCCTCACAGATACAGAAGACTGTGAGCTATGTGAGAACAGAGATATTTGTACTTACACAACAGGAAGCATCGTAGCCAACTGCCATGTAACAGTTATGTAACAAGTGAATAAATGACACTCTAAAAGTACTAGAGGTGCTCACTCAGTATCTATTAAGTATGAGACTAAATGGCTGTGTCTCCTCTCACTGCCACTTAAGAAGATTAATGATAATTTTGTTTCTTTTGTTTTATTTCTGTAATTTCATTTTAATTTATTCAAGTTTGGTTATTAAATAATAGACATGGAGATAGATTAAATGGCCTCAGTTCATATCTCTCTTGTTCTGTGGATTTCCCTAGGAATGGACCTTTATGATGTCTCAACCCAAGGTGAAGAATATGCCTGCTGTACTTTAGGCTGGTCCTGTCCCTGAGGCAGCTGATGATGTTGCCAATTCCAGTGTCATTGTTCCTACCCTGACATTAGACTTGAAGAAAGAGGGTCAGTTTTTGCTCTCTTGAGTTCCTTTTTAACTCTGCCATGAAAAATTTTCTTTATTCATCAGTTGGACAGAGACCATGAAGGTGAGAACCAGGTAATCCTAATCAAGTCTCTGGTAGACCAACCAACCCCTTGGCTGACCCATAAACCCACTATAGGTACAGAAACAAACCTAAATCAGATTGTCAGAACTACTCAGTCTAGATAGATGTACAGAAAATGCCATATTTATTGTCCATTGCACAGAGACATAGTGATTGTTTTCCATGCTACTGCCTTGTGATATCAGGTAATGGATCAGATGTCTTTTGAATTGTCTTCCCTCCCATCTCCCTCTGTATTCTTCAGTGGCTCTTAAAATTTCTGATTCTGCAATAATTGGCATATAGGTGTTGATCAATGGATTGCTTCTGTATCTGTAAGCATGTATTCTAATTGCAAGGTAATGTATTTACACTGATAGCCATAAGGCAAAAAGTAGGGAAGAAGACACACTGGGCCACTTGGGGTACTCAACTTCAAAGACTTTAAGAAACCTACTGTGTAATTAAGATTGTCTTTACAGTCTCTGCTTTCTGAAAGCTTTTCCTCTACATACATCAGCAATGACTCAATAATTTAGGCAATGCAATGAAGACAACCCTAAGGATATCAGTCTATTCACTAAACTATATTAATTTCAAGATGAATTATGTACTTAAAATTTCAAGAACTTTTATTTAAGATGTTATATTGAATACACTGGGTAAATAAAAATATCTAGCACGGGTAAATAAAAATATCTAGCACATGTGGGCTCTGCAGAAACTAACTGGGACATGAGTAGACTCTCAGTGGAATGTAGAAGGGCAGAAGTGCTGTGAGAGACCTCATTAGTAAGGAGAGAACTCTGAGACAGGATGAGTATGGAGAGAAGATGAAATAGGAAGTTGGGAATAAAGGATTATCTAGAAAAAAAGATGAAAAACAAGTGATAGAAAACTGCTTGTTCCTTGATACAGAAAGATCGTGAGAGGAGGTAAGAGGTCCTTAAGTTATGAAGCTGATTTCAGAATTCAGCCAAAAAATGGTTTTCTGGGTTAATAGAGAAATTTCTTCCTAATTCTTTTTCATTAACTAACCCATAACCAGGGAAAGTACTGAAGTCATGGAGAAGTCTTACAATGGCAACTCACACTGAGTAAACATTTGTTTTACTATTATTTTGTAGCATCAACTATATTTATGGAGTGTCCTTAATCTGCATGAGGCATCAAGGATAATATTGCATTTCAGATAGCAAACAAGAAGAGGAATATGATGCCAATATGATGGCAAGAGGAAATGATTTGTTTACCGAGTTTCATCAATGGAGCTTCTGTTTTGAACTCGGTCTGTCAGCCACCACCAGCAGGCAGGAAATAGCAGAGCCCAAAGGCTAGCCTTTTGGGGCCTTACATAGAAGCTCTGTGCATACATATTGGCAGGTGTTTAGTAGATATTTTTTGACTTGATTAGTGTCCTCCCAAGGTTAACTGACAGACTAGTACTGTCCCCCAAATCTGTCAAGGGATCTGTGAGAAGACACTTGGTTAAGGGTTTTGTGGTACATTTTGAAACTTACTGCCCAAGTGAATTTTACACCAGGAATTGAGAGGTGCCTTTGGGTCATGTAATTTTTTTTTTTTTAATCCAGCATAGCCTACAGTTTTTCAGGTTTTCATCTTTATCCTTGTATTTAATATGATCAAGTAGCACTCAAATTAGTTTTGAAGCAGGTTCTTACTACTGCGATTTGGTTCAGATTTCCTCAGATTCCATTTTTTATTATATTTTTGTTGTTTTTTACACTACATATTTAGTTCCTAAGTCTTGTTTCGAAAGTTATTTTAATTTTGCAAATGCATTTCTTCTAGACTTGCCCCTGTCTATTTCTACCAAATACGATATGTGATTTGTAGAGAGCTAATGAGCTTTCTCCTAGGTCGTATAGTGTTTCTTCCTTAGCAGTTCCTCTCTCCACTCTGTGACACTCCAAATGACAAAACGGATACTCCGAAATACTCCTAAATGCCACAGACATACCTTAAAGATTAAATTGATTTATATTGGAAAATGTATAACTTGGTTGATTTGTCCAAGGTATAATGAATAAACAATGTAATCAGGACTAGATAAAGTGAGCTCCACAACAGAATTTAACATTTCTCAAACACATACAATTTTAGCCAATTTTTATAGTAAACACTTTTTGTGCCCTACTCAGACCATGCCCCAACACTTGGCATTCTGGGCATGCTGACTTTCTAGCATACTCACTCAGTCTCTGTGCCTGAGGGTGTTCTGAGGCTATTGGAGGCTAATGTGTTTATATTGGGCAGGCTCCAGCGCTAGCAATCCAATATCCATGTATATTCTTCTAGAAAGATCTACAGGAGTTGGTGATAATTAGAGCATCCCTGCCCCCAGTTGAATGAACAGCTCACAGACTCACATTGTCATCCAGTGGAACTTAGTAGGACTGAGTTTCAGGTGATCATGCAGTACCCTCTGCACTGCCACTGTCTGCATTTGCTTTGTGTTTATTCCTTTTTGCCTCCCTCCTCCATGCATGGTTCTTCCTTAAATAACCCAATGAAGTCATCAGTACTTTCCAGTCTTCGCTCAGGGGAAACTCAGCAGAGTCTGCATTTGGAGAGCTGCTAACCCAAGCAAAGGCTTGAGCAATTCAAATGTGTCTTGATGAACATTTTCATTTCTTTTCTCCTTAGTTTATTCCATATCTGAATTTCAGCACAGTTTCTATGATTTAAATTATTATTCCTGGGTCTGAAAGATGGCTCAGTGATTAAGAGCTCTTGCAGAGGCCCTGGTTTCAGTTCTGGCCACTAACATGGTGGAGCAAACCTCTGCAACTCCAGTTCCAGGAGATCTAACCCTCATCTAACCTCTGTGGCTGTTATGCACTTGAGAGGTGCATATTTATGCAGGCAAAGCACTCACACACATTAAGCAAAACCTGCAAAAACATCTCTCTCCTCTCTCTCCTGTCTCTCTCCCTTTCTCTCTCTCGCTCTTTCCCATCTCTCATCCCTTCCTCCTTCCATTTTCTTTTCTCATTTCTTCTTTCTTTTGCTCATCTCACCTTTGGGGCTCCTGATATTTTGATTCTTGTGACTAGAATCTTATATACTTGAAATGAACTCAGTACTATCTTCATTGACCTGAAAAGACAGTTTTCCTTGATGACAAGCTAAGATCTTGCTTCATAATGATGGCTGGGAGAATGTCTTGTTAGGACACAGGCTAAGGTGGAATCATCTTTAAAGACCATGAAAGCACCTCATAAAACCTGACTCCTCAGGTTTACAGACATGAGTCTGGAATTTTAGCAGATGTAGACTTACTAAATCAGTCCATCAAAAATTATATCAGTTGAAGTGCAATGTTCCTGGCAGTCCACAAAACCTGATCATGTAGGTGATTTGGAGGCCACTTCCTTAACTCTTTAATTGGCCGTTTCAGTGCTAGAGGCAGGAGCTAATTGCCTGTAGGTCACTGTAGTCCTGGAGCTTAGGTAAATGTATATTGTCATGTGTCACATTTTCATATGATTCTTTTGCATAGGTTGGTAAAAATGATTGCTGCATAATTAAAATTAAGACAAGGTGGGAAAAGTGATTCAATTAAAGCCCTGAAGCCATTGCACAAATTATCTGCTGTACCCAAAACTAATGAACACTTATAACTGTTTTTTTTCCTCTTTTGCCTTCTTGTTCTTGGGTCCCATGCCTCATAAATGCCAAGGACTCTTCAAGATCCCGTGGTTGGATACTGAGAGGACAAGAGCCAGGAGCCTTTAAAACACACATTTTTAGAAACTGTGGATGAACATTTTAAGTGCAAGGAGCCTTATGGGAAGTCCAGGAGGTCTCTCTTCAGCCCAATATTATTCTGAAAACATCTGTAATATTTCAGTGGGAATGGAGCAAGTATTTCATCCCAGGATGAGTGATGACAGGGAGCATAAATGAGATTTGTTACACCCCAAACACCCCATGTTTTACATCATTTGTTTTATTTTGAATCTTCCCAAGTGTCAAAGGGAGCACTCAATTGGAAGCAAGAGTGAGAACATTGTGATGCCATGTTTAACAACAATTTTAATTACTCGATGTTGTCATGACAACTGAATACAGATTTGCTTACACAAAAGCAAGCAAAAGTATGTTTAAAAGTGCACAAGTGTCAGGTAGGTTACATGTCGGCGTCTCCTGGATTCCATGTATGAGAAATAGGTTGTTGCCATTTGCTCTGACCTTAGGCAGTTAGGAACAAATGATAGTCTTCATCAAACATAAATAGCAACATGGGGTGAGACTTAATGTTCTCAGGTTCTTGATTTGAAATAAAACTCCATTTGAGACAATGTCAGAAAACTAATAACCTCAAACTACCTGTGCTTGCTGCCACTTATTAGCACCAGATGCCAGGAATTTCAAATATATTATTATTTCTTATGCTTATAGTATCTTGAAAGAATTCTTACTCTCACATTACGATTGAATAGACTGAGTCTTAATAAAGAATGGCCATTTTCACACTGCTTATTCACCTACACCTGTCAGAGGAGAGACTCCCTTGGGCTTAGTGTTTCTATTGGCACATAATAACTACCTTGAAAGTTATGGCTTAAAACCCTGTAATGATGCTGTGGTGTACCTGGGTTGATTTGAGCTATCCTTCCTGTCTCATGTAACATTGGATGAGTCACCTGTTCTTATGACTGTATTGCCTAGGACATGTAATTATCACTTGTGGGGCCTGGGAGGGCTTCCCTGGAAGGCTGAGTTCAGCTGGCATGTAGCCATGCTGTGGCTCTATTTTCTGTGGTTTTAGAACATTTCCTCTCCATGAGGCCTTTTGATGGATTCTCTCTAGTAGAGTAGCCAGACTAAACTTATACCATAGCTTAAAGTCTATCCAGAAGAGCTGGGGGAAGTTGTCAGTCTTTATATGACACAAGCGAGCTGGGGGAAGTTGTCAGTCTTTACATGACACAAGCGTGCAACTGAGAGAATGGTACTTTTCTATATTCTGTTGGCTTAAGTGAGTGTTGAGCAAGTCCAGCCCCAGTGCTGAGGCTGTCCACAAACGCCTGAATTTTCAGTTAACTTGGTGCCATCTCTACCATCTTCTCCATAATGTGTGATTCCAAAGAAGACATTTTACTAAGCTTCTACACCAATGACCCTTTCTCTGTGATGAGATATATCTTTGTTTTCTATCGTTCTTTACCATAAGACCTGGAATGTAACAGGCAGTCAGTAAACATTCTTCCATTAAGTGTTGTTGAGTGTTAAGGGACTGTGATATGAAAAACTCTCACAGGCACATTTGTAAGTCAGAGTTCCTGGTAGAGAACTTGTGAACTAAAGACAATACAGTGATGTAAAGTAGTGCAGAGGTGTCTGCAGATGAACTGGGAGAGATAGACCATCTATCTCCCTATTCTCTGAATCATCTATACCAGCAAGAGTCAAACCTGTACTAAGGTCTTCACTTGAATTAATTAAATGTTTCCTGAAAAGACAAGGAGACACTGTTAAGTAAGGAGGGCCATCTCTGTATCTGTGGAGGCATGGTTCCAGAGCCCTCACCAATGACCAAATTTGTAGTTACATACGTTTCTGTATAAGATTGTCTAATGTGTGCATATAGTCTCTGCATATCCTCCTGTATACTTGAGACAATCTCCAGATGACTTATAGCTAATGCAAGAGCAATGCTATCCAAATATTGTTACTCAACAATCAATGGCAAAAATAAATATTCCCGTTTCAGTGCAGAAATCAAAGTAACTTTTCACAAGTGCTCACCAATGCAGAGTTCACTGAATCTAACTGCACAACTAGTCAAAACAAAAGGCCAACAATGCTGGGGTTTTCCCCATTCATAAGCAAGGGCACTGAGACTCAGACAGTAATATTTCCAAAATCACTAAGTGACATGGAGGAGTGTAGTCAGTCTGTCTCTTTGTCTGTCTGTCCCACATTTAAAGATGATTTTCTTCAACTAGAATCTGCAAATGTTATACATAACTTTCTACATGGGAAAGTATTCTGTGTGGTAAGGTTTAACCAATTCAACATTAAAAACGAGAGAACAAAATAGGGCTTACAGACAACAGGCGACATTTCTAAGATTGTATAGTTTTAGAAAAATAAATGGATTTTTTTACATCCCTTAAAGAAGACTTTCATTGAACACTTGAATAAAAGCTGATGTGGTGGATTTTTTTCTTTTGCATGTCATTGAAACGATGCTGGTGCTAGCCCAGTCACTTGAGAAATAGAAGCAAGGGTATCTTTATTTCTAGGCTTGCATAGAATTACTGGAGAAGTTCAAGTCAGGCTGGGGCAACATGAGGGGAAAGGGAGTGGGAAGTAGTTCAGGGAACGAGCATTTTTCCATCAAGAGGGAGACCCTAGTTTCAATTCAGCACCACCAGAAAGAAAGCATTGTCCATACTTTTTTTCATGATTTAGTTTTTTAGTTTTCACTTTATGCTTTGGTCTTGCTGACAGCCCAGAAATACTTCTGTTGTTTTCAGAATATTCAGAAATATTTGTCTGCACTTGTGTTAGGGAGAAGGGGCATGGAAAATCCCAGTGAGAGAGAACACTGGGTAAATAAGGAGTAATGTGTAACAAAACCCTAAATAGAAAATGTAGTCTAGAGAAAGTAGGAAGAGCTCCCCCTTTCTTCTTCCAGAGACAGTGGAGAGAAGCCAGGTTGACTAGCAAGAGGAAGCAAAGGTAGGCAACACAGTCGCTTTCTAATGCACGTTTATGACTAGGCTTCATCAATAGGCACCAAGAAGGCACATTTTTCTGTACCAAGTATCCTCGGAAGAAGTAGGAGAGACTAAAGGAGAAGCCTCAGAGCAGCACCTGGTAGTTCTTAGAAGAACTTACCGCATTCAAGAAAACAGTGCACCAACAGATAAATGTATTGCACTCTTGGTTGTACCCGGAGAAGGAAATAAATGGGAAGCTTCCTTGTCTTAGACTTGAAACTATACTTTATGGTGGCTCCAGAGACTGCAGGGTGCCTAAGGGTCTGGTCAGCAAACTGAGGACCAAGACGTTTGTCCATTTAGGTACAGGTAAGCATGAAAGTAACAAAGGAACTTGACCAGCAAGCTTCCTAATCATAGTTGACAATATGTATGCCTTGGCTTTCTCAGTTCTTTCTGCCAGTGTGAGCAGCTGGAACAGTCTGAGCATGTAAGACACAAAGCCACTTTCTATAGGTGAAGACACTTAGGACATGTGTCTATGTTTTTCCACCACTACCAGAGTAAATCATATGTTTGGTCTTCCTCACCTGAGCTCTGCTTCATGATTTTGCTGAGATCAGAACTGGATTTCCATATGGTATTTCATTATAGTAAGTAGTGATTTGCATGAAAGATATTCCATGGGCATTTTTGTGAACCAAAGGTGTGGTTTGGGGATGCACACAGAAAATTGGGGATGTGTGAAACCATATGCTTAAAGCTCCTTGCTCTATACTAATTAAAAGGATGGCTTGGATAGTATATCTGAGGAACAGATTTGTTAAAGATAAATAAATAAATAAGCAGCCAACCTTTGGAATCTTGAAACTTTTCTCTTAAAATAGACACTTTTACCAAAAAATAATCTCTTAGGAAACCATGCTTGTTGACAGGCTACTATGGGCCAACCCAAGGTTTCCAGTTGGACTTTAGAACATTTGTTTCAAAAGAAAAGAGAACATATAAAAACTATTTTTTTTACCTTCTTTGCTTTGAAACATACTAAGATATTTGCCTGAAAAATGATACTGATTTTTTTTGTTGCTGATGATGATAACAGATAAAAAAATCTGTTAGCTATTTTTCTGAGATGAGTACCTCAAGAACACTGAGAAGCCCCCAAAATATTATAGGTATGTGAGAGAGAAATAGTTAAGTCTTCCTCACAGCTTCAGCATCATGGCTGTTGTGATAGGAAGGAAATTGGCTCAGGCTGATGGTAGAATTCCAGAACTACTGGGTAAGGTCTCTAGGGAGTAGAAGCCAATATGCCATCACTCTACAGAAACAAATGGAAAGCTAGTGGTGATTTGCCTTGGCTTCTCCTTCCTAAGGTGTCTAAAATTCAGATGTGGAAACTTCTGAGTGGGATAAATTTATCCCACAAAGATATGGTGAGGAAAAATTGTGTACTGCAGCAGAAGATACCACAAAAGGAAAGCAGTTTGCATGTTCTCAGAGTTTCTCCCAGAATATGAAAGACAATCAGCCATAGCACAATGCGTGGGGAAATTGTTCATGGAGGCCACTTTGCAAGCACAAAACACACTGTATGCTTTGGGCAGGGATGACAAAGGCTTCTGTCCTCAGAGACAAAAATTTAACAATATGGGTGATAAATAATAGAGAAAATAGATCATAGAGAAAAATGATCATAGTAAGTGCTATAAGGAAACATAAACATTTTCTAACTTTGAAAGGAGACAAAGACCTGAGAAGTCATGTGATCCTCTAATCCTGCTGCCCAAAAGGATGAGGTGAGACAAAGTAATAATCCTCAGGAAGCAGGTGGCTTTACTGCTCCCAGATATCTCTCTCCAAGATCACTCTTCCTTCTCCTTCTCTTCCATTATGCTGGAAGAGACTAATAAGAGTTGTTTCCAAAAGTTTGTCTTTGCTCTTAGTACTTTGGTGTTTCTAAGAGAGCCCTACAGCAACTCCAGTGAGCATTCCACTTCCTAATAGATGTCTAATGTTTGTGGTTGAGAGTCAGACTGTTCATACCTGTTCTGAGAATCCTGTACTACTGTGTAGCAGGAGAGAAAGTCTTCCTCATTTCTTAAATGGGAAACTGGGGCTCTGAGAGTATCCATATAGTCAAACACCTGGTGCTCATGATAAGTAGTGCAGTACCATGGTATCAATGTGGCCCCACCTTCTCTGAGGCATCAGCAGCTGAGAGTCTCAGGAATCATCAAGTGTTCGACTATGTTCCTTTTCAGAATGAGGAGCCTTTTGTTAGCTGCTTGAGATGGTTCAGCCTGCAAAGGTGAGTAAGTGCCTGGCAGGTTGGAATGCTACCAGTCCCCACTCTGTACACACACACACACAAACACACACACACACACACACACACACACACACACACACACACACACATATACAAACACACACATATGCACATGCATACGCACATGCACACACGTGTGCACACACACGTGCGCACGCACACTAATACATGTCATTTTTAAGAACCTTTTTCTGAACTCAGCTGTCACAGGGCAATGACATATCTTCTTAGTGACTCTTACTGAAGTCTACCATTATTGATGGTGTCCCATGCTTTCCTTTCATTAAGCTCTTTATTGCCTCTTTTTGGAGTCTGGCTAACCTGCCTGGAGAAGCTGAAAGTCTTGGAGTTGCTTCCAGGCTCCATCTCACTGCTCCGACTGGAAAATTATTGTTCTCAATTACAATTTAATATCATAGTTAAATTTTAAACAAAACTTTCTACTTTTATATGTAGAGTGTGGAATAGAAAAAATGACTTTAGGGAACGTAACAAGAAGCTATGGCCCTCCAATTATTTTAATATTGATTATTTAGATTCCTGATGTCAATTAGACAGGATAATCCATTAGACATGTTTCATCCAAGCAGAGGGTGTGTATGTGTGTGTATATATATCAGTATATGTATATATATAAGACCTAATATGGCACTTAGAATTATTTCTGTCTTAGACATTATATATTTCTATTTGGATTAAGGTATTACCCTGCTATGAGAAAAGTTAAATCTACTTTTCTGACTCCCTTGGGTAGTTTTTAGAGCTGACCACTGTAGTCTTAGATTTTTAACAGTGTCTGATTCTGAAATTTTATTATCAATTTTTTTGAACTAATGTAACCCCATTGTTTATTTGGAAGGATGAAAATACTTACGGTATCATAGATTTTCTTATTGATTTATTTACTAACATGATTTTAAATTTTGTCTTTGAATAATTAAAGAAGCCTTAGTTTTATTAAGGGCCAACACAAAGAAGGACTCCATCCTTCCAATGCTATAATCTCTGGAAATAAATTTATCAACATATAATCTCAGATATCAACAAGTGCCTGAGGGAAACAAAGCCATGGATGGAAGGAAGAGGCCCAGAGCTGGGAGGCAGTGCTGTTGGCAGAAGAGCCAAGAGGGAGAGCATATTTCCATCAGTTCACATTGTCTCATTGGACTTGGAAGCCCTGAGGCTGGAATGGACATTGGAGAAATGCTGGGTTGTCAGGGGCAGACTCCTGAGGAAGTGATGGTTTGTTTGAATGTAAAGACCAAAGGGTAACCTGGAATAATGGCAGCTATTAATCTCAGCACTAAGGAGGCAGAGGCAGGCAGATGTCTGAAAGCAAGCCATAGTTACAGAGTGTTACAAAAACAAACCAAAAAAAACAAAACCAAAACTAAACAATAACTAACAAAAAACAGAGAGCAAAGCTTGGCTAGCTGGGACAACATGGGACACCAATGACTGTTCCAGATTCTCAACTCATTTCTCCTTTGTCTGCTTTATCTGAAGAGGATAAAGCCCCCAAACCAAGTTTTCCCAGTCTCATTTATTGCAAGTATTTTAATGTAGCACACTGTTGGACTCTTTCTGGTATCAGAAATTGGATCCAGGGTCTTTAACATGCTAGTCAAGTACTCTGCCATTGAGTTGCACGTTCAGTCACAAAGTACTCCAAAGATCTGTCACTTATTAAAAGAAACAGAAAGTTAAAATAAAATGAAACAAATAAAAAACAAACCTATTTCCTAGATTTTGCAATATTGTTTTTATTTAATTTTTAAATATTGAATTATTTGTTAAATGTGTTAGTATATGTTTGTGAGTATGTGCATTTGAAGACCAGAGGACAAGTTCTTGGACGTTGTCCTTGAGCTTCTGGCTAGCTTTCCTGTCTCTGCCGTCTATCTCCTTGTAGAAGTAATGGGATTATAGATGTAACAAGTGTCTGGCTTGTTAGAGGGGTTATGGCAGGAAAAAAAAAATCACATCATCAGGCTTTTATTCAGTGCTTTTATCAGCTAAGACATCTCTCCAGCCCCAGTCCAGTTTAGTCAAGGTTCATCCCATGGATCCTTTCCTTTCTTTCATATCAATCAAGGCCTGGGGTGTAATTAGAACTTTCTGAGAAGGGGAATGAGAGCTGTGAATAAAGCAAACACCTGCTCTTAAGAGGCTTGCACTTACATTGTGGGAAATGAAATAAAGGGAAACACATACATCCCATTCCTAAAACATGTGAGTATCAACTGAATGCCAGAAATGATGGAGAGGTAACACATGGCTCATACTACTGCAGTATGTTAGACATGGAAATGAAGAACGCATCTTTCAAATAACAAGATTTGAAGAAGTAAAAAAAAAAAAAAAAAAGACTTTAAGGAATTGAAATAACAAATGTGGACACCCAGGGAAGGGGCATTCTATGCTGAGAGATTAGCAAGCCAAAGCTTCTGAGGTAGCAGTTTGGTAGTATACTGTGGAAATTATGAAGAAAATTTTTAGAGTCCTCGGAGGAGACCAGAATTCAATTTTAGAAAGCATTCTCAGAGAAAATGCATGTGTGTTTAAAATTGCCTGATGAAAGCAAGCAGGATGGAAGGAGAAGATGATGACATGGGTTTCGGATTCATGGGGTTGAAGATGTCCATGGGGACATCAGGTATTTCTACTCACTATCCATTTGGATCTATGGAGCCAGAAGTTTTGGCAAGGTTTACAGATTTCATAATCCTTAAAATACAGATGAAAGTTGAAACCAGATGATTGGTAGGATTGGTTTGGGAGAATGTAAAGAGAAGAGAATGAAGACAGAAGTTTGTTATTTTAAACTCATCTTCCCTTGAACCTGCCAAGGACAACAAATGTGAGCAGATTCATAATGGACTCTTGTAATTGATGTATTTCCAGAGACTAATAGCATAGGCCTTTGGGAAATAGTGCTGTGGCATTGCTATCACCACACTTTCTACAGGAAACAACACTGAACAGTGTCTGTGAAGTCCACTTTCCACTTGTTTCATTGACAGATGGGAAGAAATAAAAAACACGTATCTGTTGTCTGAGATGGAGATCCTTATGATGTACACGCCGTGCATGCCACATGAGTGGCAGAGAACAACACAGTCAAATAAGATTTATCTTACAATGAACATACCTTAACAAATGCCCCTCTCAGGAGCCAGGACAGAGAAGACTGTGGTAGCATTTTTGAGCTTTGACTGTCTTCAGTTAGGGCTATGTGAAGAGGCAGATTTATTCACCTACAGGGAAGCGTCAAATCACCAGGACCAGCTCAGTCTGTTAAAATTAAGAGGTCTATACACTATTTGTAGACAAGACACATACAAATCTTCACTCCAGAGTTAATCCAGATAGTAAGAAATATACAATCTACCTACAAAGAAGAAATTATAATACAACTGATAATTAATCAAGATAAACAACAATTTCAGTTCCTTGTGTATTTTATTTGAAGTTGTGTGCTTTTAAATTATTACTCTTCCAAAAAGTGTTATGGTTTCAGACATTCTCTGCTGTAATCGGAAATGCAGATTGCTTCAGTTCTATGACCCTGCCATCAGGTTTTGTATCATTCTCACAGAAAGCAGCATGGACATCATCCATAGATCTCCCAGTCCGTCAGTCAGGACCATTTCCCTAGCCTGGATATGGAACATTGGCATGTCTGTGCATGGCTGAAAGAATTGTGGAATAGGAAAATCACTTTGGACTTCTGTTTGTTGGGTTTATTTAAAAGTGAAATAGACATGTTCCTTATGCCTCACCAATTTCACTTCTTGGTATTTACCCAAGAGACAGGTATATGTGTTCACAAAAATGCTTCAGCAAGAATATACACACCTGCTTTGTTGACAAACTAGTAATCTCTGAACAACTCACTCCATCAACAGAATAAATTGTCATTGTGCTTATTGGTACAACAAATAGATGGATTTCTAAACCATTATATTGAACAAAAGAAGCCAAGTACAAAAGAACGTACAATGTTTTATATTCCATATTGAGATTAGGAAAAATCAAAGTTAAAATAAGGTGTCAGAAATGAGAAAGGCCTTCCTAAAGATGGTAACTGATAGGAAGGAAACAGAGAGCTTTCTTTGTGTTTATAGGCATGTTGTGTATCTTATTTTGATAGTTTTATGGACTCATCAAATTCATAGAATTGAGTCTTTACCTTTTAGTGTATGTAAAGTAGATTTGAATAAAAGTTTAAAAGTATAGTTTTTTCCCACTGCTGTGACAAAACACTTAACCAAGCAACCTAACTAAAGGAAATATAGGGGGTTTTGTTTGAGAGATTGGGCTCATGGCTACTTCAGGTTGTGTCCCAGGAACTCTTTTCCAGTGAGGCTCCAGTACCTAAAGGTTCACAGCATTTTCAAACTGCCACCAGCTGGAGGCCAAGTATTCAAACCAGGTGCTAGTGGGGAATTTGTTGCATTCAAGTCACATAAGCATTTAATAAAATTTCTGAAATTAGATAAAAATACTTGGTAATACTCACCCAGTACTTGGAAGGTTGTGGAGGCTAGACAGAGAGTTTAAGGCCAGCCTGGGCTACATGCAAGAATGACTCAAAAGACAAAAAATAAAATATAATTCTTACTTACTCTTACAACATTTTCATTTTAAAAATGTCACTTGGGTTGGATCCCATTTGGACTTCAATACCAGGAATGAAAGTGTAATTATTTATTCTTGCCTTCTTTTTTAAAAAAATTCCTTAAAGATTCAATTCAGTGCCCTGAACATATAAAGCAGACAGCTTCTAAGAGAAAGAATCAACTGTATTAAAAATGTAGGAAAACTCGGAAGTTTTTCCCTCTCCCTTGAAAATATCCAAACAGATTTTCCCTTTCAATTTGTGAAAGAAGGCAGTCTCTTTTCAGCCGAATCTTATTAAGGTACCAAAGCATTGTGTAGCTAGATGAGAAAGCTGTGAATCAAAGGGTTCAGGACACCTTCACTGACAAACCTCTCCTCAGGGCTCAGCACAGAAAAGGAGAGGTGGCAGAGACCCGCCTCTGCATTGTCCCTTCATCACCTGGCCTTGCTTCTCCATCCTCCAGCCCCACCCACAGACGCTCAGATGTACCTGAGAACAAGGTGAAGGATGTGACTCTGAGGGAGAGGTCCAGCACATCACACTTTACCACCTCAGACTGAAGACAAAATTGAGAACTAGGATGAGCTCTATTGGGAGTTTGGCAGAATGAAAAATCCCATTCTTTTAAAACAATTAGCTGGTTAGTTTAACATCTTTCCATTGATTATATTTCAACATAGAAAAGTTACATATATCTGGACCTCATTTTTTTCTTTTCTTAATGTATTTATGTATGTATCCAGCTATAATCAATTTATCATATATAGCAGCATCTAATATGAACCACCAAATGAGTTAGCAGTTTTGTCTATTTTGGAAGATGAACTATAGACGTAAAGATATAATTATGGAGCCATTAGCAGCTACAGCTAACAAGTGATTGGAGTCTTGCATCCAAATAACATATAATAGCAAGTGACTGAGTAGTTTTTCGAAGCAGTCAAAGTTTAAGCAGAGAATTTGTTAGCTTAGCACTTGGTCATGGTAGACGGTATTCACTGAATCAAACTGTACATGACACAGTCATGCACAGGAGTTCATGCAACTAGTGAGATTGTGGACCTAGAGCATCACCAACATTTGCCATTGAACTAGACCAGCGCAGCTCCTAAACTGCAGCTCCTAGAGGCAGGGGTAGCTATCATGTACCATCATAGAAGCTTCTCTTTGCAGGAGACACAAACCATTGAGAAAAACCACACGTGGTCAAAATGCAGAGATCAACTTATTATAAAGTGCCTGCTCCTGTGAATATATCAACAACACAGCTCCTATACCCAAGGCTCAGGGGGCACCATGGAGGTGTGTGTAGGAAGGTTATTAAGACCTAGAGGACCAGGGAGCTTGGTGCCAGGTTTTTTTTTTTAATGTTTAGGGAAGGTTTTTTTTTTTTTAAGTTTGAAAGAGGCTAACAATTTTCTAAACTAAATCTATCTATACCTGTTGGGGGCAGGTGTGATCTATCAATTAGCTTTATTATTAAGCTTCTAATAATGCTCTGAACTTCACATTCATTGTGAATTCAAGTATGCATATGCAAGCTTTCAGGGGTAAAAATATTCGCTTGTCCGGTCCTTAAGAATCTCCAGGGACAAAAATTACTAGATGCGACAATTCTTTTGGAAGCATGATGAAAAAGAACTTAGAGTTAGAAAACTCTGAACTTCTCTAACAGTAAAACTGAGGGTACAGAAGCTTCCTATAGGAAAGAATTCAGAGTACTTCCTCTGTACTTGGACTTGGAATAGGAAGAGCCACTGTAGAGCGACATAACTTCCTCTAGTCTGATAATATGCTTTACTGTAAAAAGCTTCCTTCTTTGGCCACGCCCCAGGAAGTTTGCCGTGGCTACAGGTCGCACAATGGCTGGAAAACCTGAAAGTTTTAGCAGCTGTGCTTGGGAACTGCTAACAACATGCCTTCTTCGAAGGTGGGCTTCCTCACCAGATGCCATGCCTGTTGAGTAGAGCAAAGAATTCCTCCAAATTAAAGAGATTTTGGTCCGTCTAAATACACGCCTGAGCACTCTTTCTTTTGTGTATCTCCTTGGGGAACAGTTCACTAAAGAGACCCAAACAACTTTTGGTGGAGCCCGTGATGCAGACAAGGTATGCACCCTCAGCATAAACATGAACCTGGATCCAAGAAGTGAGCAGCCCTAGAAAGCTCCAAGGGTTCTTGGTTTGGAGATAAAGACTCACATTCCAAATTTAACTGTCTGATATTTTGTGGGGCCAGGGTGGTGTAAGAAAGGAGAGCTGTGTTTCTGTTTAGGTGTGCTAACCCTCAGCACAGATCCCACACTTGTGTCTTTGGTGTTTCTCTTCGTTCCCCCTTTCTATTTGTAAGCCGCAGTCTCAATAGAGATGCCCCGAGTCATCTTGAGTGAAACGTTTGAAGCCTCTGTGGGCTTCTATGTGTCTGGATCTTTGGATCTGTTAGGAGGTCCCTGTTACTTCAGGTATTTTACTGTTACTTTAGTTGATTCAATAGAGAGAGGAGATGGAGGAAGGATAGAGGAGACGAAGGAAATAAAGATGGGGTGAGAGCCAAGAGGAAGGGCCTGTAAATAGGATGGGTTTCTTAAATTAAGCAGCTTCTAGATTTAAAAAACACATGTTAGTTATACATGATTCGTTATGGACAATACATAGTTTAATTATTTGCAGATGTTGTATAGGTGTGGTTGTGATAAGAACTATGTTCCTTAAAAGTTCAGATGTTGAAGCCAGAACTCACACATCTAGACTGTATGCATTTTTGGAGGTGGAGCCTTTCAATGACATCTTTGAAGTGGATTCTGTTAATATGAATACTAGGTGAAGATGGCATGCTCAGAAAAGTGGTGGATTAAAAATAAATGAAATAGGTTTGGACCCTAGTACAGCAAGATGGGCATCCTTATAAGGAGGAGAAGATTTGGAAGGAAAAAGGCTACTCACAGACACAGGCAGGAGATGGCATTAATATCCTACTTTGAAACAGCAGCTTTTCTGTATAGCAATATCTAATGACCATGTGTTAGAGGAGTAAATTTTAATCACTGAAATTAAAAAAATCAAGAAAAAAGAGAAAGAAACTTCACTTTCCATTTTCCTTGATCTACCAAGAGATAGCCAGTTTCTCCATGTCTGTTTCCTAAGATGTGTTTCTAAGCATAACAGTTTCAGAACTTTAGGAAGTAATTTTGGATGACACTTCATGGATAAAAATAACACCAATAGTTATTAGTAGTTTCAGTAGTCCTTATAATTATCTTCACTTAAAAGAAAGATTATTTTTGCTACTTCTATTAAATAGAGCACTAGCTGTCTTATGAAGGATACGAGTTCAATTCCCAGCACCTACTTGGTGCCTCACAGCTATCTGAAACTCCATCTCCAGGAAATCTGATACCTATTATGGCCTCCATGGGCACTGCTTACACATGGTACACAGACATACATTCAGACAAACATTGATTCATATAAACAATCAAGGAAATAAATATCTCAAAAATGAAGTTTATAAGTGGTTCTAGGAGATCTGAGTTCTTTTGCTGAAAATATTTAATATTGTCTAAGTTAATAAAATTATTGTGAAATGAACTCAAAATGCTAGAACAATACTATAGACCAATACCCAAGTACATTTCTGCCAGCTCTCATCCATTAATCTCAAAATGCCTTGCAAACATAAATTAATTAAGATTCAAAATTAATTAGCATGTATTAATTTCTCATTGTATAGAACAGACTTTTCAGCTCCATTGATTTTTATGTGCTAATAAGCTGTGCCTGACTTTCTTCAGTTTCCATGTGCACATGGGGAAAAAAGAAGAGGAGCAGACCGACGTTTCGAGGTGGGAACAGTGATCCTATTTGGACTTTGTAGCTGACTGAATGTTTTTCAAATGCTGCCTTATGACAGTGAGGACTGGCTGTGTGGAGTCAGCTCTGAACTGCCCTGTGGAAGGCAGGAGAGCTGAACAGGAACTCCAGTTGCATCTTACTTACCTTTTTTCTCCATTCTTGCATGTTAGGATTTTAGCGTTTTGCCTTGACCTAGATTCATATGGAAGCAGTGATGCTAATGTCTGGATACAACATGGACAATTTGTGTGGTGTAAGTGCCCAAAGAATATGACCCCAGTGTCTGAAATGAAATAAATACAGACAAATCAGATGTTTTCAACCAAAAGGTAACTTTGAGTAAGTGCACCTAAGATTTGTAACAGAAATTGCTGCTGCAGAGTAATTAGAAAACATTAGCTAAAAGGAAGAGGGGCACTGTGTACATATATGTGGGGCTAGAATTTGGAGTGACTTTCCTAGGGCATCTTCTTATGTAAATGTTACTACCTTCCAACAGTGGATCAGGATTTGGAATTTGTTTGTCCTTACAAATGCAGTCTTAAAATATTCGCTATGAAATATTCGCTATTTAAAAGAGGGAGCTGAGGCCCAGGCTGGCAAGTCCTGGCTAAGTGAGTGGAGACTTGACATCTGTGTTGTGTTAGGGGAGTCCTGACCTTGCCTGTGGAGAGGCAGGCTGGGGGTGGTATTGCTTAAATATGTCTGGAGCAGAGCTGGCCTTGGCTTCTGAGGCATCCTTCTTTCAGGGTCAGACCCAGGGCAGTGCAGATTTAGCCTTCTGGCCTTGATATACTCCACATGGCTCACATTCTCCACCCATTCTCCCTGGCTGTGGCTGATCTATAATGTCTCTGCTTATACTTTCCTGTCGGCCAGGCTGTCCGATCCTGCCACGGAGAATGCAGCTCATTTTCAAGATCCACATTTCTCTTAAGGGAACTTCTCTAGTTCTATGGGCTACTATAGCAGAAAAATTTCTGAGACCCACTTGGCTACTCGGGCCGATGCCACTGGTCACTGACATTATACTAACTTCTCCTCAGCTATGTCAAATTTAAAAACAGGTGAGTAGAAAATAGAATGATCAGAAAGGATCATTTTTAGAGGATATAGTGAGCTTTTCTTCTTTGGGAGTAAATGTTCAATTATTTTTTGAAAATGAAGAAATCCTTTGTTGTCATTTGTAGACAGCCAGAACTGGCCTTAGATGAAGCTACTGAGCCATTGGACTCTTTGTACACCCACCTATTTGCCTTTGCTCATGGCAGTGGCCACAGGAAGGACTTCTGTGGTGATAGATTTTATATTTAGAGACTTCCCTTGCTCCTGCCCTATCCTAGCCAATCTACAAGCCCCTGCCCTCAGCTCTTACTAAAGTTTAGCTCTGTGCTCAGTCCTTGACTGTCTTCAGTTTCTGAACCCAAGCAGCATTATTGTCTGAACTGCTCAGCAGTTAACCAGCAACAACACTTCCTTGTGACGTCTTCCACATTATGTCATTTATTAAATTCAAAGAGTCTAAACTTCAGGTGCCACACAGCTTCTTGTTCTTTCTGTAGCAGGGACCAAATGTACTGAAAAGTCTCTTCAGTGAGCATCACCACCTGGGTATATGGCCTCTGTAACTATCTTTCCTTTGATTCCAAACACTAAGACAAGAGGAGACAATTGTTTTAACCACATGTTGAGGGGAGACAGCAATTTTGTGAAGAGTTATATTTGTATATTACATGTATATATAAATTCATATTACCATATTTTTATTGAATTCAGATTTTTAAAAATTTATTAGCTATAAAGAAGTTGACCAAAGCATAGTGGAATCTACAATAGTTCTTGGACACCAAAGTAACTGGTTTCTGAATTATTTTATGCAGAAACTGAATGGGTTCTGGTGCTCTCTGACATTTACTCCCTTGTTACTTAAACTGACTTCCTGTGTTCCTTAATAGAAGGCACAGCCCCAGCTTTTGAGAATTTATGTTACCTCCATCCTCTCTATCCTACCCATGCCCAGACACTGACAAGCCATTAATTAAATCCAATCACAAATTATCAGAAAACAGAGTCTGATTGGCTCAGTTTGGATTAAATGACCATTCCAGATACAGTTGGCTATCAGTAAGAAATTATGTTATGTGAATAATATAATCACTAGGGCGATATCTGTGAGCAGTAGACAGTGTAAAGGAAAAGGAGACATCATAGTCTAGTCAGACTCCCCCAGATTTTACCCACTGAAAGCCCTAAGTTCGGTCTTTCCCATGATTTTCAAAGTTCATCAATAATATCCTCCATTCAGATCCTCATTTAGAAAACTGTATTGAGTCTTTCCTCACTCTGTCTCATCAGAACTTCCTGATACTACCTCCTAGCTGCCTTTTTAAAAATCCTTTTTGTGACTTTGAATGTAGTGAGGACCCAAGTCCTTTTCTCTTGTTAGCTATCTATGGTAGTCTCTAAATTGTCCTCCTGGCTTCGAACACAGCCCTGTTCCAGTCACACTTCACATAAGATACTGTTAGAGAAAAGTAGAATGAGCTGAATGTTCTGTGTTCGGACACAGGCCTACTCATTCTCACCTTACTCATTTATTCACTCTTGGTGGTCATCTATGACAAGTCACCCTTTGTGGGGGGGGGGGGCAGAATAAAAGTAGAAAGAAAGCTGAGAATCAAAGTATTCCTACACATGTGGGATCTCAAAGGAGGCAGACATGATAAAATCATCAGACAGGAATGGTCCAAATCAAGGAAACTCTTAGGCTGCTGTGGCTTGGGTGAAATTTTAGTCTTCATGATCTGAGAAGGAACCATCACAAAAGTGACATGGAAGAGAGGCTCAGCGCTGAAGGAGGAGGAAAAAGTCAGTGGATTTATCATGGGAACACAGTGTGAATTGTGTGCAGGGGCAAGGGACAGAGTGTAGGAAGGCGAGACTGGGAAGACTCTGAGGGGCATGGTAGTCATTTGAGGTGGTATTGCCCTATATCCAATAGAAATCAAATATGGCGGCAATCTTATTTTGACTGTAAATTTGTTTAAAAAAAAAAAAAAAAGATGCAGAGCTCCTGTGAAAATGGATTGCTGAGGGAAGAACTGATCAGAAAGAGCAGCAATGAGCTAGCTGACTAGTCCAGGATGAAGAGAGTGACAGTCAGCCATGCTAGAGGTACAACCCCCTGAGCTTGACTAAATGTCAGGAAGGTGAGGGAAGGGAGGAGAGACAGCTAAATTACAAAGACATTGGTGTCTGCCTGCTTGAGTCATGTGTTCCTGTTACAAAAAAATCCGGGAAGCTGGTAGGTTATAAACAAAATAGAGCAATCCTTCATCTTTCTGAGTATATGATTCCAGTTTCTGGAGCTTTGGTATTTGGTAATTGCCCATTTCATAATTTGTAAAATATGAAGTGTCCCCATGTAAAAGGAAGAGTACATTTGCTCCTTTCCTGCTCAAAGACTCCTTCTAAAGGCTTCATCTCCTAACACTATTGCCTTGGAGATAGCTTTAAAATATGGGCTGAGAGAGGAGTCACAAATGTTCACAGCAGCACCTGGAAAGACCAGGAGAGAGTCCAACAAGATGTATGTGTGTGTGTGAGGGATTAGCTCAGAGATGATCTAGTGAGAGATGTTAATCAGGAAGCTAAGACATTATGTATCATAAAATTAGAAGTATAGAAAGGGAACAGAGAAGTTCTGAACTGAGGCCTAAAACACTCTAACTCATGCAGCTCCAACAGCCAAGTGTGGAGCCTGAGTGGACCTGTCCGTATTCCTGTCAACCTGAAAATTACCGGAGCTCATGATCTTGAACAATGCACATTTCTGCAGCTTTTTAGTTCTCAGAATTCAGAACAATCTTTCTGCCCTTCTCCTAAAGAATGTGGAAAACTGGTATTTGCACAAAAATGTATGTTTTCAGAACGAGGATAATATAAAGCTGATATCCCCAGCAGCAGCCCTCCCAACTGCCCCCCAGGATAGTCTGAATGAAAAAATGATTATGTACTTAATGTCCACTGAGCACCCTGGAGAGAAAAAGAGCATACTATAATTGCAAAGTATTATTTTTACCATTATTAATACATGAATCATTCATTAGAGAGAGAAAAAGAACTAGGAACAGGAAAGTCAGAAGATAATAAGCTGTGTTTATAATGTTGCACAGAAGGGATTGCCTACACACATCCCTTCCCACTAAGATGTGCAGCCAGATCCACATATCCTGAATTTCCTTTCACTGCAAAGACAGCCCCTTAGCAGCTGCCCTAAAGGACTAGGCATTTGTAGTCCACTGAACATCTATCTTGCACATCAGAGCTCTCCCCATTGACCTTAGCCTGCCCTACAGGGCTTCTTGGCTGTTGTTCTGGGAGGAAACAGTTTTCCTAAGTAAGAGAGTTTTGAAAGAGATTATCCTATGAGACAGGGGTATTTGCAAATGGAGTGAGTCAGTTTTAAAAGAGTGAATGAATTTATGGAAGTTTGGAAAGACTTTAAGGTCAGCAAACATAAGCACCTAAATCTTGGATCATCTTCTGAAATTGCCTTTTATTTAAAACCTGAGGCTTTTTCCATGATCAAGGCAAAGAAACAAAAGGACACATGAAGGTGTGTGCATGACTAAATCTTTAGAAACAGGAAGCAAAAGCCCTCAGCTTCACTTAAGACTGTTATTGAATGAAATATTTAGTATTAACAGACCTAAATTTAAAAACATTTTGCCTCTGTATATTTTGTGAAGTGGAAGGGTTCTACTTCTTTTAAACAGAACCTCAGGTCTTTCTACACCAAGTGCCAAAATAGTTGCTTAAAAAGGAAAAACTTCTTTAATGCCTCAAATTTAATATTATATCCAAAAGGAGTGTATTGATGCTGAAATAAGCACCATGGAATTGCAGACAGCGAGGCCAAGAAGGTGGGCGACATAGGCAACCACCATGCTTGTTTCTCCCTACAGACAATCTGCAGAAATGACCTAGGTAAGTTCTTTGACTTTATTCAAATATTATAGTTCAGTGCTCTGAAAATGAATCCAAATCATTCATAACCTGATTAATAATGACACCGAGTCCCTCAAGCCCCTGACGATGATCTACACTACTGTCTCCCCTTCTATTTGATGGCTCAATCTCTGTGAACTGTGAGCTCACACATGCTTTAGAACTAACTGTTTGCTGTGTGGTAAAACCTGTTCTCTTTTCCAACCTCACCTGCTCAACTCAAAGTTGTTTACAAATTAGCAAATCCTTCTGAAGGGTCTTATATTTTGTCTATAAATATCTGGTGATATTTGCTGGTCTATCAGTTCACGTGCTGAAGATCTTTGAGATTTCCTAACTGAGCACTCATCTAGGACCCCGTGGGCTTGCTTCAACTGATATAGATTTATTTTTATATTTCTTCTGTCATTTTGATGGGATTTGAAGAGAGAGAAGAAGAAAGTCGTTTGTTCAGTCAGCCATCTTGATTTGGAGTTGATCACCTTTTATCAGGGCAGGCACAGAGGGACAGAACTCCAGCCCTAGATCCTTTAAAAAGTAATTGTGAACGACATTTAGCATGCTCAAAAGACTGGCAACCTGACCTACATTCTTTCAGTATATTGATTTGCAAAACCCAAGTCTTTCTTTACTTTCATATTTTCTGTGCTTCAATTCTTCAGCAAAGAAAGAATAGCAAAGAGAAAAGAGGCTACTCAGTGTATCCACATTTACTCTCGACTCCCCAAGCCCTCTGTCTATGCTCAGAGTATGGCTGTTTCACTTAAGAGACTATGTTTTATCCTATAATGCATATCCAAACTTGGGATTTCCTTCAATCAAGGATCATTTGTATTTTTATATTATTAAAGTGAGATGTAATGTGACTTACTGTTATAAAATTGCCTGGTAAACATCTGCCTAATAAACTGGATGCAATGTCTGCTTGGGGGAGAGAGCGCTAAAGTCATTACTCATTTGAGACTCAGTAATTGGAAGTGGTGGCAGTATGTGGGAATCAATGCATATGTGTGCTCGGCCTTGATGCTGATTTTCCTCTGAAATCGTGTGCTGTTGACCAGATATTTTCTCACTGATATCCATTGTAAAGCCACCTGAAAATGCAAATAAAGGTGTGGTGCTTGTGGGGATATGTAATAGAATCAAGAGAAAGGGAACGGAGGGACGGACGCGGGGTAACATATAACCGACTCTGCTCTCTCACGTGCTAACCATCATGCACTGCGTCCTGTGTGCCTTCTTTTGAAGCGTATTTCTTTGACCCTCTTTCTTAGTACCAGTGCCCTTCTGTTGCTAAGCACCTGCTCAGAAGTCCTATGCTAATGCTTCCTCTGAGAATCCTTCCCCAATGACTTCTCCCTGTTCCTGACTTCCCCTTTTCTGTCCTCATTAACCTACTTGAGTAATTTTTGATTTTTTTTTTAAAACTCTATTTTTTCCTCCAAACCAACTGAATTCCTTCTGCTCATTCTTCATGCTAATTTTTCTCTTTTCTGGCTTAACTCATTATTTAGACTCAAAATCGAATATTTTTCTGGTTATAGTAAAAACAGGATGCTATTGTACTGTCATTATTATACAGTGCTTTAAATTTTTACTATATGCACACGTGCATATACAACTTGAGTCCATTAGCGTACAGAGTTCTCAGAATAATGTTATTTTTAGAATTCTACAATGGGCTTTTACATCCCATTGTGTTTAGGAAAGACATTATAAAGCCACGTCAGTGCTATAGTGATAGAAAGTGAGGAGTAAGGAACATGCATCCTGTCTAAGCTGCCTTCTCCTCGGTGTCAGAGCTGGGATGGAGGCAATGCTATTCTAGTGCTCACATAAAACTCATTCCAGGAAGACACTCAGTATGTAGTGAAAAGCGCATTTGACCTAGGCCATATCTGGGCTTAAATCTGACTGGCTGTGTGACTATGAGTAAATCTCTAGTCCACTTTGACCTTGTATTGTCTCTCCTGAATTCCTGCAGTGCCTGTCACGAAGGAAGTGGGCTGTAAAGACAACAGTATCTGTTACAAATACAGCTCTGTAAAAATATTAGACCTGATAGAACTGTTGTATTTCACAGGCTGTGACCGGAGCTTTCACAGAGCAGGAAAGGCTTCTTGGTACAGATGCATCTCAGCAGTGTTCCGCTGATGGTCTGCGATTCCTAGGCTCTGAAAGAAATTTGTTCATGTTAGAATTTCCAGATGGATATGTTCAAGAATAAGTTGTTCAAAGTCCACACCTAGACACTGTGCAAAATTCTTGGTAGTTACTGCTGAGAGCTTTCAGCACTATATGGTTATTCTGTGCACGTGGGGCTGACTGCCTGTCCCTCCGTGAGTCTCTCTCGGAGCTCTCCATACAATGCCAGCAAAGTAAAAGTGCAGGCTGGTGTGCCAGCAAGGCTCTTCAAAGCACCAGTGCCAAGGTGCTTAGAAAAGATTTAGCAAAATGTGACTTTCTCTTTCCAAGTAATGTTTTCAAATAGAGAGGCCACATTTACAGACGACAGGGAAGACATTTTTATTTTCTGCTTGGGGACTGGCCTCCTCCTAGAATAAGAGTTAACCAGAAATCTAAAAGAAGCTAGGAAGCTTCTTATAACTTGGATTGTTACAAAGTCATTTCAAATTTATTTAAGTAATTAAACAATACAAAAATAACGGTCCATATTCAAGGGAAGGAGAAAACATGTTTCTAAGGAACAATGGCGTGTATTGACAGAGGCACACCAAATAGAGGTCACCTTAAACACAAGCTACCACAGTGAGCACTCTTCAGCTTTCTGTCTGCTGGCTGGTTGGTGTCCATGTCCCTTCTGCCACCTACACAACACCAAACTATTCACTTCCCCTTGATTATGTGGGTTGTACACACACACACACACACACACACACACATACACACACACACACACACACACACACACACACACACACACACACACACACAGGAGCTTCATTGCCTCCTAGTGAGTAAGATTCAAACATGTGTGTGTCAGCCTAAATTTTGTTTACAGATTGAGCTCATTGCTCCTGAAGATAATAGATTAAATTTTAAACATAGATGTCTCCATGAATAAAAATCTATTCCTTATAGATACTTCCCTTCCCCCAAATTTTAACAGCTATAGCAAAATATAAACATTATATCTACAGAAAAAGGGGAAAATGTCCAGACAGTGATTATAATCTAAGAAGATAACAGGTCAGTGTATGAAGTATGTGGGGGCTTATGTAAATATGTGTATAAATCATATGTGTGTATGTACATAAAGCACACTGAATGTCTACATACATTGAATATATGTGCTCACTAATAGATACTGACTGGACAAAGGTACCAGTATGGGCAAAAGAGAAGAATTATTACTATTTATAAAATTTTCTTAATTTCTGAAATTTTAATTCTTCTACAGGTCAATACTAATTTTCACTTGACTTTGGACTGTTAGATAGTTCTTATAAGCTTCCTTCATAGTCTGTAGTATAACTAAAATTATTGTCTATTTGCTTTGATCTATTTTTATATCTCTCTGACTTTCATAATGGAACAAGTAAGGTGTTCTTGTTTTCTAAATACTGAAGATACAGCATTACCGAGTCAGGCTGCTTCTGCATTGTGTGATGGAGTGACAGCTACGAAGCTACCAGGCATATTCTGCCAAAGCCACACACCCAGGGAAGTCTAGGCGACAACTGTCATAAAAGCCATAAGAACTCCCTATATTTCCTTAATATGGTATTAAAACCATTTTAATTGTGTGCACACACCCATAGACCTCCAAGGGTTAACTGCACACAATGTAATGAATTCAATAATGATGAGTTAAAAAAGGTCTAATTAGCAAGTAACCACTTTATTATGAAAGAAAATGGTAATGAATTTAATAGCTCAAAATCATTAACAATATTTAGTTTGCTGGTACTTGTTCTCTATTATCCTCATTAATATGAACATTTAATATGTTTTAAAATGGATTTGTAATACTTTCTGTGCCATGAGGTTACACTGACAGAAAGAGTGTAATTATTCTGCTAATTGTTATCACTGTATGTTTGTGCTCCGAATAGAAGTATATTTAGGTGTTAATACCAAAAAAAAAGTAATTAAGAAAAGAAAGATTTAAAACCTAATTAAACAAAAACTAAAAAAAAAAAAAATCTCAGGCCACCATATGAAAAGAATTTCTGAAGTAATTGCTTTGGAAACTTTTCTTTTTCCTGTCTTGTTAATTCATTTTCCTATTGTTGTAGGCTTCCTAAAGGAGAAAATAAAGTTATCTATTATGACAAGTGGGGTCAAAAGAAACAATAGATTCCAAGTCTGTAGGGTGGAGCTAGCTCTACAGTGCTCAGAACTTTGATGAAATACAAGCCTCCATGTCACAAGTCTCCTCCAATGGTGGAAAACCAGCATCTCCCTACCTCTGTCACTGCCGCCTCCTGAGGGTCCTGGCACAAACATTGCTTCATTTCTGCTGAGTACCACTTTCTTCTGAAGCTCCATATAACTTCATCTTCTTATCACCTTTTAGTCACTAGAGCCACTAGTGGTAGAATTAAAACAACATAAAAATGTTCCACCCACAAATCTTTGGGGTAGAAAAGGTAAGTGTGGACTGGACATAGTTCAGTATTGTCAGAGAAGAACTTGAGCATTGGTAAACAAAGTAACAAGTAACATTGCCAACAAGGACTCTGCCGTCTCTTGTGAAATGACCATCTCAAGATGCACCTAATGGTAACACTTGCTCTTTGCTAGAAAATGGAAGCCTGATAGACTCCCGCCATAGTGCCCCCTCAAGATATAACCTAATTATTTAATTCAACACAACCATGCAAGTTCTACAATGAGCATAGTGTGAAGCATCATATTTCTCTGAAGATTCATACAATCTTAATTCTTAATGGCATTCATGCTTCTACTACTGTGTAATCCTCTGAAAACTGCTCCACTGTAAAAGAAGTCTTCAGTTTTGACTCTTATGTTGAGGAGAGAAGCCTTGTCCAGTGGTGCCTGCCTGGAGGTGAATATGCTCGGGGGCAGGTTAATGTCTACTTAGAATCATAAATAATGTAGTGTCTTGACTACTTTCAAGTCTCCTTAGCTTGATATTATTTTAGGTTTATTCTGCTCCCTACATAAAGACATCACTAGCAACATGACACTCCTGAAGAGCCAGTATTTCTCTGGTCAATGGTTGATGCATTTAGTTCTACGAACATAAGTCAAAGCAAGAATAAACTCACACAAATCATGTCATTTCAGGAAAAATAGAATGTAGAGAAGCATTTTATTAATAACAAAATTAATCTGTAGACTGCTTGGAGAAGGGTCTCCCACCTCCATGGGTTTACTCATATTTCTCTTTTTGACAGAAACTTCCAGTATTTTTACCATCTAAACCAAATTTGGATGACTAATGACTGTATTCATTTGGGGGTTCAATCACCAGTTCAAGTAATCACAAAATATTTTCTAATTTCTGAAGATGATAACTCAAGATATCTAGAACTTTTTAGCCATTGCATTCTTTCAAGTGTCTCAGTTCTTAACAGTTGGGCTGAGCACAAGCTATAGCACTGTTTATATATTTTAAATTTGGCTTACTTTAATATTTTAGTACAGATTATCATTTCAGGAATTAATTTTTTAATTGAAAATAGATTCTTTCAATTAATATATTCTGATTATGGTTTCCCCTTCATCTAGTCTCCCAAGTTGCTACCCTTCTCCCCTCCCATTTGGGTCCACTCTCATTCTGCTTCATGGTTAAAAACAAACAGAATGCCCAGCAGTGGACTTTTAATCCCTCCACTTTAGAGGCAGAGGTAGGCAGATCTCTGAGTTTGAAAATAACCTGGTCTACAGAATGAGTTCCAGGACAGCCAAGACTATACAGAGAAACAGTGTCTCAAAAACCCAAAAAGAGTAAAATTAAATTAGATTAAAAACAATCAACAATAAGTCAAAACAAATGGAAATAAGACAAAACTAACAGACAGAAAAAAATCTAAGGCAAGGTATAAGAAACAGATCTAGAACCCCATAAAGACACAAGGACATAACACACACACACACACACACACACACACACACACACACACACACACACACACATAACCTGAAAGGCAAAAAAAAATATCAAAATTAAAAATTAAATTGTGAGAGAGGGAGGAGGGATAGAGAACCACAACATTCTGAGACAAGAAATCTTCAAAGATGCCATTGAGTTCATTTTCTCTTGGCCATCTACTGCTCGGCATGCTTGTTTCCCTAACTGAGATTCCCTTGGAAAAAACTGCATTTTCATTTGCTAGTGCTTATCAACTAAGAGATTCTCATTCCAGAGAAATCTTAAAAATAAATAGTAAATATTTCCTTTAAAATGCTGAAAATATCCAATATCTTCTGCCTTATTTCCTAATTGTATTTTATTTTCTTCACCCAAATAAGATACATTAACTGCTCTTACTGCCCAACCCTATTCCAGCATCCATTGGGGCTACACTAATATTCTCCAACCAATTTTTGCATAAAGTTGACAAGATTAAAGATTTCAGAAAGACTGTATATTCTAGTTGGGAAGTGCATAGGGAGAAGTTGGGTTCATGGAAGCAGCAGTGATGCTTTGTGGTTTCTGGGACTTGGGTACAGTAATAGTTAGACAGTATCAGGAGCAGATCAGCATCACTGACACTTGACTCATCAGCTCTTCTCTTGGTCTTCTAAGGTATGGACCCTCATTTCTTAGTTTAAGGAGCAGGATTGTTCAATATAAATAGTCTGGTTTATTAACAAGATAGATGCTAATCGATACCTTGGTCATCAATTACTCTGAAGCAGCCTCTGATCTGGAATGTTCCCATACAACACTACACAGAAATATAAAAGAACAAACATCTCTAAGGTGGTAGGAGACATTAAAAATAGATTATCTTATTTTCTCTGAGAGAAAAAAATATATCCAGGTGATGTGGCTGCATTAAGGAAAACGGGTTTTATCTATTCAAACTACAAAATTATGAATGTACCTAGGCAGCCTGTGTGGGCACTGGAAAGTAACATAGCACAGCCTATGACAGCAGTAACAAAGGAAGGACTGTTTTCTTGTTCTCTGCACTTTGGTTTTTGAAAAGAGCATGATAATTAGATGTACTTCTGCCAATATCTCTTCACTTTGACTCTGTGCAGTTGTAGCTGTTGTGTGTGTGTGTGTGTGTGTGTGTGTGTGTGTGTGTGTGTGTGTATGTGTGTGTGTGTGATGCTTTTTATCCTTTCCCAAATAAAAGTAGATATGCTATTTTTCTCTGATTTTAATTCTGTATTATACCTTGAACATAATTTATGACAGTAAGGGTTTCAACTTCATTTTAAATAACTGAAAAATTGTATCAGCCTTATATAATCTCCATAATCTTTATTATTATTAATTATTCTTATTGGCATTAGGATTTTCTCTTTGTTCTCATCTGTAATTTGGCATTTTTGTATATTTGTGTGATTTTCTTCTTTAGTAGAAGATTCCTCATCTCAAACATTCTAAAATACATACCCATTTAAAAAACTAAAATGCATTGTAAAATGACACCCAGAAATGTTGCATCAACATGGAATTCCACAGGCATTGCAAACAAGAGCACTTCAGTCCATTCTGGACAGAACTCATCAGCTCGTGAGCAGACAAAATCTATTGTTGAGACTGTTCGTGTTTTGCTTTAAACTGTTGTGGCTGTGTCTTGGCCAGCATGTTAATTGCTGTGATAAAATAGTGACCAGAAGGAATTTGGAAAGAAAAAGGTTTATTTCAGTTCATTATTCTCAGGTCACATCCATCAATGAAGGAAGTCAGGGCCGAAACTCATGGCAGGATCCTGAAGGCAGGAGCTAAAGCAGAAGCCATGGAGGATGCTGGCTTATTCCTCGTGACTAATTTAGCCTGCTTCTTCTTCTTCTTTTTTTTTTTTTTTCTTTTTATAGAACCCAGGACCACCAGTCCAGTGGTGGCACCACTCACACTAAACTGGTCCCTCCTCCATCAACCATCAATCACGAAAATGTATCACAAAGTTGCCCACAGGCCAGTCTAGTTAGGACATTTTCTCAGATGAAGTTGCCTTTTCCAAACTGACTAAAGCTCGTGTCAAGTTGCAGTAAAAACAGCCAGAATATCTTGGAGCTCTTATGTTTTCATTGTCTTTCCCAGTCTTGCTTGAGCTTTGTATAAAGAATTTTAAAACCATATTTTTCTAATACTATCTTATTTGAAATTTTTCCTTTTTGTCCATTATTTATTTCGTCTGAAATTGTTTGCATTTCTACACTGACTTCCTTTTTTGAATCATACAACTACTATTTCTTACAAATAATGACACTGAGAATATCTTCTATCAGCTGTTGTGAACTGCCTGATTTATCAGTCACAAAGCTTAGTCTGGTCTATAGTCAATTTGTTTTAAAATTTAAATTTGATAACCTTTTCTCAATGAGCTAGATTCATCCACATGAACTGATTATTGTAAATGGATAGATATAAACATCTCCGCAGTCTTATTTTGTTTTTCCTCCTCTACAATTTCTTTATTTCTAGTTCCATACTGGGTCCAAGAAGGTCTCATTATTTTTCCTGCTTAGATATGAAGTTTGTGTATTCCACTACTACCATTTTAACAACTATCATTCAACTTAAATCTGATATTTCACTTAGAGTTGGTAAATATTAACTTGTTTAATTTTAATTTTTCTAAACAATAGGTAAGCATGTTCAAAAAATTCAAATTTTAATTTCTTTAACCAATCTTCCACATTATTTATCAACAGTTAATTACAAGCTGTTCTTAAATGGCATTGGTGTAGTTGGGTCTTTATTATCTTAGTATATTTGAAGCCAGAAATTCTATAAGATGCAAAATTTTACATTAGCTAAACTAAGAATACATCTACTGTTTTGTTCAATATAATTTATCCTTCAAATTATTTATCACTGTAATATACGCATGTAGGAAAACTAACAAGTCACCTCCCATGTCACTTAACAAGCACAGTATCAACTGGATGGGAACATCATTTATTCCAGCTGTATCTCCACTGCTCCCACATTCTAAACCAACAACACAGCATCCTTTCTGCTCTTGGTCCTCATCTTCCTCAGTGACACCTGCAGGTCCTTATCTGCTGTCTTCCAAATATTTAACAAGATGAACTAGATTTCTCATGTAAGAATTTGCTCCTTTACTACTTTCTTCTCCTTCTCCACAACATATGCTCCTGTTCTAATCATGAAGTTTATTAATGGTCAATGTTGATGTGATGTAACTAAATACTTAATGTTTGCAGTATCAGTGTCTGTTGGAAATTTCATGTAATATTTTTCTATATGAATTTGAATTACCTAATCAGATGTTGCTTTCACTTAATATATGCAGCTTTGCTATATGCCAGCTTCAATCCATTCCTGAATTTCCCCTCCATATCTCATCTGTCCATTATAGGCATCATATATGCCTCCTTAATTTTGGTCTTATAGTTCTAAGCATACACAAGAGATGTGGGTGTGGTAATGATTGTAGTCCATAGCTTGACTAAGAAACAGTAACATCATATCCAGTTATGTTTTCCTAACACTTTATTAAAGCGTACACCTTAGAGTTACTGTTAATATGTAAACTTTCAGAACTGTTTTCTCTTCATTTATTCCTTTTCTTGTATTTCTGAAAATAGAGTTGCATTCACGTGACCAATTGATACTGTCTCACAACACCCAGATACTTTTTGTACTAATCAGTCCTTTTGATAATTCCCAACAGTCTGTCTTGGCATGTAGTGACCTTGTATCTTACAAGTATATTTTGTGTTCACTTCTTTGTCCAGACTTCAGTCAACTTTATCAAATGAACTTTGAATGCCCAATATTTAGCACTTTCATAATTTGAATTTAAATTTCATTAATGGTAAAGTTTATACTTTGTAAAATTCCTCATCCACGTATGTAGTCATTCACCTTTTCCATTGATTCCCTATACTCACTCAACATCATTATCTCAAAGTCTATCTCTGACTACTCCAATCTCCCAGTCTTGTTGAACTGTCTGTTACATCTCTTTATTAGGGTCTCATAAATAACCGTTTTCACTAGTCTCAGATGTATTGATTATATTTGACATATTTTGTGTAATAAAAATTTGGAGCCCGCAATTACTATTACCCCTGAGATAGACTTATTTTTTTCTATGATCTGGCTAGAAGAAGCCATATCAGTTCATCAGTAGTTAACTTGGATCTGGTTTTCTTACCACCTTAGTTAGAGCTAGTTTCTTCTTGCTTCCTGTGATTTGAGAAGATATAAAACATATCTCCCTTAACCAAGCCTTGCACTCAGGTGGTTAAAACTCTAGATATCTATTTGTGTTTTACAACCGAGCTTCCAGCTTTTTATTCTATGAAAGTTTTCTCTTATACTTTGTATGTCATGTTTTCAGGTTCCTAAAGATTTTTCTCGTCTTTCTCTTCTGTCTATTCCATAAGATGCCTTTTTAATTTTTTTTTTTTTTACCTGCTTGGTATTGATTAACATTCAGAAAGCTGATCCCAGAAAATCTGTGAAAACCTCAGGTAACCCTGTGATGTGTCTCTGATTCCTTTTATCTCATTATTTCAGCAGTATGTGCAGTGACTCAGTAAGAGTATGTCGGTAGATCTCTTCCACAAATAATAATTTGCATTAGTAAAAGGGCTCGTGCATGCAAGTGGGAGTTTATTTTCTCAGTATTCCACTGCCCCAAAGTGGATATATCATCCTCCTTCTACACTGAGATGGCTTTGAGAAAAAGTCTATGTTGGCTAATTTTAGTATTAATGTGACTATAACACAGGGTGCCCAGATATTTTGTTGAGCAAATTCTGTGTGTGTCTGTAAGAATCTTCCTGATTGAGATTCACATTTGTATTAGTAGACTAAGCAAAATATAGGCAGGTCCCCATCCAACCTATTTGAAGGTTTAATAGAACCAAGAGTGACTGAAGAGATTATTCATTCTCCATCATGACAGCTAGGATGCTGGTCTTCTCATGCCCTCAAATGTGGGCTTACTATTGGGGCCTTTGGTATCAGCCAGAAACTACAACAATTGGGTCTTCTGGGTCTCATACAATACTGGGTAAATTATAGGGCTTATTTATTTTCATAATTACATGAATGAATTCCTATAAGGAATGAATTTCATTATGTTTGTATATGCATGCATATGCCCAAATGTATGTGTCCTGATTGTCCGATTTCTATAGAGAACCTGAACTAACATAACATTTATATTAACAGAGAGGTATAGACTTGCTCTTCAAACTGGTTTCTGAGTATTTTAATTGAATTTTGGTTTCACATTAACAAGGACTCTTCATTCTTGCCCTAAGCTATTTTCTGATTGATTCCTTGGCCTCCTGACTTTGGCAATTTATGAATCTGCAAGTCCCCTAAACAAGAATTTGGCACCGATATTGATCTGTCTTTGGCGAATCTGCTTCTGAATCTACCTTAAACTTCTGGTCACTCTGGTAACTCGGCTTCCAACTTTCGTCCTCGTATTCCCACAAATTGCTCTGCGGTCTCTTGCCTGCAATCAATTATCTGCAAATGTTCTGAAGGGAAATCTTGTGTGCAGTATCTGAGATCTCTCCGAGTTCCCCTTCTATCTGGACTTGGTTTGTCAAGTCCTGGTCTCTGTCTGCATTCATATGTTTCTGAAATATTTAAATCGGTTTCCTGCACAGCGGCCCGTGATTCTCAGCAGCAGTGTTTGGCTCCAGTCCCTTCATGATAGACCGTAAATGAACTTGCCAGTTCCCCTCGTGACCTTTTCTCTCTAGGCACACTGCGCCTTTCTCATCTTGGAGTTCCCTTTATCATTGTTCTCCCCTTCGCCTTGCTTGTGTTGAAGTCCTACACCTTCTTATTATTTTGGTTTAGTTACATGAGCTTAGGAGCTAAATAAACCAGTGATAGTTTCCCAGGTAGAGTTCTTATGAAATACAGATGTCACTTTGTATCAGAGGGAGGGTGGTTTTTGAGTCTCTAACACAGCTGTATTTTACTAACAGATCTTATTAAGTATAGATTTATATGCTAGAAATCCATTTCCCATAACTTAAATAGATTTTTCTTCCTTCTTCTCATAATTATATGTCCCTTTTTTCTTTTAAGAGCTAGCTTTGCTGGGTTTGGGTTTTTGTTTGTTTGTTTGTTTGTTTTGTGTAGTTTTTTTTTTTAAGACTAATGACTTACTTGCATTACAGTCTCAAACATTTTACCCCATGCTTCACTGGCTCCACAATTTTCAGAGTAACAGCAAGGCAGAGTGCCTGCTCTGTACCTAACAGCAGGAAGAGGAACAAATGAGTGAGGGGCCCAGACAAGAACATCCCCTCTCCTCCCAACCCTACTGCCTAGTCTTCCAACCAGGCCCCACCTCACTCATTTTCACCATATCCCTATAATACTATCAAGTTAGGAATCTACCTGTGCATTTGTCTATTTATACAGGCAGGCTTATGGTCCAATCATTTCCCAGCTTCTGATCATTGCACCTAGAAGAATCTTTTAATACATGACCACATCCTTGGTGTTGGTCCTTCATCTCCACACCTTGACAATAAGTACCACTTCGACTCTTGATTTTTTTTTTTTAGCCCACTTATTATTCTTTCTGGAGACTTTTCAGATTCTAATTTTATCTTTCCTAATCTATAAGGTCATGTACATAGCGTCTGTGTGGTGTCATTTGGAATGATAACAACCTAGATATTAAATTAGTTGGATACTCTGTAGAGAACTTAAGAAGGGAGGCAGGTGGTGGAGGTGGTGGTTGCTTATGGGTGCTCTGACCATTTCCTCTTCAGAATCTCTACTACTCCATATATTGAGCCTTCAATCTTACTCACTTGTCTGCTCCTCTCAAACCTTATTTCCACATTTAGTGTCTGCTTAGAAGTTTATTGTACCCTTTCTATTTTATTATTATATTTTTTTAATTTAAAAATTATCTAAATAGTTTTCTCACATCTTCCTTCAGGATGGCTGCTATACAGCAGTTTATCATCATACATATCATTGTACAGTATATCAGTATTTTCTCTTGGGTTTTCAAAGAAATAAATCATATATTTGTGTACATATATGATATATATAAATTATATATGAAAATTATACATATTCTTTTCATCTAATACCTATATTATCTTTGTTTTCCTTACATTATTTGTTTGATGGTCTATGTCTGCTTCATTTATGCTTAAGACTTTCTTCAAACATCTGTTACTTACCTCAATCTATCCCATTCATTTTCAGAGAAAATTCCAAAATGTTGACAGGAAAGCTATGGTCTCACTCCAGATGAAAGTGTGAGCACCCGAGAATTCCTTCAGGGACCACACACATCTGTATGGTTTTTTTTTTTTTTTTTTTTTTTCTCATGGAATAGTCTCTATTTCCAAACAAGACTCTTTCAAATCAGTGACAAGAAAACATTTCCTAATTCTTAGTGTTGGCATAGCTAAGTCTTATCCCTAGGATCCACACAATCATGGAAGGGGAGAAACAACACAGCAAACTGACCCCTGACCTCCACACAGGTGACTCCCTGCTTCATGCACACAGAGACTTAAGTCTCCTACACACAGCCTCCTTCATTTCACCATCCCCCAGAAGACTTGTGCATTGTTGCAATGAATAGATGTGCATTAGTGCACCCTTGTCAACCTAAACCATGGTCTGACAGGAGCTTGCTCCTGGTTTGCACACTTGGTGAATTTGGGAAGTTCTCTAATAATACCCTTCTCTGTGCCACTATGCAGAGCAGTGTAACTTTCCTAAAAACCGCATACTCCTTATAGAACTGTGCTGGTAAATTCTGAGTGCATTTTATATTGCAATTTTGGAACATCTGAGTCACATAGCAAGCAAATCAAATATTTTAAGAGAGAGCAAAACAAGTTACCCAAGAACAGCTTACTTAGAACTCGTGGAACCTATATACAGAGAGCCAAAGATACTGTTTAAAGGGCAAGGGGAGTGGGCATTTCTAAACAAATATGAAAGAGACAAGAGGTATAGGCTGCAATGATTGCTCTTGGAACTGGGTATCAGTAGCACTACCACAGTTACTTCTGGGACACCTTTGTCCACATGGTTCAGGCTAGACCCCTCCACCTACTCTGGAACTCAACCCACAATCCTTAGAGAGTTAGCAACCCAACCAAACTCTTCCTGCTAGCTGGTAGCAAATATTATTTTGTTGCTCTGTGTCTCAGTCTGTGGGTGCAGAGCTCAGAATGCTGGACTACAAAGGTTATGTTATTTTTGAGCTTTAATTTAAATTCTCTTTTGCTAAAATTCTTTTAAAAGAAAGTATTTAGATGGAGTTTTTGTTGTTGCTTTTTGGGGGGCTTTATTTTTTAGCAGAGCTGTTGCATAACACAATTGATTTTCATGCTTTGTAGGAAAGCAGGCCACCTTCACTCATAAAAGGGTGAGGGCACCGATATGCCTTCCAATCACTAGGTCCTATTGTTCTCAGCCGTCTTTTCAGTGGGTTTGGCAGGCTCAGGCTTCTGTGCTACTATGGCCTTATTTTATTATTGTTTGGAGGGGAGGGCAGTGCGATTATCCATTCTTCCTTCAGGCAGAGCCAGCCATCTGGAATGTTTATGAAACTGCTGGCTGATCAAGAGGCTAGAGCTCTGGTGATATGCAGGCACAGGACGTCGGCTGTTCTACATCATCATGACTTTGTTCCTCTGATGCTGTAATGTGCAGAGGCCCACCAATTGATGTAGTGCATTTCTCAGTGGAGGTGCTATGGGCCAAATTGGGGGGTGGGCAATATTTTTGGCCTCTGGGTAATTGACTGAAGGATGGCAGGAAAATGTTTCATGTAAAGCAAGAAGGCTTCAAAACTTTCAAATGTTTAATTTGGGGTGGGTAGAAGGGCAGGTGATCAGCAAGAGGTTTGAGGAGCAGCCTTTGAAGCCCAAATCTTTGCAATGAGGTCATGCCCCTCTAAGCCTGTCTGTCGCTCTGTGTAAAAAGATCAGTAGAGCTTGTCCAGAAATAAAATGCTACTATTCTTAATTTTAAAATTTAGGCATTTCCCAGCACTTATATTTCTTTGCTTTTATTAGGTGTCACAGCAAAGAAGGAGGAACACTTTTCCTCTACTATAAATTTTGGTCTGTAATTGTTGAACATATTTTTTGCAGGAAAGCAAACTCTGTTTCTCCAGCTTTCCTGTTTGTGAAATGAGTGTTTGTAGAGCTGGGGGAGTAATTTATAATGAAGATTTGGGCTTTTTTTTTTTCGATTTAATTTGGATTGTACATTGAGTTGAATTTTCAGTCAATTATAGAACTATGATTAGTTACCAGTCACTCAAATAAGCCCCATTTAAAATAAACCTATAAATGTGATATCAGGACCAAACACTGATGAAAACAAAATGTGTGCATTGATACCAGTATCATAATAAGAGGAAAAGAGAGAATGGTGAGCAGATGAAACGCATGCTTGGTTAAATGACAAACTGTTAGTCACCCAACCCACTGAGAAAATTCACTCTAGCTCCAGCAAGGTTTATGACACAGTTCCTGTCAGTGTGTTAGTAAATCCTCTGTGGCAGAAATGAGGGTGTTATGGTACATACACACACACATATATGTGTGTGTGTGTGTGTGTGTGTGTGTGTATATATATATATATATATATATATATATATATATATATATGCAGATGAATATATACACAAGCAAACACACACACACGTGTGTGTATCCATGAGCACATTAGGAAAAACTTACCCACTCCACCAAAAGGGAGAGTCATATTGTGGGAATCCAGTATTATCAGGTAATATTAGTATTACCAGGCACAAGTACCTCTATGATAAGATGCCTGAAATTCTCAAATCATATGACTAACTAAAATGGCCATTGACTATTGTACACAGGCCCTGTTTCCCATCATGCATCTTGGTAGAGAACACTTTTGCATCTAAGCTCAGCTACAGGTTAGCTGTGTGTTTTGAAATCATAACTGGTCAAGTCTGTGGTTTTTACTAGGAAGAGATGACCGACTTAACCTTCTTATCTCCCTTAATGATCTCTTTTCCTCTATGTTGAAGGGAAGAGAGAGATAAAGGCTTCCTGAGGCTCAGACTCTAAGCCGACTGCTTAGAACTCCTGTCCTACCCAGCTAGCTGAATGAAGTCCCAAAGGCAGGCTAGATTCAAGAGACAGGGAAACGGACTCCCTCAGAGTCAAACATGAAGGATGTGAAGACAAGAGGACCAGAGTCAGTACACCCTGCCTCGGAGCTTCCTTGTCACAGAGAGTAATTTCCTGGTAGCACCCCAATGGCCTGGGTTCTATCTATTTAGCAACTAAAAATTGCAAATGCTTGTCCTCAAGACTCAGTGGAACATCCACAGATCACAAATACTGATGTCCTCAAAGCAAGGGTCAGGACATTTGACTCACCTTAATCCTGCTTACCTAGCTGGAAACTAAAGATGCCAGAGTGTCCGGGAAATGACACACATTTACATCTCTTTTCAATGCTTTCCTAAACTAATTAAGCTCCTCCTGGATTCTCTAAGGAATAATACTTTAGTTTCATTTATAATTTTTCTCTGCCCCACTGAACTACATATGAGTGGATCTGGCAGTGACTCTGAGGAGGTAAGCCGTCATACACTAAAATCCCATTATTTTTCTGGATAAATGAAGACTCTTCTATTAACGACTGTAGTCCTCTTGTGCATGTTTTCCTGGCTTTCTAACTGTGACCATTTCTATCTCCCTTGTGCCATGTGTACAATGACACTGATTAAAAATATTAACTGGGTAAAAACAAAGTGGGGTATGAACTATTGAAACTTGGCTTGACCTGTGGCTACACATTTGAGTTAACAACAGTGTACCAAATATCCAATTAGCACATAAGCCTGCATATTTGTTTCATGCTCAGAGGTGAAGTTCAGCAAACTTTTTGTTTACTTTGACTAAAATAAAGTGTTTTGCTTTAGAGTGAACTTACCAGAAATGTGCTCCTTTAACTGAATTCCTCACTTTCACTGATCTTTCTTTTTAAGTGTGATATACGCTGATGTTTTAGCTGGGGCCTAAACATTCTTGCACAAGGCGAATAAGAGACTAAGTGAGAGGTTTGTAATGCATAGTAGAACTAAGAGAAGCATCTGCCCTGACTTCCTACATGTAGAAAAGAATTCTGGGAGCAAGGACATTTTGGAAAGAGTTGTAGAGATAGAAGAAAGAAGGTAGCGATGGAACAAGAGAGAAGAAGGGGAAGGAAAAGAAAGACACATGAATGAATAGGGGTGAATTCTGCAACGGGTCCAGGTTCGTAGAAAAGACGAGTCTATGTGGAGATCAGAACTCAGGGAGGAACACTGTACCCTGTAGTATTCTTCATAATGAGCAAAGGTATAGTCCAGGCCCCAAAGCAAAGGCTAGTACAAAGGTCAACAATGTTGTAGGGACAACATGGGGAATTGTCTAGGATCACTATGTGCCTAGATGATGCCCTAAGGTCACTGGAAGGTCATAGCTTTCCGGTGGAACTCCCAAACGAGAAGCTGCAAGAGCTGAGGCTTTAGTCTATTGCAGCATCCCATTCTAAGACTCAAGCAACTCTCCAAGAAGGGGCCAGTCTTAGGCTGCTAATTACCGCAATCCTTAGAAGCATGCAAATCAGTCTATGGTCTGAGTGTCATAGACTGGATCCACATCACAGCTCTGGTTCTTTGCTCACTTGCCTCATTTCTATGACAGCAATATGATTTCTGTCTTGGCCAGTGCCTCTGCTGTCACATGAGTGAAGAGGACAGGGCTTCTAATTTCAATAACAGCTCTTGGGGCCACTTTCAGAGTCTACATCTATGCACTCTCAGCTGAGCTAATTATGTCAGGGATAGAAAATTAGGGCAGGTCAGTGGGCAGATAAAATTGATTTAGGGTTGTAAGTATTTAAAGAAAAGAAACTATTTTGTCCAATATTTCTAAAGAAATTATGTTGAAAATGGGGCAAGATGATTTGAGTATTAGTGTTAATGATATCACACTAGTTCACAGCCTGTATATTCCAAACCTGGACTCTTGTGTTACTTGAATTTCAATAAATTTGATTGATTCTATTATTATTTATATGTCACTGCTATAAAAATGGAGGCTCAGAGAGGCTAGGCAGCTTGCCTAAGACACATCCAGCTCTCCATGACTATTAAACATGATATTTCTCTCTCCCTCTCTCTTTCTCTTTCTTTCTCTCTCTCTCAAGTGTGTGTGTTGTAAGATGATGGCATTGGATCTCAGTGAGTATCCTGAGTGCTGGGATTAGAGGTATGTTCCACCCACTGGTTGCAAACACTCCAGGGTCCTGGAGATGCGGTGTCTTTTTTCTTCTCTGTCACTTGTTTGGGAATTGTTCCGGCCTTTTCTTTACTACTGTGTCAGCAGTGGTGGGGGCATTTTTAAACACAGGCAAAATGTACGATCAGCAGAATTAAGATCCATTTCTCTAACTTTTCTTCCTGATGATAAGTAATTATTGTTCTCCATAATCTGTATGTTTATTTCTCAAATTGGAAACTGTCCTTTGATTTTCTTTTGAAAGTGAATAGTCACTTATTTGCCAATATATCTGTAGTTCTTATTTCTATTTGCTCTAGAGGGTTCATCCTGAACCATTGGAACATCTATGTATGATTGTATTCTGAAAGGCATGTTTTCCCTCAGTCTACTTTTACCACTAAGTTCAGGAAACCCATGTTTGTCCTAAAAAGTTGATCTCATATCGTAATACAAGCATCACTAACTTTGACTTAACAAGCAGAGACCTGCTAACAAGCAAAATACTTCTACTCTTTTGAGGTAGAAAGTGTTTAAATGCTAATAGAAGGACCACAGACTTCTGGTCAGTTTGTGAGGAGGCAGACTTGAGTGAATTTGCATAACAGAGAAATACCAAGAAAGTTCAAAGTAAAGCATTTTATAACATGTATAGTTGTCATTCTGAAAGATTCAAAACAGGTGAAAGTTGGACCCCCTGAACAGCAGTTCTAGGGAGTAAAGTTGGGGGTTCTAAGCCAGGGAAATAAAAATAAATAAGGGATAAGAAGATGATGTTCAATAAAGATAGGTTTTACGTCCACATGATAGCCAGTGCACCCAGTGCCTCAGTTTGAATCTTAAATATCCCCCAATGCTACCTGTTATAGGTTTGTTTGCCAGCTTGTGGCACTGTTAGGAGCTACAGTAATGTTTAAAAGTGGGTCCTACCGGGAAGAAATTACATCCTTGGCAGCATGCTCTCAAAGGGGGCATAAAGAGTATTAGAAGCAAGGCTTATTGGTACATGCCTAGAATTCCAGGATTCAGAAAGCTGAAGCAGAACGATCACCATTATTTCAAGCTAGCTTGGCCTTCAAAGAGACTACTGCAAACAACAAAGTGTATTCATTCTTACGGGCCTCAGAGTAGCCTCGTCTCTGTCCCCTTCCTCCTTTTGCTTCTCCATACACTGAGGACACAACTTCCTCTATCAAATATGCAGACATCAGCCACAGATCCACCTGACTCTAGACAGAGATCTCCAAACCTATGAGGAAAAATAATTATTTCCTTTTTATAAGGTGATTGTCTCAGGCATTTTGTTACAACAGTGAAAAGCTGACGAATACAATCCATTACTGTTTAATCAAAAAGATACTTTTGATGTCTATGAAAGCAAAAAGATTGTTTACTATCTTCCAATGTGGAAAAAATTATTTGGAACCTATCAATGAGCTGTCTAGCATTATACATTGAGGAAGCACTGCTCATATTAGAAATTTTAAGACAGCAGAGAATCCCTAAGAATTAAGCTCTTAGTACCATATTATTAATTAGAGACACCTAGTGCTTTGTTACTTAAAGGGCTAGACCTTTACAGTGAAGTACTATTGATTAGACGTTAATAATGGAGACTCATAACTTTGTAAGTCTTGTCTACGAAACAGCAAAAAGGTTCTTTTGAAATGAAATTGCTAATATACAACCTATACATGCATGAGATGTGTTTTAAATATTAAAAATAATTTGAAAGATAAGCTAATATTTCAGACCTGAAGCAAGCAAACTCTTTTCTACCATTTCCAGACTTCTCTAGGCTCCTTCATTTTTGTTCTTCTCTTTAATAATCTAGAAAGATCTGTGTCTTATGTGTAGATAGGTTCACTAAAAAGTTAAGAGAGACTAGCTTGTTTTTCATAGCTGTTTTCATTCACTAAAGACAGTGTTTACCCTGCTCATCACTGTAGGTGAGAGTTGGAGGAAGATCTTGTGTTCTCACTCAAGGGGAGCTGCCAGAGAGTATCGACCTGAGTTTGGTTGGGGTAACAGAATCCCTACTTGCCCTTTAGTTTAACCCATGCACATATTCCTTCTTTCTATAAGGCTAACTCAGATAGAATTTTGCATGCAAAGGGGGCCATTAAGCATTAGTGCTGTCCAGTGGTTCCTAACCTCTTTAGTAGGAATTGTTTTCTCTTGCTTAAGAGCTTGGTTGTCAAAACATAAAATCTTACTCCTAAAGCATTTCTGAACAATTGCTCTAGAAATTTCCCCTACAGGATATGAAGCCATCTCTTTTCACCTACATTAACAAACTAAGGTAGAAACTGAGTGAGAAAGCTTATTATCCAAGAAGAGAGAGCCTTTGGGAGAGTGACTTCTGTATTGTTCATGGGCTTTCTTGAAGCAGATACAAACATTCCTCTTTTTAAAATAAAGAATATAAAGATCAGAAAAGTCAGGCTCTGGACTGAGCTTGCTGACTGGAAACATCAAACGGAAGGATGGTGGCAATCCCAGAGTGACAAGGAACAAGTCTGAGCTAGTTCATGTTGAGATTTTATGCAATAATGTCAGAAGCCAGTTCTTTGTAAGACAAAGTTTCCTACTAAAGAATAGTGTTGGCATCTACTTTGCTATGGTGAAGACCTTGTGGAAATCTGTATCCCTAGACACAAGATATCCAGAAGCGATCCATGTGGATGTGATACTAGGAAGATGCCAGGCTCTCTTCTAATAATCCATTCTCATGAGACTTAATCCATTACTCTTGTGAGTCAATAATAATATATTCGTGAATATAAATCCCTCAGCTTTCTACTAGGCTGAACTTCTTAAAAATTCTGTGACCTGGCTGTTGCCCTGCTGAAGGCCAAGCTTCCAGTACATGAAAGCCTGTCAATATATCATATTCAAGCCACAGCACTGACCAAGTAATGGCATGAACACATTAACAAGATCCAAGTCCTAAACCAGATCATGTGCCTATAGTTTCGGGTCATTTGAAAGCTTTTAACATGCTAATCCAAACTACAGGGGAAAACTGAGACTCAATTATCAGTGAGAGAGCAACTTCAAGAAACAGAACTGTAGCATTAATGGCATTTGTGAGGCTGAATGTATGTTGTTTTCACCTAGGTATCCACAACATAAGCAGTACTGCCTCCTCTGCAGACTGATGGTAAGTCTTTATAAGTGGCCATTTCCACTAGAAGTTCTAAATTTTATGTGCCCACTATGAAGACAGGCACTCTCTTATCTTTCTTGGCATTTTCTACCTGAAGATTTTTTTAGAAGACATTTATATTCCTTTAACAAACAAAATTCAAAGATATTGATCTTTGAATGGATTCTGTCATCATAATAGACTTCAGAGTGAGCTGTCTATATTTTCTCTCACCATTGAACTCAATCTGCCATGAAAAATTTTCACTGTCTCCAAGTCATCATGAAAACATTCTCGGCTAATTGAGACATTCCCAAACAATTAAGATAACCAGATGCGGCTGTTATTTGTAATTACCTGAACATGCATTCCTTTCTTTGAGAATACTTCCAGTTTTTGAGCTTTTTGAACTACCTCAGATAATGAAAATGAAGATTACTGTGTGTGCATTTTTCACTTGGCCTAATTTTGACATGGAATTACCTCTTTCCAAAATTAAGCAGCAAAACTGGAAACATGTGTTCCACCTTGTCCTGAAAGGGTACTTTCTCTTCCTACACAAATCACATCTCTGACAGTTTCCTAGACTTAAGGCAGAGTTAAATGTAAAAGATGGAAACCAACAGTTAAGGAAAAATAAACAATTTATAATCGCCACTCATGAGCTGTCATATTTAATCTTTTAGATTCATGATGGGTCTGGAACACAAGATTTTCGATTGTTAACATGCAGGTGAAGTCTTATGCTGTGTAGACTACTACTATGACTACATCTTGGACTTGTGTGTGTGTGTGTGTTGTGTGTATTAGGTGTATGTATATGTGTGTATGTGTGTGTGTGTGTGTGTGTGCGTGTGTTTGTGTGTGTATACATCATGGTCAGGCAGGGGCCTACAGGGGCTGGAGGAGCTTTTCAGTTGTTGGATTCCTTGGAGTTGGAGTTAAGGGCACTGACCTGTCAGTGTGGGTACTAAGACCTGAACCTGGATCCCCTGAAAGAACAGTGTGAACACTGAACCTTTGAGCCTTCTCTCTAGCACCACTACCTCACCTGATCTTGACTTTGAGACGAGGAAATCAGACCTGCCTAGAGTGGATGTGCCATGCTGAACTGACCCACCTTGGGATTTCTTGCCCTTTTGGGGGATGGGATGAGTGGATGGGGAGGGGAAAGGCTGAAGTCTGACTAGGAAGGGTTTGGGAGAAAGGATAGGAGAGGGTGCAGGGGATACATAGACAAAAAAGACATTTTATTTATTAAAAAATATTAAAATGAAAAACAATTAAAAATAAAATCTTAAAGAGTATATTCTAATCATGCTTTTTCTCTCCACAAACTCCTGCCAGGTCCTTTCAATTCCCCATGTCCCCAACTCTATGCCCTCTCTCCTCCATCTGCCTCTCTCCTTAGAAAACAAACTAGCAAGCAAAGTACACACACACACACACACACACACACACACACACACACACACACACACACACGCAAACTCCAAACTTATGTAAAACTAACAATTAGAAACCATAATACACAAGTAGGGATCAGTAAGGGCAGGGCTAGGTGTGCAAGTTGCCCTCCTGACCCCTCTGGGCGCCATCACACAGCTTCTCTGAAGGGACTCTGCATCAATGCTTTAGGCTTCTTGCCAAAACACTTAGTTGTTGATTTTCCCCATGTATGATTCATCACTACAATACTTAACTCAGAATACCAGTTCCATTGCATTGTGCCTTTGCCAAATTTGTAAAATCTTATGAAATTTCCAGATACAATTCTGAGTCTACCCCCAATTCTCACAGCTTTGTCTCCACTATTTATTTATACAAATTAACTTCATTGTTTTTTGACATTTTTCCTGCAGTCACCCGATCCGGGATTCGGTATTTAGCGGGCAGTATAACTTAACATTTTGTGTATGAGATTTAAAGTAAAAACTCTCCCAGTCTTATCTCTATTCTTTCCCTACAGCACTAACCTTCACATATTGGTAGATGCTACAGAAATACTTGTTTTTATTGGCAAAGAACTTTGGTACCATAGTGAGTCTTTCCAGATGATATTGTCATTCAGCAGTAAACAATTTTAAATTCCCCAGAGATGATGAGCAACAAAACTTTCCCTGACACAGGTGAAGCATTCGTCCCCTGACCCCTCTGAGCATGGAAAATGACATCACTCTATTGAGGCCAAGAATTCTACTAAGAAGATATGACTCTGGAGAAGGAGAAACATGTCATAGACACATGACCATGAATACAGGGCAAAAGATAGGAATAATGGAGAATTAGAGAAGAGGGGATGGAAGAGAAACGGGAAGAGAGGAAAAGAAGAGGCTGATGGGGTTTAGGAGGAAAAAACACTTCTCAGTAGTTGATGCAATATCTCATTAGGAGTAGAGGATATGTGGTTCTTTTGTGGCAGTTCCACAATATCTTCACTTTTGATGAGCACTTCTGAGCCAGAGCACAATGCCTCTGACTCCTGTGCACCGTGACCTTTTGCCATCATGATTAAGTGCAGCGTCATTAGATTCCTGGCTCTATTGTTCAATTACTGTCAAAGAGTAAGGACTGCAGGTCAACTTTTCCTCATTCAAGACTCATTATTATTGTTAACTGTCTCTACTGTCTCTGTGCATTTTTTTGGTTTGTTTTTTGGGGGGTTTTGTTTTGTTTTGCTTTTGGCTATGTGGGCAATAAAGAAAATGTTTCATTTATCTCTGATTTGAAATCCTTATTCTATTTTTTAGTAGTTGTATGACTTTAAATATACAAATTCATAATTTTAATATAAGTGTTAACTCAGAATACACACACATATAAATTTAAATAACAATGATGTGTAAAGTACATGTGTGTAAATATTTTATAAGTTTTAAATTTCACAACTAAAGTTTTGAATTCATGAAAACTTTATAGTTCTGAAGGGAAGTGAAAGGTTTTTGTAGGGAATGTAAACTTTGTCATAATCCCTCATTGTTTTTACTTCAGTGTGTGCAAACATGCAGGCCACTTTGATATTATAAAATATCTAAATATATTATATCCAAATATGTAGTCAAACTATTCAAAATAATTTGATGTGACAGATAATGTTTTACTATTTTGCTAAACTGAGTGATCTATGTGGGTTTAATCATATAAAAAAGCACATATAAGCATTTATTTCATTTTTTGTCATTTTGTGTATTTGTAATGTTGAGCCAAAAGGATCATTCCCTGACTCTCAACCATTGCTGTAATCATTTTTCCTTTTTGAAAAAAATAACAAATTGAAACCACAACTCATGGTTTTAATAGGCCCACTTGTGTGGCAGCTCACTCAAATTAAAACTAAAAATAATTTTGAAATATAATTTAATGGAATTTTTTCATTGTTTATTTCTGCCTAATCCTCCTGAACTGCTGTAAATTGTGTTATATGAAGATGGATTTGCACAGAATACCCATGGGCAACATGGATGGTATTTACTGCTATGCTTGAATTTCTTGAAGTTTAGTTGTTTATACTATGTACTATATGCAAAGTGAACTGGCATAATTTAATTACTCAATCATAGTTTTTACTTGAAGTATAAACCCTTTGTATGTTTTGCCATGTTCTGTGATGTCATTTACTGTTCATTTGGTACAAAAAAAATATACTAAATCTGCCTCTGTTCTTTTCTCATTAGCCTGTGACAATTAATGTAGAACATTATCCCACTACACTGTCATTTTCATGATGTCAAAACATTCTGGATTTATTAAATAAATTATGAAGCTAAAATCTTAGTCTGTGAAAATATCTTTCAATTATAGCTGATCACTGTACAAAAGAAGAAGTTTTGTCTTCTAATTAGTAAAAGAATCCAACAAGAGTTTAATAGCAGACATATGATGATCGCTGTCTCATTAACATTAGGACATGATCACCTAATAGCACAGAAAGATCTCTGAATAGATGTGATCTTCTGGTACCAACACCAGGTTTACATACTGATTCAGGACTAGGCTAGACGGTCTTCAGATGGCTCAGATTATATTCTCTCATTTTTATAATTAAAAATGATGATTAAGGCTGCTGCTAAACCTGATTATCTGAGTTTAGTTCCTGGGGTCCACATGATAGAAAGAGAGAACTGACTCACAGAAGTTGATCTCTACCATCCACACATATGTGATGTTGCAGGTAAGTATAGACAGACACAAACATGCATGAATAAATAAATACGTAATTTAGATGATAATAAATCTGAAAATTGTTACAATATGGTTTTCTTGGCGGCCCCGGATGGCCTGAGGTCCAGTCCCACAGACCTGCAGCCCCAGACCCCTTAGTCACCCGCCACTGCTCAGGCCCCCAAAATGATTCTGATGCTTATATTAAGTTCATGTTGTTTGGTCTATGGCTTAGGCACATTGCTAGCTTGCTGTTACATCTTAAATCAACCCATTCTCATTAATCTGTCTGCAACGTAGCCCATGGCTAACCTGTGTTTCTCACATGTTTCTTCTTTGGCAGCTGGCTCCATCTGTCTCTGACTCTGCACTTCCTTTCCTACCTATTCTGATTCCCCTCCTACCTTTTCTATGGTAGCTGTCATGGGCCAAAACAGCTCCTTTATTTAAAGATTGATATTCACAGCATACAGAAAGACATTCCCATATTTGAAAATTGTCATAGAAGATCTGAAATTTTCAACCTTAAAACCTGTCATCCTGGTAGTCATTGACTTCGTAATACTGGCACAGACCTTCAAGAATTAGTAGACAGAGTTCCCTGAAATATTAATCTGATGTTTATTGAAAGTACACACGGGGTTTGCAACAGCAAGTCTTTTTCTCTATGGATGTCTTCCTTCAAAGGATGCACATTAATCTGTTGTATTATGACTGAGATCATTACAGCCACAGTCACTATCTAATGGGCCAGGGTTTTGACCGATATTCCTGCGAGTGAGCAGTAGGCATAAACTAATGCATGATGAGTTTGTCCTAGAATCCACTTTCCATTGGAATGGAACATTGCCAAGTGTTCTTTAATGTTCAGAAGTAAAGGCATCTGATTGGGAGATTTGTGCATCTGCACAAACCCTAAACAATGAGAAATGGCCCTTGTAAAAACCCCTGGTTGTAAGCACTCTACTTTCCTTGACATACTGTAAGTCAGTAAGTGAAAAATGTGTAAGTGGAGGAATTCTTGAATGGCTGGATACTTCAACTTTTTAATATCAACTGTTCTCATGCCTGGTATGTCTTGGCATGCTCTCTCTCTCTCTCTCTCTCTCTCTCTCTCTCTCTCTCTCTCTCACACACACACACACACACACACACACACAATTTATTGCCATGAGTAAAATGCAAAATGCAGATTTTGATGGAAACCAAGAAAGACAACATCATACATAGTTGTGTAAAAATAAATCACTAAAGTAACAGTTAATAAGCTTGGTAGCTCTATAGGTGGTGCACAGAATTGTAAATAATGTTATACCCATTTCCTAAAGTTGGGAGAAGCTGGTTTAGAAATTCTAAGTAGCAATTACTGAGTGATAGAGGCCTAAATTAGTCCTGTTTTCTCTCCTCCTCCGGCCATTGGTTCCTGATTAAAGGGGTATTGCAAAGCCTCACAAAAAGATGACTCCCCACCCCTAGCTTAGGAACAGGACTTGTGTGGGGATAAATGTCTGGGCCATATCTCTTGGGGGATGGATATGGAGTTAAGTGTTCTCTATTAACCATTCTATATTCCAAAAGGTAGGAAATCTGGGCACACTCTAGATCCACAGAATCTACTTATTCCAGGGAGAGCTGAAACTGCTTGCTTGCTTTTTGGAAATTGATAATAATATTAGATTTTTAAATAGTGTCTCCAGTGGGAACTAGTGCTCAAATACCTGATTCTTTGCAGAGCAATCACATCCATGCTCCACTCTTTATCTCTCACTGGTCTTTGGCCACATAAAATATTTTGCATTATGCCAGAATGAAACTAATATAAGTTTTTGTGTGACTATTGATTATTTGGGGTTAAGAGAGAGTCCAGACTGTGGGGCTAGGCAGTTTGGGACTGAAGGTCTGTGGGTCTGGACTACCAGACAGATGGTCCAGAAACCTTGAGCTACAGATGGAGCTTCAACATGGGGACAAACACCTACATAAAGCCTGAGAAAGTGTAAAGGGGATTTTAGAGCACAGAAACAGGTAGCCAAAAGCAGCTTCCAAATTTATGTCTCTCAAGGAGTTATGGTACAGAAATGGCATGGTGTACATGCTTAAATTATAAAATGGTGGGCTTGCAGTGCGTGTGTGTGTGTGTGTGTGTGTGTGTGTGTGTGTGTGTGTGTGTGTAAGATGAAACAAGCTGGTTTCTGAAGTCTCAAGTCTCACATAAGACTTGTTATAAGCAATAAGCTGCATATGATGGATTTAAAGTTTTTGTTTATATTGAACAAAAGGGGAGCACTTTCAAAGATGATTTCTTGGTAGCAGCATTTTCTGGGACTGTTCTGTTTTTTGGAAGCAAGCAGAAGTGTGGCTCCTTTAAGAGAGGCTTCCTGACTCAGCTTTATTGGCAAAAACTGCATGACTCCTTTAAGAGGTCCTGCTGCCGAATACTTAGATGGAGTTCATGAGCAGTGGAGGTGCTCTACTTGATGACAGTGTGGACCCTAAGATTCCCTGGAGTTGGGTGTTAAGTAGCTCCACAATATTTAAATACTGCTTCTCAGAATTGGGAAGGTAAGCAGTGGCTGTGACTTTAGTACCTTCACCATTTTGAAAGCCACCTAGTAGGGTGGAGTCAGCAGTCAAAGCAATGCTTTATAGCCTAGTGTTTTTAAAGCTCTTCTGGCTAGAAAATATTAGGGATATGCAATGAAACAGATTCAGATGGAAAAAACCTCTAAATGGGTTACAATCCATGTGAAAAAGAATATATAGGCTGGGAGAGGGGGGAAAAGGTAAAGAAATTCATTTAAAGGAAGAAAAAGAATAATAAAATTATAATAAGCCACATAAAGATGGAGAAGACACAAAGAGTCTTGATTATGCTTATTATTGTGGTTTCTTTTAATTTTTTAAACTGTTAATGAGCTAACTGCAGAAATACATTTGATTGCAAAGGCTGCTAAATTAAACAGACATATATATTTTAAAGACATCTTGACTTTGAAATTTGGGTCTAAGGATACATTCCTTTAGAAAAGAGGTTCTGCTTTTGTTTCCACAGTATATTAAAACCTGTGGGCTGCATCCAGGCTAATACGATTCCATCAAGGAAGACCACCTGAAAAAAAATTCTCTGATGGGAATAGGTGGCCATACCAGCTTCAAGGCTGTCAGCTAAGATAATCCAGCCTTAGTACCCTTGTAAGGTGGCCAGTACCCCTCAATCATCAGAAAGTAGTAATCGAAAACTGTTCCCAAATTCCCAAAATATTGTTTATAAGTGTTTATTTTCATTATAAATGGTTAGTGGCTATAGTCAATCTCTTTCTAAAAAAAAGGGGGAGCTATCATATAGGAATGATTTTAAAATATAGATTATTGAATTTACTTTAATCTAAAAATCAGCTGTCAATCTCAAAATATTTTAAATTGATATGAATTTTTCTTAATTGATAAAATTTAAGGTCAATTTTGTTATATTGTATGAATATTTCTACTTTTGTTTAAGATATGTTTATGAAATTCCTTTAAAATTGTAATATATATTAAGAAATGCAGATTCATAGTCATCTGTGTTAATCAAACTTATAAACATGTTAGTTAGGTTTTTTTTAAGATCTATAAAGATATATTTAGATTAGATAGATAATCTTCAAACAGTTCACAGACTTACAGAATATGGCATTTAAAATATTTTAAAAACTTAGACTTTTCTGGACAGTAAGACAGGTCTGCTCCTGGCAGCACCAATCTACTTCAAGAGAATGACAGACATTGAAGAAATTCTATATGGAATTTACTTGCCTTGTGGCAATGGTTAGCCACTGGGTAAGAAACTATTCTGGCATTGACTGCTTGACAGTATGCTGTATAAACTGGACATGCAGGACCTTAGAAAAGTGACCTCTGAACTCTAGCAGAACAAGGCGAGATGGTTCTTCAGGTTCCTGCTTTGCAGAGAAAACTGCCAGACATTCTTCAGGACACAAGGAGAAGCTACTGACAAACTATGCCAGAATGGGCAGAGTAGTCCTTCAAATTTCCTGCTTCACTGAAAGGTACACCAGAGATTCTAGGCCTATAGGCTGTAGAAATGCCCCAACATTACAAGGAAATTTTGGGTGAATGTCCAGGCAAATATGTATCATCTGTGTCATTTCTAGATTTTGGAAGTTACTTGCACTTCCTGTTTACTTCAGTAATATTATATCCTCCTGTGGTCTTTGGTATAGTTGAAGATTAGATAGTTATAGTTTTTCAAAGTTATTTTAAAGGGAATATTAGATATGAAATTTTAGCTTCACAAGGATAAGGTATATTTTCTTTGTATATTTAATACAAATAGACTAGATATTGTAACTATAATTCTTGCTTAACAGCTGTTTTGTTACATGTAATTTTGCTATGTTGAAATTGAAACCTTTCTTTTTGATTAGGCAGAAAAGAAAGTGATGTGGGATCATTCTTTATAAAGAAACTATCTTGGCCTATGGCAGGCATCTTAGAAGTAGGTGGAGAAGCCAAAGCATAGAGAGGGGAGGTGAGTGGAGTCAGACAGAGTTGCCATCCAGCCACTCAAGAAGGAATGCGTAAAGAAATTGGTGAGCCATGCATGGGCCACATGACAGGACAGATGAATGTGAATGGGTTGAGTTAAAATGCTAAAGCTAATTAGCAATAGGCCAGAGCCATACTTCAAACAGAATGAAATTAATATAAGCCATTGTGTGATTATTTGGGGCTAAGAGAGGGTCCTGAGGCTAGGCTAGGCAGTCTGAGACTGCAGGTCTGTGGGTCTGGACAGACCAGAAACCCTGTACTATAGTTCTTCTGTGCTGGGACAAAGTACCATGATTAAAAGTGGCTTAAAAAGGAGTTTTCTTTGGCTTAGAGATAGATAGATAGAGGTAGAGATAGACAGACAGACAGACAGACAGACAGACAGACAGATAGATAGATAGATAGATAGATAGATAGATAGATAGAATTCGTAATGATTAGAGGGGCACAACAGGGGGGGGGCAGAACAGGGAATTGAGAAATCCTATCTTAAACAGTAATGAAAATGAGAGCATAAAAGTGGGCAAAGCTGTCCACTTTGGAAGCCTGCCTTCAAGTGACACACTTCCTGATAGAGGATGGCACTACTCCCCAAATAGGACCATTAACTGTTGACCAAACAATTGCCCAAATAGCTGGGCGAGTGTATGGGGAACATTCTTCATTCAAACCATCACACTGCCTATCTAAGCCAATGATCTTTTGGCTAAGAGCATCTTATAAACTTGTTATTAAGTACGTATTAGTGAAGCCCTAAAATGATATTGATAAAGGAAAGAAGAATCCAGAAACCCTGCTTTGTTTTGTCTTGGGTTTTTGTTTGTTTGTTTTCCCCCCTTTGTGTACAAGTACAGGAAATGAACAAACCCAGCCAACATGGCCGTGTTTGGACTTTAGAAACGCAATATGAGGAACAAACCTTCTGAGTTGCTTGTTTTCTGCTCAAAGGGAAATTTCAAATGACATATGTGACAGAAGGAAGAGAGGAAGCTGGTCCAGCCTGACCTACCTGCCCTAGGTGTATTTGGCAGTGGACTCCCGTTTGACTGTGGCAACTACTATAAAATGTCTGTCTCCTCCATTCTGCTGAGGACCATCTCTGTCAATCTGCACCTTTCTTTCTCCTCTGCTTTATATTAGAAGGAGACCTTACTGGGTACTGTCTATCTGCAACCCAGAGTTGTTAATTCACAGAAGTGATTGGAGCCTGGAATGTGGGTTTGTTTTCTGGACATCCCCAGAGATATTTGTTTATACATGTGTTTGTTAATTTACTTTTATTTTACATAAGAAATACTAGAACCCTGTTCAGGAGTTCATCACAGGCTTTGATAAATGGACTTAGGGCATCTAGCCTCTTTGCAAGATGTTTTCTCCCATGAGAACATGATTCATGGTTCCAAACTTCTTTAATTTCATTATCTGGGGACTCTAAACCTAGAAAACCATCCATGAACTCTTCATTTCGTATGTCATCTTTTATTATGACCAAAGTAGGTGTGGCTCATTTTCTGTCACTTTAAAGGGAACCACCCAACTTAAACCTCTCCTCTGACAATAGCCTTCATGGCTGATCTCTGCAAAGAAATCCCTGCAGAGCACTCCGTGGTGCCAGGCCCTTTGCTCCCTCTCTGTGTCAGACACATAGACATCAGATAAGACTCAGCAGACAGTGTTTGAAGCTGAGGATGAAGCTTTAATGTTTTATTATATATTCAGCATCTGAGCCTGAATTTAGCTTTTCTAAATAACAGCTGTGCTACACAAGGCATTCCCTCTGATGTAGGAATGCTTTGGACGTGGAATCAGGAGCAAAGGCTGAGTCCTAAGTCTGTTCTAGCTTCATAAAGCAGCAATCCAATTCCTTTCTTGGTAAACTTCCTGCCTAATATGGGAACAATTCTGCTCAGCAGCATTATGAAGTACTTACCTGGGCATATACATGTAACACTGTACTAATCTATAAAGAAACACTTTATGAACTATAGGTACCCTTAAAATTGCTAAGTAAAGTTGACAACCTATAATTATAAAGAATTGGATCAAAAATGATTTCTGTAGTCAAAAGATGGAGATGCATTTAGAATTTTTAATCTTATGTCCTGTCCTCCCTCTCACCCCCTTCTTCCCTCTATCCCTCCCTCTGTTCTTCCTTCCCTCCCTCTCCCCCCTCCCTCCATGCCCCCTCTCCCTTTCTCTCTTTTACATTCTTTTTTTCTGTCTTCAAAAAACTGAGATAAAAAGAATATCTAAAAGTGAAAGCCAAGTTTGGAGGTGCTTTGGCCACAGCTTGGGTGATAATCAACTTGTTTGTGATGCCATAGGAGGCAAGTTGCAATGAAATTGTATCATAGTGATACCAAGAAAACATCTGCTTCTTGAGCATTCTCCCTAGCATGAAGGGGTCAGTTAAAGTCACCTTTTCCAGAAGGAATGAACAGAAATGCAATGAGAACTTAGGCAAGAACAGAGAAACAATTAAACTGACAGAATAATACAGCTATCTGAGTGGATTAAAGATGTGAATTATTTCTTGAAGCCACTGCCAAGATGGAGTAATCATAGGCTTTAGACATCTAATGACTGAAGGTCACAGGAAGGAGATGAGTTATTAGCCTGAAATACAACACAGTACACTATACTATGTAGGAGGGGGTCTTTGAGGAAACTACGTTTGTTAATTATAAAACTAGTATGATGTTTTCCTGAATGATTCCTAAGGATATAAGGTTAGTAGAACAGTGCTCAAATGGTCTCACCCACTGGGTAAAGTTGGGTTAAACAAATTTTTTTTTAAAAAAGAGGACAATAAGTGGAAAGAAGGAAATCGAGGGGTCCCAGAAGGAATTGGAATGGAAAATGGGGGCAGATTTGGTCACTATACATTTTACATATATATGCATTTACAAAAAAGGGTATATATTATAAGGTCTTCTCATCCACTGGGTATAGTTGGGGTAAAAAAAAAAAAAAGACATACACACACACACACACACTGCTCACTGAACAAAATTCAATGAACCCAATGATTCTTATACTTTTTTGTAAATTTGCACACAGAATGAGAAGCCAATGTTCCAAGAGGGAAATTGGGTGAATTCTCACACTGCCCAGTGAAGGCCAAAATATATAATCTCCGAAAGCCACCAACTTCTGCTATAAGGAATCCTCACTTGGTCATGCAACCTGTGTTTGTAAGGTATCTACTAGGAACCAGGCATGATGCCAGGTGCTCCACTTTTGTCAAGAAATGCAACCTTATGGTTTTTCTTCTCTTTCTCCTGGCTTCACTAATTAAATCTCATTTTCTTGGCCTTTGTCATATTAATCTTCTAGGTGAGAAAAATAGTAAGCTCCATTAAGGTACTGTGCCATTGAGACAGGATTTTCCTTCACAGCAGCCAGCCATTGAACTCACTCTATGTGTGAATGCTAAATAATCTTCCTTGTGCCCAGCACAATGCCAAGAAAAGAACAGGTGGCAAGATGAGTGGGTTCCTGGAGGAGCCTCTTAATGCTCCAGGGTTGCAAATCTCATCTTCCCTTTCATAAGCATGTCATAAAATCATACTTATAATGATATAAATGCATTTTATTTTTGTAGAACAAACAGTCAAATCCTAAAGGAGGAAACAGTGTCAGAGTCAAATGTGTACAACTGAGACAATCCTAGGGACGTTCAGGTATAGACATATCTAAATAATGAAAGATAGAGTCATTAACCAGGTTGACATCAAGAATGTTCATTAAGTCCTGATGACAATCTAAGTCAGAACAGAAGATGGTGATGGATTCTGTGGTGTATATAAGACATTTTTATTTCTAACAGTTGATCAACAGTAAGCATCTATGAGTTGGTAAATCTCCAAAAGGTGACACCATTAATTCTGTCTTTCGGCTGGAAAAGCCCAGCCAAAGAGAAGGTATTCTATTAGTACTTCCGCTCTTTGCCAAACACCCACACGTGTTCGCTATAGTGCGTGCTTTAAATTACTCACTGAAATGGATACTTGTCTTTACAAAGAAGTAATGGTTTCCTTGTGTCTTTCAGCAGCAGGAAAAGTTTCCATCCTTGCTGGGGCAAGATTAAAAAGCTAATCAGCATCGTGGTTGCAGATGTGCACTTCCCAGATCCACCAAGGATTTGGGTTACCTGGTGACATTTGAACTGGCCCTTCTGCTCTGGCTTTGTGTTTGCTTAACACTTTGTTCAGCTTTATTTTTAAGTGACTCTGACAGCTCCTAACTGAGGCACAACATGTTCTGGCTAGCTGCTTGGGCCAAGGGTTTTAATCATTTAAAATAATTTCATATTCACTTTGGTTTTAATGTAGAAATGTCTGGAGATGGGAGGGAGGTCCAAATTAGGAGCAAAGGGGAATCTACCTGGAAGCCTGGCTATGCTTTCAAACAGCTTCAGGCTCCCCTGGGGTCAGTTTAGCAGCAATCTCCAATCTACCCCCCCCCCCCAATTAAAGAGAGGTTACTTTGGATTGCATTTATGTATTTACATAATATTTGTGAATCAAATTCTTTAGGAAGTGCAGAACCCACGTCAAATTCTTCTTTTATTTTCAATCCTTTGGCGTTTCCTGTCTCCCTTAGCACACAGTAGGCATATGAATGGAGGGAGGAAGGTGACTCAAATTGTTTTTCTCATAATACTGTTAAGTGTCTGGAGGCCAAATCTCAGACAGGACTGGGAGGCTGGGCTTTGCTGGAGGTCTTCAGCGGAGAGTTGCTGAGTGATTGGGAAACCAACCTGTTTCTCATTCCACTGGATGCCAAGACGGGGAGGAGGAGTAAACAAAACCTAGAAGAGATGAAAAGAGCCATTGCTGAACACAGAAAAGGGCTAGAGAACACGAATTTGTGGCAGAGCCAATCAGCATGTTTTCAAAAATATCTGTAACAAAACTTGGCAGCCTGGGAGACAGATAGTGAGAACAAGGGAAAAAAATCAGGGGGGTGGGGAGAAGAAAGAAAACACCAAACATTAATTAAATAATAATTTTAAAAAATCCTACATGGTGGGGTGGGTGCTTCTGGGGCGGGGCTTTGTGTGAGTTGTTCAACCACATGACTGTCTTCTCTTCCGTATCATTTTAGTGTTCTGGGGTCTCTAAAAACAATTTCTCTGCTTACAAGAGAAACCTCCGGAACTGAACAAATTCACAAAAGTGGCCATGCACTTTTTTTGGGGGGGGGGGGGGTCTGAGAGCCTCCTTTAGCCATTTCACTCTAGGTTTCAGCATTTGACTTTCTATTTCCCCACATTTCTGTTTCCTGACACTTCATGGTGTGTGTGTGTGTGTGTGTGTGTGTGTGTGTGTGTGTGTGTGTGTGTGTGTGTGTGTGTGTGTGTGTCTATGGTTATGCAGACACATGCCTGCTGTAAGGTATTTGCAGTAATCAGCTGACAACCTTGATGCTGGGCTTCACCTTCCACTGTGCCTGGCCCGCTGTCTCTTGTCTACCAGGTAAATTATCCTAGGAGGTTCTGTGGCCTCTCCCGTCTCTACCTCCCATCTTTCTGTAAACAGCTGGGTATGATGGAGGCCTGCTTCTTCTTGTTGTTGTTTTAGATGGTTTTAGAGACAGAAACCCTGGTATTTATGCTTAAACACTGCACCCACTATGTCACCTCCCAGCTCTCTTTCCTTTCTAATAGTTGAGATTATTTCATAATTAAAATAAAGAGAATCAGAGAAAGAGAAAGGAAGGCCTTAGAGTTACCTCTGAGGCTGCCTTTGTCTTTTGGAAGTCTCTTGGTTTTATGTCTACATAGGTTCTTCCTTCAGAAAATAAATAAATAAATACAAATTTTTAGTTCCATTTTATGACCTCATTGATATGGAAATAGCATAAATTTAGGTTGTGTTTGTTGTGTTATATCCATTATTGTATCAGCCTTCTACTATGATTTCAAAAAGTAATTTTAAGCTGTGGCTCTTGTGCCTACTGTTCTTGATGAAAAGTCAGCCCCGTTGGAATTAGGAATACTGAAACTAAACGTGTCTGTCCTGGTTCATGTCCTTCTGTGGGTCCAGACTATTAGAAAGGCTGTGCCAATAAATACACCAGTTCTCTGGAGTTGAGCTCTGGCCCTTTAAAAGGTAATTAATTACTTGAATGATTGTCCTCAGCACAGTGGAATAGACAAACAAGTGGCTTGGGCATGACAACAAGAATCTAATTGTGTGGGGCTAGGACTGGGTTTGCAGAATGGCTGGTGGAAGGCAGGGAAATAAGCAGAAAACCTTCTAAAACTACTCAGTTTTAGCTTGTAGGGACAAGGCCTTGCGGTGACCACCTATTGGCTTTCGCTGAAGTTTGGTCTTCCTTAGGCTGAGACAAGTATACTATCTAGAGTTCCTGGGGGAAGACATCCAATGAAACAGATTACTGGCTGAACAGCGTGATCTGGGCAGCAGAAGCACTATTATCCAAGAAAGGCGGTATTTTTAGGCAGGGGTTCTTGTTCTGAGAAGACCCAATGATTACCCACATGAAAACCAGCTTGTGTAATTGACCACTCCTATTTGTAACTCTGACATGAATATGTTAGCTTAACTCACTGAGAACTTTGGTGGATGATTTAATTTTGGATTTAACAGTAATTGCAAATTTAAAGTCCCCTATTTATTCATTCCCTTTTAAAATTATTTTGATTAGTAAATAAACATCAGAAATAATTTGGGGTACAATAAAATGTGATATATGTGTGTATATATATACGCACATTATTAAATGATTTATTCAAGCTAATTAATAATTTTCACCTCATAAATATTTTGTTTCACAAGCACTTAAGCAAACTTAAACTATATATAAATACATGCATATAACATATACATATACATACACATACATACATACATACATACATATATATATGTGTGTGTGTATATATATATATATATTACACATACACAAAATGCCCACATGTGATTATGGTAGGATTCTTTTACCATGTAGTATAACAGATGCCACAAACTTCCTTCGAAGAAGAAGTTCACATGTTGAGTTAATATCACATAGCAATTAACAGTCACACCAGACTAGAAAGACTAAAATGATTTGCTCCCTACTCTTTCCTTCACACTCTGTGTAGTGGAAACTGTGCCCTTTGACCAACATCTCTCCATCCCCCTTACTCTCTGAAAACCAAAATTCTAATCACTCCATCTATGACTCGATTTGTTAAATTCCCTGTAAAATCTGATCATGTTCATCTGTAGAAAGTTACCCACATGTGGCAAAATCCTGAATTTCACACAGATTCTTCAAGGCCCTGTTATTTCTTCTGAAATTTCAAGTGAAAACTTGGCTCTAACACTTCATATTGTTGGTCTTCCAAGGCCCTACACAGCCTTGAACTCTCTCCTAGGGTGCTATCTCCTCTCTGCCAAGAGCTTCTACTTCCACATCATATTTCCTTCCTTAATTCTCTTCTCAAGAGAACATTTAGTGATGACCAAAATCACAGCAGTTACCAAATGCTCTTAACCATTTTAATTCTCTGTGCTCATTTCCTTTTGTGACTATTTTGGGTTCATTTCCTTCTGAAATGGACCTCACTTCAACACCCTGTATCAACATTCCTCTCCTACCACAATGGCTATAGTTTTACCATGTTGATAATATTTTATTAGTTCCTGTAATCAAATCATGTTGATAAGACATTAAACTCTTAATCTAGAGTGTTATCCATCTATGTTTATGGAGGAAATCATTTCAATGTTTCTAGTCTGGTGTGACTGTTCATTGCTATGTGATATCAACCCAACATGGTAAGCTTCTTTTTCAAAGTGGACAACCGCTCAAGTTTCAAGTATACACCCAAGCATGTGTGTAAATTAAAAACCAATAGCACAGTATGTTACATATTAGTAACAAAAACAGTTTTTCCAGACCTATGGCCCTCTAAACAAAACTCTAGGCATGTCACATGCTCCATCAAAATAAACATTAAAAAAGACACCCCTCCACCCCACCCCCCATGGATGTGTCTAAGATTTTGTTGCTGTGGCACCTGCTTCTCCTGTTTCTCAATCATCACCAGGAAAGAAAGAGTTTGAGGGTAGTGTCCTTAAGGAGAGCAGAAAAAGCGCAGTCCCCCACATTTCCTAACTTCCCTACTCCTTCTCAGATCCTGTATCTAGCTTCCTGTTGTCATGAATCCTGCATCCAAACCTCGATTATCTCTGCTCTTTACCACATCCTTCACCTTGTTTGGGTTCTCCAGGTCATGAAAGCCACCACAGGCTGTTGTATCTAAAACTCTTGACAGGAGCTGTAAGCCACACCCAGAACCCAGAGTGGGCTAGTGACCCACCATGTAGGCTGCAGGTCCACTTCTGAGAGTCTCTGAGGAAAACTCTTTCCTCGGCTTTCCTTAGACATCAGGTTGCTCAACACCTCTGTGTCTTATGTATCTCTGAACTTTGAATCCATTTTCTCTCAAGAAAAATAAATGTTCCCACACTGTTTCTCCATTTGTGATGCCTCATTTTCAACCATGCCATCCTCGCTCTGAACAGATGACCTTCTTTCCTGATGCATTGCCCAAGCAGAGGCCATCTGCTGCAGCCTCCCCAGTCTCTCCCAGCCTCCATCTGTTACAAGCTTCCCTGTCTGAAACTGTCTCTGATGTCTTCATGTTCACTCTCTTTCCTCCTGTTCCTGTCTCCTTTCCAAAAAATAAAAAAAATAAAAATACATAAAATAAAACTAAGTTTTAAAGGAAATAGCAGCGATGAACTGGGCTTTCTGCTTGGGAGTTTCTGTGTCATTTAGAGGTAGGTAAGTCAACCTCAGTGTGAAAAGGCTGAACACTGCCATTACCAGCCTAACTCACACCCAGGCCATAAGCACTGGGCCTTAAGTGTCTCCATAATGAATTTGAGACACACCTTTCTTCTTGACGAGGCCAAGCTTTTAAGTTTCTTTTCTTTTTTTAAATTTGTTTGTTTTAACCTTGCATGCGCACTCTCAAAGAGCTAGTGAATTTTTTCCAAACAGAATTATTTTAGGTTTTAGAATTTTACTTTTTTCTCTTTTCCATTAATTCTATTGGGAAAACAGCTCATTCTGGCAACATTCAATAACCATATAAAATGTGAGCCACTGCTAAACTTTAGGATGACATTAAAAAGGAATTACCTGGGCCTTTTTTAATGTTGGCATCTACATATTATTTTAAATTATCTTTAACAACTCTGTCTTCATAGTGATCTCACCTCTCTTAGGCCGTGCAGACTTTTCTCCATCTTTAATGTTCCTTCTCTTGCTACTTCTTATTTATTATTGTGTGTGTGCTTGTCGTGTGTGTGTGTGTGTGTGTGTGTGTGTGTGCTTGTCGTGTGTGTGCTTGCTGTGTGTGTGTTTGTGTGTGTGTGCATACTTTGTGTGTGTGTACATAACTTTTGTGTGTGTGTGTGTGTGTGTGTGTGTACGTGTGTTTGCATGCCAGATGTGTGCTGGTGCCTGCAGAAGAAGGCATCAGGTTACCTGGAGCTGATGGCAGAGGACTGCAAGCTGCTCAGTGTCAGTGTTGGGAACTAAACTTGGGTCCTTGGCAAAAACAGTACATGACCTCCACAGCTGAGCCTGCCTCCAGCCACTCTTTGCTATTTTTAATTTCCCGAAGTGAACATTCTCAGGCTCCTAGCCCTGCCACCTTCCCTGTCTTTATATTCCTCGAAATGCCATGCAAAGTCTTGTCCTTGGCAGTGCTTCTACGCTGAGGGGTTCAGAAACTGAAACTTCTCACTCTCGTGTGGCATAGCTTTGAACCTATAAACATTTTTATCAAATATCAAGTTCAGAAGAACATGGACAGATAGATACATTTAAAATATGATATAAATCATAACAAACATACTCTCCATTTCTTCCCCACCCACCACACCCCAATGCCTTTCTCTCTCTAGCGTTCTAAGTTCTTCCCCGATATTTTATTTCATTTTTTTTTCCTTCTTTTTGGGTCACTGTAGTCCAGGCTGGCCTGGAATAGAACTGCAGTGTTCCTCCTATTCTTACCTTCCAAGGGACGCGACTGAAGCATGAACCACCAAGTCAGCTCAAAGTTCTCCTCTCCGTGCCTTCCAATTAGGTGTGTAGAACACTTCATTCCACACACAGGATCTGAGAGCAACAGTTACTCAACCACATTTGTAAAGTTTCTCACCCATTGTCTCTATACTACAAATGGCAGAAAACCCATCCTCTGGGATGCAACCCAATTTACAGTCCAGGCTTCACTTCATCTCACTGAGTGCCCATTATCCAGGTTCAAGGGTTTGTGAGGTTTTAACCTTAAACAAAATACTTACTATTCTACAATGCATTACTTTTGTTTTAATAGCTCAATGTTCTATAATCAGAAATTTTAGCTTTTAATTATTCCATTCATAGGACCCTTCTCAATTTAATGCTTCTAAAGGTTAAATCACACCATAGACCTTTACAGAATTAAATGCACAGTGTCATTGGAGATAGCCAAACAAAATGATAGTTATCCTGCGGAACAGAACCATAGCTTAATTTATTTATTTTGAAGAAAAAAAAAAAGAGCATCATATTATTGTACTGGTTTGTGTGGTTGTCAGGAAGTATTAAGGGAACTCCTGGAACCTATCAGTTGAGAAACTAGTGATCAGCTCCAGTTGAAAGCGGGGCATGAAGGGACTTGGTTCTTTTCCATTCCAGCATTTCCCATTTCAAAGTGTTAAGTATATACTTCATACCTAGCTTCAGACACAACTCTCAAAAGTTCTTGTTCACTCTTCTTTGAGAAAGGCTCTTAGAAAGCAGCCTACGACTGATCTAAATGACCCCATGAAGCTCAGGATAGATGTCAAATTATGATCCTCCTGCCTCAACCTTCTAAGCATTCAGATTACAGACCTGCTTCTGCTGACTCTCTTACTCATGTTTAAAACAATACTCCCTAGGGAGAAGAAGTTTCTTAGCAGTTAAGAGCCCTTGCTGCTATCTCAGAGCATCTGAGTTTGGTTCCTAGCACCCACAACAGGGGCTCATGACCTCCTGTAACTCCAGCTCCAGGGATCTTTGCTCTCTCTTTCAGTCTCTGAAAGCACCAGACATACATATGGTGCACACACATATATGCAGGCATTCACACAGACACAGGAAATAAATAATAGAGCAAATCCACCTGAAAATGGACCCCAAAGATCAATACCACCTTAGCAAAAGTGTCCTTACTTAAGTGAAAAGTGTTATTAAGTGTTTGAGGAGAGGTATATAAATTTACATCTCAGTACCACCAGTGCTAACTTTGTTACTTGAGTACATAGCATAAAATGTATATTAATGCTGTTATTGTTTTAATGAACATGTAGGATAATGAGTAAAATGCCTTCAGGATAGAATTGGGTAGCTTCTTAGTGAGTCTGGATGGTCATGTCAGCCTGTCCCACACTTTTAAATGTAGTGTTTGCTGTTTTTGAGTCTTGGTTGTATCATTCACTATAATGTTTTCCAGTTCTATTCATTTCCCCATAAATTTTTACCACTGAAAATAATTCCACCATATATATGTGTGTGGTGTGTGTGTGTGTGTGTGTGTGTGTGTGTGTGTGTGTGTGTGTGTATGTGTGTGTGGTGGGGTGTATGTGTGTGGTGGGATGTGTGTGTGTGGTGTGGTGTGTGTGTGGTGGTATGTGTGTGTGTGGTGGGATGTGTGTGTGGTGTGGTGTGTGTGTGGTGTGGTGTGTGTGGGGGGTAGGGTGTGTGTGCTGTGGTGTGGTGTGTGTGTGTGTGTGTGGAGTGGTGTGTGTGCGTGGTGTGTGTGTGTGTGTACACACAGGTGCTACATGTTCATTATCCTCAGTTGATGGTCACATAGGCTGTCTCATGTCCTAGCTATTGTAAATAGAGTGATGATAAACTTGGATGAGCACATGTCTCTACACTAGGAAGTCAAGTCCCACGTTCGTCATCATGGGATCTTATAATAACCTGTTCCTGGCTTTTTGAGAAATTACCACAACTATTTTCAGACTGGCTGCACAAGCGTACACCTCAGCAATGGTATGTGTTTCCTGATCTTCATACCAGTATTAGCATTTGTTGTCTTTGGTTTTTAAACTTAGACACTGTAAATAGGGAAAATTAAATCACAAAGCTGTTTGAATTTCAATTTTTTGATGTATAAGAATGGCAAACAATTTATGATAGTTCTTATCCATTTTTATTTATATTGCTTCTAAACTCTCTGCTGCTTTTTGCAGTATACTTTCTATCTGGGTTATTTGATTTCAGCTCTTCAGTTTTCTGAGTTCTTTGTATATTTCAGACACCAGATCTTCGCTGAAGAAAACATGGTTTCCAATTCTTCAGGCTTCCCTTTCACTTAATTAGTAGTTTCCTTTATGGTACAAATGTTTTCTAATTTCCTGAAGCCTTATTTGCTGATTATCGTTCCTATTTCCTGAATAAGCAGGGTCCTGTTCAGAAAGCTCTTACCTGAGTCTAAACCCTGAAATGCGTTCTCTTCTCTTCTTGAGTTTTGGTATTAACATTAAAACTTTGATCCATTGGGAGCTGACTTATGTGCAGTGTGCAAGAGAAGATCTGTTTCATTCTTCCATGTGGAGCTATCCAGTTGCCCAACCCCATTTGTTAAAGATGACATCTTTGTGTTTAGACCTGTGTCTGCATTCTTGGTTTATTTCCTGATAAGTGTGTTTGTTTTGTGCCAACACCATGCTGTTCTTACTGCTATGGCTCTGCAGTGTAACCTGAAATCAGGAATAGTGGTACCTGCAGTAGTGTTTGCATTGCTTGGGATTGCTTGTCCTCTCTGGGTTCTTTTGTCTTTCCATTTGGATCTTAAGTTTGGTTTTGTTTTTCTGTAGACTTGTGTTGGATTTTTGCGAGGATTGCACTGAACATGTAGGCTGCTTTGCGTAATGTTTTTTCGTACAGTTATTGATGGACAATCTTGTTTTATATTCTCTTTTAATTTATATTTTTATTTATAAAAGAAGTCTTCTATATTCATGTATCCCCCTGCTCCCCCACCCTTCCCTCCTCTCACTCCCTCTCAGTGAGCCTTCGGTCTCCCCCTCCCCATTCCCCCATCCCCTCCCCCCAAAGGGTAAGAAGTCCCAAGGTGGATCAGCTCAGCATGGTACATCCTCTCCAGGCAAGTTCAATTTCCTAATCCCAATATAAAGTTTGGGTTCAATATTTCTCTACAGGGAATGGGCTCCAAGATCCAAGCCCACACACAGGAACAGTCTGATCCCACCCTTGGAGCCTCTACATACTGCCCATGCCAATAGACAGTTGCCTACCATTGGAAGGCCTAGCTCATTTTCCTGATGGATCTCCAGCGGCTGTTTTTGAGTCAGTGAGGTCCTCAGAGCTCCAGACAGCCATCTCTATGGGAATTTTCCTCATATCCCTATCCCCTTGCTCATACAGACTCTCCTCCCCTGCTCTCAGTTGGACCAGGAGCTCAGCCCAGTGCTAGCCTCAGGGTCGTGGGTTCAAGCCCCACATTGGGCGCCAATTGTCACACGAAATAATGAGACTCAGGGATAGATCTCTGAAGAAGTTGGAGATACTAGAGGGAATAAACACCACAGTCAAATCTTACCCAGCTGTCTTCTAACTTCCTCAGCCTCAATTCCCTTGGAATGCTTCCTCTGTGTTTGAATCCAGACTTAAGTATTCTTTAAGGCATGGCCCCACCACACCTGCTTGGGAGCCTGGAATTCCTTCTATAATCTGAAGTGACCTTGACTCAGTTAGGATTAAGGGTGTAGGTCACCACTCCCAGTATACACCCTGTGCTGGAATTAAAGGTTTGAATCACCACTCTGATTCTCCTAGACTGACTGTGGTTAGAGCTCTGGGACTTCTGGAGCTTTTACTAACCCCCCACATAGACTGTGGGTAGATTCCCTCTGATATCTCCAAAACTTCTGAAACTTTATTAAATCCCCACACATGGAGCTCTGCCTCCACCTCTGTTCATGGTTGAATGTGGGTTCTGTGATGGCACTTAGGGTAGTTACTCATTTGATTACAGGGAAAGTTGTGTTTAGGTACCCCCTCCACTATTGATTGGTTGGAGACCTAGCCAGGGACATCCTCTGAGTTCTTGCCAGTTTCCTTAGCACCTGATCCCTTTCTAACGCCATATTGGCTTCCTCTATCAGGATAGCCATCTTTCTTTTTTTTTTCCCTCCCTCTTTGTTGCTTTTCTCACTCAACCATCTCCTTTATAGAAGATGGTTGTTTTATATTCTTAACACACATTTATCAGATATATTTCTTGCAATTTTTTGAGTTTATATTTTGCATACTCATTTTCTTATCTTTCAAACAGCACAAACTTAAACTTTCTTAAAGTTCAGTGTATCCTCTCTCTCTCTCTCTCTCTCTCTCTCTCTCTCTCTCTCTCTCTCTCTCTCTCTCTCTCTTTTGCTTTATTATTAAGAAGGCTGGAGAGAGACAGTGTGCATATGCCATCAAATAAATCCTCACAAGTTTCTACTAAACCCAAGATATTCCAAATCTTGGTTCCCCCTTTTTAAGTTCCTCTAAAGCACTCAGGTTTAGTGTTTATATCAGTTATCCATCTAGAATTAGTTTCTGTGTATAGTGTAAATTCATGGCTGAAATTAATTATAATTAAGCACAAAATTTAATAAGTGAAGTCTCTAAGCAAGTATCATGAACACTCGTATTTGTTCCTTTTCTTCAACATTATTTTATGATATGCTCATTGTTCTTACATTTGAAGTTTTTCAGATACATTTTATGGTCAGTTTGTCAAGTTTTATAAAATAGCCTGCTGAACTTTTTATAGATGCTGATTAGGATTACACAAAATTTCTAAAACAATTTAGAAAAAACTGATTTTATTTTCTCACATCTAATGATTATGACACTCATTTTCATTTCTTATACCATTTATTAACTAAGACATTTAGGTCTGAGTATAATGAACTTGATGAGAAACTGTCCATCACGAGAGCAAGTATTCACTTTCAAGTTTGAACATAATTGCTCAGCATTTTTCATGCCTGTCTTTTCTGTTTCAGAGTGAAAAGTTTCTCTAATTTCCTTAGTCATGAAGATGTTTTGGCAAGTTGCATAAAGAATGTTATTTGTATTTTATTTATTATATTTATAACCTGAAGTCTTTCAGAATCTCTCTCTAAACCCTAACTAGTGTTTGTAGGCTCTCTAGTACTGCTTCCTCTTCCATTATATGTTGGAAAAATCTTTTCTATTTATTGATAAATCTCTCTGAGTATTTATGAAATTAATTCATCTTCGTAGAAAATTAGATTTTTTTAACTTTTTAATTTTTGTATACTTTATATTTCTTTATTTTTATTCCCAACTTTATATTATTTCTTTCATTACTTAATTTATATCTATTTTTCTAACATTGATTGTTCTTTTCTACAATGTAAAATTTATTTTTTCCATAAGTATTTATTTTAGAAACTGAAGTTTCTCATATCTGTATCTATTATGATGTATTTTATTTTATTCATAATGTTTTCTACTTCTTCCATTAATTTATTTCTAGAATAGCATATATTTGAGATATAATTTCTCACAATTATAAATTCATCCCAATATTTTAAGAAATTGAATATTTTAGCTTTTTTTGTAGGCATATAATACACTCCTGGACATTACTGACTCATGCTTTATGATGTAATATTTTATATAGTTGATTGAATATTCTATATGTATTAGAAAATAATGTATATTTTGTTGTGTTTTCTTCATGATAAAGAACAGTTAATTCATATTTGTTGATAGTTTTCCACCTACTTTATTTTGGAAAAGAAATAAAGGCTTGAAAGTTTCTCATTATGATTGTGAATCTGTTTCTTGGGCAGTTTTTTAAAAAAAAATTTATTATATTTTTGTGTCATATTTTAAGAAATCTATTCTAAATTGTTTAATTGTGTCATTAGTATTCTTATATCTTTATAATATACTGACCAGTTAAGAAGCATTCCTTTGGGAATCCTGGTAATAGGGAAATCCCCAGGAATTCACAATGATGACCTCTGATTGAAAGACCCCCCGGGGGTGTGGGACCCCCAGTATGGACCTTTCCTCAGGAGGAGACCCCGGGACCCAAAGACCAAGCTGAGACCACGGATCAGATGTAAACAGCACGAGGTTTATTGAGTAGACACAGGTACCTGTGGGCCAAGCCACCCGAGAGGGCTTGCAAGCCCAGCCCTTTGTTCAGGGCCTTTTTATAGGGTTAGGGAAGCAAAATCATGCGTACAGAAGCAGAAGTGAAGTTACAAGGCTGGTTTGAATGAAATCACCCGTTGAGGGGTGAGGGCCCCCAGGCTGCCACCTGGCCTGACCAAAGGTCCTGGTTATCACCCGTCCCCAGGCCTGCTGCTTGTTCTTCCTTTGTTCCTTATCTCTTCCTGGAATTCCTCCCCGTGATCAGACTGGGCCTGATCACGTAGCCCAAGTAACTGCTTCCCTACCCTTCCCCCTCTGCCCTGCTGACATACACTGTGAAAGTTTTTATTACTAAGTTTTACAGGGATGCTGATGTCTCCAGCACCAGGATATATGTTTTAAGAGCAGGTTTTAAGAGCAGATGTACAGCCCATAGGGTTTGTCCTTGGTTGGGGAATGTTTGGCGTCTGGCTCCTGATCACAGCTCCTGACCACATTCCTTTGTCTCCGCCCCAGGCACCTGGTCTTATTCCTAACTGCAATTCTTCTTTTGTCAGTGGAGCTAATCTTTACTTTCCTGTTAACATGTCTTAGGCAAGTTTATTTATTATCCTTGCGACGTGCTGTTGCTAGCACTACTTCTTGGGTGAGGGGAAATCGCTAAAAGAGGGGGCTGCTTATGCAAAAGGGAGGAAAAGGAAAAGGGGTCTTACAAGATAAGAGTCTAAGCAATAGTAGAGAGGGCACCCGAACTGGCTTTCCCCTGTAATCAAATTGGTGACCACTGTAATTGATATCATAGAAACATGATTAAGCTGTGAAGGTTGGCCTGCAGTCCCAGGGTTTAGCACTATTTAGTGGCCTGTGGTGTTTACCAGAACCAGTTGATCTGTTTCTATTATCAGAACATTGCCCAAGCAGGTGCTGTGATTAGGTAATCAGGAATTTAGCAGAACAAAGAAGTTGACCCAGGCCAGGTGTTGCTTGTGAGCTGCTAAGGTTACTCAAGGTGAGTAAGGCAATCTCATTATATAAGGCCTGCCCTGAGCTTCAACATATGGCATTCTTCATTCAAAAGTGACCTATGTCTCTGTCTCTCAATCTTCAGGCCCTTGCTTGTCATGTGGCTCACTCAGGTGATGTAGAAGTTACAGGTGGGGGCTCCATTGTCATCAGGAACTAGAGGTTACCTGAGAAGTTGCCCTTGGAAGACTGGCCAACAGATAAGAGATTAATATGAGGAAGATGAATTGAATTGGAAATCTCCAGACTCTTGCTTGACTTAGACCAGGAACTAGGGAATCTTTGAGAGATCACCTTTGGAAATAGGAGGAGGGTGAATTGAAACATGAGAGTTGCAAGGTCCTGACAGAATTTAACTGAATAATTGACAGGATTATTAAAGAAATAAGGGTCAGCATGAAGGTTTGGGAAACAAAGTCCCAGCAGAATTTTGTGAAAATAGAAAAATCCTGTAACTCTCTCCCCCTCAACCCCTTCCTGAGGTCCCTGAAACTAGCCAAAGCTGACAGAGTTTCGGTTCCATTGTTAAATGGCAGCTTGTTCAGAACAGAGTTTCGGCTCCATTGTATCACTAAATTAGTTTGTTCAGGGCTCAGATTCTCGGAAAAGCTTTGTTCACAGGATTTATGGCAGCTTGCTCAACTGCTTAGGATATACTTCCTGAGTTCTTGGGACCTACCTGGTCAGCAGCTTGACCTTTTAGACTTCACTCGAGATAAGGCCCTGGGATTGCATTCCTGATATAACAACCTGGGTGGGGCCACCCAGGAAAGCCCTACCATGAGAACTGTTAACCGCGTGCTGTTTTGCCAAGGCAGGAACTTTCTGAAGCTTGCACAATGTGCCCATCATGACCATTGCTCCAGGAAATGAATGTCTTCAGGTGGTCCTATTGTTTCACAGGAAATACGCTTGCCTGCCTGTCTGCCTGCCTGCCTTCATTCCTAAACTCCATCCTAAACTGACCTTTGGCCCCGCCCTGTTATCATGCCGAGCCTGTCCATTCCCCTCCCCCCCAGAGTGCTGTATAAGAATTCTATCTGAAAATATTCAGGGCTCTTGGCTTCCACGGTGCCTGGAGCCCACACATATGTGTGTACTGGAATATCATTCATATTCATTAAACTTTCTTTTTCTTTAAAGTTAACAGTGGTCATTAGCCATGGTCTTGGGGTGTCTTGGGGTGCTCTAGGGGCGCCTGCCCATTACAATTTAACTGATGACTAGTCCTTGGTTTCTGTGAACTGGTATGCTTAGCATTCAAGATTGGGAACATGTAAATTTTCAAGAATCTTTTGGTCTCTGCGGGCCAGAGGACTTCCCCATTGCTACCTTTTTACTTAGGTGGCTTGTGAAAGATGCCTTGCTTAGTACTAATGTAAAAGTGAAAGAACAATTGGCCAAGGCTAGGAGAGTTTTTGATGAAATTCAGTAACAGTAGTCTTAGGCTTCTTTAAATAACTTTTATATGACAGAAAAGTCTGGCCACAGTAGTTCAATCATACTTTTCTGCAGTATTGGTAATTGTAATTTTGAGGAGCTTTGCATATTTGAAAAGATTCCTGACCAGGTCATTACTCGCTACAACTGAGAACAAATTCAATTCTTATAGGCCTTTGATCCGGAATAGACACTGTTTTTATGCACTAATTCAGTGACTTTTGACAACTATTATCCTAGTTGTAAACTGTTACAATTATTTCTTAATCACCCTGTATATTTTCCTAAAATTGTTTCTCAGTACCCTATAATTGGGGTGATAAGTGTGTGTACAGATGGGTTTTCTAACGGGATGGTTGCAGTCTTTACTAATGGTATTATTTTAAAGGAAAAGATTAACAGTCTGCACAAGTTGCTTAATTGGTTGCAGTATTTATGGATTTACAGTGTTCTTTAGATGTTTCTGTTAGTTTATAGACAGTGTTTATGTTAGTAAGGTCTTGGGACCCTTAGAAACAGCAAGCATTGCTGCTATTTCTACAATGCAGAGTTGCCTCTTACAGATACAAACTCTGCTCTGGCACTGCAAACGTTCCCTTTTTGTGTGCCACCTTAGAGCACATTTTGACCTTGTAAGGCTTCTAAGCTATGGTAACCAATGAGCTGGTGAGGCTACTAAATTGGTCCTATTTATGAATAAATCACAATTGGAAGCTGCACAACAGGCCCATCAAAAATTTATCTCAATGCTAGAATTTTAAAATTTAGATACAAACATTCTAAAGATCAAACTGTTGCCATTGTCAAGAGTTGCCCATTTTGTGTGGAATTCTTCCTGTACCCGATTATGTAGTTAATCCTAAGGGTTTATCAGCCAATCATATTTGGCAAATGAATGTTACATGTGTTGCCTCTTTTGGGAAATTCCAATTTGTTCATGTTACTGTTGATACCTTTTCTGTAATTCTTTTTTGCCTCCATCCATACTGGGGAAAAGATTAAGGATGTAAAAAGTCATTGTCCACAAGCCTTTCCCTATTTGGCCATACCAAAAGTAGTTAAAACTGATAATGGACCTGTGTACACTAGCGTCAGGTTCCAAAATATTTGTGACAACTATTCTATTGCTCATAAGATGGGTATACCCTATAATCCTCAAGGTTGAAAGAACATATCATACCCTGAAGACTGGTCTTTATAAAATAAAGAAGGGGGAATATAATACCCCCAAGGATCAGTTGTCATTTATTCTCTACATTTAAAAATTTTTAACTGTAGATAATCAGGGTAGGTCATCCGCTGTGCACCAATGGCAACCAAATTTTTCCATATATCCTCAAATAAATTGGAGGGCTATAATGTCTGGACAATAGTGTGGGCCAGATCCAGTGCTGATGTGGGGGCAGGGTATTGTCTGTGGTTTTCCCCAGAATGCTGAATCTCCAGTCTGGGTTCCAAAATGGCTGGTGTATGCTGTGGATGAGCATGTTGGGAACAAGCCTGGCACAGCAAGTTCATTGGGCACTTGTAAAGAATCCCCAATATTGATGCCAGTGGGTCTTGGTAGTCCAGTATGGCCCGGCTTTGTATCTATTGACTGGAATACCGGCAATCCATCAGCATCCATGAATCAGGATAAAGCTTGTCACTGGCACTTGGAATCTTACTGAGAGCCTCTGCTTTGAGAAGGTACTGGATAAGAGCCAGTTCCCAGATAATTCTCTTGCCCTTAGTGGGTGTATCACAATAATCAATGCCTCAATGCTGACTTTGGGAACAACTCCTCCAACACTTCTGTTGTAACCTTAAAAATTGTACTTGTGTTAAAAAATAAAAAGTCTCAAAATCACACTGACCATATCCCTCAAGCTAATCATTTCTGGTCTGGGCACCCTGACTACCACCTGGACAGCCTATCATTATGGGCTGAATGTATTACAAATCCTCCATATTAGCTAACCCTTTATGGTGGTGGAGGCCACAGCCCTTGCCAAGGATATTATGTAGGCAACCTATTTTAATGGGACTACTTCTTAGAATTCAAGTATGGGGTTTGAAAACTCTCTGTCTCTTCCCTTTTTTCTTTGTAGTGACAAATGCTACTAACATGTCTAGCAGTTTGAATTGTTATAGAGAATCATGTTTCCTGACTGGCTACTGGAAAAATGAGACACTCACGTTGGTGGTTTGATCAGCTCATCCTGGTTCATTCTAAGTGAGATCACCATAACTGTTGTTACTGCCACTGCCTCTGTGGAGGTTTACAGCAGTGGAGACTGCCCTTAGTCATACTATAGCCAGTACAGCCACATTAGATTTATTGTCAGGAAGAAGAGCCAATGCTTTAGAGACACAGAATATTTTGAATGAGCATATTAGACAAGGTATTTTACAGCTTAACTTGAAGATTATCTTCTTGCAGGAGTAGGTAGATTTGCTTTGGGAATCATAGGCAGACCTGTCTAGAGAGACCATTGCAGTAAATGAAACTGGAGTGCCAATAAATTAGTTACAGGTATATATCAGGGCATAGAGATGGTTAGAAAGTGGACAGGAACAATTTCATTGGCAGCTTTAATGATGGAAGGAGAGTTACTTCTCATAGTGTTCCTAGAAGACATAGCTAAATTGGCCCAAGTCAGTATTAGTCACAAAAAATGTGCTTTGTGCTATTGCCCATGATTCAGCACCTAGTGAGGTGTGGATTAACATGCTAAAAACACACTAATGAGTCAATGATAGGTAAGGTATAGGGGATTGTAATCAACCTAAGACAGGAGGTTCTGCTCTATTCTGCAGAATTCTCTGATGACAGGTAAGATGCAATCTGACTTCCTTGTGCTACCTAAGGCAAGCCTAGTCTGCATGTCCTTTTTGTATAAAAGGAAGGGGTAATCTGTGGAGGTCAACCTGCATCCCCCAGAGTTTAGCACTATTTAGGGTCTGCGGTATTTACCAGAACCAAGTGATCGGTTTCCATTATTGGAACATTGCCCAAATAAGTGCTACAATTAGGGAATCAGGAAGTTAGCAGAGAACAAAGAAGTTGACCCAAACCTGGTGTTGTTTGTGAGCTACTAGGTTACTCAAAGTGAATAAGGCAACCCAGTATATAAGGCTTCCCCTGAACTTCAATAAATAGCATTCTTTTTTCAAGAGTGACCTGTTTCTCTGTGTCTCTCAATCTCCAGGCCCTTGCTCAATATGTGGCTCACTCAGGTGATGCAGGTGTCACATTTAGCAACTGATAGAAACAGATGCAAAGATCCACAGCTAAGCACTGGACTGAGCTTCCAGTCCAGTCAAAGAGAGGGAGGGGGGATTATACGAGCAAAGGGGTCAAGATCACGATGGGGAAACCCATGGAGACAGCTGACCTGACTGGGAGCTCACTGGCTTGGACTAGCAGCTGGAGAGTCTGCTTGGACCGAACTAGGCCCGCTGAATGTGGATGACAGTTGTGTGGCTTGAGTAGTTGGTGGGGTCTCTGGCAGTGGGACCGGGAGTTATTCCTAGTGATGACCTGGCTTTTAGAGCCCATTCCCTATGGAGGGATACCTTGCTCAGCCTTCATACAAGGGTGAGGGGCTTATTTCTGCCTCAACTTGATGTGCAAGACTTTGCTGACTCTCCATGGGAGGCCTTATCCTTTTAGAAGAGTGGATGGGGAAGAACTTGGAAGGAAGCTGGGGTATGAGTTAGAGGAGGAGCAGGGAGGGGAATTGTGGTTGGTATGGAAAAAAAAAAACTTCTAAATAAAAAAACATTAAGAAAGAGACATTACTTATGTTTTATCTATGCTTTACCTAAAGTCTAAGTCAGTCACTAATATCCAAAGTCCAACTTTAAAAATGGTGTCACTAATCCCCACTTGTATTCTTCTGAGCTATGTTTCCTGTAAGTGTAGTTTTGATGTCACTGTCACCAAGTAGCTTCATCTTCTTTCTATTGTTAGTCTGTTGGCAAAGCTAACCTAGCAAGCTTTGACCCACATTCTGTATATAGTGACTTTTATATGCTCTACCTTATCTCATCACACATGTACTTTGCTTTAAAGCTTTGGCTAATTCAAAAACGTTGTTTACATTCCATCTAATAATTCCATCATACTCATAGTAAAGTGATTTCACCCTAATTAGAGGTAAGTTTTATGTTTCTTTGAATATTTAGTAATTTTGTTTTAAATGCAGAGCATTGTGTGGTTATATGATGTCCACATGAGTACTGAGTTCTTGCTTCGTAGCTGCCTTCACTCTGAGTTTGTTTGCTTTATCCCACTTTTCAAGGTGTCTGTGTAAATCTTCCTTTCTGACCAATCCAATGGAAAGTTTAAATTAGAGATAGCCTAGCGCTTTCTCTGAGATCCCTGCTAGTTTTTTCATTCAAGACTTTTAAACAATTGACCCCTAAATTTTATCCCAATATTATCAACTTGCCCCTTTAATACACTTTATGCTACAATCGGTCCCTTATTTTGTTTATATTGTTGGCCACTTTTATGTAATCTTGCCCATTATCTGTGCTCTTCCTGCTTCAAATTTCCCTTTTTTCTACATGGAAACCATCTGTCAGTACCTCCGTGAAGCTTTCTCTGATCACTTACCCCAGAAGCCATTGACTGTTTATTTACTGAACCTGCTGAGTGTCTTAGTTTGCTTCTTTTTCTTTATTGTTGTATTGTAGGTATTTGGAGTCAAATAATTTTCCTTTTCCTGAGTTTATTCATATACAAAATTAGAAAATGGAAGTGATTTTTCACATAATTTTTCAGTTTTGTAGTAAAATATTGTGTATCTCAAATCGTGATTCTTATTGTAATGATACTCATGGTAATCTTGTCAGCTGTACGATGCTGAAGTCTTGAGAATAAAGCTTGCATGCTTCTGTATTTTATGATTATTCATAATTTGAACATAATATAAAATAGTATCATCATTTTATTTGTCATCTCTAAGTCTTCCAGGGTTTTTTTTTTTTATGTATGTGCTTGAATATATTAGAAACAAATGCAAGTACCCACATGTTATCCCCAAATATGTATTATCAGTATTTTATATATAAAGCCAATGATATTTTAATTCAAATTATTTGTAAACTTCTCTTGATATGTTTTGATTTTTTTTCTTATAAACCCCCTGGGTTAATGTCCAAGCAATCTGAAAATATTTGTCAATATTCATTTATTAATGACTTTTGGATTTTTAGTAACATGCTAGGTACTTTGGGCCTAACAATACTAACCAACAATAATGATATTATAATGTTACTTGAAATATGCTCAAGGCTTTTATATATATAAATTCATAATCATCTAAGAAACAGATGTTTACAATTTTATTCTCATTTTTGCATAATTAAATAAAGGGTTAGAGATGTTAGAAAATCTGCCTGATCATAAACTTAGTCCTGGCTGCACAGCACCATATTCTTTTAACTCATGCTATTTAACTCAGAATCTCTGGATCACAACCCAGTCTTCAGCTCTTTCTAGATAACTGGGGTTGAGACTCTCTACTCTAGATCACCTGTTTTATGTTTAGTGAGAGTTTCTAAAACTTTCCACCCAAAGTGAGCTTCTAAATACATTGGGAAGATGCACTTAAGAAACAATAAAGAAATAGGTGCCAGGATCTTAGAAAAGTGAACACTGGACTATGTAGTCTACTGTCGAAGCAGCAGGTTTTGAGAGAACAGAATTCAATTACAATTTCTAAGTGTGAACACATTTGCATGTAAAGGACAACCAAATGCTTTCTCCCTAACACAACAGGAGATACTTTTACATTACAGGCATATTGTGCCCAATCTAAGAAATTTCTCTACTTCATACGTCTCACCATCATGATCTCAATTCCTCTCATCATGCAATTTCTCCTCCCTCTCATCTGGAACAGTAGCTTAGCCAGGTGCTTAGTTGTGGATCTTTGCATCTACCTCCATCAGCTGCTGGATGACGGTTCTATCATGGCAATTAGGATGATCATTCATATGATAATAAGGGAAGGCCAGTTTAAGCACCCTCTGCACTATTGCTTGGAGTCCTAGCTGGGCTTATCCTGGGGGTTCTTAGGTGTTTCTCTAGCGCCAGGTTTCTCTCAAACCCCACAATGGCTCCCTCTATCAGTCAAAAATATAGTGTAGTGTATTTGAAAACTCACTGTGAGTTAAAGGTAGGACAGATGCAGGACAGAGTGGCCCTGCTCAGCCTCTCAACCTTGGAGTTTTGTGATATGCATGGGAATGGAGACAGCTCAGCAGTGTGAGAAAATGAAATAGCCATTGTGTCCTACTATTTGCCTGCCTCCTTCAACCATCCTCCAAAAAGTCATCCTCAATCATCAGAGCACGTTTCAGTTCTGGTTCCTCAACAGCAAAATTTTATAGAACAATAGTGCAGTATCTGAGAGCAGCAGAATATTCCCCTCTACCTGGTACTCATCATAGCTAAGCCATCTGGTTAACTGTTCGATATCCATCCTTACAAGTCTTCAAAACAGAGAAACTAGGCTTAAGAAGCTGAACAATCAGTATCCTGTAAATAAATTGATGGAAATAAGTTTTAAGTGAATGATGGGAATCTGCTTGCTGAGAATGCACCCACTCCACCAGAAGTGATGGAGACACGAAGGAAGATTCCTATAGATAGAAAGTAAAAGTGTGGTGAACATCCTAAGACTGGCTAATGAGAGTGAAGGCACCTTGTTTTCTTTCTTCTGGTTCTTTTTCTGCAACCACATCCTTTTTAAGAGCTGTCCATCAAGGGCTGAAGGAACATACAGAGAAGGACAAGTAAGCAAAGACATGGGACTCAGAAGAGGAGGAATATGAATAGGAAATGACTGTAGACAATCTGATCAAAATGTAAAATCTGACATTTATCTGTTTGCAGTACCACAGAAAGGTGGTCTTGCCACCATGGATGGGCCAGGAAACGGTGTTTTGTCTATTAAGGGTAAATAAAATGAGGGTAAAATTTTAAGTTGAGGAATTTTTCTGTTGCTAGAAGGCAAATTACTACATGCAGTAGTACAAAAGAACAGGGTAAACAATACAATATGCTGTGAATTGCGAATGCATGTGCGGTAATGTCATGAATATATTAACTTCCTTCATTGTCAAGGCAAGTGACAGAGGCTGCCTGAAATTCAGAGAGGAGCTGGCTGTCACTCTGCAGCTCAGACACTTGGAGTCACATCTCTCCTAATAACAAAGTCCATTCTGTTTACATTTGACATGGTGAGCAAGAAGTACCGCAGTGCCTTTTATAAGGAAATTAATGAAGTCATGAATGAATGAAGGAGTGAATGAATAGCTGGACCCTCTCCATCCAGCACATCCTGAAACCACTGGTTTTCCATGTTTGGATAAAAACAAATCATCTCTGACAGGAGCACATTTAGATGAATTTTTTAATATTCTGGCAATGGGTTGTATTTATTTATTTTAACTATGTCAACACACTGAATATTTCTGACTCTAGGTCCCAGTGCTGTTTAATAAAAGAAACCTGGGAAGCAGTGAAGTGTCAGAGTGGGGGGCAGTAGAGGAGAGAAGGAGAGATCCAGGGAGAGGGGGCATGTTCCAGCAAGGGCTGGAACAGCTCTGTTCAGGTGGAGGGGGTGCTCTGCTTATTTTGCTGTTTCCCTTATCCTAATGTGTAACTGAGGCAAGAAGGTAAATATGCCATTGTGTTTCTTAGTGTCCTAACAGAATCCTGAGCGATGATCTCCAAATGAGGGAGGGAAAGAGCTGGAGGCAGATTATTAGGTTGGAATTAAAATGCAGACGAGCTTCATTAAATTGTTGACCCTCCTCCCCACTCCAAAAAAAAAAAAAAAAAAAAAAAAATCAGGTTGCCATCTTAAATTGACAGCATTAGAGATGAATTATGTGCACTGATTAATAAGTGAATGATTTTAGCATTATGATGGTGGCACCTGCAAGTTATGTTGACACTGAAGAGGCTCTCAGACTCCAGTGTTTCCAATAATAGAGGTACCACTAGTTGGAAGTTGTGGGCAACGGTCAGTTCAGGGACACATCACTTTCCTATACAGCTGTGATGTTTTAAAGCATTGCCCTGAACCCTCTTGCCAGTTCCCTCTGCAACACCTCCCAACCTGCCCCTCCCCCAAAAAACCCCCACACCATTTACTCACTTCAACAAAGCAAAGGGAATTTAATCATATCAAAACCAAATTGTTGGAGAGTGAATTCCAGAGCAGGAAACGGCAGTGCACCATCGAGAACCATGTGATTTAAAATGATTGCACAACACGTGTTATTCTTTCTAGGTTCCAAGAAAAATGGCAATTTTATCCAATTTGGGTGTTTGCCAAAGGTGCCATTTCACCAAATGTAGCTACAGTCATAAAAAAAAAAAATAAAAAAGGAAGCTTCCAAGTAGATTAACTGGCTTTGCTGTATTATAATGGTGCTTTAAATGAGCAATTTGAGACAATTAACCTGGAACAGGCACTTCTCAGTGCTTTATCCCTTTAACAGTTTGGGTTCTTCAAACAAGAAGAGAGAAAATGAAAACTGGCTCCTTCCCATCATAGCCTCCTCTCTATAACTTTGTGAACATGCCTATGATCCATAAGGAGCGTGTAATGGGAAATCTAAGCTATGTAATTTGGAGATGTAATCCTCCATCAACCAAATAAAATCATTTAAAAAATTAATGGGTGTTTATGTGGCTGACTTATGATGAAACTCTGTTTCAGCTTTTGGTAAACTGCCTCACTCTATCCATAGATACTAATGCTTATTTTTCATCTATGAAATTATTATATACTGCTAAGCATTGGAGGGAGGATGCCATTTAGAATTATTAAAATATTAAAACACTTTCACATTATCTAGAGATACTGGTTTATCATTGTATTAAATTTGATAGACAGAAGAACACAAAGCTAAGTTTTGGCAATTGAAATAGAGATAAGAACATCTTTATGATGATTATGTAACTACCTAACAAATATTTGAGTGCCTACTATGTGTGTGACTGACATTGTGAGAGGAAATATGGAGCTGATTAATTATACCTACTGTTATTATGAATGTGCTGTTGTGGGAATCAAGAAATGCTGTACGGGATGGAGAGAAGCCAGAGATGTCCAGGGATGCCTCATTCTGAGGGGCTAAGTCATTGAGGAGAATAAAGACAATAACATTTAAACAATTATTTAAGTAAGATTTCAGTTATTTTTAGTAAGTCCTGGAGGAGGGGGATCTTCATGCCAAGAAAACGGGAGAAAGTAAAATGCCTGTTTCTGGCTGAGAGCTGAGCTTTGAAATGAGACATAGTTCTAGCTTCCGATGCTCAAGACCACAAGTCCCTCTACAGGAAGAAAGCAACCCTGCGTTCCATCAGTCAGAAGCAACATGGAAGCACAATGCTACAAGTGAAAAGTTATCAAGCTTTGTATTTCAGAAGAAATCAATGGAAGTGATTGATGTGGGAATGTCTTTCTGTATGCTGTGAATAGCAATCTTTAAAGAAAGGAGCTGTTTTGGCCCAAGACAGGCACCATAGAAAAAGTAGGAGGAGAAATTGCAACATAAGGAGGAGAAGGGAGGAGTCAGAGACAGACCAAGCCAGAAGCCCAGAGGAGCAACATGTAAGGAACACAGGTGAGCCACGGGCCATGTGGCAGACAGATTAATAGAAATGGGTTGTTAAGATGTTAGAGCTATCTAGCAATGTGCCTGAGCCATAAGCCAAACAGCATAAAGTTAATATAAGCGTCTGAGTCATTTCTGGGGCCTGAGCAGCTGTGGGCGGCTAAGGGGTCTGGGGCTGCAGGTCTGTGGGTCTGGACCTCTGGCTGCCCAGGACCGAGAAACAACATTGTAACAAGTGATCAATGGAAGAGTTTGATCTTAGAAGCATACTCTATTCTTCCACACTGCAAAATCAGCATTTCATCTTCAGACTTTCATCGGATTCTGCCTCATTTGACATGGCAGATCATAGCTTCCTTCTTGGAACTTTCTGTGCTTGGTTATCTGAACATCATTTTTCTTTGCCTTGATGACTGATACTAACCAGATTTTGTGGTGGATTTTTCTTTTCTTGACCTCCAAATTTTGTGGTGATCTCTGATTCAGTCTTCCCAAGTTTCTTTTTCTACACATCACACTCAAATTCATGCTGCAGATGACCTGTGGTTGCCTCTTTGGTTCATATCTCTGACCATGATCACTCCCCTGACCCTTGAGTTCATATCTCTAATTTTCTACTCAGTGCTTCTCTTTGGAAATTTAACAGAGGTCTCAAAATGAATGTGGTCACAGCTAAATCCCAACTACCCTTCCCCCTAGCTTTCTCGAGTTACTGTAGACTACCTCTTACGCTTCTAAGATGAAGCCTTCCAAGTTAATTTTCTCTCTGTTGAGCTTTATATTTACTTCAGTTTCTTAAAGAGTGAATAGCTGAAATTAGTCCTCAACTAAAGTGAGTCTGAGCTAAGCTCATTTTCTAACCTTTCCATAATGAGTTTCCTAACCCATTTATCCATTTAACAAACAGCTTTTGGACATGGTAGGTTCAAACCCAGGTGCATTGAGTACCTTTCTTGACTGCACAATGTTACTGTTACATACCTGTAAGCACAATTGTAGGTTTTCTAAAGTCATTGGCTTTTCCAACCAACTTAATAAAATTCATCCTCCAATTAATATCACAAAGAAAATGGAAGGAAGTATCTGTTGTTCATCTCATCATATTCTTAAGCACGTGGCCCTTTCAGGCCTGCAAATCACTGAGGAGTAAAATCGCTATCAAACTTACTTTGCACAAGCAGTGAATAGACTCCACTGACATAAGCCTTTCAGACTGAAGTCACGTGTAGTGACATAGGCATTTTGTTTCTTCTAGAAGAGACAAAAAGGATCCTAGATCCTTTTAAGTTTTGTTTTCTTTCTAGTCTTCTCATATACTCAATATTCAGTGAGTATTCATTTACATGTACTGAGATGTTGTAGAAAAATAGCCTTTACACATATTCTCTATTCCACTGCAGTTGAAAGGTCTAATTAGGAAAGAATACACATGCCCCTTTGCAAAAACAAGCCTAGGTGCATAGAATAAAGTTCATGTATACAGTTAAGAGACAGGAGGGCAGTACGGACTTGGACACCTGGGAGGCTCCCTGTAGATCTGTAGAGAATCTTTTTGTGCAATGAGGAAAATGTGGATAAAACTAAGAAAGTGCAAATCAGTGGGTCCTATCCATTCCTGCAATAAAGGAGGCAGTGAGGAAGGCATGTCGAGAGGCAGGATGAAGATTAAGTTTCAGGCACCAGTGAAAAACTTGGCCTTGTTTTTGTATAAGCTGGGAAGCCAGGAAAGACAATGAAATTAGATTGGCATTTAGCAGAAGCAGATCATTTGACAACTGCAGGTAGAATGGACATGGTTAGTAAGGGCAGTTTTTCTGATGCTGTGGCTGTACTGTTGAACTGGAGCTGTTTGCATGTTAATGTGCACACAACACACAAGCATTCGTCCTTGTCTATTTGATTAGAGGCCTTTATATGTTTTCATATTAATTTACCCAAGAAGTTTAAAAAAATCTGTGGCCACTTATTTATGGTTTGACTTTAAACAACTTGCTTAATCAACTTGCTTTGATTTTCTCAAGAATAAAATGAGAAAAAGAAAAGATTACTTTGCTTAAAATGTGTTTGGAAAGACTCAAGAGGATTTCATATATAATAAGCTTAGCCTTAGCATACCTACCTTGAATAATTCAAATAAGTAAATGTTAATATTAGTATTACTTTAATTAAACAGTGAGACTAATTAATAAGCACAGATTTTACTCTGTGGAAAGCTGGAGAGATGGTGGCTCCTGTATTTTTCTGGCCACTTTTTTTTTTTTTTTTGATTTAGTAATATAGTATGTTGAGACTATTTGAAGAAAAATAAAAGTGTATAACTGTTACAATTACATTGCCTTTTTTGTTATTGTTTTTGCTTTTCAATGCAAGATTTCTCTGTGTAGTCCTGGCTGCCCTCAACATGTTCTGTATATCATGCTGGCCTGGAAATCCCAGAGATCTGCCTGCCTCTGCTTCTCAAGTAGTAGGATTAAAGGCATACACCACTGTTTACATCATCGTCTTAATGCTCAGCCTGATTTGGAAACAGAAGACCCTTCTGGAATCTAAGCTCTTGATAATGGCAGACTTCTGTATTAGAACAACAGCAGCTGTGGCCATGAGTTGTTGAGGTCACCTCTTCTTGAGACTGAAGCCAGATTCAGTGACCCTCATTGTAGGTGGGTTTTGTGTGGTTTTGGTTTTTTTTTGTTTGTTTGTTTTTTGGGTTTTTTTTGTTTTTTGTTTTTTTTTTTTAAGGTAGTTGTCCTTTGGGGAGCCTTCGTACCAGTCTTTTCTTTCTTAGGGATTACAAAGTTCATTCTAACATGTATGTTCTGCCCAAAATAACTCTGATGTTTTCTTCTCAGCACTGATTACAGCATCTCCTTATTTAAACCCCATTACATCTCATGATAACAGCTCTCCCCATTTTGCAGCTGAGGAAACAGATTCTGTGATGTCTGGCAATTGGTCTTCAGCATTCGTCCTAAAGAGCATAACTATAGTGCTTCAGTGACATCATTAAACTACTCATATACTGTCTTCTGGCTGCTCAAAATCACATATAATTTTACTGTAGGTTAACTGATTGAAGAACACGGAACATGGAAACAGTTATTTATGCTTTATAAAAACCTATTTAGTTAAAACAATAGTGATAGTATGCTTTGGAAATACTAACATGTATCCCAAAATCAAAATTAGAGGTATTAGCATGCTAAGCTGAACCACCCCTCAACCTATTGATTACTAAAATAGAAGAAAACACCACCTTTTCAAGTTTTTTTTTTTTTTCCTTTTCAGAGTAATTGGATTCAAATTCACATCTGTAGCATTAAACAAGTGTTTTCAACATTTTTCTCCTCCCAATTGTTTAACCTCCATCTACATCTCTGGCATAAATTTCAGCCTTTATTTGTGAATATTCGGATAAGCACTTTGCCTCTAACAGTATTGTTCAGGGCCCGGCATCATTGTTACAGCTGTAATTGTAACTATCAAGACACAGCTCTTTGTAATTAGAAAGTCAAGATGGTATTCAGCAGTATGGCAGCCCAGACTTACATTTGTTAGGCTATTAGAAAAAATGTTTACAGAGAAAACAGTGTCATTGTTTAGTGCTCTTAATTGACCATCTGCCTGGTGAAGAAATGTCCAAAGAAGGATAAATAAGACTATAGTACACTTATTTATTTATTTTCTTTGTGCAGTGAGAAAATTAGGCTAAGCAGCAGCAGAGGCAAACTAGATAAGACATTGCTAAGTCAGGCTGCAAGGGAAATCATGCTAGGCATACGTTTCTTCTCTTAATTTTTTCACTGTCAAGACAAAGACCAGAACCTCCCACGGTGGCATTCAGCAGCATGCTTTAGACTACCCTGACTTCCTCGCAATATGGCTCCTGCCTCTCTTTTCCCCATTCTCTCCCAGAAACCTTTGAGAGCTCTGGGCTCTAATCACCATTGCTTTGTTCTTCAAGACAGATTCTCAGATAGATGCTCCTCCTTGGTGCTTCTCCTTGAGCAATTTAATCCCCCCACCTTCCTTCCAGCTATGAAAATGTCACTCATTCTGTCAAGAGCTGGGCCCAACGTTCTCCCCCACTCCTACTCTTGCGTCTTTTCCTGACCATCCAGGAAGAGAAAAATCTTTCCTTGCTCTGAACTTCTGTAGTACTTATTATTTTTCCATTCACTTGGCACTGGAAAGTGACCTGTCTGGTGACGTTCTTCTGTCAAGCTGGAACCGTTATTCAAATCCAGCCTTGCCATTTGCATCCTCATATGCTTCTGTTTTGACTCTCCCCTTAGATTATAAAGTTCTCTTCATAGATGTGTGTCTTATTCTTCTTTGAATTCCCCCCAAAATGCCCATCACTTTTCCCTGTTTTAAAAACTGGATTTGAAAAGCAGACTAACACTTGTGGTCCTGTGAAATGTCTATCATTTATCTTTTGACAAAGCCAAAAGTACCCAGGCTGATTTGCCCTCAAGATGTATTATATTTCTCCTACATAAACCCAATAAGCACCTACTACTGTGAGTCAATTCTCTGCTTAGCATGGGGATGCAGGCATGGTCCACTATGACCCCATGCCTGGCAGAGCTTACCAGTGAACAAAGATCTCCACAAAGTTATATGTTGAGAAGAACTGGGAAACTTATCAGGTTCTGAAAACAGGCTTCTTAGAATTTAATTCACATAGACAGAGTTTCTCCAAGCAGGTTTTTTTCTACAAGCACCACAACACCAGGCTCTCAACGATGGGCTTGGCCTTTCATGTCACATTGGTGCACATCTTGTAGAAAAGGCCGTATCCATTACTCTTGCCAAGGGGAAAAACAATATGTGGTACCCAGGACAGAGCCTGCACCAGACTGGGTAATTTGGTTCTTATTCCATGTCTAAAAACCAAGGAGCATCTGGTCTTGAGGAGATTATGTGCTGTTCTATATGGGTGTCCTTCTGCCCAGGGTCTGAATTGAGCTTTCTCCAAAGACAATGAGTGACCAGGCTTATGCTCAGAGACCTGTCTCTTCCAGGATCACAGATGGAAGCCCCCATTACAGCCACACACAGATTCACCACAATATGGAAATCCTTCAAGCAGGAAATGGAACAAAAACATGAAATATGACCTGACCCAATACCAGTCTCAACTATTAGTGGATAACTCTATTGATTATTTATTCTCTATGGTTTTCTGTAGGAAATATTCAGACACATGCCAGAATTCTTTGTAACATTTTCTTTGATGAACTGTAACCATCCTACTCATCTGTTCTTAGAGAATTTTATACATGCTATGCATTTTATACTGTTTCCCAAACAATGCGTCCACTAATAACTAGCCCTCTAATTAAAGTTGACACACCTGTGCAAAGAAATTACAATTGTGTAACATTTGTGTTTTTCTTCTGCCCTGGAATATTCACATTTTTAAAAAGTGCATCTCTATCCATATATTTGTGGGAGGGCAAAACAGCAACATATGTGGAGATCAAACACCAACATATTGATTCTCTCCTACCACATGGTTTCTGGGAATTCAAGTCGGGTCATCAGACTTTCATAGTGAATGCCTTTTGCCATCTTCCTATCTTGCCTATTCCTGTCCTGACCTCTCAAGCAGAAAATAACTATGCAACTTTTTCTCTCAATGTTCTGTTTCCTTGAAATGTCCTTCCCAGCATTTCCTTAGAACATGTCTCTTAATTACTGTACCTACCAAATTGTGTTTTATCACTGAGTTCTTCTCCAGTTAAGTATATGAAGAACAACCCATAGCCCAGTCAGCATTCCTATAGTCCATAGACAAGCTAATCAAGACAGCTCAGCCCTCCACTGGTGTATTTTGAGAACACATTGCTGAGGTTCAGCAAGTACCTGGCCCTTTAAGGAATTCCTGGGTAGAACCCTAACAGTAGATAGAGGCTTGCAGAAGGTTCAGAAACTATTTCCACTCATAATTACTTTTGCCAAGCTATATATTCTTATATCTTGAGTTTATAGTCATATATGTATATAAATTTATTTACTGACAATAATTAACAAATTTACTTTACAATAATTATTTGCCTAATCTATATATTTTTGCCATTTATTGATGATGCCTAAAGCAAATACACACCCCAGAGATGGATGTATACAGCAGGGACACTACACTTCGCATTTAGTTTAGACTCTGAGCCAAGGTGGTTCAGGCAGCCCTCACTGACATGACAGCATGTGCAGGGCAAAGGGTACATGTGACAGAGGCTGAAGTGAAATGAAGCAGCAAGGGTTAGCATTTCCTCAAATGCCTTAGGTGCTTAGCATTTTAAAATTTGAATTAATCTCTGGTTATTGTGCAATCAGAAACCTTTTACTGTTGCCCAAGATTTTACAGCCCTCATATTCAGTTTGCAACTCTGTATATGGTGTAGCCCCACTGTTTGAGAGACTGGGACTTGGAAAAAAAAAGTGATTTATAGAATTGTGATGAAGCAAGACAGAGAAATTTCCTCCATCTTGTATATTCTTCCCGAGGCCATTCAAGATTTAACTAGACTGTGATCTTCTTGATGAAGAATTCCACTGAAAACTTCATAAATCTATTCTAGGAACCAATGGTTAAAACTGTTTGTACAGAAACTTCTCCAACTAACTGCTTTTTAGCTGCTGTTAAACGGCTCACTTCTGAAAAATGCCCATGCATCTGCCAAGAGAGATGCCAGGACGTGATTTCTGCCTCTAGAAATCTAGTGTTCTGGACACTTGGGGCTACACCATGGTCCCCTGAAGACTTGGATGTGGTTTCACGAGGCTGGAATAAACACTTTTGGTAGACTATATAGTGTGTCTCTGTGGCAGTCTCTGGTGGGCTTTCTGTAAAAGAATCTGAGCTCTGGGGTCCTTCAGAGTGTGCCAGGGCCCTGAGAGAGGAGAATGGGTGAGGTGAACAAACCAGAGCAAAGTGTCAAAATGTCATAGCTAAGCCCTCTATTTCCTGTTTCCCCCTTTTCTTCCTTTCCTCAAATCCCCTTTATCTAAACCCCCCCCCCCCATTCTGCTTCTCTCCTGAACTTTTTCAGAGATTGGCAAAGAATGCATCTCACGCAGTCAACCCTCCATGACAAAGTATATTTGTGTTTATCACTCCTTTCTTTGTGGAAAATATTTTCAGACCCATGATTTTTCTTAGCTATCGTAGTATCTGTAAAATCTTTTTGGGGGAGCAGAGGGGCATTTGTAAATAGGAGTTGTTCTTCTCGTCTTTCTGTGTCATGACAAGATACATAGTCTAAAGTGATATCAGAAACCAATGCCTACACAAAGTCTCAGGTAGAGACTATTGTCAATTATAATATTAGAGAAATAAAACATGAAAAGTTTAATATTACAGAACTATAGTCTAGGTTGAATTCTTACTTTGCCAAGCAATGAACAGCTGACTTTCTTATACATTACAGTCCGAAAAATGATGAGATTTAGACAACACATTGACTGTACTAAACTATATCTGCAGAGGCACTGGTGTTTAGAGCCTGGAAAACAGCACATACTGGCTGCAATAATAGCATCACCCTTCAGTAACCAAACAAAAAGACATCTTCTAGTATCATAAAGAATGGCAGTGATGGATCATCCAAAACTATTCCAACTTGGTGATGGTTGCAGCCTTAAAAATCCACTGTGATCCAGGTTTAAAGAAAGGAGTGTAGGGGATTATGTTGTTTCCTTGTAAATAATTGTCCCACCCAGATGATTGGCCAAAGGCAGACAGGAAGTGTGGGCGGGGCTACCAGACTAAGAAAACTCTTGAGTACAGGAAGCACAGAGCAGAACGCCAGAGAGAGAAGCCAGAAGAAGCAGAGGACAACCATACTGCTGTGAGAAAAGGTACCGAGCCCCATGGCTGAACAAGTTAAGAGTCATGGGTTAGAAAAAGGGTAAAGAGTTAGAAATTTGTATGCCTGGGCCTTAAGCCAATCACCCTAAAACTATTATAAGCATCTGTGTGTCTCTGTGGGTCTGTGGGCCTAAACCTTGAGGATAGGCCCGAAAGTCCGGGCCAGAAACCTAATACTACAAAGGAGAGATCGAGAGTGGCTCAAGATGGTCTCTGATTTGAGCAGTTGCTACTGGATAAACAGAGGCTACCCTAGCTATGAGGGAGGCTGGAAATGTGGTACTTAGATTCCAATCCCTATCAAGGCTAACACACACACAAAATATTAGCACTAATAGGGACTAGTCCATTCACAGTACCTACAGCAAATTGGAGATAGATGAAAGAGAATTAAATACAGAGAACTAAAAGTTTGCATCTTCACTTTAGAGTCCCAGGGGGAAAAAATCAGTTATGGTCAGTGTGGGTAGGGAGTTCTTTGAAGGTTACATACTTAGTGTAATGCTCAGATAAGAGGGTGGAGTAGCAGAAGGCAAGCAAGGGTGCTGCAGGCCCTCACCTCCCCAGCTTTGTCATCAAGGATATCTCATGAGTGGAAGTTAGAGGTCATAGCTGATCAGAAAGGGCCTGTCTCCTTGTGAACACTTTATACAGAGCTCTCTGCTTTGCTATTAAAATAATAGATGGACATATTTAACCTCACAAATGTATTACTTGCCCCTAAATCTCCCAGCTGAAATTAGTGAAGTCAAGATTTAAGTTTGGAAGTATGGAAATTCACAGAATGCTAAGTTGAGAAAGAATCACACTAGTTCTGAAATTTTGGCCATATAGGAAAGAAAACTATAGATTTTTTTTGTTTTAGTTTAAGTAAGCTTTTATAATTTGTTTGTTAATATTGAACATTTTTGTTTTAATATTATAGAATGATACTATTTCCTTTAAACTTATTTTATTTTGTCTACTGGCACCTTCTTTTCCAAGGAAGCTACAAGAGATGATGTCTTAAAAGCTACCTTGAGTATCAAATACACTCCTTTTTCCTTTAGTGTCAAATGAGATAAACTATACACTTACAGCCTCTTCACCTGAGAGTCTTGTCACTCTGAGAGAGCTGGACACAAGGGGGATAAAGCTCTGATTATCAAGTTCCAGGAAGAGAGAAGGGTCAGTTTCATGATCAAAGGTATCAAGTCTAAACAGACAGAACTAGACCATCAGGCTTTATGCTCATGTGTATGAATGGATACTTTTCCCAAAGGGATTTTGACCAGCAGGTTTAAGGAGGACCCTTTAGTGTTCTATTTGTAGTGATCTTTGAGGAGTTTGCATGCTGCTGGTTTCAATGTGGGAAGGGAGATGGTGGTCAGCCCTACCCCAGGAGTCTGAACAGTCCCTTCTCTGAGAGTTATGCTCAAGTAAAGCTAAGTCTTTCGCTACACTGCAGAAAAGTCTCAGGACTGGACAAGCTAAAGCTGTGCCAGCAAGTTTATTAAGAAATAGTAAGGAATATGGATATGGGCTTCAGATATAAATGTAGGCATTGAGAGGAACAGAGAGAGGGAAAAACATTGAGCTAAGAAAAGGTCAGTACATTTTCAAGACATAGATGCTGTTTCATAAGAGAGCTTTATATGTGACAAGGATACCACAACCAGAAAGTCTAACAACATGGTCACCTAAAAAAGACCTGCACTATGATAGCACCAGTTGACATGAAAATGTGGGTAGGAAAAATCTAATAAAGCCTCACCCCTAGATAAAGAGATACACGCAATACATGGCTGCCAAGAGAGAATGGATCTGTTTTCTCCATGGATAGGATAAGCCTCCTGAAACTTCATCTAATCCCAACTGTCCAGCCCTAAAAATATATATACAAACAAGAAACTCTAAGTGAACTCAAGGGTTTTGTGTGTGTGTGTGTGTGTGTGTGTGTGTGTGTGTGTGTGTGTGTGAGTGAGAGAGAGAGAGAGAGACAGAGAGAGACAGAGAGAGAGAGAGAGAGAGAGAGAGAGAGAGAGAGAGAGAGAGAGAGAGATGGGGGAGGGAAGGAGAGAGGGGGTAGAGGGGGTTTTGTAATGGGAAGATGGGAGGAATTAGAAAATGGAGTGTGTAACTTAATTATAGCACTTGCTATGTTATGGGTACATGAATGATTTTATGGCAAGTTACAATGTTTAGAGGATATTTTATAGCAAGGCTTAAAGATTAAAGTTTGCAAACTAAGTAAAATATGTTAATATGGATGCTGGTTGACTTATTTACCTTATCTTAAAGAATTTCTGTTTTTCTCCTTGGTGGTACTGAGAATTCAGAATAGAGCCTTATGAATGCTGGGGAGTGTCTATCATAGAGCTACCCACCCATCTGATCCTCTGCCCAACAATTCTTTTTCATTATAAAACTGTAAGTGTTTTAACAGGGTGTTTTGTTAAGACTTAAGGGTACAGGTAGTGTTAAGATGGTTAAATGTGGAACCACTGTCTGGACCTTAAATAACCAGAGTTTTTGCGCATTCTTGTTTGAGATGAGGTCTATCATGTCTTTCAGTGTTTTCAACAGAAGCTGACAATTCTTTTCATTTCCCACCACCGTGCTCATATAGTCCCAGAGTTCTGAGAACCAATAGCCCTTGTAATTAGCTAGGGAGCTGTTTTTCTGTCCAAACTTTTTGTGCCCGTCTTGAGGAGATAAAGACAGCCTATAACCATGCCAGAAACTAAGTCAAAGCAGATGTTGAAGACAGCACTACCTGAACAGATCTGACATCGGGTACACCCTTTATCCTGCTCTGGGAAGCTGGCCTGGAAGCTGGAGCAAAGAGCAATGTCCAACACACAATGTTCACCTACAGTCTCCAGACCCTCATGATCTGCAAGACCTCTAGAACTTCTCTACATTCATCTTTTTAAGGTAATACCTGGGGAGCTTAATGAGGACAGATCCACCTCTTCCAGTCTTTGTTTTTCTTTTGTTTTGTTTTGTTTTTTCTTTCCAAGACAGAGTTTTCTGTGTAACAGTCCTGGCTGTACTAGAACTTGATTTGAAAACCAGGCTAGCTTTGAACTCACAGAGATTCTCTTGCCTCTACTTGCCATGTGCTAGGACTAACAGTGTGAGCCATGGCTTCTCCCTTCATGCTCTGTCTTTCTACATCTGCCTTAAATACTTTCTTCACTCAGTTAAGGCCTGGCACCAACACTGCGTGCCTGGGAGCCTGGAACTCCTTCTGTAAACTATGATGACCTCAACCTCAGATTGGATTAAGGGTGTAGGTCACTACTATATTCCCTGTGCTGGGATTAAAGGTATGAGTTACCACTGTCTGATTCTCCTAGACTGACTGTGGGTAGATCCTTCTGATATCTCCGACTGTTTTTATTATAATTGAAAATACCCCTACAATCTCCCATTGTCACTTTGCACCCTGTGTAGTCTTGTTTTGCCTTCAGAGCACTCAGGAAATTTACCCCAAATTGTGTATAGATATGTAAATTCTCTCCTCTAGGCTAGATTGTCTTGTTTTTGTGGGAAAGTCCGAGCTGGTTGCTATTTTTATCTATGACTTCCATTATTCTGTTCACTGATAGGAAAATCACCAAGAGTTCCAGGCCAGCCGTGGCTACTGGGTGAGACCTTATCTCAAAATTGGCTGATCAATCAGTCAATCAATCAATCAATTGGGCAGAGAAGCCCAATCCACGAGATAAATCAGATCATATGATTTATTTCATGTGTGATTATAGAAATAATGAGTTAGTAACAGCAAACCCATTACACAAGGTACTGATTATTTCATCTCTGCACATGATTACAGATATGTGTGGCTGCATCTAGCTTTTGCAGATGTATCACCCTGTTAGAACCATCAACATCCTTCCTATTACATCTACTGGAGCCTGATAACTCCATAGGAATTCTGTTCAAAACGTTGCTGGGCTTTGTGATGAGCTTGTCTCCTTCATGCCATCTTGCCTCACATAGTTCAGCTAATTAGTATCTCAATCAGAGTCCAATGGGATGAATTCAGGAAAATGTTCTCATGTGTACAGGGGGGTGTCTTAGGAGGGGAAAGGCCTCCTTTCATCTGACAGTATGATCCTTAGTAGGTCAGTGGCTCATGGAAGCCACAAGTCTCTTAGGGAGCTGATCGCAGAGCTCATTCTCTTGCCCTTAAACTTGGTGCCACTCAGTGATGATGTGCTCTGACTGCATTGGTATCACTCTGTGCAGTTAGGACAGCTCACTTCAGTATTGTCCCTTGAGCACATTTGGTAATTAGAACTGAGAATCCATGTAGTTAGTTTATTTAATGTGGTTTCAGGTGGACTTTAGAGGAGATTTTATAGCAATTATCACTTTTGGTTTTCATGTAAGTCAAAATTCAATAACTATGAATTTTCACAATAGGAAAAAAAATGCTAGTACCATTTAGAAAGAGCTATGAAGTTTCTACCCTTGTATAGTCAAATCCACATTCACAAAAGATGCTGCCCTCCTGCAAATCTCTTTTACCTACAGTAGATCTTGTATTTAAGATACTTGTTCATTTATTGTGGTTGACAGACTAATAAAATGAAGTCACTTTAATAAACACTATATCAGAATATCCCATCTTCTACTATGGCAATGTAAAATTTCACCACTGAAGGAAGCATTTAACATTCTGACTATTTTAATACATTTAATAAATATTTGCTATTCCTATGATAAAGCATACCAGTACAAAATGCACTTCCTCCAAAATTTATGTGGCTGCTGGAAGGTGGCCATTTTCTAATATTTTGACTCACTTACATACATTTATTACAGCTTTCCAACTGCCCGTTTTTGCTTGTTGCCTATGAGCATGCTGTTTCTTTTGAGGAAGGATGTGTGTGGTTAGAGTTGGGGATGGCAAACAAGAGCTCTCTGGCTTTCTGAGTGAAGAATTGGTGGTATCCCCTTGGGGATTCTTCAGCTTCTGCTTCATTGGCTCTGCTGAGTAGTTAGCATGAAGCCTTCAAGATCTACATGGGATTTAGGAATGCTTTCACATTTCTCCAGCACAGTAAAATGCATGGGATAGGCACATTTTGATCTACTAAGCTTTTAGCTTACTTAGAGAACTCTGTAGAATTTGTGAAATATCTGTTAGACTAAGAAGATTTAGAGAGAGTGAATAATACCCTAGGTTAAATAAACCATATTTCAAGCACAGAAGGATGGGAGTTAAGGAATTTTTACTGTAAATCATCTTGTGGAATTAAAAAAAAAATAACTTTTAAAGGTGAATGTGCATTTCTAATCCTGGGTAGACATTTGCATATAAAATCAGTGTGTACTGTAATCATTTCCAAATAAAGCTACCACTCCTGATACTTCCTATGACACTCTCAACACAGAATCCCTTATCTATATAAAGGATTTTCCCCTTACATATTTACATTCTCTATCAGAAAGAGTAGAAACTGAGTCTTTTAAAAGCGTTTCATCTGATGAAGTCCTAAGGCCTACACCTTTCTCTCCCTGCCTCCTGCCTCCTGTCTTCTTCCTCTTTCTATTGACACTCCTTAAACCTACATGTTGTTCGTATCTGCAGACGCTGATCATTTCAGAACCACTGAATCAACTATGCAATAGTCCTAAGAGTCACATGTCCATCTCGTTTATAGACAAAAAGAGAGCCACAGAGCCACAGTAGCTTATACAATGAAGTCTTATGACTGGGATTTAACCGTTATTCTCCAGGACTCCAAATCAGGCTTTCAACTCTTGACTCCCTCCCAGCATCTATTGTGAAAAACTTACAACTCTTTCCATGCTTATTTCATCTTATTCTGGTTCCAAAACTATGGGTTCATGTTACAAAGATGCTGAAGGTAATTTTATGCCATCATCCATTCACTTAGTTATCCAATTATTATTTATTCAGCAAGTGTTTATTGACCATATATTAAGGTACTGAGGCTGTGGGAAAAACAAGAGTCATCCACAATTGTTGTCTAGTGAATAATGAATAAGGAAATGGTGTTTTAACAGAAGCAATATAAAGTGCCATTGTATAACATAAGGCAGAAGAAACAATAGAGAGGCAGAGGGGTTGTTTCAGTTCACACAAATTAGGCAATATTTCTGTGGTGAGGACCATTTAAATTTAGACCTAAGTAAGAAGATGGAGGATGTATTCTAGGCCAAGAGTCAAGAACACCATCACAGAAAGTGCAAAGGCAGCGTGGAGTTCCTAAGGCAGGGTTACACCAAGCCTGATGGAGACAGAAGCAGTGCAGGCATCAGAAATCCCAGGGGTCAGAGGCAGGGGAGCATCTTTACAATACTGTTCCTCCCTTCCACTCCTATCTCCGTATATCTAGCTTCTTCTGAAAAGGGATTCTCTGCTGTATCCTACAAAAGTGCACCCCTTGGCAACACCTTAGCCTCATGCAACCTAAATCCTTAAAAGGCCCTCCTGTCAAGTTCACGCCTCAACCCAGGCTTTCGATATTTACAGCCCTGACACAGCTTCGTCTTTGGTGAGGTGAGCTGAGAAATATGAAGAGGAAGCCTATGATGTTGACTTATGCGGTCCCTCTATAGTCAGGCAGCCTCAGCTCTGAAGTCAACTCAAGTTTTTCTTCTTCGAGTTCTCCAGATCAAATGAGGACATCCTGGGTTTTATTGCAATCTCTAAGTACAGCAGTATAGGAAGAATTTTTAGCTTTGCAGAAGAATGAGTGGGGACTATCCTGTACACACTCAAAATCTAATATATTTCAGCTTTAAGTTATTTTAAGGATCTTGAAATCTCAAGGCCAATCTTCATAACCCTATTAGTATAACCTAGTATCATAAGCCTACCAGTATCTTTCCCGACTGAGACTTCAAACATCTTGAAAATAGGAACCATACCACAGTATTTTCTTTAATAGATGCTAGCTGGCTAAAAGAACCTTTTTGTTTCTCTTGTTAAGATAGCATCTCATTATATTTTATCTAGTAGCCAAAGCTGGTCTCATAGTTGATTTTTGTTGATGCATTTTTTCCTCCTAGGCAGGTATCCTACCTTTTCAGGTTCTGCAAAAATCACCATTAAGGAAATGGCTTGAGATGATATAAATTTATTTCTCCATGTTAGAGGTTGTGAGTTTGACAATCAAGATTCAAATTCTTATGAAAACTACTTTCTGATCCATAGATTGAATCTCTCCTCCTGTCATAACGTGGTAGAAGGAGCAAGGAGCCTTTCAGACCTCTTTAGAAAGGGTACCAATTCCGTTTGAAGGGCTTCATCCTGAGGATTTGACCATTTTCCAAAATTCCTACCACCTCATACCATCATACTAGAGAATCAAATTTAACATATAAATTCTTAAGGGAATATTAGCATTCAAACCCTTGCATTGATTATAGAACCTCCATTTCATTGTATGTGTGTGTGTGTGTGTGTGTGTGTGTGTGTGTGTGTGTGTGTGTGTCTGGAGTTTTCTGAGCCATTGTCTCACTCTGTAGATCAAGTGGGCCTTCAACTCACAACTCTGACTCAGTCTCCCAAGTACTAGGTATGCAGCCCATACATGGTCAAACAGTTTCTACATTCTCTGTCCTGAACAGCTTTGTTACTTATATGCTTTGACCTTAGAGAAATAGCCATTTTCATTAACTTTAGTTACAAACACTATCCTGCTAATTGAACAAGTATCTAAAAGTACAATCCTCGGAATTGATTCCAGTATAAAATTAATTCTCAGTTACTTATAATATTTAATTTGTATATGCAAAGTACCCTAGCCACTGAAAAGATAATTGACTTTTCTCTAAAGTCTCTCAGTCTACATGTTAATTTCATCTTCTCTTTCAGACCAACATGCTTCACTGGAACTCATTGGTATTATCTGTGTGTACTTAGAGGAGTTGACATGGCAATACATTTGTCAAACATCATCATAACTGGTCTGCTCGGCAGAATTTGTTTATGACTTCTGGTTCTGTTACTGTACACCATGGAACAACTGATCTCTAACACTTTGATTCACTTACTGTTGGCTGTAAGTGTTCCTGGAAAAAAAGCTGTATCAAATCCTATAGCACAAAATAAAAAAACAAGGAGAGGAATCTTACAGCAAATTCTGTAGCAGACGAGGGAACCATTGGATTTCTAATTCATATTCTAAAAATATTCTAAAATATTTATAAAATAAAAATTGTATTTTTCTTGATATTCTAGGATCACGGCAATATAAAATATAGGCAGAATAAGTATCTTTGAGGGATTTCTAATGTGGTCTATGTATTGGTGAGGTGGGCTTTTGTGGCCTATGTTGTGTTAAAACATCTCACTGTGGTGAGTTTTCCTATGTTAAGATGTTTCAAACTGTCAGGCTTACTATGTGAATGTCTTATGATAATCACTGCCATATTTGGCTTTGATTAGAAAATTTTGTGCAAGACATCATTCAGAAGGCTAGCTGACCAGTAGTGGGATATTGGGATTAGTTTATCTCTTCCTTTGGGAAATCTCTTAAATGCCAGACATTATTTCACCTTCAAAGGTTCAGCAGGACACCCAGCAACACCATCCTCACCAGTTTAGAAAGTTTGATGATTCAAAGTTACATAGCTTTCCTCAAAATGGATCCATTTTGTTGCCTGACCAGTTGAGATTAAAGACTGGGGAAATGGTCGAATGATCATACAACAGCAGGTATCATTATATATATTCTTCTGCAGATGAATCCACAACTTCAGCTGCACTGATCTCACTTTTAAAATAGACTTTCCTCTATTCTCTCATTCAGTGGAGTTCATTCTCCCTCAGATGCTAAATCAGTACATCCCAAAGGCATGAACACAAAGCAGACTTCCGTGTTCCCTAATTATCTCTGCCGGAATTAGTATCATCAAAGAAAGTCCCAGCGAAATCAAAAGTAGAGAGCAGGAAGCAGCATGTCATTTTAAACTCTTCTGTGGTGAGACCACCCACCGGAGCACCAGGATTTAAGTTGGTACCTTGTGCTAGGGACCAATTGAGGTGTCCAGGGGAGATAGTTGATAGTGATGGGTAGTTAGTGGTCATGTGATCATGAGGAGCTTTTGGTGCTGGAGTGGTGCCTGAGAGTTGCTATGTCTAGACTCAAAGAGCCACCATGCAATTCTCAAATTGGAAGTGACTCTGTTCTTTGTGAGACCCTGTGAGATTGCTGTTGTTCCAGGTCCCCTCAGACAGGCATCGAAGTCCTTTCTTTCTCTGTTACTGTCACTTAAGAAGCCCCTTCAGGACTTTTATGTTCTCTTACAATAAGCTTCCATTGAACTTTTATCTTTGCCTGGTAGATTGGGACCCATAAATATAAACAGGAGGGCAGCTGACAATTACCAAGCTATAAGTTTATCCATAAGAGGTTTTGATAAGAGCATCCTTGATTAGAACCTAACTTCTTCAGTTCATGATTTTCAGAAATGCTGTGTAACAGCCTGGTAATCTCTGTTTTCTTTTACATTGTAATGTTAATGACAAAAATCATTCTATCAATTCTTTCTCCCTCTCTTCCCCTCATCATGTCTCTGTGTGTGTGTGTGTGTGTGTGTGTGTGTGTGTGTGTGAGAGAGAGAGAGAGAGAGAGAGAGAGAGAGAGAGAGAGAGAGAGAGAGAGAGAGGGAGAGAGAGAGAGAGAGAGAGAAACTGAAGTGAAGTAGGTCCTGCGGCCAGGCTCTGACATCAAAGGGCCTCACTATCATGCCTCTTAAGAGCAAAATTATATTCTAGTCTTAGGCACACAGTGATCTTTTCATTTCTATTACAATGTGTCATTAGTTTGCCTACCTTATTGGACTGTAGCTTTGAAGAAGCACAGAAGTGGAGAACACTTGAATTCACAGTAACCCCTGCCAGAGAGGGTTCACTCCTCCAAATATTTCAGCTATTTCTTCCCTGCTTGCTCCCACCACCCTGTCCTAGTCCTGCAAGGAGAAGGTAGGGACCCATGACCTCACACCTTAGGTCTCATACATATACGTATTGTGTCTTTAAGCTGATAGATAATTCACCTGATCTTACACTTCTTTGTGCACTTAAAAGATTCTCAGTGTGAAGAAAAAGATGCATTTTTATTTGAGTTAGTTCAAGGTTGTATAGGGTGCTAAGTTCTATCTCTGTATTGGTAGGAGAAGTGACACACTTCCCATTATCTGATTCACTTTTATTTTATTTCTCTTTTCCCCCTTTTCCCTAACATAGAAAAAGCTACTGTGGCTGCTAAGTAGTCCCATCCCCTCCCTTCCCTACCATCTCACATGCCGGCAAATAGCTCCAGAGTTTGTGAGATTGAGTGAGTATGTGTAGGAAGTACAGACTACATGCACATTGGGGTAAGTATAGGAATATGTTTACTTTCAACCTCTGAGAAAAACTGTGACCTGCAGTCTAATCCCCTTTAAAATGCACTGGAGATTTAAAAGGATGCCCTTATAGTGAGCTGACATCTGCTTGGGTTAAATTTAGTAGGCATAATCTTGCCCTCCGAGGCTGACCTGTCAGTGGTATCTTTTCTGTAGGATACTGTCTTCAAACCTGATTATCTCTACCAGCCTTATCTCTAGTCTCCTTTGTACAGTCCCTATACATTTTCCTTCTGTGCTGTGAATTCTGGATCCTCCCATGCAAGCCAGACATTCTCATTCCCATAGTGTACACCTGTTAGAATGATTTTTGCCATAAAAGTCCTTTAAATATTGTCTTGGCCTGACTTCCCTAAATAGTACACAGTTTATTTGGGAGGAGATTCTGGCAAGCAATACTGAGAAATGGTGGGAAGTCAGAGAAGGGAGGAAAGCCCATAAAGTATGTGTTAATGAGCTGATTACTGCTGTGGGCAATGGAGCTCCATTGCTCTGGGGATCCCCTAAGAAACCATGTGGAACGTGCCTCAATATCCTTCCATGGGTGTTAGGGAAGCTGAGGTAAACATCCACCCAGGGTCATCCCTAACTAGAAGGTTGCATGGGGAGGTATTAACACTTACCACTTCCTCATGCTTTTCCACAGGACAACATAGAGCTGCTGGAGAAACAGAACCCAAAGTAGGACAGGGAATCTCTTGAGATGGGAGCTACAGACTTGCTGCAATCTGCCCACCTTGGCATGAGAGCATTTGGGTGAACGAAAGAGCTCTGAGGCAGAACATCAGGAAAAAACTACTTACAGACATCAAATGTGTAAGAAAAATAGTGGATCATGCCATCCAGATAGTAACATGGGATGCTAATTCCATGGAACTGAAAGGCTTAAATACTTCAGAGAAATATCAGAAGAACAACAAAAATTGTGATAATAATTTAGAGGCTGTGCTTCCAAGCAAAGCACATCTGCCAATTTGTAATCTTTGCAACAAAGAGCCTGTCATTCCTTAACTTAATTAAGAATATGGGCATTGCTGATGAAGTGTCTAATGCTTTTTTTTTTCATTTTTGGTTCTTTTGAGATAGGGATTGTCTGTGTAACCCTAGCTGTCCTGGAACTTTCTCAGACTGGCTTCAAACTCAGAAATCTGGCATGTGCCACTTCTGCCTAGGCTTTTTCATTGGATTAAAAATTCCAGATTTTATAGGAAGTACCTTGAGTTTTAGACATTGCACAGCTCAGTGTGTCTTGATTTGTAGAGTCCATCTGGGGTGCCCACCTCCCATGCTATTTACAGGCTCTATTCTCACAGAATCAGCAAGATTAGCTCTGGGCTTTAAAAGTATGCTAAATAGTTCACCTGAGCATCTATGAATAACTGGTGCAAACTTATTTTGTAGAAACTGCATCTTTTAAAGAGTTAAAAAGAAAAAAAAAGATTTAAAGCCATAAGACCAGAAAAGAGGTTGGGTGGTAGTCTCTGTCACATTTTCTTTGGGGTGCAGTGAATGTGAAATTGCAAAATGGCTTTCCCCCTTGTTAATATAACCCAGGTTAAAGTCAGTACTGCTTTACATCAGGAAAATTTAAGGGAGAGCTTTGATCTCCTTCCTATTAAAATGAAGTAATGCATTATCCTGACCTCAAAAAAGTAGTCTTAATTAGGGGCCTTGAATAAGATAATTGACCTTGACATTGCCTTCAGCTCAGGGCACAAAGCTGTTATCAAAATGACTTATCAGGAAGCAAGACATGCTGCCATAAGGACTGTTTATTTAATAAGTCTACATTTTAGAATTTCAAGCTTGCAGGATTCTTATATAAGGACAAATACCAGCTCTAGAGTGACCAGAAAAACCTGCATCATATGGGAGTGAAATCTATGCTAAGAACATCCTTTGGTATGAAGTCAAAATCAAAGGTTTGTTTAAATGCAAAGTTTTTGACCCAGATTGTTTGCTTCTTAGAAAACAATTACTTGATTGTGAAATGTTGCTTGCGAGTGCTGTACCAAGCATTGTGCAACATAAGAACCAAGCAAACAAGTGAAACTGGAAACAAGTGCAGAATGAACACTGGCCCCGAAGTCAAGAGATTTTATTCTTGCTTCTCACTGCCATGCTAGCCTGTTGTGGTCTTAGAAAAATATTACATCCAATAATATTTAAATCCCTGGAAGCTTTATTACTTGATAAGTTTCACATGGTAACTTCTTATTTCTTTTTTCCATTTTTATATTTAAAAAGTTTATTTCCATATCTACCCCTGCTCCTGCCCCTTTCCCTCCTCCCAGTCGCTCCAGTCCTCCCTCATCCTCTCCATCCCATCCCCCACCTCATTCCCCAAGGAGGGTAAGGAGTCCCAAGGTGGGTCAGTTCAGTCTGGTGTATCCAGTTGAGGTGGTCCGAGTCCCTCACCCCAGTATTAAGGCTGGGTTAGGTTTTCCTCTGTAGGGAATGGGCTCCAAAATGTCAGTTCATACACCGGGAATAAACTCTGATCCTAGTGCAAGCGGCTCCACAAACTTCCCACACCATTTGACAGTCATCTATCTACCTTTGGAGGCTTTAGTTCATTTCCATGAAGGTTCCTCAGCAATTATTTCTGATTCACTGAGCTCCCAATAGCTCCAGTCAGCCATCTCTGTGGGTCTCCTCCTCATGATCCTGATCCCTTTGCTCATTTATTCTTTTCTCTCCTCTCCCTACACCCCCCTCCAGCTGGACCCAGTGCTTAGCTATGAATCTCTGCTTCTGCCTCCATCCATTGCTGGATGAAGGTTCACTTTTATTTCTTACCTAAAACTTGGTCTCATATTTTGCCTAAAGCTCAAGTTATGGCTAATCTTTCTTCCCTAGGTAAAGTCTGGACATAACGTGTGGCAGACATGTCTTCAATGCTTTTCTCTTCCTATTGCTTCTTCTTTCTCAGGTCATGTTGTCACATAATAAACTACTGTCAATCAAACTGGTTTTCTCTCAAAATATCCAGTCAATTATTTATCCCAGAGCAAGAAAGAATTAAGTAGTGTTATAGTCTGAGTATGAGCTGGCTCCTCCTGTGCTCCTGTAGGGGATTGTGTTGTTTCATGGTAAATAATTGTCCCACCCATTGGTTTAATAAAAAGCGCTGATTGGCCAAAGGCAGGCAGGAAGTATGGGCAGGGCTACCAGACTAAGGAAACTCTTGAGAACAGGAAGCACAGAGAAGAATGCCAGAGAGAAGCTGGAAGAAGTAGAGGACAACTGTGCTGCTCTAAGGAAAGGTACTGAGCCGCATGGCTGAATAGGTTAAGAGTTATGGGTTAGATGAAGGGTAGAGAGCTAGCAAGTGATCTGCCTGGGCCTTAGGCCGATCAGCCTATAACTATTGTATGCATCTGTGTGTCTCTGTGGGACTGCAGGACTGGGTCTGTGGGCCTAAATCTTGAGGTTAGGCCCGAAAGTCCGTGCCAGAAACCTCCTACTACATGCTCCTGTTTAGTACAGTGTGTTCCCATGCTATTGGGGAGGTTGTGAAGTGACTGGAAGGTAAAACTTAGCTGAAGGAAGGCAGTGACTAGAGAGAGCTGTGTCTTTGAAGGGCATGCTGGCCTCTTGGTCTGCTCCTTTTTTTGTTTTGCTTTGCTATGAGTCCTCCACGTTCTCCTGCCATGATGGAATGAACTCACTAAAACCATAAACCCAAACCAATCTCTTAGAAATTGTTCCCTTAGGAATTTTGGCTGAATTCATAACATAAAGAAACCAACTAAGCCAGATACTCCTCCAGTTGCATCTGTACTCATTCAGGGCTGTAAAATTGAGGCTTCACTCTCCTGATACAGAATTTCTAGAAGCATCCAAGGCTTAGAAGTTTTAGAGTGCTAGTCAGGAGTGACTGTTACTCTCCCTCTGGGGTAGAATGCAGGATATAGGCACATTAAAGTCACTCAAGGAACAGACTATAGCGAGTCCTGTGGGGGAGCCAGGGAGACAGCTCAGGTCTGCTGCACACCACAGGTCAGAGGACAGATATGTAGTGTTAATAAGAGACCCCACTAAACAAGGAGCTGGGATCATAATTAATTAAGTTTTTAAAGTAAATAATCTGGGTCAAAAACTTTGGATTTAAACAAAGATTTGACTTGATATCAAAGCATGTTCTTTATATAGATTTCACTCCCATATAAAGCAAGTATTTTTCCGGTCACTAAAGCTGGTATTTGACCTTATATAAGAGTATTGCAAGCTTGAAATTATAAAGTGTAGAATTATTAAGTAAGCAGTCCTTGTGGCAGCATTTCTAGCTTCCTCATAAGTGATTTTGATAACAACTTTTGTGACTCACAGGGTAGACCTGCAGAGATGGTTGAGAGGTTAACAGCATATGTTAGTCTTACATAAGATCAGTCAGGCTCTGATCACCCACATGGTGGCTCACAAACACCTATAACTTTAGCTTCAGAAAAATCGGATACCTCTGAGTTTTGCAGGCACCCAAACTCAAATGTACACACACACACACACACACACACACACACACACACACACACACACACACACACACACGGCATGCACCCATACATACTTTATTTTAAAAGAAATACATCTTTTAAATGTAAAAATTCATAGGTAAATGGGAGAAATGTGAAGAGGCAACATAATATTTATACATGCAGCTCTAGGCAAGGCCTGGTAAAATGGCACCTGACTCATAACAATAGGCTCTCTTCTGTTCTTCAACTCCTTTCTAGGCAATGCCTATCAATGGTTATCAAGCTGGAACATACATCATTTTCCCAAACCCTTGCCTCCTAACATGTCATTTTTCCTTTCCACATCTCAATATCTTATTGTTGGTGTCAATTCACAACCATGGTCCATGCCCTGCCTTCCCCAAACGCTTCTCTTAATCCTTAACTCTGCTTTCAATACCTCAAAGTCAATACCAGATATTCCTTTGCATTTCTCTGACAGCTAAAGATATGCCAACTGATTTATTGTCCCTGGCTTTCATTTCAGTGTATTGGACCAGGCACCTCCTGTTCTGTAACAAAGAGATGACAGGTAAACCTCTAAGAATCTAGAAGAGAAAAATACATAGAAATAAAAAGGAGAATCAATGCAACTCTACCCAGGAGGAATTATTTCCTTTGGGCTCCAAGAACAAGAGGGAGTTTGGCAGAGAAAAAAGAAAGAAGCTTTTAGGCAGGGAGATGGAGTAGACTTGGTGACCATGGGAAGGAAAGTGAGATTCCAGGAAGAAGTCACATTAGTCACCTCCTGACCTATCCTACCTGGCTGTTTTGCTGAAGAATACTGCTATCAAATCTAAAATGGTGGTTGAATTATCTCGTTAAGCAGAGTCCTTGATCTATCATGCATGGTATAAGACTGCAGAGTGAGTGCCTTGAAAAAGAGGAAATTTAAGTAAGAACCTTGCTATTCAACTAATTTGATAGCATTGAATGTAATAGTTGTTGGCAGAAATATCTATGTGAATACCTGAACCCCAAATCTTCTGTTGTTGACATGGAATGTAATACACACAGAGACAAGTCCCAATACTCTCCAATCCCTTTTTCCAAGTCAGCCTCTCTCCTTTTGCATTCTCTCCACCAGGAGGTAGAGATTTATCTTGACAAACCATGTGGAATAGCCAGGGGAATATTAATAGAACGTGACCATGAGTGCTGCCGCACTGAAGAGAATCCCTGAGAAGCGGGAAAGCTTATGCTGCAGATTAGAGGTGGCTGAGGGGAAATGTGCTTCCTGGTAGCAGGCACCCAGCGCAGATCTTACTATACAGGAATTTCTAATTACTAATACAGTATGTGAACAGTATGCTATGTCCTTACAATTGCAGATGCCTTTTCAAAGATAATCTTTAATAGTTTATTTGACAACCTGTAAAATTATAGAAAATTATTAGTCTTGGGAATTACAAAAAATCCCCGTAGTACAGTCAAACAATAAAATTATAATTACCTGTGGGTAATTGAAATTTAACTGTTTTTTTTTTTTATTGTATATTACACATCAATAGCAACATAAGTTCAAGGGTTTTTCCTTTCCTTTTTGTTACAGAGCCTGAGAAGATGGACAGCATTGCTGGGAGCTTGAGTTCCTATTACAGTACTGAGCTTGAACAATTCCAAATAAGCCCCATGTTTGAGACTGTCATTAGGCCTGCATTAAATTACATACCTGGAGTGTTAAAACATAAAGAGTACAGTGGCTTTTCTCAGCTGTCTCAGGTTGGTAGTTAAGGCCCTGATTATCTTTAAAGGTCTATTTTTTCCCCTTCACTGAAAGTCATTGTTTCTTTCATTAAACATAAAACACCTTTAAGAACACTAAACTGTGCCGACAGGAATGTTAGGATGGCTGTTCCAAAATGCCTCGTTCTACATTCATGGCTCTCAGTCTTTTCTGTATTGTTTAATGTAATTTTATTACTTAGCTTCCACTCAGGTGAACTGAGCAGGGTTGGCATTTCTGAGGACTTTTAATTCCTTGGACTTTGGAGAAAGTGGGTACTTACTTTCCCATCAACCACCCCTTCTACCAGCCTCTAAGAAGGATAGAATCTAAAAAATCCCCCAGCATATTAGTATCTTCAGACTAAATAAATCAAGGTGCTAACACTTTGGTCTCCGTTGCTCGGAATGACAGAGAATGCAAAGCAAGATGCTAACACTACTTTACTTCTCACTGGACCCAAGGCCCTGAGTGACAATGAACTCAACTCCCCCCCCCCCCCGCCGCCCCCAGACTGTTTTTAAAAGAAACGTCAGGTTCTTGGCATGTAGAAAAGTGGGAGGAAACAAGATCTGCACATGGCTTTAAAAAGGTCAGTGGAGAAAGGACGGTCTTTTTACAGAAATTGCTTCCACTTCATGGCCCGCTCCCCACTCCCAGAATCCCCCTCCCTGTTATTTCCTGTTTCTCAACATTTCTGCAAGGACATTGGAGAAGCATGGACCTCAGGACAGCCCTTTGAAGCCTGTATCCAGAGGTAACAGCTTCAGGCCAAGTGGTCTGACCCAGTTCCATCTCTGTGGTTTGGAGAGCAATGGGAATTTAAATCTGCTTTTATTTCACCCAGCACTGTCTGATATTCACCTCTTTGTCTGGAAATAAAGAAATAGGGTCAAAGAATGTGGGTTGTTCAGAACAGATACAAGAAATTAGCCAGCAGGCTGGTATCAGCCTTTCTTCTGTAAATAGTTTGAAGGTCCATTGTGGGAGGAAGGAGGCCTTCATCTCCTGTGACCATCACTGGGAGTTCATGACATAGAAGACAGAGAGGGAGGTGGGGGCAATGCTTCTAGACTTTCTTTAACTAAAGTAAGGGAACGAAGAGGAAGAAGATGAAGAAAAGTGAAGTATAAAGCCAGTAGCATCAGCTTATTTCTTCCCATGTTTTCTTATTTTAAATGAGAAATGGCAAATGCTAAATTAGCACACATACAATACATACACACATACACACCATACACCACACCACACCACAACACACATACATACACACAACCATGCACATGCTCCTACATACACCACACACATTCACATCATATACATACCACACACCAAACACATACACAGCCCTAAACATACCACACACATATGCACCATGCATACACATACACATACACAGACACACACTCACATACACACACACACACATACATACATACACACTCACGTGCACACACATACACCACATACACACCACCTTGGACTGAATTGTATTCTTTCCAAATCCATATACTGAAGTCCTAATTTCAGTCCTAACAATAGTGTTTAAAACGGGCATCTATGAGTTGATTAGGGTTGCATGAGATCATAAGGGTGGGCACTAATGTTTGGTGAGTACTTTCATAAGATCTTGTTCTGTTACTGTGAATGGGTAAGAAGAAGAACTGGTGTGTGCACATAGCCAGGAGATGGCCATTCATAAGCTTGGAGCCCTCTCAGGACCCAACCCATGCTGGAACCCTTAACTCAGACAGTCCTGCCTGAGACCCGCAAGAGGATAAGGCACTCTTCTCTTAGCCTGCCCCAAGCTTTTCTCTTTTTTGTTTTTGGTTTTCAGGGAAAGGTCTTCCTGAGTATCCGAGGTTTCTTCTTGATTGTCTTAACTTGAGACAAATATTAATATTGCAGGTGTGTACCGTGTGTACCACCACATGTGTCTTGCTCTAGTATTTTGTTATGAAAGCAAGAGTTGTTCCACCCAACAAGAAAAGTTATAACCATCAATTTTCAGTACAAATTTTGGAAACTTATCAAACATAGACAATTTGTGCATGCGTGTGTGTGTGTGTGTGTGTGTGTGTGTGTGTGTGTGTGTGTGAGCGCGCATGTGATAGTCTCACTTCAGGCTCTAGATGGCCTGAAACTTGCTATGAAGAACATGTTGACCTTAAACTCAAATAAATTACCCTGCTTCTGCTTCATAAGTGCTGGAATTAAAGACTTGTGCCACTATGTCCTGGTAGCATTTCCTTTGAGAAAAGACAATCCTCCTGAAATTAGTTCTATATGATTTTTAATGAAGTCCCTAAAACACCAAGTATTATTATATACAAAGGCACATAAGAAAAGAGATAGATCAATAAATCTGTGGTGCAAAGTGGTGAAAGCTAATATGATTGACCTTATTGGTCAGTTGGTCAATAAGGATGATACCTGCCTACAGTCTGGGGGGACCTCTTCAGTTCAGAATTCCCTGAACTCACAACTCTGTAAAAAATAATTTTTGTTATATTAATGTTCCTCATTATTCATCCTTTTTTAAACGGTTGCTTTGAGGGTTGTTTCGTTTGTCTGTTTGGTTCCATTGGTTGTTTGGTTTGGTGCTCTGAGGCACTTTCTTACTATGTAGCCCAGGCTGTCCTGGAATTCGAAATCCTCTGCCTCCAGGGTGGGTTCTGGGGCTGTAGGTGTGAAGCAGCATGTCTGTATGTCATCACGGCACTCTCTGACCTCTGTGTTCTGTGGTCTCTGCTCTTCCAATCTTCTTACCCCTCCTCACCTCTCCTGTTCCCTCTTGCTGTTCAGGAATGCAGTGAGCCTACTTTGGCCTACTCTGACTTTATAAAAATTATACTAATCTCAGCAGTTGGTAGTGGTGCATGCCTTTAATTCCAGCACTCAGGAGACAGAAGCAAGTAATCTCTGTAACTTCAAGGCTAGCCTGGTCTACAAAGTGAGTTCCAGGACAGCCAAGGCTACACAGATGAACCATGTCTTAAAAAACAAAACAAATAAACCAAAAAACCTTACTATGTTCTCTTCTGCAGTCACAGAAGGGCTTACCACAAACATGCTAAAGTGTGCTTCTCTCAGATAGGCACCTGGAGTAGCCTTGCCTCCCTTCCCTTCATTCCACTCATCAACATTTAAAAAGACACTGACTTGGACTGTAGCTTTGTTGGACAGGCAGAATTAAATGAAGATCATCCAGAATGGGAATTAGGTACGATGACCAAAGGATCCCCAAGTTACTACAGTCTCCAGGGTCATTAACTGACACTGGGTCCACAGGAGGTGGTGGTAGAGAGGCAAGTGAATCACGAATGAATTATTTTGATTTTATATAGACATTTGTCAGTTCGCATTTATAAGATGGAAACAAGTGATCTATGCAGCATTAAGTATTCTGCATTGGGTCCAACAGTTCAGCATTGCATTGAAGAGATAAATGTGGAAACTATCAAATCCATAATAAGGCAAAACCTGGTTTCCACCAATTTAATCTCTATTAAAAGCCTCATAAACCACATTTTGGTAAAAGGGACTAATATCTAACTCACAGCTATGCCCAGCTTATAACTCAATTGGCATATGTTTCTTCATATTCCTCTTTAAAAAGTCAATGGTTTATGAAATTATCCAAATATCTGAATTCCTCCCTAGCCAGAAAGTTACTGAATGCTAAAGAATTTAAATTGCATACATTCCACAATCTCCTCAGGCTCTCCTTCCCCCAATTGCAAGCTTTAGTTTTAAGAAAAGAAATACTTATAAAGCTCCATAGATTTTTGGCTCCATGTCCTGATTTTAATTCAAGCTGTTGAAAGGTGAAGCTTAAAAATAGCCAAATGCTAGTCTCCACATAGTCTCTGAACCTTCTTCATCCTTCTCTACTTCAGGAAGTGTTAACACGGAGGCCTTCCCTTCTGAAGCTCACTTGTGGGGTCTGGGGAAGGGAAGGTGCTGAGCTTCCAAGATGAAACTTTAGAAGGATGTTCTTTCCTGAAGTCTTTCATAACCCATCTTGGGCACAGATGCTGACCTCAGATATTAGTCTTAGGGTCAAAGGTTCATTGAGGGCTCTGAAAGATCTTCAGCATGAACAATGTCAATTCTGTGATTCAGCTGACAGCCCTTTTTGTTGACTCTTATAGGGGTTTGAAAAGGATCAGAAGCAAGGCAAGTTCAACTCTGGCTTCCTAAGAGAGTCCCACTGCTCACTGTCTACCTTTAAACAGCCACCACCTTCCCACACTCCTCCTATGACATTTAGGAATCTCTGGGTCCATATTCTGTAGGTAGTAAAAATCAAAGTCAAGGTTATGGTAAGTGTGGATTTCTCTCAGATCTAGAGAAATCCCTAGATATCCCCTGTGTTTTTAGGCATTCTTGGCTGAAATCAGATGCCTGCTTGAAAGAATTTCTCCCATCCCTTCTAATGCTGAGAGTCCAGGTTTTAGCTTAGTCCCAAACAATTCTTGTAGTGAAAAAGTTAAACTTCTGTTCTAGCTAATTCGGTCTTCAGCACATTTGCTACTGTTTTTTAGAAGCCAGAGGCAATTTACAAGAGAACTTGTAAAACCATTTTGCCTGAACAAATTCTCCATCTGGTGATTCAGTGCACATGATCTCACATTTCTTGGAGGAAGAAACCAAATGGTCTTAGAAGGCTCTGTGTCAGTTCATACCTGCCAAAGCACCTTGCTCTGCTCCCTGTACCAGATACTGTAGAGTTATACTGAATGTACCATTCCCCATTGAACACCATTTTGGATCGCCATTTCCCACAAACCAACTTGGAGCACAATTGCCCACTACCTCTGTGCTTCTGGTGGGCTTAGGTCAGTGAATCTTGGAGTCAGGGAACCAACAGTAGACCTGACCAGCTATCATTAGAGGAAATTTGAAGACACACAAAGCTGATAGGGTGAGGACACTTGTTATTCGAAAGAACTGCACATGAAACAATATTTTTCACCAGTTGTTCTGTGGTGCCTAAGAACCAGAACCATTCTAAGCTATCCCGTGTGCACTGCCTCTTCTAGGACAAATAAAGATGTATGGTAGGTCACTGATGGGTCAATATTGGTTGGTAACTAGAAGCTGCAATATTTTCTGAATTTCCAGAACATTCCTAAATCCTTTGCTTTCCCTTTCCCCTGGTCTTGGGGTCATCCTTGATGCTCTCCTGGCTTCCTGACATACTTGGGCTTGAGCCAAAGCCATATGTGCCATCCACTTAGGCCTGCTTTTCCTCACTCACTGTTTGTCTCATTTCTGCGTCTCTCCCCTTTTCCTGAGGTGCTGTCTACCCATCAAGCTTGGTTTGTTTTCTAGCCATCTTGTGCCTAAAAGGAAAGGGTGGCTCCTCTTTAGATACTGCCTTTCCAAGGCCACATTCTGCTTCTAACTAAGCTGGTTTCTTTGTGTTTTACTCTTTAATATATAATTTTCTGTTGATGACCCAAGGTGCTATTTGACTTTGGATCTTACCTTCTTTTTAAATCTACCTCCTACACTGCTGATGCTGGGAGAGAGTTTCTGTGCTAGACTCATATGGAAAGGGCCAGAGACAAGAGAAACTGACTGCATTATGCAAGGGCGTGATTTTCACAGGGCACAGAGAGATGGTAACGAAATGATACATGCAACTTTACTAAACAAAGTAGGTCAAGGCTAAATTGTACTCACTGTGCATCTATGTGTTCATTTGTGCACAAATACATATCTGGAATAGAGAACTCTATTTCTCAGTTTCTTTCTTTTGCAATATTGTTCATTTGTAGGGCATCCTAGACTTATTCTGACATCCTCCAGATGCGGATAGTCCCTTCTCTGAGCCACAGATAAATGACTCAATCCCTTGCCTCTTGCTCATTTTATCCCTCACACAGGGCACTGATATGAGGCTCAACATGATAGATTTGAGGCTTTCACTTAGGGGATCATAAAACAGTCATTTATTCATCGATTTACTTACACACTCACTCACTCAATCAATCATTTAACTGGTATTTATTGAGCAAAATCCTAATACATGGCAGGTATATTCAGTGCTCAGGGGACAGTGGTGACTAAAACACAGCTTTTGGACAGGTGCAACTTACTTATTAGAGGAATGTGTTGAGGGAAAATACGTGTGTTTTCATGGGCAGATGTTTCCATGAAGACAAATTGGGTGAAGAAAAGAGAAAGACGATGAAGAGAGAGTGTGTCCCAACTATTGATACAGGAAAAGCCTGCATTACTAACACATTGCTGAGTGAATAAAACATGATTGGGCCAAATGGGTCTCCAGAAGAAGAAACTCTTAGACAGGGGAACACATCAAAGATCTTCTTCCAGCAAAGGCATGCTTGATAAATCGAAGAAACATGGAGTCAAATCTATGTCCTATGTGTATCCATGGATCTTGTACTTTACAAAACAAAATGATGTACAACTATATGGTTGTTGTGCACACTATATACACCACTGTATGGTTGTGAGAACTTGTTGAACGCTTTTATTTTCCCTTTGTGTGCATTACCTGAAGCAGCGAACATGCACGCTTGGTTCACCCCCATACTCAGTACTTCATCAATATCTACTATATCATAAGTACATCATAAATAGTCATCAAATGCGTGAAGAGATGTCAAATAAACTGTCCTATAAAATGAGATAATGCTCATAAATCTTTTAGCTCCATGCCAGACATACACAGCACATTGCATTGATTTCAAGGACAATATATTACTGCTGATACAGGTGATGACGATGATAGAACCCAGGAGAAGCAGCACTTCTGCCTGGAGATGCACAGTCTGCTCTAGTCTGGGAGTCTGCATAGTTGGTTTGGCAAGAAGGTCATTTTAATGCTTGTGCTCTGTGTAACTACAGTGACAGCAGTAAATGCACCTGCAAAACCCGTTTTCTCTTAGTAATCACTGGGGAGAGGTACAGTGACCCATACAGACAGCAAAAGCCATGGATGCCCAGGCCCATTGTATGAAATGTGCTAGTGGCACATAAAGCACTTATATCCAGCATTACACTTTAAATCACATCTGTGCCACTTATAGCACTCAGTGTAATATAAATATTATAGAAGTTATTGTTATAATCTGAGTTGTTTGTGAAAAAAAAAGAAAAGAAAGCCTGTCAGTCAGCACAGATGCAGTTATTTTTAACATTTTATTTTTATTTTTAATCTATTATTATTATTATTATTATTATTATTATTATTATTATTATTATTTCATACAAGCGTGTGCACATTCCACCATTCCACAGTGAATGTGTGTCATTTAGAAGACAGCTTCAGGAGTCATCTCCCCGACCCCTGCCTGGTCTCCATAGTTTGGGGGACTGAGCTCAGGTCCTAGGGCTTGTTGAGCACCTTTTCCTGTTATATCTGTCGTCTCTTTAAACGTATTTTCAACTCAAGCTTTGTCAGTCCACAAATGTAGAAACCAAGGGCGTAGAAGGCCAGCTATAAGAATATATGGAGAAGACAGAACCATTCCTGTTTAACTTGGAAATTTTGCCTCTAACAAGGAGCAGCATTTCTAGAGAGAAAATGAATGTTCTAAAATCCAGGTGACTGTGCAGCTGAAGCGTCGGCAAAGGAGACATTAGACACCTAAGAAAGCTCCACTATTGGCCTAGGTAAAGAATTGTTAGGTGCTATGTTCAAGGTCCAACCCCCGAGAACTTGAGAAATATCACATCAAAGTAGTCTCAGTTTTAATAGGAGAAAGGTTATGAATCTTTCTGGATTGGATCACAAACAAGCCAACTACCTATTAAATGGCAGTTCAAGGAGTGCTCATGCAGAGGCTAGCTTACACACTCACCCATTATTTCATCCCACTGAAGTATATTTCTCAGACTCAGGCCAATCATTGCAAAGTGGAGGATGGAACCACCCATCCTTTGGGGTTCACTGAATCTTCAATTTATCTTCATGATCCCATAACTATTCTCTGAATTTATATTCTTGCCATGTTTTTAATACTTGTTGTAAACAGTTTCAACAAGATTTTTGGCTTGTTTGTTTTGTTTTGTTTTGTTTGAGATAGAGTCTTATAATAGAGCCTTGGCTACCCTGAAATTGACATGTACACCAGACTAGTCTCAAACTCATAGAGATTAACCTGCTTCTGCCTTCTGAGTGTTGTGACTAAAGATGTATTCTACCATGATTAGCTCAAGATTATCTTTTAATGTAGAAAGTCAGATGATTTTTTTTTAATATTAATGACCTCTGTAATAGCTTTGCATTGTTACTAAGATTCAAACTGCTTAGATTGATCTAGATCCAAGACACTAGAATATATCTCAGTGCCTAACAATGCTAACACAATAGATACTAATTAAATATGTATTGAATAATAAATCAATGTGCAATTTTTTAATAAAAAGTTTATAAAAGTGTTCTAACAGGTAAAGCTGCAGGAAATTCTTGTTTTAAATAAAACATTCAAAAGCATTTCCACTAGCAAAAGACACATAAATATATACAGTGGCAGAAGACCAATTGAATTGAAAAATCAGATGAAAAGAACTTGCTTTAAATAAAACATTCAAAAGCATTTCTACTAGCAAAAGACACATAAATATATACAAACAGTGGCAGAAGACCAATTGAATTGAACAACCAGATGAAAAGAACTTATTTTGACCCATTGTCTAGTAGAGAACCACAAGACCCTCCCTCTGGGTCAATCTAATTAAGTGTATCAGTTAAGGATTTTGATTACTGTGTGGCAAGGAAGTTCATGACATCTAAAAAATACAGAACTGAAGAGCATAACAAATATTAAAATCAACACTCAAAATTGTTCTGACAAGATGGAATTCTGAACAAATGCCAATAAAATGAAATTTAATAGTGATAAATACAATGTCCTGCATAAAAGTTCAAGTAATTAATTGAACAAGTACAGGAAGGAGGCAGTTGGCTTGGCAAAAATCCACATGCAAAAAAAAAAAAAGATCTTGAGGATTTAGCTGACCACAGCTTTAATAAGACCCACCAGGATGAGGCAGCTGCTTTAAGAAATCCCATTCATAGCTGGCATTAGTATAAGCCCTTTTCTGTATTACAGCCAGTTAGAATCTCTCTAAACTCTGTAGATGAAATCACATCTGGAATATTTTGTTTAGTCCTGGCTGCTGTATTTTAAGGGGACACTTAATCCAGAGGAAGAAAACTAAGAAAGGTAAAGAATACAAAACAGGTCATGCTTGAAAGACTCGAAATCCCCAAATACTAGTGTTTTAAATTCTGCAAGATATCAAGAGAGATACATATATATATATATCTTGGAGCTCAGTCAAACTTGGAACAAGGCTATAAGCAGGTAGTAAATACACTCTGAGAACAAATGTTTGAATCCAGTGACATAAGAGGAGAAAGAAACTGTTATTCTACACAGGGAAAGTATCTGTAGCTGGAGTGGCCTGACTGTAATGTGAATGAAGGAATGCGTGAACCATTTCCAAGGAAGGTTGTAGAAGGAACATTAGAGCAAACCTTTACATTAGAAAAAGTTGGAGACCCTTAGCAACGCAGTGATCTGTGTTTCCTCCTTTTATACACTCAGCATCATGCTTCTCCTCCCCCTCCCAATTAACGGTCCACAATGATCCAAGATCCAAATCCATAGTCAGCTGTTCTCTGCATCTGCAACTGGGGTCCCTAAGAGTAACTCATTTTCTACAGAACTTGACTTCCTGTTTCCAAATACAGTGAGATCATTTCAGGAAACTAGTAAAAGGGAAAAAAAAACAAAACAACAAAAAAAAAACCAGGCTCCTTTGGCACTATTTATAGCTTTTCAGATACTAACTAATTAATGTATTGGTGTATGGTGAAGGGGTGGGTGCCTGTGTTATGATGGCCAGGTAGAGGTCAGAGAACCAAATTTTAGGTTCTCTCCTTTCTCTGTGAGCTCAAAATTTGGACTTAGTTGTCAAGCTTGTATGACAAGCACCTTTGCCTGCTGAGACAATGCTTCTCTGCCCCACTAATACACAAATCTTAAAAACTCAAGATAGGAAAAGTGAAAGATGTTAGGGTTTTTGTATAGCCTCAACATTCAGATGTCTTTAGAACTCAATACTATAATCTTTCTGGAGGATGGCAGGGATCAAGACCTAGCTGGTGAAGGTTAGGACTATACCGCCATCAGCAAGTCTTTACCTAGGATTGGGGGAGAGGAAGATGTGGAACACGGGAAGGGGAAGGAAGATAATGAGGGAAAGAGTGCTTACTGAAGACAGGATGGGTTTCATGAATAATCTGTCACTAATGCAAGCTAATCCCCCAGATGAAGTCTCCCCTTCACATTAACTGCAGTGTAACATAACAGTCATTTCATAGCAGTCATAAATTTCCGAGTATAGGAGTTTTAGACAATAAAGCCAAAGCTAGATATCTTCATTAAAAACTATTTAGTTAGAATTGGGCTAAATAAGGTTTGGGACCCAGGAACATTTAAAAATATCACTCTTAGTTTCACCCTATTTCTGCCATTGGAGTTAGTAACTCAACCACAAATGACATATCACTTGTTCAGACAGAGGCTGCAGTGAATTCTGATGAAATGTCCCATTTTTTTTTGAAGAGCAGAGTGACGTACTAAGTCTGCTGTACTTGTTTCTCTGTGTAGCCTGTGTGTTTACTGGAATTGCCCATTGATAGTAGAAACACCAAATATATTTTCTGCTTGGTGGAGAAAAAAAAAAAAAAAAAACACCAAAAGGTTGGTGTAATAGTTCATTCAACTGGATCTTCCCACCTTTCCCAAACTTTCCATCCATCTCTCCCTCATCCGGGAAGGTAACTGGTAGTGACCTCTGAATTCTTAAAGTGCTCATAGCCCCACTTCAATATGTTTTATGCATGGCACAGTTTTTCTAGTTAATTCTGAATTTGTCCATTACTGTCCATTATTTCATGAATTCTAATTGGTATATATTGAAAACCTGGAGCCAATTATTAGAGAAATGCTGTAATATCAGGGAGATAGAGAAACAAACCACAGCCACGTTTCACCCTCCAACTCCTCTGGCCTGTCTCCAGAAAATCCTGATTTCAAATCTCTCTCTTTAGTACACCAAGGAAGTGCCTGAGAAAGCTGCAATTTCTCATATATAATTTTCTCCTATATATGTTTCTCATATGTATTTTTATGCCTTTTACATGATCCTTGTGATGTGAAAGGGGTCCTCCTTCCATGTTAACTCAAGATGATTTTCTTTCTTTTTTTAAAAATTCCAAATTAAGCTACATATAAAAATAGCAGCATATGTGGACCTTCTAACGTGGACCACAAAACATTTTATACACAAATAAACATTTAGAAAAAAAGGTTTCAAAGACATAAATATGACATGGTGGTAAAGCAGCCAATCACTTCTGTTCAGGTTTTATCTCAAAAGTCCTTTTCTGGTCCTCTCCCCTTCAAATAAGTGTTTGAGAGTTGTGTATTTTATTTTATGTGTATGGATGTTCATGTTTGACACCTGTGGAGGGTAGAGGACATTAGATAATCTAGAGTTGAGTTACAAATGGTTGTGAGGGACCATGTCAGTGCTGAAAGGGAATCTGGGTCCTTCACAAGAGCAGCAAGTCCTTTTAATCCCTGAGCTGTCTCTCCAGGCAGCACTTCATTTCTTTTTCATCACATTTCCCTCACAGAATGTGCATGCCCTCGCCTCAGTGCCAATGGTGAATAGAACCAGCCGAGATCTTATGCTTCACACTGGTAGTAAAGACAATGGTTCTGAAATAGTTACTCTATATTATATATTCAGTGTATATTACCCAGGACACGGACATTGTGGGGGTTTTATTCAAGTTCTAAGAAGAAAACCATAGAACAATCAAAATAATACTCTAACAGGACAATGTCTTAGGGTGCTAGAGGAGGGTGGCAGCAATTCTAGAGTCACAGAGCAGTTTATCTTCCTGTGGTATCCTTTGGACTGGGTACTCACTCATCCAGTCTCCCAAGAGTTGTACATAAAATACTCCAAAATTTGTAAGTCAGATACCAATCCAAGTTTATCTTATTCTCAAAGAGTAGCATGTGTCAAAAATCCAAGATCCAAGCTTTTAATCCATTATCTGAGTTTTAGAACTCTTGAAGTCTCTTCTCCATATCTTGACATATAGTGGAAAGCAGGTTGTATCACTTCGACCTAGAGGCGTGGCCTTTGGGCCTTGAGGCCCCACCCAGGGTATGGGGTGTGGTCAGGCAGGTTTAAGACCCTGTGCATGCCAGCTCTCTTCTTGGTCGCTTTCTCATGCTCTTGGTGGAAGGAAGGACCCACATCTGCCCCATGGAAAAGTTCAGCTTTCCAGCAACTACACAACTGTTTAATCCTTTTTGTCAGTGTTCTCCTATAAGCCCTTAATAAATATCAATAATCAGTTACGAGTGATTATTACCAACTACATCTGTTGCCCAACATGGCCTACTAGTTATTATTTGATATATCTTTTAAAAAATCCAGCCTTAGTTTTATCAATATTATAAAAATATTATCATTGTAATCATTTGGGTGTCCAGTTCTATAAAGGTGATAGAAGAGGAATCACTTTCCAGGAACATTAGTAAATAATGACCTAGGCCCTGCTCTTCACTGTGACTGACCATGTCATGAGAGTCTTGCACTTTACTGTGACTAACAGTGTCATGATTGCCCTGCTTATCACTGTGACCGCCCATGTCATGAGTGTCCTCTTCACTGTGACTGCCCATGTCATGAGGGTCTTGCTCTTTACTTGACTGACCATGTCATAAAGGTCCTGCTTATCACTGTGACTGCCCATGTCATGAGTGTCCTCTTCACTGTGACCGCCCATGTCATGAGGGTCCTGCTTATCATGTTACTGCCCATGTCATGAGTGTCCTCTTCACTGTGACTGCTCATGTCATGTGTGTCCTGCTCTTTGATGTGCCTTCCTCATGCCATTTCTCAAGCTCACATGTGTACATGGATTTGTCCCTGAATAGTCAATTTTGTTCCAAGAATATGTATGTCTTCTTTTTAGGAATATAAAGCTATTTTGTTTCAAAGCCTACACATTTTTAATATGTACCTGACAAATCCAATTATTGACTTACATGTCTTGAAGTTACTTAGCATTTATAGATTCTGATACTTTCACTCCCATATAATTTTATAATATTTGTCAGGGTTTTCAGAACTCAAAGTAAAATTTTAAGTTCTTAGATTATTGTTTCTGGATATTTTATCTATAATGAGTTAGTTGTTTTATTCTCCTATGTTGTTAGAATGTGTTATAATTTACTTTTACTTTAAATCTATTATTTGTTGAAATTATATCAGCCAATTTATATTGTTGTTAATATAATACACAAATGAGTTTTCCAATATATTTTCAATAAAATTCTGTTTTATTTTCCTGTCTTATAGCAAGGTGAATTGTATATGATCAAAGAATGTTAATTTGGGGCAAATATTGCATCATGAAAGCTAGTTGAATTCTTTCATTAAAACAGTATCATGAATTTCCTTTACTCTATTTAGTTTTCTGTGAAGAGCCTTGGAGCTTTGTCTTCTAAAATCTTTCTTTTCATGTTGGTCTCTACCCTGTTACTGAAGAGCTGAAATTGGGAATAGTAGACCCTGGGAATACTTTCTAATTTAATGTGAATTCATCTATTTTTTTCCTTTGAATATGTCTTCTATAGATTTTTATTACTTACCACATGCCAAATTAAAGCAAAATTCTATAGGTTTGGGGAGATGATTTTTTTAATTCACTGGTAGGTATTTCATTTAATCAAATTATATAGTTTATAAAATCCAATGAGTTTTCACTGTTAAAATAATTTAATTATACAATATCTGTTATTGAACCATTCATGAACTCCTTTAATCAATCAATTCTTACCACATGAATTTATTCTATTATATAAGCTTAACATTACATATGTATTTTTCTATCGTATGAACAAATCAATAAGAGATATTCGTGTTTTGCAATCATCATCATCATATTTGTTTATTTCATGTTTATAAACTTATGAGTAAAAATTTGCCTTTTAGATCAAATGTTCCTTTCTTTCTTTCTTTCTTTCTTTCTTTCTTTCTTTCTTTCTTTCTTTCTTTCTTTCTTTCTTTCTTTCTTTCTTTCTTTCTTTCTTCCTTCCTTCCTTCCTTCCTTCCTTTCTTTCTTTCTGCTGTTTACTAAAGCAACAGTTATATATCCAAAGCAACATATTTCTTGAAAGTCCCTCTAAATAATATTCCATTGCATTACTGTGATATTATGCACATGTGCTTATAAAAATATATCATACAATAAAATGCTATTTTACTCATAAAAAGATACTATAAAGCTGAGCTGATGTCTTGTAAACATCAGAATCTATGCAAATCAGTGATAAAGGGGCCTAATTGAAACATAAAAATTATGAACACATAATTCTCAGAAGAACAAAGAACAAAAAGAAATGGTGATAACTGAAGACAAAGGTGTTCAAATTCATTAGTAATAAAGCAAGTGAAAACTGAAAAAAGAATGCACTATCACTTTACAGCCCGAGACTTGCAAACAGTAGAGTTACATCTTTGAAGGAGGCTTTTGTATTTCCTGAGAGATTTTTTTTAGGCTTGCATTCTGTCAGCTAGTAGTGCATTGCAGTGAAACTCCATGAAGATACATGTTCTGGGATGCTAACATGGAAGACTACAGTGAGGAGCATTGTGTAGTGGATTTTCACTACACAATTCTGTGCAGCAGGTAGCCAGTGGGCACACATACACAAAGCAAGGGGAGTACATTTTTAAATCCCCGAAGATGAAAGGACATAAGGAGTGACAGAACACATAAAAAGAAAGCATATATACACAAAGTACCACATAATGCTCTGTTAAATGGAATTTCAAGCTCATATATTAAATATATTCAAGTAATTATGGAGTATGAGGAATTGAAATAAAGACAAAAAAAGAGTAGTCCTGTACTTTACCTACATTTTAACATCTATTGAGATATAAACTTGTAAAACAACTCAGGACTCTTGTGAATCTTGAGAGTACCACGAGCTGAGCTTTATGTTTAACTGAAACTTCTGCAATTTAGACCTAAAAAAAATTATTATGCATACCTTTCTTAGACAACAGGAACTTCAGCAACTGACTGGGAGATGAAGGAGGCCTGACCCATGGTAATGAGCTCAACTGCAGCCCTGTCTCTTTTCTCTATGCCTCAGTTCTCTGTTCTATCTCTATGACACTGGTATTTCTTCTTTCCTACAGAGCCAACCAGCATTGTGTACAATTCTTACTCAGTTACTCCTTCCAAAACACTATCTCAGACTGACATTTCAGGGATTGAAGGGAATTTACAGATATGGTTAGCAAATGCTATAGGCAGCATACTTTAGTCACTGTAGATCTGATTGCCTATGAGTATTTTCATTTTGTGACAAATATGCTATTTATAATAGAGTTTCAAAAAGGTATTCCAGTTACAAACTTGTTCATTTGTGAGCAGTGTCCTAAAAGATAGTTTGTACAGTGATATTTGATCAATGTAAACATTCTAGGTTTCATTTCTATTCCTTGGCTTTTTTAATGATTCATTAGTTTTTATTCCATGTGCACGTATGTCTGTATGAGCGTGTCAGATCCCCTAGAACTAGAGTTACAGACAGCTGTGAGCTGTTATGTGAGCGCTGTGAATTAAACCTGTGTTCTCTGGAAGAACAGACAGTGTTCCTAACCACTGAGCGTCTCTCCGGCCCCTCTTTGCCTTGTCTTTATAAGTTTCTTTCATGTACCTTCCTTTCCTCTTCTTCCCCTTTGCTCTTTCTTTTTCTGATCCTTTTCCTTTCTCTTCCCCACGTCTTCACACCCTTCACTGAACTTCTCTTTCATTATGTAACTTAAAGATCAAAGATTAAAAGAAACAAAATGAGAGGAAGGTTAGCAAACTTCTCCAATTTAGCAATGGACTTCTTTGGTGCTAAGTGTCGCATTCAAGCTGAAATCTGATTAGAAAGGTATTTGCATCCATCTTTTTCTGTAATGCAATGAACACTAAGGTTTAAAACAGGATACTGAGCACTTTTGGATTATAGAAATAATAAAACCATGTCATGAGCTCCTTAAAGTCCAGCAAGTCATTTAAAGATACCCACCATGTAATTTCAGCTCTGTTGACATTGGTGGCATAGTCTGTCCTGCACCAGGGTGACATATTGCAAAGGTGACTGACTGCAAATGATTTACTTTTTCTGCTGCCCAATTCATGTTCGTGAAAATGAATAAATGTTTATTTATATATTTTATTTTATTTTCAGAAAGGTAACACAGTGTTCACTGACTTATACCTCTGCCTCCATTCTTTGCACCAAAAGAGATGCTATCATGTTAATATCCATCTGCATGCTCACTTCATCGCCTTCTCTGGGGAGAGCTTCAAGTAGACTAACGCAAAGAGAAGCTGAAAAATCTTCTCCTCAGAACATTCAAAGCATAACCATCTTCTGTTACAATGTGGTTTCTTGATTCCGGATGGCCAGAGGCCCAGACCCACAGACTCACAGCCCCAGACCCCTTAGTCACCCACTGCTGCTCAGGCCCACAGAAATGATTCAGACGCTTATATTAAGTTCATGCAGTTTGGCCTATGGCTCAGGCACTTTGCTAGCTAGCTCTTACATCTTAAATCAACCCATTCTCATTAATCTGTCTGCCACATGGCCCGTGGCTCACCTGTGTTCCTTACATGTTGCATCTTTGGGCTTCCGGCTCAGTCTGTCTCAGACTCAGCCCTTCCTTTCCTACCTATTCTGATTCCCTCGCCTACTTCTTCTATGGTGGCTGTCATGGGCCAAAACAGCCCCTTTCTTTAAAGATTGATATTCACAACGTACAGAAAGACATTCCCACATCAATCTTCTAATTAGGAGTTCTCAGAACCAGCTCTTTTACAAGCCACTTTTGAAGAATCTCCTTCAGTAATTGTGGGTAATATTCAATAACAATGCCTCCACCTTGTTAACCTAGACCATGACTCCAGGACCCTAGATCAAGCTTTATCTTCCCAATAAGCGGCCGGCATTCCTGCAGGTCAAGTTCATTCTTGTCTATTTATTCTTTGTTAGTCTATTCTTATCTAACAACCTTCTCAAAAGCTTGTCTGCTTGCCCTTTTTCCCTTCCTTCCTTCCTCCCTTCTTTATTTCTTTTTTCCTTTAAATAAAGCAAACAAGGCAGTTGTTTCAATGCTGAATTGCCCTTTGATAGAGTATTATTATAGTATGTGGTATTCACCTAATTCCTGGCATTATTCTCTGATGATTTTATGAGTTTATTTCATATACTTGTAAGGGCAGCAAATTTATTAATGATTGCTTCTTCCTTTAGACAAATGAAAAACTAGTGCCTAAGGAAGAGCAGAGAAACTGGAGGTATTGGAAAAATACTATTTAATGCGTAATAAACAATCTTGTGTGTTCATTGCCTTAGTCATTATAATATTGGATCCAGGATAAATATCTATCTTACAGATTTGAAAATCCAGCAAATGTTTGCACTGGCTCCTGAGAACCTCGGGACATCATGGTGATAGTGATGATGTGGTGAGGATGGTGATAATGTTGATGATGGTGATGATGATGATAGTGATGATGATAATGGATCTACTTATATATTGCTACTCTTAGTTCACATCATAGATGTGATCTGTTCTTGTTGCCTACAACCAGGCTTGTCAGTAAGTCCTTAGCCTCCAGCCAAGGTTGTCAGTAGGTCTTCAGGAAGCCTCACTGTGCAAAGAGGCTGACTCCTTTAGTCTGACAGCACCATGGGGCCAGTTCTCCCTCCCTGGACTTCTTTACAGCACTATTGTAAGCAACATACTAACCCCATTGCTTCAAAGATTCCCCTGGAATGATCATTAGCATGTACTCAAAGTTTATCAAGATAATATGTTCTCAGGTTTTCACTAAATGTTTGTGAACTACTATTTCTCAAAGTTGATTTGTTTTGTCTCAGTGTATACCACGTGCTGTAGTTTAATGTGTTTTTAGGACTTCTCTTTTTTTGCATTATCCCATTGCTCCACATTTTAATTATCAAGTGTCCCATAGTAAATTTTCTGTGAAATTCCTGTTTGGTTCCTTCTCTGGTGAAGACATTTCTAAAATATATACAGCTATGCTTAGTAGTAGTTTGTTACTGTCTGTATAATTCAGACTCAGACATTTAAAATACAAGACCATCTCCACAGTCAACTTCAGACATTCTAGCCATCTCAGGAGGAAATATATCTTTCCGGGATTTCTTTTACTTTTTGGAGGCCCACCACCCAGCTCCCAATTAAATACACAGCAACTTATTCTTACTTATGAATGCCCAGCTTTAGCTTGGCTTGTTTCCAGCCAGCTTTTCTAACTTAATTATAAAATTTCTCTTTAACTACATTTTGCCTCTGGGCTTTTCTCTCTTTTGTATTCTGTATATTTTTCTTTCCTTTCTACTTGATGGCTGGCTGTGTGGCTGTGTGGCTGTGTGGCTGGGTGGCTGGGTGGCTGGGTGGCTGTGTGGCGTGTGGCTGGGTGGCTGTGTGGCTGTGTGGCTGGGTGGCTGGGTGGCTGTGTGGCTGGGTGGCTGGGTGGCTGGGTGGCTGGGTGGCTGGGTGGCTGGGTGGCTGGGTGGCTGGGTGGCTGGGTGGCTGGGTGGCTGGCCCTTAATGGTTTCCTCTTCTTTTCTCATTCAGATCCTTCTCTCTTCTCTAAAGTATAGATTTCTCCTTCTATTTATTCTCTTTGCTTGACAGCCCTGCCTATGCCTCTCCTGCCTAGCTACTTGCTGTTCAGCTCTTTGTTATACCAGTTACGTGTTTTAGACAGGAACAGAAACATAGCTTTACAGAGTTAAATAAATGCATCATAAAGAATGCAACACATCTTTGCATTGTAAAAAAATATTCTATAGCATACATGAATATAACACATTTTAAGCTAATGTTCCACAACACCTACCATTGAGCCATCCATGTCATATGTTACACAAATGAAGGAAACTCAGAGCCAGATCTCAGGGAAAAGCTGGGATATCAAAGAGAGGAAACACCACAGTGAAATCTCACCCAGCTGTCTTCCTGCTTCCTCAGCCTCATTCCTTCTGGCTTCTACTGCCTGAATCTGTCTTTCTATGCCTGCCTTAAATACCATCTTTGCCCAGTTATTTCACATCCAGGTTAAGATTAAAGTCATGGCACCACCACTGCCTGCCTGGAAGCCTGGAACTCCTTCTGTAAACTAAAATGATCTCAAACTCAGATTTGCTGGAATTAAAGGCATAGGTCACCTCTCCCGGATTTTCCCTGTGCTGGGATTAAAGGTGTGAGTTACAGCTCTCTGATCTAGACTGACTGTGGGTAGATCCCTCTGATATCTCAAACTGGTTTTTATTAAATTTAAAACATATCCCCATAGTTGTATGCCTTCCCCTCCCCCTGAAGAAACCACTGTTCTGCTCTATTTTCAATAGACAACACTTCCCATTTGCCCTTCAGATGAATGGAAAGATGTATGTATAGTTTAGCAACTGGTTTCTTTGTATATATCTTTAAGACCTCTCCATTTGGTAGCTTGCATTAGTAACCCATTTTTTTTATTGCACAATAATATTCCATTGAATGAACATCCCATTTTATTTCTCAGTAAATTGATGATGTTTTTATTATTTCCAATTTTCTAATATGAAGAGTAATACTATATCAACATTCATTTCTAAGTTTCCATGTGAATAAGTTTGTACTTCTCCTGGGTAAATGCAGTACCTGGGAAGAACTGCTGCAGGATCACATGGTGAGACTGCTTAAGGTTTTACCCTCCCAATGGCGTATGACTTCTGGTTTCTCACAGATTTAACCCCTTTTACTATTACTTGTTTTATTAGTCTAGCCATCCTAATTAATGTGAAGTGGAATCTCATTGTAGACTTGAATCTTATTAAAGTCTCCCCAATGGTTAATGATGTTGGACATCTTTTCATATGCTTGTTTCCCACCTGCCAATGTCCCTATAAGAAATAGCCCTCTATTACAGTAGTTCTCTACTTGTGAATTGTGATCCCTTGGAGTTGAATGACTCCTTCACAGGGGACACCAAGACTATGTGGAAGCACAAATACTTACATTACTACTCATTCACAACAGTAGTAAAAATACAGTTAAGAAGTGTCAATGGAAGTCATTTTGTGGTTGGGTCACCACAGCATGAAGAACTGTATTAAAGGGTCACAGCATTACATAGGTTGAGAACCGCTGAGACTCTGGAGAGATGGCTCAGTGGCTAAGAGCATGTACGGCAATTACAGAATATCTAAGTTTGGTTCCCAGCACCCACATTGGGCACCTGACAACCATCTCTAAGGAGGTCCAATGCCCTCAGCCCTCATCTGGCCTCTGAAGACACATGTGCATGTATAAGACAATGTAAAGACACAATCAAAAAAAAAAAAAAAAAAAACAACCACTTTAAAAAATTTGGACTCATTTTTCATTTCTTGTTTATTATTAAATTGTGAAGGTTATTTTAAAATCATGTGTGTGTGTTCAAGTTCTTATTCTGTGAAATATCACTTTTGATGCATAACTTTTATTATTTTGGTGTTTAATTCTCTTATGTTTTAGTGACGTATCTAAACCTCCCTTGACTAGTCCAAGGGCATGAAGATGTACTATATAACCCATCTAAGAGTTTTGTATTTTTGGTGCTTACAATAAATCTTTAACCTCATCAAGTCAATTTTTGGTGAATTTTAAGTGAACCATTAATAAAGTATGAGCAAGAGTCCAGCATTCTCCTTCTTTCCTTCCTCCCTCCCTCCCTCCCTCCCTCCTTACCTCCCTTCCTTCCTCCCTTCCTTCCTCCCATTTTTTTTCCCTTTTTGAATATTGGTATCAAGTTTCTTAGCATCATTTTAAATTTCTTCTGTTTATTTCTTTTTATGTGTGTGCATGTTTTGTCTCCTAATATATCTGTATACCACATGCATGCTTGGTGCTCACATAGGCCCAAGAGGGCATCAATCAAATGGAACTGCAGCTACTTCATAGGTGGTAGAAACCAAGCTCAGGCCTTCTGGAAAAACAGTCAATACTCTCAGCTGCTAGTCCATTTTGCCAAGCCTCAACCTTCAGTTTTGAAAGATGATTTTGCTAGATGTAAGATTTTTATTGATGCTTTGGTTTCTGTGAGCCCGTTATATTATCCCTCTGCATTCTGGGATCCATTCCGCCCATAGACAACACATGCTAATTTTGTTGAGGTCCTTTGTAAGTGATGCAGCATTTCTAATTGTTTTCATGATTTTTACCTTGGCTGATTTTCTCTCTTTTTACTTGATGTGTTTGTGAATCTCTTTATGTTTATGTTACTTAGAACTTAGCAAATTTCCATATGTTCACATTATTCTTTGTCAGTACACAGGCGGAGTTCAGCCATCGTAGCTTCTGAAATGTCTGCTCATTTCCCTTTCTACTTCTCTTCTGCTGCTTCATTACATGCTGTGCTAAGCTGTAGTCCACATTTCCTGAAGGCCTCTCCATTTTTTCTTCATCCTTTCCCACGTTAGTTTCCTGCTGTCATAGTTTACATCAATATGTCATTAATGTCACCTACTCACTCTTCTGTCAGTCCAAATGCATTGCAGCATCTGTACAGTACATCTCTTCATTTCCTCCCTTTGAAAGAATCACTGCTCTTCATGGACTCTTCTGTGAGCACAACTTGTTCCATGAGCATCTTCACACTGATCGCCCCACTGCTTCCTTTTTTCAAGACTTTGACATCTGGTCTTGGAGGCAGCCATAACTGGTTGCATCAGCTGCCAGCATATAGATCACACTTTTTTATTTCTTAGTATGACAACTGTTTGTTGTTGAAAACTGCCTATTTAGGTTTTGTGCTATAGTCCCTAAAAACTGTCTCTGTAGTTGGGTGCTTTTTACTGTTTACTCTTTTGGTTCTTTGGGGTCCTGCCACCCAGCTCCCATATAAATGCACACGGAGTCTTACACTTTCCTATGAATGCCTGGCTTTAGCTTGGCTTATTTCTATCCAGCTTTTCTTAACTTATCTCTTAAATTATCCCTTCTACATTTTACTTATGGACTTTTATCTTTCTCTATTCTATATATCTTTCTTTACTTGTCACGCTATGACTGGCTGTGTGCCTGGGTGGCTGGTCCCTTAGGCCTTTCTCCTTCTCTCAACCCTCCATTTTCCCTCCCAGATTTCTCCTCCTATTTATTCTCTCTGCCTACCAGCAGCACCTATTCTTTCTCCTGTCTTGCTATGGGCTCTGCTCTTATTGGACCAATCAGGTGTTTTAGACAGGCAAAGTAACAGTTTCACAGGATCAAACAAATGCATCATATCTTTGCATCATTAAACAAATGTTCCACAGCATAAATAAATATAACACCTTTTAAAATAATATTCCACAACATGCCTTTCTCTAGGACTGGTTTTAGTATCTGCTCAGTGAAGTACTGAATTATTTAGTCTGTTTTCTTCCATCAAGTGTTTTGTCGCTGAGCCTCATCCTCAGGTACTCACACTCACGAGCAGGAATGTACATATACATAAATACACATGCATGTGCTCACGCGTGCGCACACACACACACACACACACACATACATACACACACACCAAGAAATTTTGGTAGGTAGATAATATAGTTCCTTCTATTTTTTTTTTTTCAGAAGTCCTTACTGCCTTATTCCTGATTAATGTCCACATTACCCATTTTCCCCATTATTTCCTTCAGATCACCCATAGCCTGCCATTTCCGTTTCTATTGCCCATTGCCAGCCTTACGAAATTTTATTTATCAGTTACTGCAGGGTACGTCCGCACACATGAAGGTTTGGAACTAGGAGCTACAGATGAGAGAGAATACGACATTTCTTACCTCACTCACTATGATCTATTTTAGTTCCATTTATTTACCTGCAAGTTTAATGATTTAGATTTAATTTATTTCCCTGATGGTCACAAAAGAATTCAGTTTCTTGAGATGGGAGAAGCCTTCTGTTTTTATAGCTTGTTTATTATGATTATTATGATTAATATTTTGTTTTTCTCAACAAAATCTAGACAGAACACTGAACTATTGGGGCAGGGCAAACATAATTTTTTCCTTTATTGACAGAGGCCCTCGTTCCAGGATGAAGAACCCCATGAGGAGGACGGAGGAAGTAAGAGATACTCAGAGTTTACTGAGCCTGCCTTTGTCCACGCAGAACTACAAACTGAAGAAAGTGAGCCAGGGTTCAGCATTCCGAAACCTGCCCAAGAAGATTCTTTATAATACAAGTTAGCTGTGACTCAGCAAAGAATCCTACTTTTCAACGAGAATGACTGGAATTCAACTTCATCACAGGAAACAGCAGGAGGAAATGCCAAACCATGCTCCTTCCAGAAAGCAGTCCCATCATGCTCCACAGAGAAAAAGCCCGTGTTCATAGCTGTGGTTTGGAGGGAAATGTCTCTCTCCTCTAGCCAAGAGTGGGGACCGCGATTCTTAAATTTCAGTAGCTGCCCCAAGCAGGTGTTTCCTTGCAGAGCATTCCCTGTGGGAAGTTCTCTAGTTACTTTGTGTCTTTTGATATCTCTTCTAATTTTACTGAGGAGTAGGCCACCACAGCCCTCTGTAGTCATGATGGAAGTTGCTCTGCTAGCTCATTTTAATAATTTTTTGAATTGACAACCATTAAGAAGATGAACTAAGCACTGAGCTCCAGATATGGCCACAGATGCAACTGGGGGAGTTTGCCTTGTGATCCTTAGGGGATTAAAACAAGCTAATTTCTCCTCCTCCTCCTCCTCCTCCTCCTCCTCCTCCTCCTCCTCCTCCTCCTCCTCCTCCTCCTCCTCCCTGTTCTGTTTATCTCTTAAGGCAATCACATTATTCACTAGTTGATTATTTGGGGGCCATATTTTACAGCTTTATCTCAAGGACACCAAGGAAGAATTCACTGCCTAAGTTCTCCTTAAGTAAATACAGTTACAAACTAGGAAATTAAAACAAACAAAACAAAGCATAGCACTGGGTAGGAGATGGGGCATAACATTGGTATAATCAATGCCATTAACCACCATCAGGTCAGACTAAGCTATCCCAGAAGAAGTCTTTGCAAGCATGATCTTCTATTTGAAGATGGATGGCACATGGCAGTGAACAATTTCTAGACTTTCCTCACAGTTCCCCAATCTTCCCCCACATTCCTGAGTCACTCTAGCTAACCACTGTGGTCAGAAAAGAGCAGCCGTTAGGGTCTGCCTTCTCTCCAAATTGGCACATTCTTCATATACTTGTATCCCTGATATCTTAACCCAGGTGTGTCTTTCTCCTTGCTCAAAAAACATCAACCTCAGATTATATTCGTGTGATAGTTAGTTACACCCTCCCTGACTGGGAGTAGTCAGTTGCCCTTCAGTTCAATTATAAGAAATAGTAGCTCTTTTCTATGAAAGAAACAGTAGTCGAGCACAGTACATAAAAAACAAGGCCAATTCCTAGCATTGACAGCAGAGTAAACAAGTTAGACAAACACAAAGTACTTAGGCACTGACCTTCCAAGTCATCAGTCCTGGGAAGGACAACATTAGCTCAGATGGATGGCTTGCACAGGCCCATAGTATATGCATGTCTATCACAAAGTCTAAAATTCACAGCCTAATAATAGCCAAAATTAATTAATTTATTGACAAGTTAATGATCTAATTCCATAAATATTTGTCCAGTTTTGTCAAAAAAAAGAAAGAAAGAAAAGAAAAAGAAAAAAGGAGAAGAGGCAAGCTTTCTTTTTTTCTTTCTTAAGCTAAGCTCCATTTTCTAACAACTGGGGCTAAATCCAGCCTTATCTCTAACATATGTGAAGCCAGGACAAGAATAGGTCTAAAGGCCTATATGTTGTGTGTCTCATAGTTAAAAATCAAACCAACTTCACAAATTGTTGCCTTGAAAACCACACCTTCACAGGGTCCTAACGCCCACACCGTTCTCAGATTCTTAGGGGTTCCCTGCACAGTCTTGGTCTAGATGTTTGTCATGTAAAGCATTCCTTTCCCCTTTCCCTCCTTCCTCTGTCTCCTCTCCATTTTACTAGGTTGCATAAGGAGTCCTAATTTATTTATCCATACTAATCTCACCCCCTTTCAGTCCTTGAGAGTTGGGTAGTTCATTTGGAGCTACAGAGGGATATTTGGGATCTTCCTACCTACTGTGATTTCTGTGAGGAAACCATGGTTGTTTGGCTTCACAGAATCTAATACTAAGGAGAGTAGGCTTGTCCATGATCTCCTAAAGCATGAATGAGGTAAAGTTTTCTCTCCCATGCCAAGGGAAGTGGTTCTGAATGCTGCTGGCTCTAGTCACACAGGAAGTATTGTTTCTGCATTGCTAGTCACACTCAGGAGTACCGATTCCAGCAGGACTCTGAGTTTGTTCCATTAAAAAGTTAGCATCAGTAAGGTAATTCTAGTGTTTTTTTTTTTTTCTTCCCAGTGAGATGTACAAGGAGTCATATAGAATTGGAATTCAACCTACTTTTCTATGTAGTTTTTATTTCACTTTGTTTATTTGTGAAAAGTCATCCTGTGTACATTAGACTTGACTAAAAAATCCTACTTCCCTTACCATTCCCAATTCCAAGTAACTTCCATTAAGAGTTTTATTTCATTTTAATGAGCTGCAGCAATTATAACTTTTTAAATAAAATTCTCCAAATATAAAGTCTGAGTTATTAACAATGTTTTGTCTTTACTTCATTGTTCAAGGCTTTTTATAGTGGATTCTGTTTAAACTTTTGTTAATATCGCAGCAGTTGTGAGTCATAGATTAATACTGAAAAGTTTTTTTAAGAGTACAATATTTGCACATTGCAAATATTGATGAACTTTTGTGTTTCCTGGCTTTGTGACCAAGTAGTAGCTACATTGAGTAAACTGAGAGAACATCATTTATTACCTCTGGATTTCATTCTTTGGGTAAGGAAGTATGCTTGGTAGGCTGAGAATGCTTGGGAATAGAGGGCGAAGAGGGCTAGTCATCATAAACACAGAGGGACATTCCATGATTAGAATGCTCATCCACAGTGGAGAAACAAAGAGGGTCAGTGGATTGAGTTGTCAGTTAGCTTGGGTCTATGCTATGCTGAGAAATGAGAATGAAGGAGGTCAGTTCTCCCTGGGGCAAATGGGGAAATAAGATATCATTTTGAATGTCAGTTCTTCTGCGGCTTAATTATGGAGTACTTCCTATGTGTCTAGCATTCACAGGAATTGCGCTTTATACCATAAAATTGCGCTTTATACCATATTTAGGGGGAAAAAAATCAGAGCTGATGCAGACCCTGGTTGATGAGAGCTGGTTTATGAAGGAAATTGAATCTAGGGCTTGAAAGTTAAATAAAATTTAATGAGATAGAAGGGAGATAAAGAAGTAATACAAATGGATGAAGCGACTGAAATAAGAATGAGCACTAGTAAGCAGCTTGAGGATGGGATGCAATTGACTGGCTAATCCACCTTTAGCACAGGGTGTGGACAGAAGTCGTTTGAAACTTACCATTCCTGAGAGCAGCACATTTCCACTAGATAAGACAGTAGCATCCGAATTCATAAGAGAGTAACAGGGGGTGCTCTGGAAAGGGAATGCTACCAAAATGTCTGGAGATGCACCAATTAATCCAGTTCTGTTCATTCAAGGCTTTTCTGGACACTGATCTAGTGCAGGAAATGGAAAAGAGTTAAGTGCTTTCAAAACAGTCAGGTGGGTATAACGAATGTAACAGCTGCGAAAAAAGAACACATTTATATGCTTTTTGAGGACCAAAGACTTTGGGAGCCAAGGCCAGTGATAATCAAGCGCAGGTGATTAGAAACCAAGGAATGTGATTTCCTACCTAATCCCAGGTTGAGCTAACTTGAACTCAATGGATACCAAGAGAAACAACAGTAGATCAATAAACCTTGACCCCGTGTATCCATTTACATCTCTTGTATAGACTTTCTGGTTTGATCTTCCTGTCTGTGCAATGCCCAGATGATTCAGCTCCCCTGGGACAAAAGCTCAGTCCCAGTCCCTTATCTGAGTGTATAACTGGGATGTTGAGTCCTCAAACAACACAGGGAAACTCTCACCCCTATTACACTTTAGTAAACCAATGTTAACTTTATGGGAGAGTTTTGAATCCTTCAGTTCCCGTGGAAGTCCTGAGGTCCTGAGGGCCACTGTGTTCCTTTGTTGTTCCTTTGCCTTGGCTCATTGTCTACCAATATTTGAGTCTTTAGGTCTTGAACAGTTAAAATTGTGGCTTCTGGTTTTTAGGTTACGCCTTTGCAAACAACCCATCTTGCTCAAGAAGAGGAAAATATTAGCTGGTATGTTTTCACAGCCAGGTCTAGATCATAGATGACACTCTTGCTATCAGTCTTAAATTCCACTAATAACATTTTGTTACTATTTTTAAAATCAGGATTAGACTTGCTATTCTATACAAGTTTCTGAGCTGCTAATGTTTCCTAAGTTCAGTCATACCATTTATACAGGGGCTTTCGAAGTACCTTGTTAAATGTACATAAAGGAGTGTGCCTGCTTGTATGCAGCTCAATGTCACAATTACAAGACATTCTATTTTCCACAAAGAGGAAAAGAACCTTCAGAGTGCAGAAAGAATTCCTCTCCAGGAAAAGACGTGTGCCTCATATTCTGCTCATTCTTCCTCCCAAACCTGACCCAGGAAAACTGCTTTGCATGGAAAGATAGAAATTGAGGGACATTGTGGAGCTTTCGCCTCTGGAGAGCTATCTGTCTACTGTGTGTGCATGAAGCAGCCTGTACTAAGTGCTTATTAGCAGAAAGGACTACTTGATTATGGATCATATTTCCATGGGAATTCTGTAGAAGGGGACCTAGCTAATAATTGCCAGGGGCACCTTTCCCCAGATGGTTGTATACACAAACTGTTTCTCTGGAATCCCATTTTTAAATTGGTTAAAAATCAATTCATTAACCATTTGTCCAGAATGAAAATTACCAGAAATCTACTTGAAAAGGATTTTTCTTTTTGAAGTTGAGAAGTTATATGCCCTGAATAGAGTTAATTGGATCAGTCATATTTGGAATAAATTCAACACAGGGTCTAAAATTTAGTTTTTGTTTCCAGAAGTCATCAAACTGTGGTGAAGCTGTCTCCTGAGCTGGGAATATTTGTCTTTTTTTTCCCCCCTCACTAAACTAGTATTTTGATGAATTAAAGTTATAACTCTTATGAACATGAATTTGGCTGAGTAATGCCAATAATTTGGCCTATTTTAAATACCTGTTTCTCATAAAGAACTAACTGTATTCCAAAAAGATATCTACTTTTTCAGTTTCTTGAATTTGTCATCTGATATTTCTGATCTGGGGACAAGATGTGGAAAGACAGCTTCTCAGCTGGACAAGTATAGTGCTAACAAATAATTAACCTGCAAGATATAAAACCCTCAAACTTATACATTATTCTTAACTAGGGCATGGTGGGATCCTAACTGAAAGGCTGGGCCAAGATAACTACTGTGAGTTTGAGGCCAGAGCTCCACATCAAATTCCGATCTCAAAGCATCTGACCACTAAAAGAGATGCCTCAAATATTTCTGACCCAAGAGTACTTTTGTGTAGGAACATTTGAGTGAGTACCTTCACAAGGCACAGGCTTTGGTAAATGTTGAGTCTGAGTGAGGATTTCCTTAATAAGATTGAATGTCTAAATGAGTAAAGGGTGTGGTGGGGCTCTGGGTCAAGGAAATACAAGAGGAAGGGTTAGTGAAGGCCTTGGGCAATGAGTTTCACTTATTTTCTGCTTTTGCCCAAAGCTGGTTCTGCAATTAGGCTCATGATGTTCTTCACAAAGGCCACTTCTTATCACCAGGGCTCATGTGAACCAGAATCCTGATATTCCTCACAGAGGCTTTTTGATTTGAAGCAGAAGCAACAGTGGGATGTGGGCCAGATCTCCATTTCCCTGCACTCATGAGACGTTTTCCTCAAGGCTGCAGGGGCAGCTCATGAATAGCTGGGAGCAAAATTTGGCCCATTTAAAATATTATTCCATTGTCCACTATAATGATGGTAATAACCCTGTAATGACTGCATACAGCTAGTCCCTGTATAAAAGACACAGTGAGTCACACTCCTTGCCTGTCCTTAGTGAATTTCAAGAAGGTTTCCATCCCCGTCCCAAGGCAGCCACTGTTGAAAAAGTAGATGATCGCTTTCTTCCTGACATTCTGGCCTCTGGCCATGAATATTGAGAGCTGTTATCCTCCGAGGCTACTCATTTCCGTCTTCAATGCCTTTAATGCTTACAGTAAGTAGACTACCTTGTAACCCAAGTGACCCTAAGTAATGTTGGCTGCCCATTCCATAAAGTATTCCTTAAGGAAGGTCAGATTCAATACCTAATATTGATGTAAGAGGTTCAGCTAATTCCACTGAATATAGATATCCGTCTTCAGATTTTTTTTTTACATATATACAGAGATTTGCATTCACTCATCATAACTTTTCTGGCATCTGCCAGCCACATCTCAATTGTTAGGTTTTTTTTTTTCTTTTATTTTTTGAACATCCTGCTTTTTAAAAGAATTCACAAGCCATCTTAATTGACCATCTTAATTTTTAAATAAATATAGGAATGATTTGTAAGACAATATAAAATACTAGTTTTCTTAAATAGGACAAATGTGAGAGAAATAATGGAAAGAGAAGGGATGGAAGGCACATGAATGACACAGGAGGAAGACAGCTGACCTCAGACCTGGGGATGTTAAGATGAAATGGATGCTGCTCTGCGATACAGTGGTTTCTAAAATATATGAAGTAGTAAGAGATGCAACACAGCTATGTACAAGTTCATTGTCCTTATTTAGATTTCGGAGGCAAGCTGACTTGACCCAGTGTTTCTCAACGTCATGAGGCTGGGAACACCATTCTGAAGTGGTTTTATTTATTCAGTAATGTCTCCATGCAGAGTTCTGTTGTTAGCTTGCCCTCAAATTTATACACATGAATACTGCCCTGTGTCCTTCCCTCCATCCATTCTCTTAGGTGTCTGAAACTAAAATATTTGCAAAGTAACTGCTTTAAAACACACAGTACAAGAAAAGTCCTGAATTCCTGAAAGCTTCTCACCAATTCAAGAACAAAGACAATTTCAGCTTGAGCATCAGTCAAGGTATCTCAGACCACAAATGGTCCTAGAGTGATGCAATTTCACAGCATTAATGTGCCTGATGTTTCTCTCTAACTTAGGCTGTCTAATAATCTGTCCTGGCCTGTTGAGTTTGGAGTAGCTTTCCTTGTGCAGAAGGGACATTTGATTGTAGGAAGGACTGATTTCCAGACAGGCCAAGGCACCATGCAGGCCTTTCTTAGTCTCATTGTCTTGCTGGCCCATAGCATTCTTTTGGTGGAGAAACGGTACATAGTTAGTAGTCATCCAATGAATTCTGTGCTCTCAATTTCCTGATATTTCATTTTTTACTGAGTTATTTTCTAAAAGCACACGTGGTAACAATATGGCATGCCCTGTGTAAGAAGTATCTAGCACCATGCAAAACATCTATCAGCGCCAATACTTCATTTTGCCACAAACTTCAGCAATGTCCAAAAGTGTGATGGGACTCAAGAGACACAATTTGACAGGATTTTTTAAGAATCAATTTTCAATTATGGTACTTTTACACAATAGAGTACTACTTATAAGGAAAAATGATATCCTGAAGTTTGCAGGCAAATGGATAGATTTGGAGAATATCATTCTGAATGAGGTGACACAGGCCCAGAAAGATAGACATGGTATGTACTTACTCACAAGTGGATTTTAGACATAAAGCAAAAAATATCCAATCTACAAACCACAGCCCCCAAACAGCTAGGTAACATGGGGAACCTAAGAGAATCATCCAGGGATCCCCCTGGGAAGGAGAATTAGACAAGATCTCCTGAGTAAATTGGGATTATAACAGGGAGCGAGCAAGGAGAGGTGGGAACAAATCATGAAAGATGGAGATGGTTGAGTGAGAGGAGCAACAGAGAGGAAGAAAAAAAGAGATGGATATCTTGATAGAGGAGGCCACTGTGGGATTAGAAAGAAACCTGATGCTAAGGAAACCTCCAAGAACCCACAAGATGTCCTGGGCTAGGAACCCAACCAATAATGGCGAGGCTGCCTAAACAGAACTTCCCCTATAATCAACTGAATAACCACCCTAATTGTCGTTATAGAATCTTCACCCAGCAATGAATAGAGACAGAAGCAGAAATCCACAGATAAGCACCAGATCAAGCTCCAGATCTAGTTGAAGAGAGAGAGAGAAGAGAGAGTATATGAGCAAAGGGATCAGGATCATGAGGAGGAGACACACAGAGACAACTGACCTGAGCTATTAGGAGCTCACTGACTCTGAAATAATTGCTGAGGAATCTTCATGGAAAGGAACTAAACCCTCCAAAGGTAGGGGAGTGTGGGCAGTTTGTTCCTGGTACATGAGCCCATCTCCTACAGAGGAACACCTAACTCAGCCTTGATACTGGGATGAGGGGATCAGACCTACCTCAACTGGAAATGCCAGACAGAACTGACTCACCTTGGGACTTCTTGCCCTCCTTAGGGAATGGGTGAGGGATATGGTGGTGGGAAGGCTAAGGGAGAACTGGGAGGGTATGGGAGGGACTGGAAGGAGGGAAGGGAGCAGGAGCAGGGGTAGATATTAAAAAAATAACTTTTTAAATAAAAAAAATCAATTTTCTATTTTTCATTAAATAAATTTTAATTATGTATTTATTTGTGTGTGGATATTCACCATTACACGTTAGTAGAGGTGAGGGGACAATTTGTGAGAGTTTGCTTTCTTCTTCTTCTTCTTCTTCTTCTTCCTCCTCCTCCTCCTCCTCCTCCTCCTCCTCGTCAGCATCGGTGGTGTCTTTCTCCTGTTCCTACCCCTCCCCTCCCCTCCCTCTCCCCCCCCCTCCTTCTCCTCTATAGATCCCAAGGATTGAACTCAAGGCCTCTGCTTTGGTGGGAAGTGCCTGAAGCCAGAGTTTTTCTGTGCTACCTAGACCCTCTTCAGTATGGACAAATGGCCCCCACCAGCTGTCCTGCAGCCACTTATAAAATAATTACTCAAAGACTTATGTTAATTACAAACTGTAAGTCAACCCATTTCAATAAATGTATCAATTGCCACATGGTCAGTGGCCTTCTGGTACTTTTACATTTTGCTTCCTGGGCAGCTAGGTGGCATCTGCTCTGACGCCACCTTTCTCTCTCTCTCTCTCTCTCTCTCTCTCTCTCTCTCTCTCTCTCTCTCTCTCTGATTCCCTGCCTGGCTGTCTCCTGTCTTGTAATAGGGCAGAATTGCTTCTTCATTAACTGATGGTAGCAACACATATTCACAAGGTACAGAAAGACCATCCCACAGCAAACACCTCTATCCCCTGAGCAACCTTGTACTTCCCAGGATTGTTTGGATGCTTTCAGGGCCTCCATGTTCTGGATACATTAGTAAGCTACCTTTCTGCTCACCTAGAGTTACTCTCGTTAATAAAAGAATGATTCCACAGAAAAGGGATTCTAAAATTATCCTCTAACTCATAAATGCAAGTTGGCTTTTTCAGACTGCAGATAAATTTCTTAAGCATTAAGCTTACTTTATCAAGCATTACACCTGACATCCTCTCATAAATGCTGCATGCATTTTAACTTATTTTAATATAGTATGGGATAGTTTATGACATTCTCATGAAGTTACTGAAGGTGAATATTCTCAGCTGAATGTTAGTGGTAGGAATGCTAACCATGCTTCCAAATTTCACTCAGCTAGGACATTGTCAGCTAAGGTTCTGTCTGAGTTTATATCTTGGTAATTTCCAAGCACTGGGTTTATGTTGAACCCAGTCATGCAGTCATTGTATTAATTCTAAAGAAGTTCAATTATACTTTGACAAAGCTGCAATCTGAAATAATTCATACGTGCCTCGTGTGTCAGAATCACAGGCTGCTTTGGTGGACTGGTTTTAGAAGGTGGCAGAGTACATTGCTTCAGGGGTCATGAATGTTAGTTGGAGCCCACCTTTCATGGATATTGCACTGTAAAGATATGAAAAATAAAGCAATTGCAAATGTAGGAGCTGAGATGGCCACGTTTTATAAAGGCCTACCTTGACTTAGTCCAACAATCCAGGCTTTTGCATCAGTACTGGATAGGTACAAATACTCTTCTCAAATGCAGACCAATCAACTCAAATAAATGCCAAGTCAGGTAGAGGGAGGTCTGTGGCCATGGGCGTTCATTCCCCTCAGTCTAAATGCAGATTGCTTCACAAAAAGAAAAGACAGAAATTAAGACATTGGCACAGTGGCTACTCTGCTTGAAAGACACATGACATGTTCTAAAATGAGTTGACATGGACAACTTGGTGATTCTGAGTTAACATGGCTCAAAGAGATTTAAGTGATGATGCCAGCATGTTTAAAAGAGAATCTGGAAAAAAATTTAAAAGAAATAAAAGACTATCACATTCCACTTTGTTAGTATAAAAGCAGTGCCAATTACCATGTTGCTGAGCAGTGACTGAGTGCCAGGCTGCTCCTAGTGCCTCCCATTAATTACACCAGTTAATGCTCACAAAAATTTGAGAGGACAAGGATTAGGCTAAAGTAGGTGCATGAAATATAAGTCAATGTCCAAAATAAACTCAATCATCAAAATCAATAATATTTATTAGAATATTTTTAAGTTAAAATAAATGCAAAGAACTATTCTGAACATATTAACAGAATTTTAATATATAGGCTCTAGTTCTTATTTTGCAACTACTCATTGAAAAAGAGGAGTGATAATTTTCATTTTTTTAATGAAAATAGGCTTTTTTTCACTACAACATATTTTAATTATGGTTTTGTCCTCCCTCAACTCTCTACCTACCTAAATTAACACCATTTCTTTCTCTCTTTCAATATATTATGAAAAGACATCTAAAAAATAATAAATTAAAAAGATAAAATCAAAACAAACAAAACAATCTAACAGAAAAAAGCATCAGAAATAAACAGACACAGAAATACACGCATTGACATACACAGCATCCCATAAAAGCACAACACTAGAAATCATTATATATGCAAATACACATACACATGCATATATACACACATATATTTATACATAGACATTGGAAATCATTATATATGCATATACACATACATATATACATAAATATATTTATACATATACATATGCAGCATATACCTCTACTCAAAGACTTACATATATGCATATACATCATATACATATACACATATCCATATACATCATACACACATACATATATTCACATACATCTGTGGAAAATGAATAAATAAAATAATAAAAATGATGCTTAGACAAAGCATTATGACAAGAAACCTTCAAAAATGCCATTGAATTCATTTTGTGTAGACCATCTACTTTGGGGCATGGAAAATATTAAGAGTAGTCTGTATATTCAGTGAGATTCCAGTAGAGGAAAACCAATATTTCCTTTGCAAGATTCTAGGTCAGGGATGAGGACTTGTGTCCAGTTGCCTTCTCAGGGCTGGGAGTCTCTGAAGATGGATATGTATGTCAGTCCTTCTGTGTTTTGGAGAACTTTGTCTTTCTGCTTTCTCTGTTCCCCTTAGCTTTTTATAATCTTTCTACTTCCTTTAACTTAGGGTGCCCTAACGTCTGAGAGGAGGCATTTCATGTAGACATTGCATTTAGAACAGAGTATTCCAAGGTCACCTACTCTCTATTGTGGGGCTGTTGTGTTTCCATTAATGTCAAGAGGAAATTTATGATAATAGATAAGGAAGAGACTGATCTATAACTATAGCAAAATGTCTTTAAGAGTCATTTTATTTCTATATTTATTTAGCAGAAAAGTAGTATTTGGATTTTCTCTTGCTCCCAGGCATATCTAGTCTTAGGTGCTTGGCCACCTGAGCAATGCTGGATATGAGTCTTAAATCCAATTCTATAGTATTGGATACTCCCACAAGACTTGTGCCACTATTACAGCAATGCGTCTAGCAGGCAGGCCATAGTTGTAGATTGAAGAATTTGTGGCTAGGTTGGTGTGTATTTTTTTTCCTCTGTTAGTGTGCAAAGTAACTTCTAGTTCCAGTATCATAAACACTAATGAGTAAATGAAGGCTCTTCCTACCTAGACTTCCTTTTCTTCAATGCATTGAGTAGATGTTGCCATCAGCAATAGGGCCCAGGGTGGTTTAAATAAGAACCCTATAGGTTCATGCACCTGAATACTAAGTCAACAGAGGATGGGACTGGGACTACCTGAAAAGAATCTCTCTCTCTCTCTCTCTCTCTCTCTCTCTCTCTCTCTCTCTCTCTCTCTCTCTGTGTGTGTGTGTGTGTGTGTGTGTGTGTCTGTAAATCATGATTTAGAGGTCTCAGTTACTGTCCCAGCACCTGTCTTTATGTCTTTATGCTGTCATGTTTCCCACCACAATGATAATAGACTAAACCCCTGAAACTGTAAGCAAGCCTTCTTTGCCTTCTTTCATAAGAGTTGCCTTAGTCATGATGATGATGTCTCTTTACAGCAATAGTTCAGTGACTAAGACAAGACAGAGCCTTACCATCAGTTTTGTAAGTAACCAAAACCCTTGGCAATAGCCAGGCTTGTTTGGGGGTGTCCATGGATCCTGTTGGCTAACAACCCATTCCCACAACTAGAGGTTTCATTTGATTGTGAGAGATGTCTAGTTGGGGCTTTGTCTCCCCGTTATTTGCTGGTTCCAATTTTGATTTCTCTCATTTATTTACATATTTCAAGAAGTCTCTACTATATTAGGTTTCCATATGATTCCTCGGTGTCCTTTGATTTTATTTGTTCTTCCCTGTCTTCCTTCCCTTAGCCTTCTTTCTTTTCCCTGTCTTCACCCCCATCGATCCACACCTGTCTATTGTAATTCCCCTTCTTAGGGAGATCCATCTCTTCCTTCTAGTCCATTACTCTGCATATAACCTCTGTGGTATTATGGACTGTAGCCTGCTTATTAAAGACTTAACAACTAATATCCACATATAAGTGAATACAAACCGTCTTTGGAGGGGTTTGAGTTACCTCACTCAAGATAACTTTTTTCCTAGCTTCGTTCATTCACTTGTAAATTTTATGACTTAATTGTTTAAATAGTTAAGTCATATTCCTTTGTGTAAATGTATCACGTTTTTCTTTTTCTTTATTTTCATCCTTTGGCATACATATAAACTGTTTATAGATATAGCGGCAATGAACAGGGTTAAACAAATATCTTTGCAGGTATAGGTATATTTTGTGTATATACCCATAGCTGTATAGCTGGATCTTGAGGTAAATCTATTCTCAGTTTTCTGAGGAGACATAACACTGAGGAATGATAATTTTCAACCAGTTACTTTATTAAGTGTTTAACAGTCCACCTTGTAATTTCATCAGGCTGGCCTAGGAACAGGCTGGGTGGTGTCAGGCTTCAGTGTTGAAATAATTTTTCATCGTAGAAATTTGACTAACTTCTTTATTATCTACTTGGCTCAGATTTTTGGAGAATGTTTTCTAAATGTGTATGGGGCATCTGATTTGTTTTTTGCTTCAGGCTGGAATGTGACCTGACTCTGAAGATGGGTGTTGTGAGTTCCAGACAGGTTGCTGAGAGTGTGTAAGCTAAAGAAAAGCAGAGCCAAGTTTGGGAATCAAGTATTTTGACACAAATCACCTTCACTGGACATTCATCATCCCACAGAGGAAGGCCTACAGATTTGTTGTTGCAAACAGAAGCATCTTCATTGTATAAGCAGTTCTGTGAGACCTCATGCACATCCTCTTAATTCTTGTTGTTATGTGAATGCCCGCCAATAAGAGGGCTTTATTTTGATTTTCCTCCAACCAGCAGGTTGTTCTGTTTGCTGACAACCTAAATCATCTCATGTTGATTCAAAGGTTTTCTGATCATTATTATCAAGAGTTTGAAGCATACTTTCTGATTTACATACAGTATCATAGGATGGGAGCACACAGCTAAGACAATTCCTTTCTACTCTGGCCACTGCAAGCATTTTATGTATAGGAAAAAAGTCACTCTTCTTGGAAATACATTCTAGGACTCAGCACTGGAAGAAAATCCAAACGCAAAGATGAAAATGCTGTTAAAATGCTGAGCCCAAAAGAATTTGGCATAAATAAGACATGAAGTTAGCTGACATGAGATATTACATTTATTCCATTGTTGGTGAGGACAAGCCTGGGCTTCTATTGTCGCAGGTGAAAAGTGTCTTGGAATTCTGCTCTGGTGCTTGTTAGATAAGGGGATGCCTCAGTCAGAATAACCTGAATAAGATTTATACACATCACTGAAATAGACTCGTGTTACAGTCTGTCCTTGCTCTCCGGGATTAACAGTGCTCAGGCAGCAAGAGAGACAGTTCTGAGACTGTGTAGCAGAAAACAGAATTTCTGAATCTTCCCTTAGACCATTCACAACTAAAGTTAAGTCCTGGGACGGAGACTTATCTCATTTGTGGTAAATTTCTATTTTAAAAAACATTGAAAATAAATTTTGGGGGGGACATGGCTCAGAGAGAGAGAAAGAAGGGGAGGGAGGGAGGGATGAGGCAGGGAGGAGGGTAATGAGATGGGATGATCTGAGAGGAGTTAGAGGGAGAAAAATTATTAAATATCAAAATACATTATGTGCATTTTTTAGATAAATTAAATGTATAAAACAAACCAGAGGTTTGATACTGTTTCTACAAAGTGAGATGCTTTACAGAAAAACAAAACCACAAACAAAATTCCCTAGAATCAGATATTGGCCCTTTGTGTGCTGTTTCAAATACACAGAATGGCCACACATGAGAGGAGGTAAGGCCTTTTCTGGAAAGCTGAAATTCAACCCACTTTTTGTGTGTTTACACTGCATAGGGAGCCTTGCTTGCATGCTCTCACTTGGGGACAATTCAGCTCTAGCCTGTACTCCTAGGGACTGAGACATTTTCAAGTCCCTTTATGATCCGTGCAGAAATGATCTCTTCTTCTGAGCCATCAAATGTAGTGTGTGGGTTCAATGGCTGCCTTCCAGTGAGCTGAAAAGCTCTCATAACTTGGCATACTCTCTTTCCCTAGGCCCTTCAGTAATGGCATTTCACTTAATACAATATGCCCCTAACTGGGTTTTAGTGATTTCAAATGAATTTAGTCTCCTTATCGATATCCACTACTCGATAGTGTGTTCAGTCTTCAGTGTGCGGTGCCAATAAATCTCACAAGAGTGTTGCGCCCCCCCCCCCCAATTGTCTGACGTCTTGCAACAAAAGCAAACTTGGGCAGCAGAAAAGGAGGCTCTTAAAATCCTTTATATATCATACATGTAAATATCAATAACTTCTGGAAGTTGGCAAGGATTTGGCCATGTTCCTGAATGTTAGAGTACTAGGACACCGGGAAGCTTGGGCTGGAGGTTTGAAAGAGTGTGTCACCATGTCAGTCTGGAAAGATGATTGGTGAACTCAGAACTGGAATTCCAGTAGTTCCGTTACAAACACAAGGGCACATCCTAGAAAGAAACAACCAGATCCTAAATGTAAAACACAAGCTGCAGCTGACAACAATGTTTGCCAAACTGGAACATGTGGGTTTTTCTGTTCAGTTTTCATTTCTTTTCACAACATTTTAGAAGCCTCCTCCTACCCAACCCTCTGAGTTGATTATATACTCACAAGCAGCTGCAAGAAAAAAACACATCAAAAGTATCTATGGTTCTAGGGGGGTGTCTCAGTGAGGAATACTGGGGTATACACAATACAACCTGATTCTGATTACCAGGAACTGTGAGGAGATAGGCAAGTATGACCACCACCTGTGATCCCAGCACTGGGAAGGTAGATCTTGGATCTCCTGGCAAGCTGGCTAGCTTGAACAGCCTCACCAGAAGGCTTCTAGTCCTCCACAGCACATGCACATGCATGTGCTCCCACTAGTGAACATGCACATGCAGTGTACACTTGTCACTCTCTCACACATACACACTGCCAATGGAAATGTTGAAAACGCCATGTACCCCTCCCCCAGTTTGCCCCAATGATAGCATTTTTGAATTCGTCACACTATGAAAACAAGGATTTTAATTTTAATTTGGTCAAGAGATAAATTTCCTATTAATACATGCACGTCTTATCTTTTTTTTCAACATTTGTACCTCTTCTTGGTTCCTAAAAACTATTATCTCTCCCTTCATCTTTCTTTCTGTCTTAGGAACATTATCCTCCCAGAATTGTAAGATCTATCTTTTTAGTCAGTGAGTCTCTGATGGTTCATTCATGTTGTAGTGCAGATCATAAGTCTTTTCCATTTTATTGCTAACTAGCATTCCATGATATCAGATGTTTAGTACCTCACCTAATAAACAGCAGTAAGAGCCTGTGTAATGTAGGACTATTACAAATCAAAGTACAGTAAACATTGTGAAAATTGTGTGCAGATTCTGTATGAACATGCTTGTACCTGTATGAGCATGCTTGTACCTGTACGAACATGATTGTACCTGTATGGGACAAAGTACAAGAGTATAATTGCTGAATTACATGGCATTTAAAAAAGCGTCAACTATATTTCATGGTGGTGCTGCCCTTCTACAATCCTCCCATAGATATAACACAGTGGATGATGCAGTTTCTCTTCATTATTTCCTGTACCAGCTATTGTCATGTTTTTTTTTAAAAAAAATTATTATTATTGTGTGTGTGTGTGTATGTGTGTGAGAGATATAGAGAGAGGGGGTATACAGCCATGATGTATTTGTCACAGCTCAAATACAAAAGCTAGAGAAAAACTTGGTGAAATTGATTCTTTCCTATGCTATGTGAGCTTAGGGAATGGAACTCAGGTTGTTGGTCTGAAGTGAAGTGATTTTACCAGCTGAAAAATAGCCCTGGGCCTGTTTGTATAGTTTGTGGTATATCTCACAGTGCTTTACCTTGCATTGTTTCATGTGCATATCCTTTTTTGCCTGTTAATGAGATTATATTTTTTTCTTTTAATATTATGTTTTCAACAGTCTTCTGCACGATATAGTTTCTGGTCCAACCTAGCTCTGAAGACTGGACCTGCCCACAGCTGCTTAGCTCTTCCTAGCCTTGAGGTACAGACCAGCAGTCCCAAAGTTCCAAAGAAACACACAGAAGCTTATATTTAATTGCATGTGGTTTGGCTTATGGCTAAGGAATATTGCTCTTACAACTTAATCCATTTTTATTAAACTATGTCTTGCCATGTGGCTAGTGGCTTAGCCTGTCTTGCATTGGATCTTGCTTTCTTGGGTGTTAGCTCATGTCTCTCTCTCTGACTCTGCCCTCCTTCCCCTTCAACTATGCTCAAATTCCCTGCCTGCTTCTAAGATGCCTTGCCATAGGCCAAAGCAGTTCCTTTATTATCTAGTGATAATTCACCATGTACAGAAAAACATCAGTCTTCAATTGCAGAAAATTGTCATTTAGAGTTAAGTATTTTGTAGATGAGTTATGACCAGCTTCTACCAATTCTTCACCTTGATAGATTGTACCTTTGAACTGGGAACCAAAAGAAATCCTTCACCCAGATTGCTTATTTCATCACAGGAACAGGAACAGTGACTTAGACACACACACACACACACACACACACACACACACACACACACACACACACACACAAATTTACCAGGAACAGGATTATTTATTCTATAAACCTGATCTTATGAGTCTCACTTTAAGAGACAAAATTTGGAGTGTTGCTAATTTACTTGGTTTTAAAGGAGAATGACCTGGAAAAATGTCACCTAATTAAGAAGTCTTTTATGCAGTATTTTTGCAGTTAGTATCCCCTATATATGAGAACTGTTGAGAGTAATTAATGTGTTTGATAAGACATAGTTTCAAAAACCATTGTTTTCCAACAAAAAGAATTTTAAAAGTTTCAGAGTGTAAAAGTTAAAGGCAGTGTCAATGACAGATTTTTTAAAATACTCCAAATAATGGTTTACAGTGTGTATAAAATTTTAAATATGCATGAGAGAGAAAAAAAAGGGAGAAAAGGATAATGTCCTTAAAAAGAAATAGTTATTTATATAAATATATATATTCATGTAAAGATGTAAAATACAGAGTCTGCATTATGTCTATTATTGTGTTTTCTTTTAAGTTTATAACTGTTAATGAGCTAATTACAGAAAATCATTTGATTGTAAAGACTGATAAATTATACCAATATATATACTTTAAAGGTATCTTAACTTTGAAATTTGGGTCTAAGGATATATTGCTTTGGAAAAGAGGTTCTGCTTTTGTTTCCACAGAAGATGAGAACCTGTGGATTGCTTCCTGGATAATATGATTTAATCAAAGAAGATCCCCTGAAAAATCTCTGATAGGAAGAAATGGCCACATCATCTTCAAGGCTGCCAACTAAGATGATCCAGGCTCAGGACACCCATAAGATTGCTAGTGCTTCCAATTAACAGAAAGTAGTTTTTTGGAAGCTATACCTAAATTTCCCAAATATTGTTAAATTTTTGTTTCATTATAAGTGGTTAATGGTCAATAGTCTATCTCTTTCTAGGACAAAAGGGGGCTGTGATATAGAAATAATAAAAAAAGAAAGATTATTGAATCAACTTTGCTCCAAAAAACTTCTATTAATCTCAAAATACTTTACATTGGTATGAATTTTGATTTATCAATACAAATTTAAGGTTAATTTATTACACTAGATAGATAGATAGATAGATAGATAGATAGATAGATAGATAGATAGATAGATTTTTTGGTTAAGATACTATATGCAATTCCTTTAATATTGTAATATATAATTAAGAAATAAAGATCAATAGTTAATCATCTATAACAAGCAAATTTACAGTCATGTTAATTATATTTTTAGATATACAAATATATGTTTCCATTAGATAGGTAATCTTCAAATACTTCAAAGACCTATAGAAAAAAATCATTTAAAACATTTTAAGATCTTTGACTTTACAGTGAAACAGGTCTGCTCCTGGCAGTACAAATCTACTTCAAGAGGATCATGGGCATTGAAGAAACTCCACATGGAGTTTATATTTTTTGTGGCAAAGGTTGGCTACTGGACAAGAAATTGTTTTTACCTCAACTGCCAGAGAGTATACTATATAAAATTGACATGCAGGACCATAGAAAAATTACCTCTGACCTTTGGCAGATGAAGCCCAGATGATACTTCAGGTTCCTGCTTCACAGAGAAGATTGTCATTGACATTCTACAGGACATAGCAAGATTATGACTGACAAACTATGGCAAAATGGATCTTTCAAATTTCCTCCATCAAAAAAATCTGCCAGAGACAATAAGCCTATGAAAATGGATGCCCCAACATTACAAAGGAACTTTAGGTAATTGTACAGGTAGCCAGATATCATCTCTGTCATTTCTAGAATTTGGAAGTTGCATATACTTCCTGTTTACTTAGATAACATTATATCCTTTTGTGGTCTTTGAGATAGTTATAGTTTTCCTTAGTTATAGTAAAAGGTAAACTAGATGTAAAACTTTGGACTCACTGTATGTATTCCTGGCACTTAGCAGCCACATGGTAAACATGCTAGTCCAATAACATTACATGGTGCTGGCAGAATATGCTGCATATAGGGGGCATGATCCTAGGCATGGCTATGTAAATCTGTGCCCACCTGTTATCTGATAAGGAGATGCCATGTGAAAGCTGTTCTCTTTCCTTGTACTCACCTGGCAACTCCCCTGAATAAACTCTACTGTGGCAGCTGGTAGTGTCTATATATTCTCATATGCAAAACCAACATTCATAAGGATAAGATAGATGGTAGAACAGTTTCTTTAATTTTGTTAAATATAAATAGACTATATATTGTAACTGTAATTCTTGCTTGATAGCTGTTTTGTTATATGTAATTTTGCTATGTTGAAATTGAAACCGTCCTTTTTAATTAGACAGAAAGGGGGAAGTGATGTAGGATGTCTTTCTATGCACTGTGAATTATCATTGGTTAATAAAGGAACTATATTGTCCTATGGCACTCCAGCTTATAGTCTGGCAGGAAATCCAAGCATAGATAAAGGGGAGGGAGGGCAGAATCAAGAAAGACACAATCTAGTTGCCCAAGAACAGGTAAGATATAAACCATGTGGCAAAATAGAAATTAGTAGAAATGGGTTGAGTTAAGATGTGGGAGCTAGCTAGCAATATGCCTGAGCCATAGGCTAAACAGCATGTAATTAATATAAGCCTTTGTGTGATTATTTTGCTGGTCTGGATCTCTTGGGCTAATATGGGCCAGAAACTCCTGACTACAGTCAACACTTTCAAGTAAAAGTAAAGTAGGGAGATCACAGAGAATCAGGACTGGTTCCAGGGAAGCTCTGTTCTTGTGTCTAAAGCATTTGGGATCCAAAGAGAACACAATGTTTAGATAAATTGTACCATTGCCCATGTGCGTCATTGGTCAATCCTTAGAATTATATTTGTTCATTTAATCCTCATTACTCACATTTCTTACGTGTGATTGAAAATACTAACTATAGTTTTCCTTGACACCCACACTTCACCTATCATATGCAGTCTTTTGATTCTTCTTTGAACTCTCAGCTTTGTACATTCTCCATCTCATATTCATGGGTACATTGTCTATCCTAAAATGTGTGTTTGCCTCTTCCCAGGCAGTCTTCTTATTATTTTCTTTTAATTACTCTGCATTTTAATATGCACACATTTTGCTCTGAAACCCCAAACCAGGTCACATGACAAGATTCTATTCTATCCCTTCCACATTTTCTCCTTTATTCTTTATTACTACATGTGACCCAAAACAAACTAATTTGATATCTTCCTTATATTTCTTTTCCAAGATGCAAACAAATACTCATTATACTTTTATAAATATTTTAAATTTTTATAAAGAAAATTTTATTTTATGCATTGTTATAATCCATGCTTCTTTTTTCTGTAGTAGGGTTTCTCTGGGTCTCGGGCGGCCAGAGATCCGAGACCCAGAGACCTGCCGTGCCAGACCCCTCAGCTGCCCAGCCGCCCAGGTCCCCAAAAATAACTCAGAGGCTTATATTAAGTCCATGCTGTTTGGCCTATGGCTCAGGCACATTGCTAGCTAGCTCTTATATCTTAAATCAACCCATTTCTATTAATCTGCGGGCCACGTGGCGGCCCGTAGCTCACCCGTGTTCCTTACATGTTGCTCCTTCGGCGGCTTCCGCGCGGTCTGCCTCTAACTCCGCCCTGCTTCTCTTACCTAAGCTCTGATTTCTCCTCCTACCTATTCTACGTACCTGCCATGGCCCAAACCAGCTCCTTTATTTAGAGATACAGCACTCACAAATGCATTCCCACAATATATCATTTTACCTCCCTTATTTATCATAATCAGTCCTTCCTTTCTTCCCTCCCTCCCTCCCTCCTTCCTTCCTTCCTTCATTCCCTCCTTCCTTCCCTCCCCCCTCTTAGGTTTTTTGAGACAAGGTCTTACTCTTTAGTCAGATCTACTATGTCAAACTCACTGTGTATCACAGACTGGCCTTGAAATCAAAGCAATCTTCCTGCCTCAGTCTTCTAAATACTGGGATCTAGGCATAACCCATCAGTCGGTTTAATAGAGCTTTTCAGGGATTGCACAGCAATTCCTTCTGTTGTTTTAACCCTATTTTATCTGCCCATTCTTCTGTTGAACTTGGCTTTGTTTCTATTTCCTAAACACACAGCTATAACTGACAGCATCTCTCACCTTGGGCCTGAGAGGTTCGTATGACATAGCTGAGCCAATAGCTTACTCACCTTCTCCTTTTACTTTGAATCCCCATGCTCTCCATTTTCTCATTTCATCCCTGCATTAAAGCTTACACTTGGCAGTCCACTCAAGATGCTTATTTTTTCAAATTTTCAACTACTTTCTATGTATCTCATTTTAAAATTATACTGACACTGTTATATTTGGGAGGAATAGAAAGTTACATCTGAGTATACTTTGCCACAGTGAGCACTTGGATTAAAGGAAACTGGGAAGCCTTAGAAGCTACTTGGAATAATACTTTGGAATAATAGTGACTCTCCATTTTCACAATTTCTCTTCCTTAATCACAGGGGAGGGTTTTCTCTAAAAATCTCCTTCTCTAATAAAGTGAGTCTTCTAAAAGAAAGTTAATATTTTAAAATGATGAGAGCTTGTGCCTAAATTAATTTGTCAGGTAGACAGATCCTTAGTCCACTTCAGAAGCACAGTGAAGCCTAGAGGAAAAGAACACCAGGTGATTCTGATCAATTCTATAATCTGAAGCACTCTACTCATATTTGTCATTTGTGAATAGATGTCTGATTTCTATCAATTTTACTTGACCAGACTCATTTAAAGTTCCAGGACAGTCAAGTCCACATAGAGAAACTCTGTTTCTGAAAAAATATACATATTTTGTTCTCTCAAAAAACAAAATAAATAGCATACCTAGAGGTGTAGTTGTTCTATAAATATCCAACTCTTCACGAGTAGGCTTTGGAGACTATAATTTTCTGATATACTGTTCTTCAGAAGAAAACATGAATATAGCCAAGTTGGTTGGCAATGCAGATCAGATGCGGTGAATTTGTTTAGCATACCTGAGTTCTCTGTTTCCAGCATTATTTAGAACAGTTGTGTAGTGTATGCTTATAGTATCAGAATTTGAGTTGTAGAGGCAGGAGCATTGTAAGTTTCAGATCATCCCGTGATATCACTGTAGTTTGAGGTCAGCTGAAATATAGAAAACTGTATCTCATGAAATGCAAAGAAGGAAAAAAATGAAAAAAGAAAGGAAGAACGAGAGAAGAAAGCAGTATAAAGCAGTATGAATAAATAAGTATAAATAAATAAATAAATAAATAAATAAATAAATAAATAAATAAATATTCCCACCAAAATTACAGAGCCATTTTTCACAGAACTAGAAAAAAACACGCTAAAATTTATGTGGAAACAGAAACAACCAGAGTCAGTTAAGTGATTCTAAGTAGAAAGAACACTGTCAAAGGCATCGTATCGTATGACCTCAAAGTACTCTATGCAGCCATAGTGACAAAGACATCTAGATCAAAAAGAAGGTCACAGAAGATTCATAGGAAAACCAACACAGCCATGAAAAACTAATTTTCGACAAGGGTGTTAAAAATGCACTGAGAAATGTCAGTTTATTCAATAAATAGTGCTAGTAAAATTAGATATTTACTGCAACAGACTGAAATTAAATTTGTATTTTCCATTCTATACAATAAACAATTCCAACTGAATGAAAGACCTTAGTTTATAACAAGAAACGTTGGCATTGGTTAAGGAAGCATAAAGGTTATACTTCAAGTACAGGTTTAGGTAAGAATTCTAAAGAAACTCTCAATAGCATAGAAATTAGTTTTAAGAATTGGCAAATGTAATTACATTAAATTAAAAGAATTCTGTATAGCAAAAGATATTATCAACATACTTAATAGACAGACTGCATAATGGGAAATATTTGCCAGATACACTTTGGATAAAGTATGAAGTATCAAGAATACATAAAGAAAAATTTAAAATGATTTATATTTCTTTTTAAGAAAAAGAGAAAGTTAAACTTTCCTTTTATGAAAATCAAAACTTCCTATCAATAAATGGGTAAAAAATACTGACCAGGCAGTTCTCAAAGAAGGTCAAGGAGTCAATAAATGTCTTTAAAAATATTCAGCGTCCATATCCATTAGCAAATTAAATCCCCTTTGGGATTCCATTCCACCCCAGTCACAATGGATATCATCAAGAAAGCAAATAAAAACAAATGATGGCAACGATATGGGAAAAAAAGAAATATTTACTGATGTTGGAGTGTAAACTGACACATCCCTATGGAAAGCACTGTGAAAGCATCTTAGCAAGTAATAGGAAGCCTACCACAGCCCACCAGCTCCCTACCTGTACATAGATCCGGGATCATTCTACCACACTATAAAGACACTTGCACAGCAGCTGTTTTACTATTTTTATTTTTTAGTTAAATTTTTGTCATACAATACACTTTGATCATGTTGTTCACTCCTCCCGCTCTTCCCAGATTCTCTACCTTCCTACCCACTCGTTATGTTCCCTCACCCCTTAAAACAAAACTAAACTAAATCTAAAAAAGAAGGAAGGAAGGAGGGAGGGAGGGAGGGAGGGAGGGAGGGAGGGAGGGAGGGAGGAAGGAAGGAAGGGAAAGGAAGGAAGGGAGGAAGGAAGGAAGGAAGGAAGGAAGGAAGGAAGGAAGGAAGGGAAAGGAAGGAAGGAAGGAAGGAAGGAAGGAAGGAAGGAAGGAAGGAAGGAAGGAAGGAAGGAAGGAAGGAAGGAAGGAAGGAAGGAAGGGAAAGGAAGGAAGGAAGGGAAAGGAAGGAAGGAAGGAAGGGAAGGAAGGAAGGAAGGAAGGAAGAAAGGAAGGAAGGAAGGAAGGAAGGAAGAGAAAGGAAAGGAAAAAGGAAAGGAAAGGAACCCAAACCTGGAAAACAAACAAACAATAAAACAAGATTCCACAAGAACAGAAAACAAATTCCACTCTAGGGCAGGCCCCACCCCCAGGAGAAGGTGCCAATATCAAACAAACTCAATGCATTTCTGCCAACTCCTTCTTCCATTTTGCTTTATTTTGGCACATCTGTGTTTATTGCAGCTTTTTAAAAATTAATAACAAGGAAACAGAATCACTAAGGTATCTACCAAGAGGGGAGTGAATAATGAAAACACAGTATACATGCGATGTGGAATTTTATTCCTCTGTGAAGAAAAACATCATTTTCAGGAGAATGCATGTAATTGGAAAATATTACATCAAGTAAAGTAACCCAATTTCAAGAAGACAAATGTCACAAGTTGTCTCTCGTGTGTATATCCCTGTTTCTAAAGGTTAAACATGTGTATTTACATTTACATGGGAGTAAGCCAGGAAAATGGAAAGGGATTTGTGAGACAGACACATAGAGTCTTTAAGGACATCGGTGGGAAGGCCACAACATACATGAGGTGTATATAAGATATGAAACAGGAGGAAGAATGGCAGAAGAAGGGTATGGTGTGAGGGGGAAGGGCAGACAGAAGGATGGGAAGGAGGAAAGGTCATATTCTAACAGAACGTGTGTGCTTTCATGTTGTTATTACATTGTGTTATATATTTTGAATTGAAAATATAAAATTTAAATCATGTTCAAGAGAAGTTGGGCCATTTTATAGCTATCTGTGATGATACCCACCAGTAGGTCTGAACTGAACAGAGGGTAAGTCTGGGAAAATAAGCTTTGGCTTTGAATATATTAGGTATTGGTCAGTATTACAAAATGGACAGTTTGAGCATAGAAAAACCTCCACCGGAAACAAACTGCTCAGCAATGTGTTTAGCAACAGCTTCCTTTCTGTTGCTATGTATTAGGATTGACTTGTTACCAGTGATGAACTGAAAATCGCGTGTCTCCATACACAGAAGTATGGATGTGTATGTGCATGGGCCTGTGTGAGTGTGTGTGTATGATAGCTCTCTCTCATGAATGCACATGAGTGTGTGTGTGTGTGTGTGTAGAAAGATCAGCATATGGAAAAAACAGAACATTTATAATATTAAAGCAACTAAGCTTTATATTTTTTTGCTCTGAATTAGTTTTTAAACTAATGGTGGTGCACGGTTTTAATCTTAGCTCCTGGGAGGCAGAAGCAGGTGAATCTCTATGAGTTTGAGGCCAGCCTGCTCTATATAGCAAATTCCATGTCATCCAAAGATACATAATGAGACCCTGTATCAACATTTGTTTTATCAACAAAACAAATAAAACTTTTCCATGTGATTAAATTGACTAGGCATTGAACATATTAAAAAGACAAATTTGCATGCAAGAACATACTGATTCACTTACTTTTAGTTGATCAGTTTTGAATTTGTCTCCAGAAAGTTCAAGCTGCATTGATATCAAAGTACAGTTACCTCCTCTACAACAGTGCAAAGAAGCACTGATTATATATTAGGTGCTTGATAAAAATGTACTAAATCAGCTCTTAGATAGGCCAGCTACAGTGAAGGGAAACAACATGGCCACAATTTTAAAGTGACAGTGTTTGGGAGCCAGTGGTAATTTGTGTGAGTTATGACTGTAAGCAATAGATTTAGAGTATTATGAAAATATATGCTTTGTTAAGTGCTGTGAATTATGCTGAATAATTCTGAGCATAACTTTTACTGAACTAATGAATCAAAGTAGAGCTTCCCACATTCTCTAGCATCAGTGTGTGAAAAATGTGTACAGAAACTCAGATGTAGGATGCATTCAATACCATGGGGAAGAGAATGATTGTCAGGCTTGCTCGGTTTAATGGACAAAGAGCCTCAATTTGGCAGCTCAAGACCATTTCTAATTTGGTAAAGAGCCTAAAAACATGATTTGGAAGAGTTAACCCACTGGGTTGGACCTAGAGTGCTATTTAAAAAGAATGTATAATGTGCCTCAGTGCAAAGTTAGGCCAAATGTGTAACTGCACAGGACAGAATAGAGAAACTGCATCCTGCGAGGTGCACCTTCCTCTCCTTTTCCCCTAATCCAGGAAACATAAAGGAGAATACTTTTTTTTTTTTTTTAACTGTTAATCCTTGCTTGCTTTGGAAGAGGTGAAAAATATTTGTCCATGTAGAAGTTGAAAGGAATAGGCTAATCATAAACAATTATTTTAAAAAGTTAAAGTTGAACTAATTTACTAATAAAAATATCACTATGTTATCAAATTAAATAATATGTTATCAAATTAAATAATATAGACATTTATATACACTACACTGCAAAATAGATACAAAATATGCACATTTATATGCAACCAATTTTATTTTTAAAAAGTTAAAATATAAAAGAATACTATATTTGTTTCTAATTTTAAAGAATGAATAGTTTTTCTCCACACTGCAGTATGTTTTGCCACATTCTGACCTTTTGCTGTATGTCTGATACATTTTGGATACACAAATCACAGCAGGAAGCTAGGACTCTCCTTCTGGCACCCTGCCCCAAGCTGATTTGAGACAAGGTGTCTGTCTCACTGAGTGGGAAGCTCACAGGTTAGGCCAGGCTGGCCAGCCAGAAAGTCCCTGTGACCCTGCCACTGTATCACAATTTGCGGTCACAGTCTTTTATAGCTGTAACCAGATTTTTAAGTGAGTGCTGGAGATGGGAACTCATGATCCCATGCTTACTATAAAGCAAGCGCTATTACTGAGCCATCACCCCAGCCCCCAAGTTTATAATATTTGCATTTGTTTTATCTGAAAGAAATACTATATACCAGTATACTACTATGACTCTCTTACAAATTTCATACCAGTACTTTATAATCAACACAGTGGGCCATTTCACTGTAGTAATACAACAGACCCCACAAACCAGAGCCTCAATTATTGTGCTGTGTATCATCAAAACTTAGTGGAACAACAAAGTAAGTATTAACAATTGAAGTGTATTTTAAAGCCATTCATATATACAGTGGTTGCATTATGACAACTGCTAAGCATTAAGCAAGCAATTCCTCCACCATTAAAGAAATCTGTTACCTTGTATAGCATATGACTGTCATTTGAATGTAAATTTTCTCACGTTTGTCTTTTTCATTATTATAATATTTAAGTATTCCTCTACAAGATTTGGTAATGGAATTTGTCAATACTCTCCTAACCTTTGTACATTCATTGTCACTGAATCGCAGCAGGAATAAAAACCACTCGGCTACTGGTAAATTAAAAGTGTACTGTCAGTGCAGGACACCCACTTTTTGGGGTTGGTGGGGATACATGTAGGGCTTTGTTGTTCTCTTGTGGAACTGGGTATTAGGTACAGGATCTTGTCAATGCTGTGCAAATGGACCATCACTGAGCTCTATTTCCAGCTTGTATGTTACCTGTTATTTTGACACAGGGTAACATTGACACTCACTCTGTAGAGCCCAGCCAGACTTTACACTAAATATTTAAGGTAATGAAATTTTCTCAGTTTTCTCTTCGATTTGAGCTATATTTTAAGTCTGAAGAGCCCAAGACTCATATCCTAAGAGCTTAAAACCCAGACTGTGACACTTTTGAGGTGACCGCACCTGTAGGAGGTGAGAGCTAGCAGCAGTTAGGTCTTGGCAGATGTGTGTCCCTATAGACATACTGGAACTGGCTTTTCCTAACTGTATTTGTTTTCCAGGTTGCTATGTTTGATGGTGTTTTGGTTTCAAAGTTTCTGGAGAGTAGGTCCAATTTTGTTCACTTTGGCCAGGCTGTCCAACTTCTCATAGGTCCAAAGCAACAGACAAACACCTCTGAAACTTTGAGCCAAAGCACATATTTCTTCATTTTAAGTTATTTATGTCTAGCATTTTGTCACCGTGATATAAAACTGGCCCCAACAGCCTTTAATACTGATGGTATTCTCATATGAAGGCTGTCTTTTATATGCATAGATTATGTGTTTCTGCTCCACAATTGGATATTTCTGTGCATTCTATGTTATGTGCCAATCATTTCTTTTGATTTTTTAAGTGAATCTAGAATTCATTTAAAGTATATGGTTAATATCTAATCTTTCTAATCTCGCCCAGTGAGCAGTATTTTCTTACTCTGTGTCCTGTGACCTCTCTTTTCATTAGTTAGATTATTACTTTGAATAGGACTTGTTTTAAGAATGCTTATTGGATCATAATCTATGTCCTTTAATTTAGGTATAAACAAAACCCTGACTTTAAGATTTTCTAGGATCAATTTCAACCCTACTCTCCAATGTATTCTTAGTAGAGATTTCCTGTTTCTTCTCGTAGATATCAAAATATTGCATTGTCTTTCAAAAATAAATAGAACATTAAATTTTCAAAGAACTAATCTTAAAAGGTACTAGATTATCACTTTTGTAAAAATTCCTATCTAATAATAATAATGAAAATACCTCTAGGTCAGGTTTGTCATTCTGGTGCAATAACCACAGCCACAGTTATTTTCCCAGGGAACAGCCACATACTTGTGCAGCTCATTCCATAGAACTTATGTCACTCTAAAGTTGTAATCTTTAGTAACTATATTATAGGTGTGCTAGCCAATTTATGTCTACTTGACACAGAATCATCAAAGAGAGCCGCAATTAACAAAATGCCTTCATAAGATCTGGACATTTTTTGTACACAAGCCTGCAGGACATTTTCTTAATTGGTGATTCATGAAGTGGGGGAGAGCCCAGTCCATGTGGGACTTCCTTGGGCTAACTGCTGGTCCTGGGTTCAATAAGAAAGCAGGCTGAGCAAGCCATGAGGAGCAAGCCAGTAAGCAGCACTCTTCCTTGGCCTCTGCATCAGCTCCTGCCTCCTGATTCCTTCACTGCTTGAGTTCCTGTCCTGGACTTCTATTGAAGATGAGCTGTGATGTGGAAGAATAAGCTGGACACACCCTTTCTCCCTTCACATTTCTTTGATCATCACAGCAATAGAAACCCTAAGACTCTATGTTATGGTCCATAAACAAAACAAGATAATGTCCTGAAATTGATTTGATAAAATTCTCTTTAAATATTGACTTCTAAATGTATACTCATGCATATATATATATAAAGATAGATGCAATATATAGATATATATATACACAATACATGCATGCAAACACGTGCTAACTCCCTTTGGTGAGAAAACTTAACTAAGGACTTCTGCATGTGTTAAAGATGAATTTCTTGAGAAATGGAAAAGCCATTGCTTAAAATACAAAATACATACACATAGTCATCAAAGCAAATACTGTGTGTCTAGTTTAACATGCTCCCCAAACATTGAGCATGGAAACAGGCATGCCAGAATATATGTTCAAGAATGTCTTTTACATCATATTTCAGTACTAAATATGTGAGAATGATAAAGAATTCATTATGGCAAAATTATTGACTAAATTACCAATGTTATGCTACACACCCAAGCACATGCACGCACACATTTTAAAATATAATCAAATCTGATAGAGGAAAGTTTATAATAGTTTTTTCAATGTAAAAATAAACTTCATACCTGTTTGTATACTAAGACAATTTTAATCATAAATTTCATGTCATATACCAATACATTATAGAAAACACTTATATATACACAATATACTATATAATCAGAAATCTATATGCTATATATATGAGTTGTATATACATGCCTTATGCACCTTTCATAGTCTATATAACTCTTCATGGGTCTGAATAAAACAGAAACATAATATGTATCCTATGTTCAAAGGTACAAGTGGGCACCCTTAACTATTTGTATCTCAGTATAACTTGGCATTATTTAATTAAAAATATAACTGTGTAATTTTTGCCTTCCTATTCATCCATCCACCTCTTCTCATGAACCTCTACCTTGCTCTCTATCAAGTCCATAACCTCCATTTCTTTAATTATTGTTAACACATACACACTCATATGTGTGTGTGATTTCAAGGCTGACCACTTGGTATTGAATAGCCAAGTAGGGACTCATCCCTGGGGAAGACAACTTCCCATGCTCTCAGCATCCCTTAGTCACCTGCAGTTCTTTGTCTAGGGTTGGAGCTCCATGAGATTCCCTCTTCTGTGTTAGGTGTCTATTAATATCATTCTTGTGCGGGCCTTGTGCAGGCAACCATGGTGATAAGGATTCATGGGTGTAGCTTCCCTGACATTTCTAGACCACACTGTCTCACAGAAAACTTCCTGTTCACAAAAGTATATTTTATTATTTAAATTAATTTTAAAAGCAGCATATTATATTGCTACTAATTTAAGGAATTAGTAAGAATTTACTCTCAATTATATTTATTTGGTTATTGCAGCACATCATTTTTATACATATTTACTATTTAGGACACTTATTTTGCTTATAGTAACATAACATAATTTTATATATAACTGTAGTAGAGAGGTTTCTCCAGTCCCAGGTGGCCGGAGACCTGGACCCACAGACCTGCCGCACCAGACCCCTTAGCCGCCTAGCCGCCCAGGTCCCCAAAAATGACTCAGACGCTTATATTAACTTTATGCTGTTTGGACTGTGGCTCAGGCACATTGCTAGCTAGCTCTTACATCTGAAATCAACCCATTTCTATTAATCTGTCGGCCACGTGGCCCGTGGCTCACCCATGCTCTTACATGTTGCTCCTTCAGTGGCTTCAGCTTGATCTGTCTCTGACTCCGCCCTGCTTCTCCTACCTATGCTTTGATTTCTCCTCCTACTTCTTCTATGGTGCCTGCCATGGCCCAAAACAGCTCATTTATTTAAAGATTGAGATTCACAGCATACATAAATGCATTCCCACATCATATAACTTTTAGTATTTAAGATATTGAATTAGTTAAAGTAAAGCACAATTTAATTTTTATATGTAACATTTATAATACCAATTTCAAGGGGCAGAATCACAATGTGTGTGTGTGTCAGTGTGTGTGCATGTGTGTCAGTGTGTGTGTGTGCATGTATGTGGTGTGTATGTAAGAGTGTGTATGTGTGTGTCAGTGTGTGTGTTTTTGGTTTGTGTTTCTGTGTGGTAGTGACTCAGCTGATGGTCTTTTCCATGTTACACAAGTTTGAGGATGTACTGGTAGGTTGGTGTTCAAGGACTAGCTTGGCATGCACAGGTCACATGGTGGATCTCAGTACTGAAAATACCCATATATCTTATTTCCCTTTCTTGACTTTGTACTCTTAGATTCACTATTCAGTTGTCTGGGATAGCTTTTCAATAACTCTTCCAAAGAAAGAAAATGGATTCTAATTTATCCCCCCATACATATCTGGGAATGACTTTTTCACATATTAATGCAAACTTGAAACATCATTCCTATTCTAATCACAAATGTTTCTCCAGAGATGTCTGTGGATGATCATGTCTGAGGGCCTCTGCTTATGATAGTCAATTATGTGAAGCAGGAATCTGACCCTGACCTGCTTTTGTTTATCTATAAATAAATTTTTGTCTCTGTTTGGATGCATGCCAGTATGTAAAGTTTAGTTCACGTTAGCTCTAGTGTTTAAAACTGGGAGGTTTCTCTGCCTCTTTTTCTGTTTCTCTCAGGTGTCAGGCTTCCACTTGGTCATTTTTGCATCAATTTCTTTAATAATTTTTCCTACTCCTTATTCTGAAGAAATTCCCATTCTGTATATTAGTAAATTTTGTTTTCTAATCTGCCCGTCTAGAACTTAATCTTACTCTTACTGGATTCACGTACCTTCCTCAGCCTTCTTTCATGTTTACTGTTCCTACGTTTCACCACTTTGTTCTTACTGACATAAACTATCTATTTCTGAATATTATTTAACTGACAAATGTGTTTTTGACATTTTCTGTTGGGTGATAAATTCCTTCAGGAACGACATCTATATGTTTTGCTTCAGCATCACTGAGATTCTGTTCTCATCTGTGTTTGCAAAGATGACTTCAAAAGCATCTCTGTGGCTCGCGTTATGATGGGGAGTCAGGTCAATCATCAGCCTTCGCCACCAACAAGCACTGTTTTATCGATGCTGACTAAGTGGATTTCATCAACATTTTCATTTCATTTTAATCTTTTTTTTTTTTTTTAGATAAATGGGATTTCTTGTTCTAACAATATGTGCTTAACAACTAACTCAACAGACATTTCATACAATTACAAAGGTGTTGCCTACAATGGTGTGACTTTCAATCTTCGGCCAAGTCCACAGCCACGTACTGAAGCTCTTCCTAAGTTTTATCTTTGTGGACTTTTAAGGACATTCAACTACAATCTGGACATAAATTATATGAGGACTTTCTTACATACCCTACCTTACTGTTTTTAATATTTCTTCATATTAGTTCTCCTGAAATAGTCAATATTACTAAGATTTTAAAAATGCTTAGGAGACAGAGGCAGGTAGATCTCTGAGTCTAAGCCTAGCCTGGTCTACAGAACAAGTTCCAGGACAGCTTGAGCTACCCAGAAAACTCCTGTCATGGAAAACAAAAGAAGCAAATAAAAAAAAATGACCACTAAGAAATAAAACCTCTCTTCTTTGTCCAAAGTGGCACAGTAAGATAATTTCCTATAATTCTCTTATATTAGTGACTTTGAGTATAGAGGTATGAAGACTAAATTTATATTGTTACAGTTTTCCAGTATTTTCGATTTTAATTTGCATTTTAATCAAAATATAATTATATCACTTACTCTCTTGCCTATTGATCCTCCATTCACTACCATGCCCCCTCCCCCATTCTTTCTTTGCCTACCTACCCTCTCTCAAGTTCATAACCTCTTTTTGATTATTATTGTTGCATATATACATATATGAATATATATACATAAATATGAGAATATAACCTGCTAAGTACATTTAATGTAGCTTGTGTGTATACGATCTCAGAACTGCCCATTTTGTGTTGGCTAATCAGCTAGGGGACTCATCCCTGGGAGAATCTCAATCCTTCCTCTCTGTGCAGTCAACAGATACCTATTCTTTGTCTGTGAGATTTCCTCCTCACACATTAGCATATCCATCAATACTATCATTGTTCAGATCTTGTCTAGGAGAAGCCATATTTTTGAAGTGTCACAGGCGTGGCTTCCCTGAAATTTTTAGGAGACTCAATCTCACAGCAGCTTGGTCCTCTGGCTCTGCACCCTCTTCCATGACCTTACCTGAACAGGAGTTGTATGTTTGTCTGTTGTGGCTGGGGTTCCCATGATCTGATGATTTTTGTATTATGACATGTAGTTTTATGTAATGGTCTCCCTTTGCTGCAAATAGGAGCAACTTTGGTGAGGGTAAACTGTTATACGTATCTGTTGGTAAGGTGTGCTTTAGGTAGCACATAAGAATTATACTGACCTGGAAAACTAATTGTAGTAGATTCTTCTTTAAAAGTCTGTGACCTCTGAGCAGTTGGTTAGATTTCTAGAACTAGACATGATTCCCTCCTATTTACTGGGCCTTAAGCTCAATTAGAGAGCTATTGGATGCCGCCAAGAAGTGAGTGCTGCTCTAGGACGTCATCATGCTCTGATGGCCATTGTTACAGCTCAATGACATCATATGTGGGCAGGGCTTTTGATTTGTCTTCTCCCTTGGCCATTTACATAGTACTTTCTGGTACTGTGAAAGCTGGATTATAGGAAGGAGGCATTCAAGATAAACCCACATCAAATTTCCTAAATCCTTCGTCCAAAGTACACGATGTCTTTAGCTATAGGGACTTCCCTTCAATCCCTGAGAAACAATGAAAGAAAATAGCAACTCATTGCTGTGGTCGCTAACACCTTGAACGATGTTTCCTCACTCCCAGTCCTGAGATAGTCTATGGTTCTCTTCTATTATGCCTAAGGTATGTGTGTGCTCATTGTGTATAACTTCAGCTAAGTATAAAATAATATGATTCCCTAAGCCTAAAATGATATCATTCCTTAAGGTTGTATCTAACATCCCTTCTGTGGCTTGTCCCTTCTCCTGCCCCCTCTTCTGTGTTGACTCCTCATCACTTTATCTCCCACTTCCCATTCCTCTTCTTATCATTTAAATTCTGCCTTTTCTTCCTTGACCCCTGACCTCTCTCTCTTTTTGATCCCTGGTTTCTGTGGGTACTCAGGCTGTGTAGTTACACCTGTAGGTTTGGAGTTAGGAGCCACAGTGAGAGAGAACATGTATTGATGTCTGTCATTCAGGGTCTTGATTGCCTCACTCAGTATCCCTTGTTGCTTCTTCCATTTGTCTTCAAATTTCATGATTTCATTTTTATTTTTCAAGCCTCAAAGAACATGTTTAAACTACATTTTTCTACTTGCAGTACTTTGGAATTTTAAGAAACTGTTTGCGGTATACATACTGCATGGTACATTTTAAGTTAAGCACAATTATGCCCATATATAAAATTTTTGAGTAAACTTGATGTCCTGGAGGATGTTATTTTCTAATTTTATGCCCCAAAGTTGTCTTACATTTATAAACTCGGATTGATGTTAAAAAACACCAAGTACATATGGTAATTACTTCAATAACTAAAAGGAACTGTTGATATATTAGTGTACAAACACACTGTTCAATAAAAACAATGAGCCCTAAACAGGGCCTAGGAACCCTGAAAGAAAAAGCATGCTGGTTAGGATTGCCATTACGCAGGTTCTAAGGTCCCTTCCTTTATGGTTTTGGGTCTTTGAACATCTCTGGATCTTGGTAGGGTTTTGTTTGTTTGTTTGATTGTTTTTTAGTGGTAAAATATTAATAGTAACAGCATAAAATTACCTGGGCAGGAAGTGAGAAACTGCGATGTTCTCAATGTAGCGAGTCTCCACGTGAGCATATACTAAAATTCTAGCCATGTAGTTACAGTTGGGTGTGTGATTAGTAACTCCCACAGAGATGCGATCCAACTAGGGAAGATAACCACTGTAGAAAAAATTGTTTAGATATTTATTATGGGCCATTGCAATCCAGATCTTCAGCTGCTCAAATGCTACTTAATGCCGGATTAGTAAAGCGAACAAACTCAGTTTCTGACTCAAATGGACTATGAATAAAAGCGTAAAGAACAGGTTCATTTACACATCTAAATAATTGCAGGACTTCAGTCAGACGGGAAGGAAGTATGTTAGGTTCATTAATAAGGACTGCTTCAAATTACATTATGAATGAATCCCTGAAACACCACTTTAATTTCATTTTTTCTCAAGCATCAGCATGATTGGCTGAGGAAGAGTCATACTCCTGAAAACTGGAAAAGAAAGCACTAGCTCAGGTTCAAGACTGAATGGACAGGACAAGGATCCTGAAGGCAGAGGTATGAGCATTAGCAACCCCTAGCGCAGCCTAGCTACTGCCCTACAGCCCAGACAAGAACTCAGAGCCAGTCAACAGAGGCTGAGGTTTTCCCTGAATCAGGGTAAGTGTCCAAAATCTTTGCCTTCATCATCCTTGACATCTTGTAACTGCCTCTTACACTGTCTCCATGTGACTATCTGTTCCATCATAGATTGTCAATTTGCCCTAGAATCACATTGGGTCTGCTGGTCTGCAATCATTAATAGACATGAGAGACAGATCAGGTGAGAATACTCTGGTGAAAGAAGTTGCTGAATCATCAGGTATTTTTGTGTAAATGTGTGATGCACAAAATATTTACATATTTTGTATCTACCATATTCTCAACCATTTGCACAAGTAAGTCTATAAGCATTAGCCTTTCTCATCATCACTTAGCTTTTTTCAGATTTCAAAAATTATTTTAGGCATTTTGAAGCTTTTGCAGAGATAATTTGTGTGGGGATTTGTGTGTGTGTGCATGTTTGTGTATGTGTGTGTGTGTCTATGTGTGCATGTGCGTGTGTATTTGTATGACTGTATTTAAATGCATTGGGTTGCCCCTTTAAAGTTGCATTAAAGAAAGAAAATGTAGATTCCATATCAGCTTGTCTTGAATATTAACATTGACCCTGTTACTATGTGGGGCTCAGTTTTGAGCCTCTGAGAAACTTAATCTTCACATCTTTAAAATTATTGTAATGTTATCTACATCCAAGTGTAGTTGTCAGGATTAAAAAGGTTTCAATAAGAAGGCCTCACAGAAGGTAGTCAGTATGTAAAAAGGGTGGTCCCTTTTCCCCTTGTGACTCTCTCCACAAAGGAAGGATCCAGCAATAATGTTACTAAATTAGTCTATGAGGAAACACAAAAATAATGATTGGGAAATTCAGTACAACATTTTATCCAGCACTGCTGACTCTAGACAAGGATGGAGCCTAAGTTTGGAGAATGGAGTCAATAATTTCTAGGGAAAGGCAAAACTTCCCATCATTTAAATTGTACATTGAGATCTCTAGGGCTAACACATGGGACTTTGAAAATATATTTATCCATCCATCCATCCATCCATCCATCCATCCATCCATCCATCCATCCATCCATCCATCCATCTATCTATCTATCTATCTATCTATCTATCTATCTATCTATCTATCTATCTATCTACCTATCTACCTATTTATATTTTACATGTGTGAATATTTGCCTGTGTGTATGTATGAGCACTGTGTGTTTTGTGCCTGGGGCAAGGGCAGAAGAGGGCATCAGATGTCCTGGAACAGGAGTTACAGGAGGTCATGGGCTTCCATTGTGGGTCTGTTGCAAAAATAGCAACTGCTCTGTAGCACCATGCCATCTTCCCACCCCAAAATGTGAAGAAATATATTCTCTGCTTATGTTTGTATATCATACCTAGAAGATTAAACCTTTAGTTGTTTAAATAATACTTACTGACTTCTGTGTTCTTTCTTTGAAATAGTTGAAACAATTTTCCTTATACCACTGGACACAAACATATGCTTTTGTGATCTACTCAAATAAAGGCCACAGAGACAAGACTCTCCGTCCTGCTCTTTTTCAGTAAAAATAAGCCAGATCTGTGGCTTGAAGTCTTGCACATAACTGACCAGAATGTTTCACACCAGCTGACAAAACCATTCTCCTTGCCTTGCAGTCAGCCATGGGGGTGAATATGTCCTGATACCCACTCCTGAGAAAAACAGAGACCATGAAAACGTTTCTCACAAAGGTGTTTGACACATGACTAATGGTGAGGACATTAGAACACTCAAAATGGCAAGGCAGTCTCAGCTCTCAGTGACTTAGCAGAACAAAGCCCCAAGTTGTACTAGTCTGAACTGAGGCAGGGAGACCTGAAAAATCTGTTCATACAAACCTGTCTTTAGAATGAGCTTGTGGGAAGTATATTGCATGGGATAATCCTCACAGCAGCTCAGAGGGGTTGATGGATTAAGCCTTTAATATTTTACAAATAGAGGTCAATGATGTATTGAAGGTCACACAAGCTGTACAAACCTGGTTGACTCTGGAAACATGTTTTGAGTTTCCATAGTTAATCACTCAATGTGGGAAAAATAAATATCTTTTTTTTTAAAGGAAGAAAGCACGAGATACAAAATGTAAAGCTCTATTTTATATGTGAAAGAATAGGAGAAATTGATGTCTGTAGATACTTTATATATTGGCTTTCATTAAATACTCCTGAGTTCCTGCTGTATCTAAAGACTCATTCTCAGTAGACAATAATAAACCTTGCTCAGGAGGCAAACAGTTCAGCAAAGCAAATAAGACACTCTGCTATAACCAAAGGGGTTAGAAAGTACTTCAGATGAAGAATAGAACAAATTGAGCCCACACCCACCAAGAATCTTTTGGGGATTTCCAAAGGTGAAAAAAACAAAACAAAACAAAACAGAACAACAACAACAAAAAAAAACCGATGGATTTTCACAAGCAGCATCCTTGAAGCACTGTTGATGAGTCCAAGCATGTGCTGAGCAGAAAAGCATCCTTAGGATGCACTGCACTCAGAACTTTAGGATGGGAAAAAACCAAACAGAAATGTGAAAAATTTGGTTATTATCTCTGAGAAATGTTAACAGAGAGGCAGAAGGGTCTTGCATCAGTAGTCAAATTAGACATTACAGAAGTAAGGAAAGAATGCTAAGAGGGGATAGAGAAAGGGACGAGATACAGTAGTGCAATAATATAGATACATGAACTTATAAATTATATGTTTTGAATTATGTTGCTTATGTATGTTTATTTACATGTTTCAAGTTTGTCATAAAAATGTCATTAGTCTTGATATATAATATTATATACTATATTATATTGTACTCAAAGAACTTCTTAGGGTCTGGGAATGCGTCTCAGAGGCACTGGGAAAGTAGTTCTGAGTCCCTTGGTCCAGTTTATACAATCTACAACTAAAGGGGGGGTGACTGGACTTCTTTCCATATTTTGTATATATCCCATACATAAATTCTCTTTTCATTTTTAGATAAAGAGCAACTTTTGAAAAATGTGATTGATATTTAAATATTACTTTAAGATTTGATTTTACAGGTAAACAAAACATCTCATCCGCATATAAATTTATATATATGGGAAATTATTGATTTATTTTAATTTATCACATTTTAAATTAATTGTTTTTTCTTTGTGAATCCAAATTAGGTCAAATGGCCTATTTAATGTTAGTTGAGTCACACATCTCTGCACGGTTAAAAATCAGAAATCACGTGAGCTGAATCAGTCCATATGTAGCTAGGAATCCTGAATGGGCCACCAAATAGTCAAGTTCTTTCTCCACGGTGAAGGTTTCTCTGTCCTCTCCCATGAGTCTTCTCCCCTGAAAGATAGTTACTTACTGAACTCATGGACAAGAAACATAAGTAGACATTAAACCTCTCCAGTTAACTATTATAAATAATATTTTATGTTTTAAATTGTAACCAGAATGACTGCTACTAGATAACTTGGGTTCCAATTAAAAATACCATAGTTAATATTCAAAGAAACACGCCATCTTTAAACATCTAATTATTTCATTTTTTTAACACAATTTTCTTGTGCAAATTTAAGAAAGAAAGAAAAATGAATGATCCAAAAGCCATGCTTGGGATTACTTTTTTCTAATTAAGAATAAAGTAAATATATTTTTAAATATTTTTAATGAAATATATACTAGATGTTGCTAGGGTGGGATTATGTTGTTACATTGTAAATATTTGTTCCTCATACTGGTTTAATAAAAAGCTGATTGACCAGAAAGAAGGCAGGAAGTGTGGGCAGGGCTACCAGACTAAGAAATCTCTAGGAACAGGAAGAGCAGAGAGAGACACCAGCAGAGACAGCAGCAGACACAGAAGAATGAACACAGCCATGCTGCTCTGAGAAAAGGTACCAAATCACATGGGTAAACAGATTAACGGAAATAAGCTGAGTTAGGATGAAAGAGCTAGCGATATGTCTGAGCCACAGGTCAATCAGCATAAAAATAATATAAGCCTTTGTGTAATTATTCTGGGCTAGGCTGAAAAAGGGTTGCAATTGGGTCTGAACCTTGGGTCTAGGCCTGAAAGGATGGGGCAGAAACTTCATATTACGTTACAACTTTTATTTTCTCACCAACATAGCAATAAAATTGTCATGGTTTATTACTGTAAATTCTCAGTGACTTTAGTTGCTACCAGACTGACAAAATATTCTAAGGAAGGTCCCTAATTTCAGTTAACTGGCATTTTATATTTGACCTCAGTATTTTATATGACATAGATATGTCTCCCAGAGACAAATTCACAGCTACTTACGTTTTTTTAGTTACAATGATGTAGATTTTTAATTCATGTGTTTATATTCTTCTGTATACTTTGCATCATCTCATAATTACTTTTAGTAATTACCACAGTGTAAAAGCTTTTGTGAAAAACTTGTGTGCTATACTATTTAGAGAATATTGAGAAAAAATGCACACTCAGTATAGTTGTAAATTTTCTGAATTTTTAAAATTCACAGAACATAAAGAACACATAGCTAAAGTCAGTTAATTTATTATTTTATTTAGAGGTATTGTTTACTTTAAATATTCTGATGTTTTGAAGTTCATATACTGACCTAATGAATAAGATTTATCTTTATGTGATATAATACTTTGAATAATCATTCAGTTTGGGCCAGTTTCAGAGTTCCACTTGATTTCATTCATCTCTTGGCCACACCCTAAGAATGTATAGTCTCGGGCCACTAGTTCATCTCCTTGTGTGTTTCTCTCAACTTGGAAACCTTTCTACATGATCTGTTCTCTTATTGTTTCTGCTCTATAGAGTGATAGAATCACTCATAGCAAACCAATGCTGTAAAAATTATAGACTGCTATAAAAGTTTCTTTGCAAATAGCTGTTTAACACCACAAAGAAGTTAGGTTAAAATTGTTTCAAAGTCTAAAATTAGTTACATTTTAAGCTAACTGCATATGCTTTTATTGTCTCTGATCTAAAATATGATCCCAGGAGGTTGTGAAAAGCATGCCAGTTACAGAAAGCTAATTTGCTCCAACAGCTTTGCCTCCCATGCAGTTGGGAGGTCTATTAGAACCAGTGAATTCTCTGTTATTTGCATATTAATGGCACCTGCTGAAGCACTTTGGGATTTACTGCCACTGCCAGCAGAGGGACAGAAGTAAAATATATAAAACCCCTTTCATTTCACTGTGTTAGGCATAAAGCACTCAGGATGAACTAAGAATTCGGAATTAATAGCAAGAGTGAATGTATTCATGTTGCACGTGGTGGCTAAGTGTATTGCTCATGATAAATTCTCACTTGTGTAAGTGACTGCACACAAGGTTACTAGAGCCTTCAAAAGTATCTCCTTCCCCAAAAGGAGGATGCAAGGTCAAGTCCTAGTGACTTTCTCTGAGCAACTATAGTATTTTAACAAAGGAAATTCAGACCCATTGATTTTAAAATAACAAGCAAAGACTTAGTTTCAGGATAATCCAGGCTTGGCTGTTGCTCACTTTTAATCAATTAAAAATGTATATCTAGCAACAACTCAAAGAATTTCTCCATAACCAACTTTACTTTTTCTTTTGATTACAAATTTCCTTCTTGTCTTTTATTTTTATTTATTTTTTTTTCTTGTTGAAACAATAAAGAGGCTTCACAGGCACCTAGACTTTATGGTATTTTGAAAGAAAGGATACTGAAGTAGGTTTTGGTTTGTTTTGGTTTAGTTTCCACGTCTTACTTTCAGAACACAACTCAAAAATCTAAAACCTGTGCTTACCATACATCAGATGACAGTCACAAAAACTATCCGAACGTATTCTGCACATCCCATCTCTAAGGCTTCCTGATACTCTGCCATATAAGAACCATACCATCTACATGCATCCACTTGTTGCAATTATACTTATATTCAATCCTAAACCCTCAAAATCTAATTAGGAAGCAATAACTGGTGGTACATGTAAAAAGGAAATTCTATAAGGTTTTTGCAGAAATGAGTCATTGAATCACGTGTAGTGGCTCATGTCTGTAATCCCAATACTTGGGAAATTCAGCAAGGAGAGGGAAATAGGTAGTTTCAGTCCTCTATGGACAACCAACAAATAAATCGTGGTGGTTTGAATGAGAATGTCCTCCAAAGGTTCTTTTGTTTAAATAATTGGTCCCCATTGGTGGCTGTTTGGGAAGATTGGGAGCTGTGGCCTTGAGGTATATCATTAGAGGTGGGCTTTGAGGTTGCAAAAGACTTCCATTTCCAATGTGCTTTTATGGTTGGAGTTCAGGATGCAAGCTCTCAGATGTCCCTGCCTCCATAAGTTCTCTACACTCTGCAAACTCTAACCTTCTGGAACATAAACCCAAATAAAGGTTTTCTTTATAAAGCCTTGCTCACAGGGCTTGATCACAGCAATGTAAAAGTAGCTGGTACCCAAATAAACAAATAAAACTGACCAACCATGCAATGACAACAGTAAAGAAAAGCAAAAAGCAGAGAAATACATAATGAAAAGGATATGGACATTTTAAAGTATAATAATAGGCTTGGAAATTTAGATCAGTTTGTTTACCTATTTATATAAAATGATAAGAATAAACTAAAGAGAGAAGATTTATTTCAGTTTAGATTTCAATACATATTTGATTCTTTCTTCTGCTTTGGAGCACGTAATGAGGTAGTATTACTGACAACAACATCCATCCAGTGGACAAAGCCCTAGAGAAAGAGGAAGAGGTTCATCCCATGGTTCACTACAGTGAAGAAAAGATCTTTTGCTAGGCTTCACCTCTTAGGATTCCATTACCTCCTAACAGAGCTACGAAGACTAAATCGGACCTCTCAGGAAAACATGTCTAAATTGTAACAATATAGGCTGACTTTCTTTCTAAAGATAGTCCGTTTCAAACCTTTCACATATCTAACAAATATATCATCACTGTTTCCTGATATTTATAAAAGAGAGGCAGAAGAATGGAGAGGTTGAGTTAATAAATGGTGAAGAGTTGAAGCATAGGTTGGTCAACTTCAGCTACAATATTTTTAACACATAGAAATATGTAATATACATAATATAGTTTTATTAATTCTTTCAGTGTAGTCAGAAGTTTTTGGCCCATCCTAGTCCCGAGGTCCAGAACTGCCAGCAACTACTTGGTTCCAAATACTCATAGAAAGGCATAGATTTATTAGAAGCTGTTTGATCTATGGTAGGCATATTCCTATTTAACTCGTATACTTTAAGTTAATCCATATTTCTTTTATGTTTATCTCTGTGACTTGGCACCTTTTGGCTCAGTGCAGCATCCTCATCCCGCCTTCTCTGCATCTCTCTCTGCTCTTTTGCTTCACAGAATTCTCATAGTCTGGTTGCTCCTCTTCTACTTTCTGTCTAGTTTCTTGTTGAATCAGCATTTTATTAAACCAATAGGAGTGTGCAATGTACAAGAGCATAGTCTCTTTACATTTTGTCATGCATTATATTTTTTATCATATTAATCCAATTATTCCCTCTAACTCCTCTGAGCTCCACCTCCACCTCTGTTTTGTGTCCTCTGGGTTTTTGTTGGCATTGTTTTGTCCTTTGTTTAATTTGGCTCCAATTTGAGCTTTCCATGTACTTACTTCTAGGTGTGTGGTATGGTCATCCTACAAGAACCCTACTTTTAAAGAAAAGTATTCTCCCTCCCTATTTAAGCAATCAACTGTCCATATTACCCCTGGAGCCTATGGGCTTCTTGTGAGACAACCACTTCTTGCAGCTCCCACCTTGATACTGTTACGTTGGCCTTTTATACAAATTTTGACACAAACATTCAAACTATAGAAGATTTCAGCCCTATTGGACTTTTTATTTTATTTAGAAATTTTTTTTTCCATATCTACAGCTGCTCCCCCCTCTCTTCCCTCCTCCAAGTCCTCCCTCAGTGTCCCCCATCCTGTCCCCCCATCCCTTCCCCAAAGAGGGCAAGGAGTCCCATGGTGGGTCAGTTCAGTCTGGCATATCCAGATGAGGTAGGTCCAAGTCCTCCACCCCAGTATTAAGGCTGGGTTAGGTGTTTTGTAGGGAATGGGCTCCAAGATGTCAGTTCACTCACTAGGAATATACTCAGGGCCTACTGCAAGAGGCTCCACAAACTGCCATCTACATTTGGAATGTTTAGCTCCTTTCCATGAAGATTCTTCAGTTATCATTTCAGAGTTCCTGAGTTCCCAATAGTTTGGTTAAGCTGTCTCTGTCCTCATGATCCTGATCTCTTTGCTCATATAATCTCTCCTCTTTCTCTCTCTCCAGCTGGACCAAGAGCTGGACCTGGTGCTTAGCTATGGACCTCTGCTTTTGCTTCTATCCTTTGCTGGATGAAGGTTCTATAATGGCAATTAGGGTAGTCATCCATTTGATTACAAGGGAAGCCCTGTTTAGACACACTCTCCACTAAAGCTTTGAGTCCTAGCCAGGGACATCTTGTGGATTCTTGGATGTTTCCTTAGCACCAGGATTTTTTCTAACCCCATAGTGGCTCCCTCTAGCAATTTCTTTGTTCTCCCTCTTTGTTGCTCCTCCCACTCAACCTTCTCCTCTCATGATTTGTTTCCATTTCCCCTTGCTTACTGCCCATTATGATCCCTATTTACTCAGGGGATCTTTTCTATTTCCCTTTCCCAGGGGAGAATCCATGGATGACTCTCTTAAGTTCCTCCTGTAACCTAGCTGTTGGGGGGTTATCGATTGTAGCCTGGTTATTCTTTGCTTTGTGTCTAAAATTCATTTATGTGTGAGTACATACCAGGTCTATCTTTCTGGGTCTGTGTTGCCTCACTCAGGATGATACTTTCCAGATCCATCCATTTGCCTGCAAATTTCAGGATATCTTTTTTTTTTCTGCGTAGTAGTATTCCATTGTGTAAATGTACCACAATTTTTTAATCCATTCCTCAATTTAGAGGCACCTAGGTTATTTCCAGGTTCTAGCTATTATACATAATGCTATTATGAACATGGTTGAGCTAATGTCCTTGGGATAAAGATGTTCAACCTTTTGGTGTATGTATGCCCAATAGTGGTATTGCTAGATCATTGGGTACATTGATTTCCAGTTTTCTGAGGAACTGCCATACTGATTTTCAAAGTGGCTGTACAAGTTTGCATTCCCCCAGCAATGGAGAAGTGTTCCCATTGCTCCACATCCCCTCCAGCATAGGCTGTCATCTGTGTTTTTGATCTTAGTGAGTCTGACAGGTGTCAGATGGTATCTCAGAGTTGTTTTACATTTCTCTGATGGCTAAGAATGTTGAGCAATTATTTAAGTGTCTTTCAGCCATTTGAAATCTTTTCTTGAGAATTCCCTTTTTAGCTCTGAAGCTCATTTTTTAATTGGATTATTTGGCTTTTTAGCCTCTAGTTTTTTGAGTTCTTTACATATTTTAGAAATCAGTCCCCTGTCAGATGTAGGGTTTGTGAAGATATTTTCCCATTCTCTAGGCTGTTGTTTTGTCTTATTAACTGTGTCCTTTGCCTTACAGAAGCTTCTCAATTTCAGGATATCCCATTTGTTAATTGTTGTTTTTAGTGCCTATGCTATTGGTGTTATATTTAGGAAGTGGTCACCTGTGCCAATACATTCAAGGCTATTTCCACTTTCTTTCCTATCAAGTTTAATGTAACTGGGTTTATGTTGAGGTTTTTGATTCACATGGACTTGAGTTTTGAAAAGAGTGATAGATATGAATCTGTTTGCATTCTTCTACTACCACCATCCAGTTATGCCAACACCATTTTTTGAAGATATTCTTTTTTTCCATTGTATATTTTTGGTCTCTTTGTCAAAGACCAGGTGTTCATACATGTGTGGATTTAGGTTTCGGTCTTCAGTGTGATTCCATTGATCTACAAGTCTGTTTTTATGCCAGTACCAAGCTGTTTTTATTACTGTAGCTCTTTATAATATAACTTGAAGTCAAGAATGGTGATGCCTCATGAGGTTCCATTATTGAACAGGGTTGTTTTGCCAATCCTAATTTTTGTTATTCTGTATGAAGTTGAGTATTGTTATTTCAAAGTCTATGAAAAATTGTTTGGTATTTTGATGGGGATTGCATTGAATCTTTAGATTACTTTTGGTAAGATTTTAATTATGTTGCTCCTACCTATCCAGAAGCATGAGAGATCTTTCTTGAAAGTATGAAAATCAGATTTTGATATCTTCTTCAATTTCTTTCTTGAATGTCTTAAAGTTATTGTCATACAGCTCTATCACTTCTTTGGGTAGAGTTACCCCAAGATATTTAACGCTATTTGCCGCTATTGTAAAGGGTGATGTTTCCCTGAATTCTTTACCAGCCCTTTTATCATTTATGTATAGAAGGGCTATTGATTTTTTTTTTTTTAGTTAATTTTGTACTCTGCTACATTGCCGAAGGTGTTTATCAGCTGTTGGGGGTCCCTGGTAGAATTTTGAGGGTCACTTATGTATACTATCATATCATCTGCAAATAGAGATAGTTTGACTTCTTTCTTTCCAATTTGTATCCCCTTAATCTCCTTTTGTTCTATTTGCATTGCTTTAACTAAGACCTCAAGAACTATACTGAACAGATAAGGAGAGAGAGGACGCCTTGCCTTGTTCCTGATTTTTGTGAGGTTGCTTTAGTTTGGTATTAGCTGATGTCTTGCTGTATATCGCCTTTATTGTGTTTACCTATTTTCCCTGTATTCCTGGTCTCTCCATGACTTTTATCCTGAAGAAATGTTTAATTATGTCAAAAGGCCTTTTCAGTGTCTAATGAGATGATCGTGTAGTTTTTTTCTTTCATTTGTTTATAAGATGGATGACATTTACACTTTTTTGTTTGTTGAACCATCCCTCCATCTCTGGGATGTGATTTTGGTCAGTGATTTTTTTGATATGTTGTTGGATTCAGTTTGCCAGAATTTTATTGAGTAGGATATTGATGCCTCCCACGATTAATGTGTGGGGTTTGATGAAATTTAAGCTTTAGTAATGTGTCTTTTATATGTGTAAGTGTGCCCTTGTGTTGGAGGCATAAATGTTTGGGATTGAGACTTCATCTTGACGTATTTTTCCTGAGATGAATCAGTAATATCATCCTGATCTCTTTTGTTTGATTTCAGTTTGAAGTCTGTTTGGTTAGGTATTACAATGGCTACACCAGTTTGTTTCTTAGGTCCATTTGATTGTAAAATCTTTTCCCAACCCTTTACTCTGAGACCGTGTCTGTCTTTGAAGTTTAGGTGTGCCTCTTGTATACAGCAGAAGGATGGATTCTGTTTTTGTATCCATGGTGGTAGCCTGTCTTTTTATAGTGAATTGAGTCCATTGATATCAAGGGATATTAGTGACTAGTGTTTGTTTGTTATTTCTTGTTATTTTGGGGGTGTGTGTATGTTTCCCTTCTTTGGGTTTTTCTTCTTCAGGAATCTGTGTTTTCATAGGTGTATCTATCTATCTTCCTTAGGTTGAAATTTTCCCTCTAGTGATTTCATTAGGGCTAGATTTGTCAATCAGTACTGTTTAAATCTGGTTTTGTCATGAAATATTTTGTTTACTCCATCTATAGTGACTGGTAGTTTTGCTGGGTATAGTAGTCTGGACTGACAACTGTGGCCTTTTAGTGTCTGTATAACATCTGACCGGGATCTTCTACATTTCATTGTTTCCATTGAGTAGTCTAGTGTTATTCTGAGGGGTCTGCCTTTATAGGTAACTTGACATTTTTCTTTCTTTCTTTCTTTCTGTTTTGAAGCTCTTATTATTCTTTATTCTGTAGATTTAGTGGCTTGATTATTATGTGGCAAGTAGACTTTTTTTTGGGGGGGGGGGGGTTGTCTAGTCTATTTGGTGTTCCATAAGCTTCTTGTATCTTTATAGGCATTTCCTTCTTTAGCTTGGGAAAGTTTCTTCTATGATATTGTTGAATATATTTTCTGTGCCTTTGAGCTGGTATCCTTATTCTTCTTCAATTCCAAATATTGTTAGGTTTGGTCTTTTCATAGTGTTCCAGATTTCTTAGCTGTTATGTGTTATGACATTTTTGGGGGGGTGGTTATTGTTTTCTTTGACTGACATTTCTATTTGCACTATTAAATCTTTCACACCAGAGATTCTCTCTTCCATCTCTTGCATTTCATTGGTTATACTTAGATCTATAGTTCCAGTTTTCATTTCTTCAGATTTTCTATAAGCATTCCCTTGGCTTGTGTCTTTTTTATTGCTTCTATTTTAATTTTTAAATTTTGAAATGTTTCCTTCACCTATTTAATCACTTTTTCTTGGTTTTCTTTATTTTCTTTCAGGGGTTTGTTAATATCTTCCAAATTTTGTTTGTCTTTTCTTCTATTTCTTTAAGGGAATTTTTATTTTCTCTTTTAAGGCTTCTATTATCTTCAAAAGTTGATATTAAGGTTGTTTTCTTCTGTTCCTTCTTCATTGCCATGATCAGATCTTATTGTAGGGCCACCAGATTCTAGTGGTGCCATTTTGTTCTTTATATGTTATATGTACTCTTGCACTGGTGTCTACCTATTACTTCCTTGGATCACTGCAGGATTTGTCTATATCTTTGCTCCTTTTGGTGAAATCTGTTCTGGCTGTATCTGTGTCTCAGGAAATCTCTCTTGGGCCAATCTGGGCTTTTGGTCCACAGGAGATAACATATTCTGTGTCACAGTGTACTGTTCTTGGTACATTAAGAGCTAGCTGATTCTGTGTCTCAGGGATCCAATCTTGATCCAGTATGAGCTCTTGATCCAGAATAAGTTTTTGATCCTATAGGGGATCTATCCAATAAGTGCTGACAAACTGTGGGTCTCTGGTGACTCTCTTTATCCAATAGGATCTGAGGAACTGTGGGTCTAAGGAAACTACTCTTGTTCCAGTAGGTGCTGGGAGACTGTGGGTCTCAAGTAGCTGCTGAGGTCTCAGTATGATGGGGAAGATTGGCGTTGGGGGGAGATTTGTAGATGGGAATGCCCCACAAACTGGTTTTTTACTGGTTTTATTGCAGGGGTTTCCCTTGATGGCCTGAATTTAGGGGAGATATGAGTGGGGTTTGGGTTTCCAGGCAATGGACACTTTCTTATGACTTCCTTAAGATTCCAAACCTCCAGTAGGTTCCTTCAATCTTCTCAGCTGTCTCCTTTTCACAGTATGTCTCTTCTACCATCATGAAAGTGGTAACAATTGCAGCCATTTTACTTCATTCTTCACATTTCCTGTTCCTAGAACCTCAGCTCCCTGGCATTTTTCTGTCTCACGTCTCTTCTGCTCTGCAAGAACATTTCAGCAGTAAGAAACATCTGTTTTTATTTGTGATTCTGACCTAGCTTCAACACATCATATCACCTTCAATTAAATATGCCGGTGGAGGGATTTCTAGTGGCTTCCACCTAGATTTAGATAGTGACCCCTGTGAGGGAAGTCTTACTTTCTGTTTCAGTTGACTGAATGATAGCTAGATTGATGCTAGCTATCTGGATAAATACATATATACTTTCTGATTATGGGATTCAGTTCTTTATAGTGCCATACTTGACCATCCTATAGATTTACCAAGTGTTAAACAGGAAAAGTCTCAAAATTCGTCTTTTGTAGTGGTTCTCAAACTGACGTGCAGCAAAGACTTTTGGGACTGGACACACCAATTATGATCCATTTAGACAATGGGTTTCAAGTTGGAAAGAAACTCTCAAATCAATAAAAGACAGAGAAAATTAAATATATAGTACTAAGTTAAAAAAGGCACTTGTGTGAAAAGTCTATGTACCATACAATTCTAACTAACTATATGATCTTATGGAAAAGGTGATGCTATTAAAGACAATAAAACAAAGATCAATGCTCACCATTGGTTGGTGCTTAGTGAAGGTAAATCACAGAAACAGAAAGAGTTTTCAAACTAGCCTATAAATATCTGTGTGCTGCTCCCAATGTTAGCCAAAGAAGCTTATTCCTCTAGTAGCCAATGCAGAGACTAAAACTTGATTAAAATACTGAGAATAACTGTTTTTGCATGCTGGGCCTTTGATGGGTTATCTTATCAACCTTTCATCCAAAGCTTGGGGAACATCACACAAGAGCAGGCAGGCAGAAAGAATATAGGACCCAGAGGACAGGGGAGAGAGCTGTGAAATGCTGTCTTCAAGACGTATTATGGCTGAAGCACACATCAACTCACCCCAAGTCCAATACAAATTCAGTTTGGTCAAAATTCCAGCCTGGGGAGGGAGGGGCTCCTAAACCCCACTGCTACCTTAGGAGCTATTGGCAACAGATGGCTGGTAAGGAAGAATCACTCATGAGATTTATTGCCCGTGTCCCCTAGTGGATAGCCCCAAGCCCATGAACGGATGATGAGTATTAGCTGGATGGCAAAGTAAAGGACATGAAGTCAGGAAGAAGGCTGACCAGAGGATGGGGCGCACTAAGAGCTGCAGAGGGTGAGGTGGACGTGGAAAAGGTACAAGTACATTGTGCATGTGTATGATGATTTCAAGGATAAATAAAATTATTAAAATTACAGATTGCTGTCACCTTTCCTGGATAGAATAAATGAGACCCTTTGGTGACTCTATCAACCTTCATTTGAGAATCAGCCCCCTTTATGCTTCTGGACAGGTCCTCAGAACCTGATCCCCAGGAATGTGAGGAGATTGATGATACTCTCAATGCCAGAAAGTCACTGTGAACTAAGTTGTTTGACAAGACCCAGTTTAAGTGTCCTGGTTGGTCACTTTCCCACTGTGCAGCTCTTCACATCCTCTACCTTTGCCACTGACTGTGTCCTGAGCACAGCCCGGTCTCTTTTCCAGCAAGGCTTTTTCTAGGGTGAAGAGGAAGAAGTCGCCCTTTGTCTTTGTTAGGGGTCTGCAGTTCCTCGGGACCGCCTGAAGCGGAAGGCAATCCAGTACCCACAATGCTCACAGCCTGAGGGCCTGCACCGCCTGACTGCTCTGCCAGGAGCCCAGGCCTGCAGAGGCAGCCTTGCCGGAGCTGGCACATTTCTATCAGGCAGCATGGGAAGCTGGTAATTTTTATTTATTGTCTGCAGTTCATGGCAGCCAGTATTTTACCACCTGCACATCTAAAAGGAAGGGGAAGAAAAGCACACCAATATTCTCAAAATGTTTATATTCAAGGAGTGTGTGTTTCAGAGAGGGAGGTCGTGATGTGGGTATTTTTATTGTGTGTGAAAGAAGCCTCGGTGGCCTGCAGCTGGAAAAATAATGGAAGCACAGGGTACTGTCTTTTGTGACAAAGTTTCCTCTGGTACGTTACAATTATAACGTAGAAAATGATACCTTAGACGGCAACTAATTTGTGAATCCTGGGCAATGCGCTCAATGATTCCTCATCAGGCCTGCAGAACCCGATCTGTAAAAAATTTGGGCCTCAGCGGGAGGCTGCTTGCGAAGAGTGATTTGCATTTCAATTGTAGGTCCAGGCAACCTTTAAATCTTGGCTGGCGCTCGACCACAATGGAATTTTTCTTTTTTTCTTTTTCTCCTTCTGGTGCGCTTAAGAAAGAAAAAAAGGAATGTTGCCATACATCAATTCCACAATGGCCAATGGCGTACAGTAAGATAGAGATCGATGCAGAGAAGGAAAAGTGTGGAGCAGACGCTGAGACTTTATCTCTGTGAGCAATTGTCTCAAGCGTCTTCAACAACAGGGGAAATACTGTTCCGTGGCGTGGGTAGGAACTGTCTTCACTGTCTATCGGTCCGTACCCAACTACATCCTTTTCGTCTTTAGCTCTAGAAAATTCAAAACCATCAGCAAATTTGATTTTACTTGAAGGAAAACAAATACAAAAACCAAAACAAACCAAAAAATTCAAATAGCAAATCGCCAAATATGTACTTATCAGAATCAACTTTATGAATTATTGCTGGACCAAGAGTTTCTCCAAATGCCCTTTCCTTGATTCTGTTGCTCCATTTTCATGTTAATAATGTTTCCCTTTCTTCAACTTGGAAGCAGGGAATTGCCTTTCTCTACAGGATGGGCCTCCTGTCTCCAGGTGTGAAATCACTGTTAACAGAGGAATTACTGTGGCCTAGGCATCCTATGGCACCCAAGGACAGAGCACACTTCCTTCAAACAGGGAAGGGCAACCAGGGAGGGCTGAGGTGGTAGTGGCAATCACAGTCTCAGAGTTTCTTTATTACCTTTGAAGCTTGCTTTAACTTGAATCCTTTCCACCTTCAGCTGTTATTAGCCAGGAGCGTGACCCACTCTAACTCCCCCCCCCCCCAGTTTGACAATGGTGACTATGTGATAGCAGTGCCCTCCGTGCTCCTTAGACCAGAGTCCAGGATCTAGAAGCTGGAGGCAGAGAATTACTGGAAATCAGACCATCTCTCCGTACCATCCGGTCCTATTCCTCTGCAATACTCAAAATCACAGTCTCGTCTTCTGATGCAATCAGAACAAACTCAACCCCACCTCAGGGCCTTTGCACTCAGGGGACACTAGTTTTCTGGAATGATCTTTCTCTAGGTGGACATCTTGTTTCAGAAGGTTTATCCAATGTGACCTTTACGAGAGAGGTTCCAAGAAAATGCATATTTTAAAAAGTAGCAACAACTTACCCTGCCAATCCCCGGATGCTCATGGACTAGTTTATGTGTTATTGTAAGTAACACAACCAAGTAAATGTGTGCGTGCGTGCGTGTGTGTGTGTGTGTGTGTGTGTGTGTGTGTGTGTGTGTGTGTGAATGCTTATTGTTTATTTTATACATGAGGATGTCAGGAGGGCAATATTCTGACTTATATTGTTTTGTCCTTAGGATCTAAGTACACACAATGACACATAATACATATTGTAATATTCACTATAAAATGAATTTCAAAAGGTTTGTTTTTCTCTTTACTCTGTTACTTTATAATGTCTTAACCATTGCCTATTTTTTTCTTGTGATTTATCCTTAACATTCTGTATCACATATCACTTTCAGGTGTTCTTTTTAATGTCCTCAAATCATCATAGCAATTAGTAGCAGTTAAACACAAATCTGAATTTTACTTTCTGCTACCATTCATATGATGGTATCTCTATTTTTAAATCCTTCATTCCTATTACTTATTCCTTGTCTTTACACAAAATAATTAGATTCTGTATTTTTAGCAGAGGATCACGATTCTTTTGTGATTATATATAAATTTTAGTATGGATAGCATATTGTGTATTGCAGCTGAAATTAACACTCGGTGGGTACCGAGTTATAAGTCAATATTTTAGTGTCCTCAGGGTCCACAGAGACTCTAGAGCTGTGTGCTCAACCCGTTTCTAATCATGGTTTTCAGATTTTCTGTGCCTCCTCTTCTCGTTTGTTGCTGCTAAAACAGTGAAGTCAGCCAACTACACACACATGTAAATATTAAACTGTGTCCAGAGTGAAAATTAGTAAGCTCTGATTGAACATCTTTGCTATGCTATGAAGGAAGAGACTTTCTGCTGGGAGCTTTTTCTGTGGTCCTGCATTCGCCCTCCAGATGTCCACACAGCAGAGAGTGGGCAAAGCCCATGTCATATTTCCTAGCTCTGTTGCATCCTCTGTAATTGACACTCAGAATCCTCTAGGTTGGACTCACCTTTCTGAAACCTGCTCTTTCTCCCAGACCTTGGGTCCTCCTGGTCATGGTCCTTACTGAACCATGACCACTACTCAACAAATACCAAATAGGGACTTTCAAAAAATTGCTTGCTCTTTTCATGTGTAGTAACATGAAGCACACACAGAAAGAGATTTCAACGACTCTCTGAAGACAGGCACCAAGCTCTTTCCATAACATCCCACAGCAAGAAATTGCTTTGCAACAGGACATCACATCCGCAGCTGCAGCCAGCGAGAGGTGCAGCCACAGCTCCTGATTGCTGTGCCCTGATTCTCGGAAGTCACCTTTCCACTTGAGCTCTATACAGCAGAGCCCTTGGGGCACCAATCTTGTCCTTCCTCTGATAAATTCTACTTATTATACTGTGCTGTGTTCACTCTCGGAGCTAGATAAATGAAGAGTAATAATAACTGTTATTTTTACACCAAGTGTTATCAAATCAGAAATCTGACACCCAGTAATTTAATATATATGTTCCTTCCACATACCTTTATTGCTGTTTGGCTACATAGAAAATATGAGGAGATTGGAAACCAAGTGTAAATATTTCTGCTGCCTTAGCAGCAAAGACTTCGCTTTTCTTTATTGCGGTGTGCAGTGTTCTCTCCTGTTTCCCAGGCACCCTCCCTCTCTTTGTTCTTTATCTAGAAAGCCTTTCTTAGTTTTGAAATCAGTGCCAAGCCACCAGGCCAGGCTTCTTCAGTTCAGATCCTGCTCTGCAGATAGGAATGCAGTTCCTTCAGCACTGTTGATGCTTTGGCTGGGCTGGCACCGCCCTCCGTCAGTTCTGCCATGTGAAACTGCCATGACTTCTCTCCGTAACTTAGAAACCTCATCAGTGCCCATCTCATTGTAAAGAGACTGAGAAGAAAATATAAACTGCATTATGAAAATATTCTTCTTAATTAGATGTTTTCCTATTGTTTGTCTCGTGCCTGGGATACATACTGTACTATTTGAATTTGATTGTGACATTTCCAATGGCAACATGAATTTTAAGTTGAGAAACAATTAATACATAAGGGGTCTCCTATGATTATACCACTATAACAGGCCTGGAATACTAGGGAAAATAGAAGGGTTGTAATATAAAATAAAAGACTCTAACAGTTCCTTAAGTACCTGGAGGAAATAAATGATGCTAAAAAATGTTAACACAAATAATGTAAAAATAATCCAAACTAACAAAAGGAGCAATGACTTTAAAAAGTGCCATTCCAAACCTGAAAGTAACTAATTAAAAGGCAAAAGATCACCAGGGCTCTTGTGTGGAGTAGTCATGCCAGGTGTACAGCATGTGGCAAGGTTATTGATGAAGGTAAGCAGGAAGTTTTGTAGACAGCAAGAAGAAACAGGCCATTGATGGCGAGTTGACTACTGGTTGACATGGCAGGTGACTTGGATGACAGAGTGTACACATTGAAATAAGAGTCCACCAAGAACCAGCTCTGATCCTGTGAATTCTTTCATAAATATTAAAGACGTTTAGCTTTTCCATCTAACATTTCTCTTCTTTATCACCAGGTCCAAAGGTGTGGCTCATCATGGTAAGAATGGCCTATTAGTCATCCTCATGAGTGCCCAGTTGATTTGTCTCAATAGTCAAACTATTCAGCAATCAAGTTCTCTTTTCAGAAACAGACATGAGTGATCTGAAAACACTGTCCTTTATTTCATGCATGAGAATAGTGTTAGAAAATGCATGCAGAGCCTCATGAATGTCTAGTTCCAGACCTAAGATACTGGAGTTACAAACAAAAAAATACAGCATGGCATGTGAGTTGCTCTTCCTAGTCGCTTGGGTGCTGACTTTAAATTCCAGCATCTGGATTAACCAATCACAGGAAAGGCCTACAGTCCAACTATGCTTGATTATGTCACACCATAAAGCACAAGGCGGGGACCAGTGAGGTGACTCAGCAGCAAAGGCACTTATTGTCAGATGACTTTAGTTCAATCTTCAGGACTCACACTATGTAAGAGAGTTATGATTCCTTTGCATGGTACTTTCAGCTGCATAAGTATGCCACTGGTGTACAAGCCAGGGCATACACATGCACTCATAAATAAGTAAGTGTAATTTTTAAAAAAGTTAACGAGACACATAGATAAGTATGTTAATGTATTTAGTTTGTATATATTTGTGTTTGTGACACATGTTACACGAATAAATGAAATTCAGGGATAGATCTCTGAGAAAGTCGGAGATATTAGAGAGAATAAACACCACAGTCAGATCTTACCCAGCTGTCTTCCAGCCTTCTCAGCCTGGCTTCTCTTGGCTTTCTCTAACTTCTGTCTTTCTATGTCCACCTTAAATACTCTCTTGGTAAGTTAAGTTGTGGCCTCACCACTGCCTGCCTGAGAGCCTGGAACTCCTTCTGTAAACCAAGATGACCTCAAACTGAGTTTGGATTAAGGGCGTAGGTTACCACTCCCGGGATACTCCCTGTGCTAGGATTAAAGGTGTGAGTTACCACTGTCTGATCCTCCTAGACTGACTGTGGTTAGATCCTTCTTATATCTCCGAAACTTCTGGAACTTTTATTAAATCCCCACAGACACGTGCTGATTCACAGTCATCAGTTTTAGACTTCATTAAAATGAGATGAAAAGCATTATTAATGTTGGTAATATCATTTATAACATATCATTGATTTATAATATGATAAATGATAATAACAAAGACAAAAACATTCAAAGAAGAAAAATGTGTAAACTGGAATAAAAAAATTGGGAGACCTTCTCTTAAAAAAAATTCTTAAAAACAAAATTGGCATAAATATTCTTCATAAGGCCTTTTATCTCTATTTGCCAGTTAACATCTATTAACAGTCACCTCTGTCATCTGAGCCCTCTATTCTTGAGGTTCATTGGACAGCTTGCTATTAAGGATTATTCCTCTCTGGGATGCTCTTCTGCTTATAATAACTCCCCGAAACTCATAGTTATCAGCTAGTCAGTTTTTTTTAATTTAAATTGTATTATTTACCTACCTTTTGACCTTCTGTTCTTGAGACATCCCATGTGTTACACTTCTGAAATTCTCACTATGTTACTTGCTATACAACAAGATACAGCTCTAGTATGAAACACAGTCAGCAGTGTCCAATGGTAGACATGTATCACACCTCTCTCTCTCTCCCCTGCCCTCTGTCCATGGAGATGTTACTAGTGACCCACTAGTGACCTAGTACTTAGTTTGAATTCTAGACTCTCAGTTAAGGGTTGATTTGTCCATTCTCATTCCTTATCAAGGCCACCCTTTCAATTCTACAAAGTCATCTGAGAGAATTCCCAGACACTATGCCTGAGAAGATGTTTCTCATAGAATGCAGTGAACCAATGATGAACCAAAGAAGAATGCCACTAACTTCATGAACCAACAAGTTCTGGGACTCTTTACAGTAGCAGAAACAACAGTACCAGCACCAAGCCCATCCCAGTTTATGCAAATGGGAAATCTGTAGCTCACTACATGACGTGCTGATAACTTGACAGGTCGGAGAACATCTCTTTCTTGCAACTCATGTTCTGTGAGTGTCTCCAAGCAGTCCTTACTGCTTAAGTAAGCTTGAAAAGAGACTTAGTGAATCTGGTCCATTTCAAGAACCTTGTGAAGCTACTCAGTTGTTTATACACTAAGGTTTAATGAGTTTCTCTGTAAGATAGAATGGAGTGTTAAATCTTCCTTTAGATGATCCTGTGAACCAAAGAACTTCAGTCCACAGTTGGACGCTTTCTATGGTGGGAAATTGTTATATGACAGACAAAGAGGTGAACTGGACCCACAGTGACAAAGCAAAACTCTAACAGTCACAATTTTTTGTTGCCTCAAAGATAATAAATTTATTGCACTTTATTTTTTTTTCCTGTTTTACCCTTTGTAGTTCTCGACAATTTGTAAATATTAACAACAAATGTGAGCATTTATGAGAATGCTTCTTTGTTTTTTACTAGCTCAATTTTTTAGAAGTAAAATTATAAAAGAAAACATGGATGTATAAAATGTTTCTGTTATGAAGGATCCCAAATGTACAGAAGTACATACAGTGGAAGTCTCTTCTAGAGCTCTGAGTCCTATGCTCTGCTCCAAAAGCTCCTGAGCACATCTGTGTATCTACATCCAGAAACATCTATATATGTAAGTTATATGACCCAGTATGCTGTAATGTAAAATTAACATATGAAATTTTTATTAAATTACTAAATGTTTCCTCCATATTTTTCACTTTATTATACAAAAACCTACCTTGTTAATTTTATTGTTCCTGGCAGAAGTTAGCTTTATTTTAACTAAGAAGACCTAACAGATAGTACAGAATTCTACCAGGCTTCCAAAGAACTAACAATGATATTCCTAAACACATTCTGCAAAATAGAAAAGGAACAGACATTTTCAAATAAATATCCTTTACAAAGGCAGTAATTCCTTGATACCAAAACCAGACAAAGACCCAACAAAAATTATAATTCAACATCTTTGATGAAGATACATTCAAAAATTCTCAATAAAATACTTACAAACTGAATTCAAGAAAACACCAAAAAGATTATCAACCATGATAAAGTAGGCTTCATTTAAAAAGAAGAGGAGATGGTTCAACACATGTAAGTCAATAGATGTAATCCGCCACACAACCAAACTAAGTGATAGAAACCACATGTCATTTTATTAGATACAGAAAAGGCCACTGACAGAATTTAACATTCATTTATGATAAACGTTCTGGAGAATATAGGAATATAGAGGATTTATCTCAACATAATAAAGGCACCATGCAAGAACCCCACAGCTAACATCATCCTAAAATGAGAAAAATTCAAAGAATTTTCACAGAAATTGGGAATAAGACAAGAATGCACATTCTTCCCCACTCCTGCTTAATATAGTACTGAAGTCTTCCCTAGAACAATAAACATCTAAAGAAGATAAAGAGGGTATAAATTGGAAAAGATGGAGTCAGGGAATCTGTATTTGCAGATGATATGATTCTGTGCATGAGAGATACTCTTTCAACTATTTTAAAATGACAGTTTTAAAACTATTTTCACCCACAGAACTATGCTATAAATGACCCATCCATAAAGTTACTGCTCTCCGGATCGTCTTTCCACCATTTCTTCCTTTAGTTTAGGGACTGGGGTGGTAAGAAGGCAGTAGTCACTTTGAACATGGGGTTCCATAAAATAGTTTGTAAGCCAATACATTTCTAAGGTACACAGAATTTGGGGAAAAACATAACTGGTTATATTCAGTTATTTATGCAGAAATGAAGAAACCTCAAAAAGCAGACTGACATGCAGTTAATATTATTTACATTGATATTGGCATATGGATATGGACTTATATTGCATAAAGACATTTTTGTACTTTCATGATTTGGTTTAGTATTCAAAAACAACGTAGGTGATTTAAATTAACTTTGCATACTGTGAAAAGAGAGGAACATAAGTTATAAATCAATATTTTTTCTTGTAATAAAACAATATGGCTGTAGAGTCCAGGAAATGCATTCCTTCTGTTAAGATGTGAGCCGTGCAGGTCAGACACCCACCTACCCAGTGCTTGAGTGGGTGAGGGCCATAGACAACAAACAGGCTATTGCAGATGCTCAAGTGATAGCATTGTGTATACTCCATCTATATCCCAAAATATATACACTGAAGGCTGCACCTATGGACATATACAGGGAAAACTATAAAGCTCACATTCTGTGATGATCTTTTTATTAATTAAATAATCATTTAGCTCACAGAATTCTCTTCTAGCATCCACAACTCCAACCATTCAGTGTCTCTTTACATTTGCTTATTAGACTATCAGTGACATCATCCATCACAGCCCTTGATGGACCGGCTCCGCTGTAGGGTATGTAAGTCATGTTTCCAAACTTACCAACAGGTAAATTTATTGATTAAATTCTTTGATTCTTTAATACCAAAAAAAAAAAAAGCAATGATTCCCATGACTTGCCAAAGAGATCAGGCTACCGATCATAGAGAATCAGCCATTTGTTATTAGTTCTCTGTTAAGATCCATCAAAACTTGTACAATTTGATAACTAGACCTAGAAATGTCTAATGCAGTCACAAGTGGCCTTTTATGGCCAAGTATACTGTGTTCACATCAATCTTTATTTCTTTATTTATTATAAATTTTAAAATAAAGCACAGAGTAACAAATAATCATTTGAAGGATGTTTCCATATAGAAAGTCAAGCAGATATTACTCTTAGTGTAGTATCAAAGAATTGTAATAAACACTTGCAGGCCCGTGATTAATTTTTTCAGAACTTTAAGAGTGGGGTTGCTTACAAGGCCTTACCTGAAGAACAGTTAGATGCCGCTTCTACAGGGTAGAAATTTGGAATAGTCGAATGCTGAGGTAAATGCACATATTTGAAGCCCAGCTCATTTAGGAACATGGACTCTGTGGGAGGTTTTTCATGCAAATAATCTGGATATATTCTGCTTATTTACTGAGAACTTGAATGAGACTGAATTCAATGGCCTAGAAACCTGTTTCCCCAAGGTCAGCACACAGAATCAGCTCCAATTCAAGGCAACTGTCATACAAACTGAACTGGCAGAACTTGGTTCATTTGTCTTGTCTTCCTGTCTGTGCACAGTGTGAGCAGCTACAGCCTCCTGCACCGGACATCATGTTTCCCCAATGAATGAGCTGCATCCTTTCGAACTGTAAGACCAAATCAAGCCCGTCCTCTCTGAAATTGGTTATGTCAGGCATTTGGTAACAGCAAGAACCAAGTTAACTAGCACATTGCTAGATGTGATTATACCATACACTTTGTGGTTTCACAAATGGTTTATCAAAGGAAGATTGTTCTCATTTTTTCAATGTAATATATTTTAATTACTTCCCATTCAGAAGGCTTAGACTCTCTTATTTGCATCATTCATTTGTGGTCTGATTTGAGGTTTCCATCAAGGCAAGCCTGCAGTTTTCATTTGTAATTACACTTTTAGTTTCCCTTTCTAATACTTCCTTTCTTTCTTTTCTTTCCTCATTGCTCTGCCCAAGTCTCCTAGGTAATGACAAACATAAAGGATGTAGAGTTCATCTTTCCATTTAAATGCCCTCACAAAGCATGGGATTAGCATTTACTATAATATATAAGTTTGTTTCAGCTTTTTCTGGGTGTTTGTTTTTCATATAGAAAATTGTCAGCAGTTTGGTGGGAAACTTTTATATAATTTAATTTTGATATCAAATTATTCTTTTTATATATGGTACTATATTCGTATTATTTCTTATCTGTTAATGTGGTAAAATGAACATTTATTTTCCAATGGTAAATAAATGTTCCTATAATAGATTAACCTTGATCACAAGATAGAACTATTCATATATGATATGTTATCAGGTGAAATTGCATAGACTTACCATTGTAACATAGCAGAAACTCCCAAGACTTCAATAACAAAGATTTCTTTGTCAGTACTGCATAAGGTTCATTGTATCTAGCATGAAAGAAACTCAGTTGATGATATTTTTATTGTTGCATTCTAATTCCAGGAGGAGGGGAACAGTGTGCTGAATAAGAGCATGTCTCTCACAGCACATGAATTAGCACACAAATATTTTTATTTAGATTTCATTGTCCTTGAGGTAGTCACATGGAGAATCTAACATAATATTGCAAAGTAAAATCATACTACATGCTCAAAAAGAAGCAAGATATTTTTAAATAAATCTACAGATTATGACATTTCTAACTTTATTATTTTCTTTTAGAAAGTAACTTTTAATATGCTAGTGAATGGGTTATGAATATAGTCTGTGTTTTCATGTTGTCTCAGTCAGTTTATGGTTTTAAGATTAACCTCCCCCCAAAATTGTGCTATGACATACCCCACTTTATCTATCTTTCAAAATAATTTGTATACATGAGATTATACTTAATCATATTTTACATATATAGTAAAACATACTTTTAATACTATTTGAGTTTTTCTTATAAAGTTATGAAGACATTCAGGTTTTCTTTGTCTTCCTCATCTGGAAATTTCTATGTATAATTCTGGAAGCTGTGTATATAATTTGTAAATGTATTGACATAAAATGACCTATGTAATAATCAAACCAGTATCTGTGATTATGGCTCATTAATTCTTTTCTATAATTTATTTATGCTGTCTGACTTTAATCAGATTTTCCAGAGGATTTGCACACTTTTCTTTCCATGAAGCAGTTTTCTCAGGAGATCTGCTATTTCATGTTGTGTTGGGAAAGTCTTAAATGTTATTTTTTTCTGTTATTTTCTTTCTTCAATAATTTTCTATGCCGCTTTCTTTGTGACTTGCTTTTTTGGTGCTTAAGTAATTAATTTTAGTCTTTATCTTCTTCCTCCTCTTCTTACTAGTATATTAATTGTGTTTCTGCCTGTGATGCAATGTGATACTCTAATAGTATATACATTGTTGGATGGATAGATTCAGCTACTTAATATAGTTAGACTTTCAACTTCTGACTTTTGTGAAGTATTTGAAATTTAAACTCTCATAATAATAAATTTCAGAAAGCTATACCTTAGAGTTAATAGATTCTTAATTTGTGATATTTTCACCATCACTGATATCTAAATATTTTCACTTGTACAAGTTATTTTTACTTTGACCTGAGATATTTACATGCATATTTTTGCAGTTTTAAATATATATTTTTTATACTTAATTTTTTTTTAATCTGGGGAAGGTGTATTGGGCTATAATCTCAAAACAACAGAGTCCAACTCAAAAAGATTGCAGCAATTTTGTGAATGAAGAGAGGTTACAAAGTAACTCAAAGTCTAGCCTGGATTATACAATGAAATCTTGTTTCAAAATAAATAAATAAATAAATAAACAAATAAATAAATAAATAAATATTTTTGTCTTAGACACAATTTTGTTTGAGAATACATAATAATATATTTTAAACAAATTAATGAAAAAATGATATTTCTAGATACTGTATTTTAATGAGTTTTCTGAGAGTTGAAAACATGGTGTGTTCTACAGTTGTTGGTACTCTAGTGAACATGTGCTTATTACGGCATGCATATTTTTCACATTGCCTTGGTATTTATAATTTTAATGTTTCTTGATATTTCTTTAGTCTGTTGTGTGAAGAACCTAAGCATAAGCCACTATCTCAGTATCTTTGCTGGCTTCTCACAATCGTTTGGTCATTTTCATAGTACATATTCCAGGCTATCATTATGTGCATACAAGTTCAAAAACAACCACCCTATTGTCAGTTAGGGACTTTCTGCCAGGGCCATGACGACACGTTCTTACATTGGTCGAACTGACCCAAGCTTATTTGATTATATTTTTCTGATCTTCTTGGTAGTATTTTCAAAGTTCTTTATCTTTTTTTCATTTTTCCTTTTCTATTTTTACTTGCTCTTTAGTTGCCTACCTCTCCTCCTCCACTCCCCCTTTCTCTTCTCTTTCCCATCTCCCTTCTGCTCAACTCAGCCTTTCTTCTATGACTCCTTTGAGTGGGTTCAAAAACTTTGACCACTTCAGCTCTCTATGATGCCTTAGATACGGGGACGGCCATTTTGCATCTTCTTTTGTAGTTCTAACGGCCCGATGCTTGGTTTTCCTCTTTCTCTTTCCTAGCCCTTTTACTGAAATGCTCGATTCTATTTCTCTTTTGCCTCTTTCCTTTCTACTTATGGGAAATTTTATGACGGATTTATATTAGCTTAATGGTGGTATTGTATATTTTAACATGCAAATGTGATTTATGAATCTATGTCAGTAACTTTCCCTTCAACCTAAATGTCTCTGGGCTAATAACTATTTTAATATTTAACACTCCCCTCAGTTAACGTTGTTTATTTTGTTGGTTTTGTCTATTAGTTTTTCACCTCTCAATGAATTTCTCACTATGAGTTCATGCAACCTAAGTCTCTTAATGTTTTCCCACATACTGCCATTTTTCTTGCTCATAATCTACTCGTTTCTCAAGATAACATCGGGAATCACTTTCCTTCCCTGTGAATTGCATCTTTTTAAGGCTCTTGAAAGGGGGTCTATTGATAGTGAACTGTTAGTCTTGTTTTCCCAAAACACCTTTATGTAACCTTCCGTCTGATAACTCTCTGATTAATATACAATCTTGGTCGCTATTTATTTCCCCTCAGCACACGATGTCCTTCATTGTTACTATTGGAAAGTTACCTCTGTGCTTCTCAAACTACCGCAAAATTTCATTTTCTTTTGGTATTTAACATCTTATGTCTTCAATGATGTACAACTCCATGTGTTAAGTATTTTCTCCTCTTTAAGATTCATTTACCTCCATGAATCTGAGAATTGTTATTTTTCAAGAAATAAATTCTGGAAAAGTCTTGCTTATTAAACTTCAAAGTATTAGTTTAGCGTCTTTTCCCTTTACAATAAATGTTCAACTTGGGTTTTGAGGCAAAATTAGGCCCATATTAGAACTGTTTACTTGCCATTTTAATTTTACTCTTTGGGTCTCATATGTCTTTGCTTTTCTTTAAATGAGTCATAAAGTTCACAAAATATGTCTTTTTATTGTTTAACTGTTGATCCTATTCATTGATTTGTTTATTAATTTTAGAATTTTATTTGTTTCTGAAATACACTTTACATTATACAACCTCTAACTTTTTCATAGTTTCAGTCTCTCATTTGCTTTCTTAGTAATAATTATACACATTTTATACTCTATAAAACATATCTGATAAATACACAGATTGTCTTGTCTATAAAGTTCAATGCTTCTCAATTATGGTGTCCTATTTCCTTGTATATTATACACGTGTTTTTATAACTTAATTTGTGAGGAGTTTCAAAGCCTATATCTAAAGATGTATTCTGCTAGAAAAAAAAAAAAAAACTTCAGTGTGTGTTTATTATTAGTCTGAGATGCTCATCAATTCTTTCCTTCCTCCTCTTTGTTTCCAGAGAGTATTATACATGTGCAATGAATATTTGTGTTTGACAAGTCCGTATTCTATGAACTATGAACAATTTATCTATGCTGTAGTAGAATTGTGGCTGACTTACCCATGTCATCATGGGCTTGTGCTTTTGCTGATGACTTGGATGCCTTTACTTGTATGTTATATTACACTGAGTATGTGGGCCATGGAGAGGTTGCTAGTTCATTCACAGCAATGTTTCTGACAATATTCTCCACCTAAAATCCTCCTTAGTCTGTCCTCCCAACAATCTCAAAGATACAAACCAGAAAACAAAGCAAAATTACTTGGAACAGAAAAATACTATCATGACAAAGTAAGATCCAGGATTTCTTTAGATCATTTCTTTTCCTCTTTTACCTAAGGATTAGTGTTTTATTTACTAACTTGTAACTTAAAATGTTTTTAAAAGATGACTATAAATGTAAATCAATTGTACTTTTGGAAAAAATGTCAATTACAGTAGTTAGTGATGGTCCACAGGTATTTATAAAATAAATGTTTTTTTTTTTCTATCTCCCCATGTCCTTGAGATGGTTCATCCAAGAATTCACAGGACAGTGGAGTTATGATGCTTTCTCGGATGCCATTTCTCTATATCTAAACTTCTTATTTAAAAAATGCAGAAGAAAATAATATTGGCTTAGCAAAACATACCCATTTCACCTTGGTAACAGGAGAGAGAGAAGGACAGGGGAAGCAAACGGCAGGAAGCTGTACAGAACAGCCAGCCTGGAGCTGGGAAGTACAGCTTTAGGGTGGGGTATACTCACTAGTTCAGCTCACATTCTGTCATACTTAACAACCCTTGCCCACTACTGGGAAGAGCTCTGTGAGTATCTACTGCCAATGGATAGTCCATTCTATCTCTTCAGGGTTTTCCAGAGCATCATTCTCTGGTTTATTAACAGAGCACAACATCCAATAGGATGCTGGTTGCCTACTAAATGGTGAAATCTCTTTATATTTTCAAATCATTTTGAAGCCCTGTCCCCCCATTTAATTTAAATGTCTGGTCCTTTGCATTATATCTTTCACAATAAATGTTTTTATCCTTTTATTCATGTTCTAGGTGGATACAACCAGTGAAATATTCCATTTCTCAGAATCATATTAACAGATGTCTGCAGAGACCCTGATTCTGCCATAAATCATCAATGCTCTCAGAAGCACTATATTATTGCCTTCCATGGGATGGTGGCATGTTCTAATGGTTCCTGGATATGAACACCTTTACCTCTGTTCACAGTGAGTGCCCTCCTCACTCCATTTCTCTCCTTGGACCTTCTCCCCTGTCTCCCACAACTATTTGGCACTAGTGAATACAGTCCCATGAATCCATGCATGCTTCCTTTGGTGAAGGAGCTTCATACAGAAGCATTCTCACATAGAAAAGGCAGAGGGAAACATGTGCCTTTAGCCAGCAGAGCTGAGGAGGCGAATCTCTGGATACAGCCCCCAGCTTGATCAGAGTTGGTCACTGACCATCTTGTTTACTGGCATACAATGGTTATTAAGTGACTATAGAATTCAAACCACCCCACACACTGAGTTAGAGGGACTATGTCTTTAAATAGGACATTCTCTTGCTCCAGAATTCCAGTAGCACACACATCACAGCACTGAGCTTTTACAGGTGGACATTGTTCTCATTTGGAAAAAAAAAAAAAAAAAAAAAAAAAAAAGTTTTCCCAAGCTATAAACGTCCACAAGGAATCATTGTACCGGACTTTGTCCTGACATCACACTTCAATCAAATTTTTTTTGTACAAAATGTCACTTTCAAAGTTGTGGTTTGGGGGGAAAGTATCTTTATAAAAAATTCATGACCACAATGATCTGATAATGCAGTGTTCTGATACCAGCAGATGTTTTGTCTAACATGTTCCCCGAAGCTGTACTCCGTGCCTTCATATCTTTCATTTCCAGTTGCTATCTGCTGACTGTGGGATGTCATGTACGTACCCTATAGCTATGCGTGGCAATTCGCATCTAACACCACCGCGAGTAATGAGCTTCACAAGATGCTTGTCGCAATAACTCCGTACTTCCCTAACCATATGGAACACAACACTCTAAAGCCCATAGACACTTCTTTTTTTTTTTTTTTTATTACAGTTCAGATCCTTAAAACATAATCTGTGTGATGTCTAGTGAGTGTACGTGAAGAGCTGCTGAAGACAAACTTAACACTTGTTCACATCATCTGTTACAAATGTCCAATTTGGGACAATAAATTTTCTCAGTACCTCTTGTTTTGCTGACTCCATGCTTTATCCTTTATCCCCCTCTTTCTCTCACGTCGTTTTTTTTATGAACTATGCATATGTATTAAATGGGATTTGTTGTCCCTAGATACCAATTTGCATAAAGTACAAGCCATCATTGGTTGGAGAGAAGCAAATTACTTCTCCTGCAAGATCACACTTTATTTTTTTTTTTTTTTTTAATTTTAACAAACCGCAGGCAGAGGCTGTTAACAGCGCTTAGCCAGATACGCAAAGTATCACCTTTCTCAAAAGCAGTTTGATCAATGAGGGGAAGAAGGAAAAAGTGAGAGGTGATATGATTCAATTAAGTCCCACGGAAAGCTGACCCGAAAAGAAATGAGTGTGTCTGCTCAGCCACCTGGCCACCTGGCCACCTGTCTATCCGCCGGCCACCTGAGTTCCTGGTTCCCCTTCAGTGCAGGTCAGGTATATAAGCTTGAGAGGAGAGAAAATCACGACTTAGCAAAAGACGTGAGAACAACTCAGCGCTTTTAAAAATAACCTGAACCTCTCAGTTTCATTCTCTGCTCCTCAGAAAGCATATCACTTGTGATTTATTTTCTTTTCAAGTTCCCCTTGCCTTCTCTTCCCTTTGCAACTTAATAGCCAAGCAGCCTCGGGCCCCCAGCTCGCTCTGCTTACTGTAATCGCTGACTCCCAATGTCTTAGAAACTACGTGGAGGGCCTGCACCTCACCTCTGCCCACCGAGACCTGCACATCACCTCAGCCCATCATGAAAAGCAGACCTCCTTGACATATGTGGAGAGATGCTGGGCCTGGTGCGTGGAGCCCAGCAGGCAGGTCCACGACAGCCCACTCTGCCTCCTACACAGCGATGTATCTGTACACCTGTGACCAGTTGGCAGTCTCCTGGGTGATAATGCAGAGACTCCAAACTCCTGCTTATTCCTCTGCTAAGCAGAGCTGTGCTAATTTTTGCTAAATAAAGAAACAAACAGCTCTTCCAGCCAAAATTCTCAGACATCATATTGGGGCACACAGGGTTGGGTGGGGTTGGGAGGTAGAGGTGGCTGGCCGTGGGGGTGGAGGGATGGGGTTGGAAGTAGGGTGGAAATGTGAACCCTAGAAACAGCTGGGATTAAATGACAATCTCAACTTTTGACAGACTTGCCAGAAAAACTTCAAGAGATTTTAGTCTGACTTAGACACATATTTCAGTTAAGATTAGGACCCAGGGCCTTTGTTAAGTGGTATAGAATAATTAAAATTTTAATGTGAGTTTCAATTGTTCTAACTAGAGTGTGTATAACTTCCTTTCAAAGCAAATATTTCTTTTACCCTTTGTAATCTCTAAAGACAACCACATACTTCTTAGTGAATTCTGTTTCCTTTTCTGGGCAGGGATAGAATTTATGATTTAAGCCCTTGATTTGTCAGAAGCCAAACAGAACCAGAAGTCAGCTTGCTGGTGATATGAAGGGTCTCACCACCACCTGTGATATCTTTGAAGATGTAAGAGTGATATGCCGAGTATGCAGAAGCTGGAGGCTAAGTTTGCATGGGTTGGGTAGGGAGTGTCCTTAACCACTGTGCTCTTGGTGCCCTGTGCTGCTTCTAACCAGGAGCCCAATACCATTTATGAGTTAATGGACATGTTGAATCCTTGACACACTTCCAGGGACTTGGATTGACTGGGAAAGCAAGGGAATGAAGAAAGATAGACATGTGGACATAGGGACACACAGGAAGGCTGGGAATGTGTGGACTGGGATTGGGGATGGCAGAACTATATTACTCCGGAGTTCAACATGTTTATAATATTGAGTTGACTAGAGAGGCAGCGTTTTGTGAACAGCTGAACAAGGAGGCAGAGTCTATTGTTTATAGCTGGATCACGGGACCAGTTTACCTAACCTCAGTAGACACAGTTTCTGTTATGCTAGCAGTCTTTGGGCCATAAATATTGGGTGTGGGCTGGGAAAATGGTGCCCATTTTCTAAACACCCTATAATACTCCTGTGTTGTCTCTTAAAGAAGACTTCAAAATATCCCTTTGAGCCTGAAGCTATGGGGTTCTTGACATGAAGCACACATTCACTCAGGACTCACACAGTCATTTCCACTTCTCATGTGGACATATGAAGAAAATGGTCTGGACACAGATAACTATTTATGTATAAATATAACTAGAAGCCAAAATCAATGAACTTTTACATAAATGTGCTCCGAAGTTTAGCACAGAGACAGTTCTTGAGTACCTCTTCCAAGAGATAGTCAGTAGTCAGATTTATATGATTGTGAAAACCTGTGGATTTGGAAAGAACAAACAGAGCAAATCTACTCAGCAGCTTCAGAATCCAGGCATGCTACTCAATGTCCTGGCTTCAGTTGCTGTGACACAGGAATGTTCTGACAATCAAGGATGCTTCACCACTGCCAAGGTCCTAGGACGGGAAGACTATGTGCAGAATGTTAGTCCCTCTCTATTCCCTGACCTGTCAGAATTTACAACCTGTTTTACTTTTTCTATTGCAGATGAACACAATAAATAAATCCCCAATAGCAGGAGATTGTAGATGTCGTAGAGAGAAAAAAAAGATGGGACCTTTTTGTTTGGATAGTTAACTAAGAAAGGAGAGCTGAGAAAGGAGAGCTGTCTGTTGGTGCATGCCTGTTGCCTAGGCTTACCTACCTGTGTGGAACACCTTCCTTTTTTATGCAATTATTCAAATTGTATTCAATCATAAGCCCTCAGAGCGTTGGGATCAGGGCTTCAGAGCATACAAGTGGCCTCTTGTATTGCTTGTTGAACCTCAAAACATAAATATTTCTGCTATATGGTGCTCTGTCAGCTCTTTTGCTGCATAACAAACAATCCTAAATCTAGTGCCTTAAAATAATAGCAAATTGTTATTTCTTACAGTCACTGGGTTAGCTGGGTGCATCCTCATCCTGTACAGCTTGGATTTACTCATGTGACTGCACTTTTCTAGAAGGCTGGCTAGGCTGAGCTTTCTAAAGACTTCCCGCCCACATCGGAGCTATTTGCTTTCTAAAGTGTGCAGGCTGCTCTCCTATATCTTCTAGCTGAAAAGACAGGTTTCTTCTCTGGTGTTCTGAAGGAAATGCTCCAGCAGGCTGAACATGCAAGATCTTGGCCTCTTAAGGACAAGGCTTTACACATCACAGAGTCACTTCAACAGCATTCTACTGAACCAAAAAAAGTCATAGAACAACCCACATTTCAAGAACAATCAGAAAAAAATGATTTATCCCTGGTCAGGAGGCAATCCAGTGCCTCATTGCAGAGGTTGAGTGCATTGGACTAAGAAGTTGCAGCTGATGGCCATTGAACATTCACCTTCAAGTGCCTTTCTTCTTTTCCTATTGAGAACTTGGTTGTTTGCTATCTTTGGATAGTTTTCTAAGTTTGGAAGACTGTCTTGATAATCTATCTCCTTTCAAAAGACCTTTATAGACATGATGCCCTGTTCACAAACTGCTAAACTTTTATTGTTGTTGTTTGTCTCAAAGCAGGATCTCACTCTGTATCCCAGATTGCCCTTGTCATCACTATGTAGTAGAAACTGGCCTCAAAGTAAGGTAGACATCCTGCCTCCATCTTCAACACTAGGATCACAGCAGTAATCAATGTGCAACTGCTGAGGCTTGCCGAAGCTTTATATCCTAACTTTCCCTATACCTTTAGGATGTCTTCAAGAGAGGAACAGTAATAAATTATTTCCACGCTGTAATGAAACATGCCACATTTTTAAAAACTAGAAAGAATTAAAGTTTTAATTAATGGTTTAAAATGATAATTGTTATTTATTGGCTTACATTTAACTCTATATATGTGAAAGAAAATATAAAACTCTGATCAAACAAAACAACTAAAGCCTAGAGCAACAATTCACTAAATGCACGCAGTTTGGCTTACAGTAGAAATTAAAATCTAAATGACTAGAGAGCTCATCTAAGTTCATTGTTTGGGAGGCTCAATATTACTAAGATGGAGACCCTTCCCAACCTTTTGTGTATACTCCACACAGTCTCAATAAAAACACCAGGAAGCTATTTTATGGGTAGCAATGCAAGTCTTCTAACAGCTTTGTAGAATAATAAAATAACATGACAGACAATATGACACTAAAGAAGAAAATTGAATGATTGTTGTCACCAACTTGAACCTCCTATCAATTTTCAGTAATTAAGATAGACTGGCATTATCAAGATAATAGATAAAAACCAAGGAAACAGATAGCCTGGAAACCCACTAACACAAAAATGGTCTATAAGTCTTTGGCAATTTGAAAAAGGAAGGTTAAAAAAAAAAAAAAAAAAAAAAAAAAAAGATTAGTTTGCCCTGCTCTATCACTCACAACAAAACCCCTATTAGCCAGGGTCTCCACAGAAGCTGAAGCTCACTATGTAGACTAGGGTGGTTGACCAGAAGGATGCTGGGATCTTTGCACTCCATCTCTCTTCCTCTTGTCTCTGCTCAGCACTAGGGTACAGACACCTGCAAGTATGTCCAGCTTTTGTTTGTTTGGTTTGGTTTTTTTTTTTTTTAAATGGCTGCTTGAGATTTGACCTCGTATCTTTCCTTTTATCCAACAAAGTAACCTCTTCACCCTTCAGCAGTGAACTTCTGGATGACAAGTGACACTGAGCATTTCTTGCTAAGGCTTTTTGTCATCTAGATGCCTGAAGAACCTCTTCAGATTTTATGTATTTCTCTATTAATTTATTTTTTTATTATTTAGAATTAAGAGTTGCCTGAGTATAGTGCATGCAGCTATTTTATTGAATATATGGTTTGCAAAATATTCCATGCCAGTTGAGATTTTCTTATTCTTTTCATAGTAGTATTCATAGTGATTTCCATTTTAATAAAAATCATATATCAGTTTTTAATAGATCATGTTTAAGGGGTTTACTATATAGCATCATCACAAAGTCTAAATCACATAATCTGCATTCTTCATTTTCTTCTAGAAACTATACAGCACTTCAACTTTATATTTGGTCCCAAAAGCTCAATTTTCTGTAATTTTTGTGAGAAGTATAAAGTCTGGCATTTATTAATTTTCAATTTATATTTAAATATTAGTATCAAGTTACTCTAGCACTCTTTGTTGAAAAATTGTACTTTTTCTTGACTTTCTGTTTTGTCATGATGCTCCATATATGTTATATACATATACCTCTCAAAGGTCATTTTGAGACATGGAGGGAATTCTCAAATTCTCTATCCTTGTTTGCATCCATTGCAATCAGGTGCATTTAAGAGGTGAACTCAGATCAGGTTGTATAGAAAAGTAGGTTCAAATGGCAAGACATTGTTTAACGCTTTTTTAGAGACCCAAGTTTGGTTAGAAGTACCCCAAGTGGGACTCACAGATGGCTATAACAACTTCAGGGAATAAAATACTTTCTTCTGGCCACCACAAACACTACATTAAAGCTCATGTTTTTCACATACAGATAAACACACATATAATTTAACACACATACACAACTTAAAAAAAAATCATTCCTTATTATCCCTAATAGCATAGGAGTCAGGACTTAGAAGGAAATGTGGGAGACAAAAACAATGGAGTGAGCAAGCAAGTAGGCTTGATTGAACATAGCTGTAATCTCAGCCCTGGTGGGGGCATGACAGGAGAATTAGTTCAGATAAATAAACAATAGGATAAATAAAAGGCAACCCCTCTTCTTTTATTTTTCATATCAATATAAAATGTAGAGCAACAATTCACTAAACATATGCACAGTTTGGCTATAGTAGAAAGGAATGTATCTTGAGTTTGATATGAATCTGATATTCCAGATTTAACAGAACTATTTTAATAGCTTAAGGTTCAGTGGAGATTTTTGAGTCTGACTAATATGTCATGAAAATTCTACTATTTGTGACAGGTGTCTGGAAAAATTAAGTGAGTTTACTCTTATGCCTCTGTAAAGTAGAGTATGGGAGGACCCTTGACAAACGGGTAACTTTCTAGTACTTATTTTTCCCCTGGAGGCATATTCAAGGCTACTTTTTGCAGTTAAGATCAAGAGTTATGAAGGGCCAAGTACAAAGTACTTGCAAATGTTCAAGCTGCTGTAGTAAGCTGTCGCAGCACCCTCTGGGTTGATGATGTAGGCCCAGCTACCTGAGATAACACGTGTTTAAATATAGTGGTTTGTCCAAAGACTTGTTGTTCTATGGCTCAGCATAGCAGGTCTAGCCTCCATGCTGAATGACATTTTTTTTTTTTTTTAATTTTTAGTGGATTGATCATGTAGGCCACCTGTTATTTAAAGGTGATTTCAAATTATCTTGTCCTGAATTGATTATTCATTCTATTTTTTAAAAAGCCCACCTCCACTTAAACCAGGTCTAAGTGAATAATAAGTATTCAAGATTGGGAAATTTCAGGAATATAAAAGTGTGTATAATAATGATCATAAATAAAAGAAATGGAAAATACTTTGTGTACAAATAACCACAGGAAAAAAAGTATAAAAAAGCAAAGCTTTAGAGATTAGCAGATGAAGGAGCCTGGTCCCCACATCTCATGAAGTAGAGATATTCTAAATTGGACTTGTGGAGTGGGGAAGATTGTACCACGCACAAGTAGTTATGGGTGACATATTCCTTATAAAGTAGAGAACTAAGCTAGTATAAGAACCGGAGCTTTTAGAGGACTATTCCAAGGGCAGAAGCCACATCACTAAGCACAGTTTATTTCTTTGTATCAATCCTGGTTTCCAAATACCTAAAGCCTTGAATGCCAAATTGAGATGTCTTCTATTCTGAAGTAGACAAAATGACATTTAAATGACATCCTATCTATCAAGTAGATAGAATCAAGAAAATAAACTAATAATAAATTGTTCATGAAATTTGATGAAAGTTACATGAGAATCTTTGTGAAATTTGCACAAGTATTCCAAAAGCTCAAAATCATGTCAGAATTTTTTAAAGCTACAGCCATTAAAACATAAAATAAAACAAATATACGAATTATAGGAGAACCCCAAATATAATGTTCCCAGAGAGCATTTTGTTGACAGAAACTTTGTAAATACTACATCATCTTCATAAAAATCTATACATACAATTACTGTAGCCTGAGCAGAGTAAAGATGCTGAAGTGCAGACGTTGGAATTTCAACCCAGGACAAACAAGTTGAAAAAAGAACTGATTAGACATTGGAATTTGAGGGTCGAAATTTTAGGATTATTTTTTAAGAATTGTGCGTGTATAACACTCATATATGTAGTGGTTTTATTTTTTTTTTATACTTACCCTCAATTTTGCCCGTTATATATGGTAAATAAGCATAGTATTTTACATGTCAATTGTGTCTCCAAACATCTCTCTCTCTCTCAGTGAATTTTCTTTTGCTACCATTTCTCATATGGTGCTGATGGGAAAGACTCCCAGGAACAGTCAGCATCCCATGAATAACAGTCTAAGAAGAACTGAAAGCAAACTTGGGAGTCCCTGAGGAAGGGTATCCTGTGAACAGCACATAAGTGAGCTTGGAAGCAGCTTCCTCCATAGCGAACTGTGTGACCCACAGATCCTGCATTCTCATCTTGATGGCAGCTTTGAAGAGGTCATGCTTCAGCACATCTAGCTAATTTTCCTCAACTGCTCAACTCTAAGGAAATGGGAATAGAAGTGGGGCAAGTGCAGAGTCTTCACCAACAGGACTAGAGGAAGCTTTCAGAATGGTGGGCCAATGGGCTAAGCAGAGCTGCGGTGTTCCATTCCCCAGTCACTACCAACGGGTCCCATAAACTTGGATGCTAAGAAAGCTTTCTCAGTAAAGTGTAGTATATAGAAGCAGCTTTAGGGGATGAGGGTGGGGTTGCTGGTCAAGCGCACACTCTCATTTTAGGGGGTGGTAGTATGGGGAGAAGATGAAATGAGAACTAGAGAGAATTTTCATGGAAGTTTCTACACATTTCTCCAGAAAAAAGAAGGTCTATATATCAAAGTAGGAAGTATAGGAGGGAGACATTTTTGTTGAGCACCTTCCTAACAAGTGCCTGTGTTATTTCAACACATAAAGGACAAAAAATTGGCAATGACCTTAGAATTTATATACTAGGAGAAACACATTAATAAATAAGTTTAAAAGGGGTGTCTCTGAGAACATATATATATATATATACACATACACACATATATATGTATATGTATATGTATGTATATATTCTCAAGTAACCTCCAGTTTTAACCATATAAAGGTGTGGTACTGTTACATGAATTAGAGAGAGATTCAATCATAAAAGAGTTCAGGAAAATTGAAGTTTTTGTGGCATGAAGTGTCTTGCTGCCTCTGTGTCCAATGTTTCCCTCAGTCAGCATTTGCCTGTCATCACTGAACTAGAATGCCCTTCCAAGTACTGGGAAATAATGCATGCTAGAGCCTAGAGCTTCTGTTCTCATGGGTTCCTCCACTTTAGATAACAATATAACCTGCAGAGGCCACGCTAGTACACGTTCTAGTGTCTGCTGGCGCCCCATGCTTCCTTTTGTACCCCATCACCACTGTGACCATCAGCGTGTATCGTCACCATAAGCCTTCCTTTCAATCAGCAAGCCAAGTTTCTGTAATGAGAGTGGAATAGAATTCACGTTTCCACCCACCTGCATGCCATATGATATATACTCTTTAATTATTGATGTAAGAACACCTGGCTCTGCACTGTGAATAGGTCCTCTGCATTTGTGCCTTTGACATAGTAGATAATAGTGTTTGTTGAAGTTTTCCAAAGTCACTAGTATACCAAGTTCATGGTTGTAGCCTTTATAGGTTTGTTTGCCAATGAAGTATGTCCCTGAAATGGGGGAAGATCTCATTCTTCTAAGGACTACATTTTATCTGATAAGTTAGGTCTATCGGGACTGTAGAACCCTTTTCCTTTTCAAATTTTATTAGGCGTATGCAAATATTCCAAACAGGGCTAACTGCATTTTGATATGATGATATGAACTTCCTCTGTATCTGAGCCTGAACCCATGACTGCAATCCTGGATAATGAAGTCACTGTCTACACCAGAATTCTTGCATGCGATATGAATATCCAGATTCCTTTCTCTGTTTTTAAGTTCTTCCTCTCCCAAAACTGCCAGGGACCCACCAAGCCAGTCTACACATTTCCATCCTGCTTCAAGCAAAGCAAGCCTTCATCTTTTCTGCTCCCTCATCTTCCTTACCTCAGCATCTATTTGGCTTCTCTTGGGCTTTCTGGAACTTTCTCAAATCACTTTTTTCATCTGTCCTTTGTGTTAAACAATCCAAAACAGCATTCTGAGAATTCACAATTTGAGGTTTGCATATAAGCATGTTTCAGTTTAACTCAGAGTCAGGCCAAGCATATGCCCCTCATTCTTTTAGGGTTTCCATTTGAGTTTATTTAATTGTTTCTCTCAAAAGTAGCCTCCTGCCCAAATTCATAGTCATACTCTTTTTGGCGGGAGGTAAAGGCCATCAACTCCTAAAGGTGTCTATTAATGATTCCCATTCCCCTCTTACCAATGAAGAAAGCATGCATTTCTGCTGGGTATGTTAGCAATGGGATTTCCCCCCTCTTTTTCTTAACACAGTTCCATAATTAATGCATGTTTCTTTGATTCTACATTTATATTTAACACATTTAAAAAGGTACAAAACGCGTTTTAAAGACGCTTCTTGTTCCCTTGTGATTATTCGAGTACAGAGAAGCCATGTAAGGATTATGAGAGGCGCTTGCAAGAAGCAGAGGAAGGCTACTGACAAGACTCCCCAGAGCAGAAGCTCATGAAGAGGAAGTTCACGACTTGGAGACTCTTGCACCACCTGCTGGTAATTTACCAAAGCAGTTTGGTGCCAGCCAGGAAAGAGCTACTGGAGTAAATGAGGAGCAACCTTACTCCTTGGCTATCATTTTATCATCAAATCCTGGAAGACTGGAGGATTCAAAGAGTGTGCTTAAAAGTCTAGGAAACTTAGTTTTGTCTTCCCACAGCTCTGGGAAACTGGCTGATTTCAAAAGTAACCCATTTGGTCTTTCACTCCAACCCAAGGAGCTTCAGAGTTTTGACACAGCTTTCTTCTCACTTCCAGACAGAAACTGTCCCCCAATTCAACCTTGGCAAGTTCCCAAGTGGCTTTCTCTTCATCTTGTGGGGTTCATTTCCTATGGCAAATGCCTACTTTGTCTTTCAAATGTGCCCAGAGTCATTCTTTATGTGAAAAGGATGGGAGGTCAAGGATAATGTGATGATCTACAATTGGTAGAAGGGGAAACTCCAGGAAAGGGTGAGGGAGGGTGGAAGGGCTTTTTCTCTTTGTGACTAGGATTCTCTGAGCCATGACCTATGAGAGACCTGAATGGGTCTGTGCTAGTGTTGCTTTGACAGGGAAGTTACTTTGTAATTCTTACTCAGTGCAAGTGAACATGGTTTAGCCTCACTAAGATTTAAGGTGCTATCTAGAGCCAATCATCTCTCCCAGTGCAGCAAGAAAAAGGCACCTGGGAACTGCTCCATTGCTCTGTCCCAGAAATTCAGATACCAAAGGTCTGAGGGGGGCTCTGGTATCTGTACTTGAGACGAAACCTCTGAATAGATAGATGATGCTGCAGATGGTGGTCATAAGTCACCTCTGGAAGGGTGTACTGTGTCATTTCCATCTTAGAAGTGTTTCCCCAAGGGAATCCTTTCATTCTCTAGAATGCTATTTTACATGAGAAGTAGATGATTGTCACAAAATTCAGAAGTGCTGATAAATTCAAACTAAGTAACATGATCCACACTCATCCTTGGATGGCCTATATTATGAAGCTGAAGTTTTGGTTTATATGCTTCAATAATATTCACACATACGTGAACATATTATATAAATCCATATGCATAAATTTTATAGATTTTCTTCACTCACCATCATATCAAAAATGTCTTGAAGTTATAGCGAATCTTCTTCATTGCCATATTTAATGGCTACAACTGTGTGCTATTCAGTTGGTGACCTAGTCTGCCATGGTTCCTTTCTCCCCAGTACTTTTAACCCATGAACACACTTGTGAACATTTCTGTACCTGTGCCTATTTCTATGTGCTCAATCATTTCCAAAGGACAAATTCTCATTGTGGAATTTCTAAGTCAGAAGGTAATAGATTTTAAGGCTTTGATAAATTGTCAAACATCTCCAAGGAATATTTCTCTCTCAGCATCTCTTTAGAAAAGTGAGGAAACACACCCCTGCCAATCTGGATATTATAATTTTAAAATAACCTATTCCCATATGCTCTGATATAGGAAACTATTTTTATTGTTTTTGTGAGGAGCTATTTGAAACTTTCTTCTCTTTTTACTGTATGTTTTTCACTTAAGGATATGATTTCATCATCTAATTATTTGCATTTTTTTTTACTTACTATATTACAGCATCATTTGTTTTTCTTAGTAGCTGAGCTCTTTACACTAATACAGCATTTGTGGACAACATTACATATTAACACTTTTATATATAATTAGGCATAATAAATATATTATTACTCCATCAATTGCTAATTTGTAAATGTGTTCCTAAACAATTAAAACTATTCATAGTTATTTTAAATGACCTAATTTTATTGTTATGCAGACATTACTAAGTTTTAAGAAGATAAAAATCTAGAAAAAAGAGATTTTAGATTTTGTGTTTGTTTGTTTTCAGATGGTTTAGCAGTTAATAAAGAGCACTGGCTGCTCTTCTAGTGGACCCAGGTTCGATTCCCAGTACCCACTTGGGGGCTGACAGCCATGTGTAATTCCAGTTTCAAGGAATACAATGCATCTGAAAACATTAGGTACACATGTGGTGTAGACACACATGCAGGCAAAATTCCCATATACATGAAAGAAAATGGAAAATTATTTAAAAATAATTTTTATTTTCAAGTTCACATTTAAAATATTTTATCTACTTCAAAATTATATGAGTAAGCACTAAGGTTTTCTTATAGTGTTTTGTAGTTTGCTCTTACGCTTAAATCTTAGATTCATCTGAAAATTTCTTGATGTAGACTATTAGCTTTATTTTCCACAGTACCAATCTGTTTTTAAAAGTTATTTCTCTTATTTTTTCATGAGAGAATAGTTCTGAATTGCTCTCTATGTTACAGGTATATACAGGATATATTAGAAACAATCACAACATCCCTTCAGAGGCATTGATAGCTCTCAGGCAGACTTCCTCAAGTTTTGGCTTGTTTTGAGATTTTGAACTCTGCATCTTCCAGAGAAAATCCAGCTGTCCTTCTCTTCCCTTTATGTGCTAAGGTCATGTTACCCTGCATAGATTTACAAGCAGTGGGATCTAGAGCATTTAATATCAAGAATTTGTTCCTAATAGTTCTCTGCAGTGTTCTCCATATGCACCTGTGGGACAAGCTGAGTGCCAGCACATGGGAACCCACAGGCATATGACTCCCAGCTCTGGCACCATTTTGACCCTTGCCTGACAGAACTCTTAGCAAACTGGGTAGGTGTTTGCATCTTACTGTTCAAGCTAAAATAACAAGGGAAGAGTGTCTGGATGGGGTTAAGGAGCAAATGTATCGCCTCATATTTCTGGAGGGTAGAGTCCGTGTTCAAAGAACCAGCTGAGCTGGTACCCGGTGAAGCACTTCCCTTGGCCTTTTCTTGCTAGTATGCCAAGAGAGAAATCTCTGATATCTCCTTGTATTCATCTCAGAACGTGGGTCCTGACTTTTCTACCTCATTTTGTTTACTTTATTTTCCTGCTTCAATATGACTATATTGGTAGTTATTTCTTCAACTTGTGAAGAAAGATGGTCCCATACATTGTAGTTTAAATAGTACATATAATATTACTCAAACATTTTGTAAAGTTTTCAAATAAATGTCAGTGGGAACAGGAGAAGTTCAAAAACATCCCGTTCATAGTCGTTAGTCTGTAGTAAAGTTTATCTCAGGCTGTGCCAAGAGTCCTGGCTGATCAAGAAGAGTGTAAAACAACACGCCTGTACTTTTCAGTTTCTCAATGGGAGGGGAGGACACGAACCTTTGAAGTGCTCAGGTCAAACATATCATCAGGGCCTGGACTAGAGGCTTCAAAAATACCATTCACACATAAGACCAGGTGAGAAACGAACTTTGGAGTTCAGATATTGGAGGTATGCAGAGACTTAGGTCTATTTTCTTTGTCACTTTAAGAGAGAGAAGGGTGCATCTGGCTTCCCCTAATCAAATGTCACTGTTTTTATTCCTGGCTTATGCTGAACTAAAGCAGATAGTCATTACCCTGAACCAATGGACTCCCTTGTGATTGTCTGGAGTGAGGAGGCCAGTAAATAAGTGGCAAAGTTATACTCAGAGCCATTTCCAAATAGAATACAAGAGGCATTGGAATTTTGGGCCAAAGAAAGACAAGGAATGGCAGTGTTTTGTTTTCTAAATCTAAGCATTATTTTTGGATGTAGAAAGACACTTCAAGTGTAGGAGATTATTTATGTGACATGGCAACCTGAGCCGGCTTCCAGAGTCTGTGCAGAACACCAACACAGTGAGTTCAGTCCTTTCTCTGGACAAATAGTGGTCTTAAGGTCCGACATGCAGATAATAAGGGCTAGAGAAGCCAAGCAAATCTTGGAGGGGAGGAAAAAGGAAAGGGGCTGGCAAAGCTGCTAATGAGGATCGCCCAAGGCTGACAGAGTGAGAAAATTCTTCCTCAGGACACTTCCTCTGGTCGCTTCCTGTTCCCCTGGAAAGCAGGTAGCTGAGACCTGCTGGCGGCTACCTGGGGTGGATAAAGCACAGCAAGGGTTGTAGCGATCATTCAACAATTCCCACAGCTGCCTTTGTGAGAAGCCACTCTCTTAAGCCTCTGGTTTAAGAATTTAGAGTAATCATGTAAAAATGATCCCCCTGTGCTCCATGATCCGCTGAATCTCGCTAATGCCGGATCCCCGAAGAGGGCTTATTAATGGCAAGACTCAGTGCCTCTCTCTTGGCTCGTGTTTCACACGGATCTCTCTTACGGCTTCAGCTGTAAACCTCACTGCTGATAAAGAGGGTATAATGAACCTCGCAGTTCCTAGAGAACGAAATCTGGGCTGGCAGAGCAGCTACCCGCTCTATCTCCAGGTGGAGAGGCAAAGGAGGGAGTGTGCTCTGTGGCTTTGGGGAAGTGCAGGGCTCCTTCCCGAATCCCAGGTTTTTTCCATGGGAAAAGAGGCTACCAACATTTGGAAATGGAGAGATGCTTAATTTACCAACCAATTCCTCCAGAATATTTTTAAGGTTTAATTTTCTTGTTATTTTTTAATTACGTGGGTTGTGTGCAAATGGATATATATGTATGAGTGTAGCTGCCCCAGGGCTATTGTCTGGGATCTTCCTGTAGCTGGAGATACAGGTGGTTGGTCATCCAACCGACCTGGGTGCTGGGAACTGAGCTTGGGTTGACTGCAGAGCAGATTCACTCTTCACCACTGAGCCATTTTTCCAGCCTCCATCAGGAAACAGTTTTTGTTTAGTTCATGGCTACTAACTGAAGGATTTTTCATCTTTGTATAATTTCAATAATGCATGTGACTCAGTGGAAAAATGTAAATATGGTTTGCCCCAAGTTTACTGCATTTCCTCCACAGGGTCCATGGTATAAGGAGAGAATTCACTCCTACACATTGTCGTCCACTTATGTGCATAAATGCATGGAATAAAAAATTAAACTGCATATAGCTCTAGCTAGGATCTAGTTTTCATAGCTTTGGTTATTCTAGAAGGCATGTGAGTCCCACCTCTCTTGCTTTGTCTCATGAAGTCTGCTGTGGTGCTAAGCATAGCGTGGTGGCATTTCTCTCTTGGCCCCGCAATTCCCAATCATTTTCCATCCCATGAAGTTTCGAAGGTAAGGGCAGCTTCTGGTGTAGATGAAAAACCATTTCCAGAATCAAGTTCTTTGCTATTGGTTTGGTGCACATTGTGTTTATGAGTATAGAATTTCACACTTAAAACCACTCGGCTCTGCATCAAGCTTTATTCCTTCTCTGTCACAACCAAGAACTCATTTGTTGCATAAGTAGTGAAGTACAGGGTCGGGAGATCTTAGTCTAGTCAGATGATGTGGAGGCTGTGGACAGAAGGCCTCTGCTAACACCACTGTGTGGCTTTAACAGGAACTAGAATGCAGGCTTTTAGGCAAGCGCACTTCGGAACATCATTTATCTCAAACCAAGTGATTACCTCACCAGATTATGGACTGAAAATGGGGTGTGGTAGACTTGGAGACTCTCTAAAGGGTCTCTTGATTGGATAGCTACTAAAGGAGACAGGTTTCTCTTATCTTCCAGTAATAAAAGGTGAAAAGTCAAACTGACTCATTAGCTCATATTCTCAAGTAGTCGGACCCTGGCTAAAGTTGATGTTTGCTTCTCGGGATACAGTGCCCTTGGCCCTACTTTAGGGTACAGTCTGTGGTTTACCTCTGCAGATACACCTCCAGGGATTAGATTAACCTGGAGAAATGCTCTAAATGCAACCTAAAGCAGGTTTCAGTCTGTGGTACAAAAGAATCCTTACAACACTGTTACTCTGTGGGATGAGAAATGCAGAGTATGGGAACAAAAAATTGGAGTCTGAAGGCTCAGCCAGGACATCTGCTTTCTAGCCAGCCTTATTATCCCCAGGTAAAGATAACAGGTACACGTGCATATGTGGGTGCTTCACAGTTGCTGTGTTATCAGAAGGCATCTTTCACAAGGCCCCAGCCCACCTGGCCTGTCTGAACTGGAAGTGCCATTATGAATGCACTTTTCTCTTTCTTAACTTTGGGATAGAGAAGAAAGCACCTCATTTTACTCGCTGCCTATTGAATAAAGGATTAGTATTATTTTCCTTCTTCCAGTGAACTTCCTTGCCCTTCATCCTCAATAGATTGTCTGGCTTTGTGTTTCTCTGCCAAGATGTCACTGTTGAACAAATCACGGCCTTAATGCTGCCCAGTCCACGCTGTGATGACTTTTATTCAGAATTGCTTGAGGTCATCTCAATGGGAGTAATGGGGAAGAAGGAGAATTTACCCCCAACTTGAATTAAAATAACTTCCAAGTACTTCCTAGAGCAGGGACAAAGATGAAAGGGGCCCCAAATTATGGGAGCATTTGAAATAACAAGGCAAGGGTGTCCTTTGAAATGTGCTCAGCCACATTTGTTTGCCTTGAAGTGAAATCACCTTAACCAAGGACATTGGGCTATAGGAACAAATGGTTAATGATTATGGAAGGAACCTGGCCAATTGGCTTTGCTTTCTTTCTTTTCTTTTGCTTATCTTTTTACATTATTATTATTTTATTTAACTTTGGCTAGAATGCCCAGTAGGAGTGCGGGCTGGAGGATAGGCTATCTTTTGAACTGGAGACATCACAGGAAACTAGGAGACTCCAAATTGCTAACCTGAGGCCGGAGCACAAACTTTTTTTTTTTTTTTTTTTTTTTTTTCTGTAGAAGGGACTGTTCCCCCACCCCCTTCATCAGATGGCATCCCAAGTGCTGCCAGATTGCAACGGTCTTTGTTCCTGCAGCCAAGCCTCATAGCTGGCTCACACTCTGCCACGCTCATAACCTCACACTAGGAAAAAAGATTACAAAGAGGGGCAAACACCCTAGAGGGTTCCCCTTTATCAGAGTCTTCCCTGTCAGTGGGCTTCTCATTTCCCAAGCCCTCGTCTGATTATTAGTGTACTGACGGAATAAAAATAACCTCATATTCCTACATGAATCATAAATAAAACCCTTTTATTTCATCAAAGAGGTTGGCAGGTTTATAGTCCTCTGCAATGCAGGCGCGATGTGAATGACATACCTTTAATTTTGCTGACAAGCTCATCGGGGTTCAAATGAAAAAGGACTGAAAAGTGGGCGACTTCGAAAATGGTTGTGCAGGAACATTTTGGTGAGGATAAATATTTCACCTTGCCACTGTAATCAGGGAACCAAGTGATCTTGGTAATGAACTCTTCAATTAAAATCCACTCCTGACTCTCAAAACTGCCTCAGCAACAATACCACTGTGATTATTGCAAACATTACAGACGGAAGCAACGAGAAGAAAGAAGGGATAAAGGAGAAGAGAAAAGAAATGGTGTGCTGGAAAGAGAAAACCATAGGAAGTTATGTCACCCGATCTTCAAATGAGAAAACCTGCTGATCTGAAAAAGGAAACGGCGCCACACCCCACATCGGCTCTGGCTTATTCCCTGCCCAAGACAGTCTTCAGATGATTGCACGGTGTTCTAAGTTTCAGGTAGTCTGGGCTAGAACAGAGGCAGCCCTATGGTTTGAACACCCACCAGCGATCTGGCTTCGGTTTCTGTAAGATTTTTTAAGTCCCTTCCTTTTGAGGAAGACCAATAGGAGTGACCAAGTTTGGACCACTGACTTTAGTACAATGCTTTCTATTTTCCCATCTGGAGGAGGGGAGAACCAAGGCCTAAGGAGAAATGCTGGGTATTGGTTTCATAATCAGCTGACCTTCACTTTTCAAGGCAGTGGAAAAATGCACACACACACACACACACACACACACACACACACACACACACACACGCCCACACATGCACACACATAATTTCGACCAAGCTTTCCAGGTCAAGACTATATATATGAAAAAATCAAAGAAAAAATATGAAAGATTTAGAAAACATAATTACTATAAATATAAAGTCTTCATTTTCTTATGAACCCTTTGGTGAATCAGCCGGAAACACTTAGTTGTAAGGGTGAGAGCTATTAAATGCTCTGGTTTGGCAGTTCCCCACATAGCTTGGGGTTTTATTTTACTGTTGCATTTAAGCTTACCTCTGTTACTTCACAGTTTGGCAGCAATGTCAATTGCTACCAGTGATGCTCAGATCTCACCACATAAACCTCTGGCCACACGTGGCCAGGCCAGAGACTTCATTCATCTTAATTGAACTACAGCAGGCATGCTATAGTCTCAATATAGTCTCCATGGAACCCAAATTTTGTGAGCCTCAGGGTTTGGTGTCAGAAGCAGGAAAAGGTAACTTGGGAACCATGGATACTCCAGTGGCTCTCTGTGTCCTATGAAGTCTCAAAAGTCAGCCCTCTTCTCCTGCCTGTATCCTTCAAACTAAGAGCCCTCACAAACTACCCTCAGTTACACACAGGTCATTTCAGACTTTCTCTCAGCCATAGGCACTGGGCAGGATCATCTTTCTCACAGAGGCTGTAGGCAAGACCATTCTGCCTGCAAAGACAGTGGGCAGGGCCATCTTGTTCCCATCCTGGTGGGTAGAATCATCTTGTTCTCATAGGTGGTGGGCAGGACCAGATTGTTCTCATAGGAGGTGGGCAGGACAAGCTTGTCTCATCAGATTTGTGAGCACCAGAGGGATAAAATGATATTTTAAAACACTACCTAACATTAACCTCAATAAACACAGATAGGGCTATATTGTCACCCCCCCCCCAAAAAAAGAAATGTCATATAGCATATATAATCAGTGAGGTGGGATGGTTTTGCAGGAGCTAAGGAGAGTTCATACATCTTTGGCAAATGCATGCAAACATCATGGCTTATTCAGGGTTCTACTTGATGTTTAAGATCTGAATAACTATTTCTTACAATGTTTCTATAAGGAAGATCTGTTTGGAACCAAGCATGAGAAAGGTTGAACTTCTCAATCTATACAGGAAGGATCTGAGGCAGAGAGAGACATGAGGAGGTCTGATGACAGCAAATTCTTGACATTGGCGATACATGAGTTGAGTAAATAACCAGGCAGTGATGAGGCATCCTCAGGCTGGTAGGAAAAGAAGGAAGGTGGATTGCAATAGTCTAGAGGGAAGCAGACCCAGAGAAGGCCCAGGGAATTCTAAGAATACCACCCAAGGCAATGACAATGGGTATACGGTTAGAATTAGATATTTCTTCCATAATCTTGAGCATTTGAGCATGTTTTTCCCAGTTGCTGGCACTGTTAGAAGGGGTTTAGGTAGTTTAGCCCTTCTGGTGGAAATATACCAGCAGGGACCAGCTTTGAGATTAAAAGCCTCAAACCATTTTCTGTTCTCTTTCTGTATTTCCTGCTTATAGTAGATGGTATGAGCTCTTAGCATCTACCTCTGGCTACCATTCCTGCCTGACGCCATAGTGGTCCCTTAGCCATCTAGAAATGTATGCCAAAATAATCCTTTCCTTCTAGAAGTTGCTTTCCCCGTGTTTTTTTAATTACAGAAAAGTAGTAATACACTGGAGCACAAATTTCATCATATGTCCTCCATTTCCTGCTACCAGCAGCAGCCCCTGAGTAACCACCAAAGCCAACAGTGCAACATTGAAAAGAACAGAGAACACAGATGAAGGGCATGTATGAAGGGACTGTAATGCCTGTTTTTACATGCACCAATATTGAAACTGAGAGGGGCTATTATTTATTCAGGGCAATTTAATTAGTACCTATAGAAGGGAGTTTCATTCTGTAGAGATCTACTCTATAGAGTGGCCTCCAGAATCTACTAAAAGCTAAGTGTTAGATTCAATATTGCTGGCCTATGGTTATCACAAGCCCTCACCAGCACATGGGGATATTTCAATAGTCTACGTATTTCCATGGTACTAGATTTTAACTGAGTAGCAAGAAGAACAATCCTCAGAAACCTGGACAGCTGTTGACTTCTGGATGTAGATGTGTATGTAGATGCCTGACCTATTCCAAACCTACATAGGGATCAGATATGAACCTTTCAGAGACAGGCAGATTGTAGGATAGTGCAGTCTGGTTGGCCCAATGGTGAGCTAATGGCATCTTTCTGAAAGCCTACTACACTTCTAAGAGTCACTTTATCTTGATTCTAATGCTTGTGTTCTTGGCTCTGACTTCAGTCTTGTTTGGTCAACATGTCATTTTGACCTGTTCTTTTACTTCAAAGCCTGCAGAAAAGAGGTCTCTCATTAGCTCATGCAGGCACATTTAACTTCATTGTTCACACACTCTACATGACATTTTTTGATGACTATATTAGATTTAGTGAACAAAAGGATGCTGTGATCATTCATTATCTCTTAGTTTTACTTTAGCAGCACCTGTGTCCTTTGCAGATGGCATACTTCAGTCTTACCTTGTTAGCAGTTCTTACAGGTCTTATACCTTTAACTTGTTAATGTCTCTGATCACCATAACATGTTTATTCCTGATTGTTGATAAAAATAGTTTACAGATTATGGGATCCCAGGACAAAGAGGGCATCTGTCTGTCAAGATTTTTGAAATGTATCTAAAATCAACAACAGTCTTTCTCCACATAGTTTCCCCTGTACTGAAATAAGTGAGGCTCAGGTCACTGTTTGTTGATGGGCTGCAGATGCACAGTCTCTCCATGGTTCAAAGCAGGATCTCTTCTTTGAATGCTTCCACACACTTCTCTAAAACGACTCGTGAATTTACTGAGAAAGAGGGCACATGTCTCTATTTGAGAGAGACAGAAAGAAAAAGACGTAGAAGGAAAAGGAAAAAGCTGATGAAATTATGGAGAAAGACGAAATCAACTCTATTGAATTCTAGATTGCCACCTCGTCAGGATTTTTGCAAGAATTCTTTACCCTCCTTTTATTTTCATAACCTTTCATTTTCCTCGAACAAGCACAGAAACAGGTTCTAATTTTACTAGAGGCTTTTCATCAAATCAGACTTTTTATTCTGGCTAGGTTATCCTAGTCACAGAGACATCCTCCCTTTCAAAGCTTGCATAAGATTAGCTGACTCTAGTGGGGTGCAGCTTCTCGAACCTACACAGTTAAGATGCAAACATTATTCTTTAACCTGACTTCGGCTATTTTCATCACAGAGACTGACATTCTTAGTAGCCAGAGTCCTCACAGAACCTCAGAGGTTTATGAAAATTTTCCTTAATCACTGGCTGTGCAGATATGAACTTCATGAACTTACAGCAAACCATATCTGTCTTCAGTGTTCTGAGGATTCTCAGACACCCGATTCTCCTGTTTCTAGCCTGGTAATAATGAAGACTTTTTATATCTACAGGAGCCTGTATAAAGCAGAATTTGCTACTTCTTCCCTCTGGAATAATGGTTGTCTACCAGGTCACCACTTGTCACCAGGGGCCACTCAAGAACAACTAATTATTTTGGAGCAGAGCAATAGCAAGCCGTTGTGGATGGCTGGATCCCAAAGAGTAGGTCCATGTGAGTTCACAGGCTTACTGTTGTTATCGTCTTTGTCCAAGTATAAACTTAGGCTATGGGTCACTACTCCAACCAAGTGTGGTGAGGAAGTTAGGAGTGGCAGGACATGCTAATGTCTCCTTGGTCATGTGTCCTTTTTTGAGACCTTTCCTTTCTTGCCATGAAAACTTTCTTTTTTCTACATGTCAGAGAATTTTTTTTTTTTTACCTGAAAAATAAATATACTCAGGCACTTAGATTCTGTAGTTTGCTGAACTTTACTATTATAAAATATAAGTTTCAACAAATCTATTGGTAAATCAATCTGTCCATTAAGGATTTCACTATGTCAACATTGGTGGATTCTAAAGAGGTCAAGAGGTGTTCCTTTGCTGAGTATTTCCAGGACGTCAGTGTAGAGAGAGCACTGATTTCTCACCTGACTGAGAGTCCCCATCTAGACTGACAGACCACAGCTGATGGTTAGGTCTTCAGACTCTGTCTTCTCTGGGGATTAGTTTTCTCATCAGAAAATTGGACATTAGCATTTGATGTTACTTCGAGATGAGACTATTTCTCACAATTTCCATAATGTACTAGAACTTTAGTAGATATTTGGAAGGAACTGGCCCAGACATGACATTCCAGAGAAGGCCCAGTTATATAGTTTTTGAGAATACAGAGTACATGGAAAAGTTGCTATGACTCACTACAGTGATCAAGAAAGTTACAGCTGGTGGGGAGTTTGATCAAGGTGTGATCCAGCAGCAGGTATAAAGAAGAGTAGTCCAGCAAAGACCTGTAGTCCCCGCAAAACTGAACACATGGGAACTCCAGGTTGTTTTGGGGAAGAAGAGAAAACTAACTTTTCTGAACTAGGGATCAAGAAGGCCAGGAATCATGAGCCTAGATCCAGGGTGCAGATCAAAGCAAGACTTTTAAATTATAGCCAGAGAAATTCAGCGTGTTGGGTTAGATAGACAGCTCATTTGCTGACAGAAAACAAAAAGAAAAATAAGTGTTTTAAAATAGGAAATCCAGACATAGTCAAGAAGTTGAAGACCACTGGAGAGTTGGGGTGCAAGGACAGGGGAGGGAATGGGTAACAGAAATTAACAAACAATGTGTGAAATTCAGAAAGAATGTGGAACCCTGGATTCACATTAGACAGAAATGAGAGAAGAGAATGGTCTCAGTGTTAATTCTGACACCCCTTTTTATCATCAGTCAATCAAATTATCTAACAATTGATCTATCATTTATCATCTATCTATTGATATGTTGATCTATCTATCCATCATCTATCAATTTATTTTTTGCATATCAGCAAGATACTACCCACTTGAGCATGAATAGGAAAATCAAGAAAGAGAAAGATCTGAACATCAGAGCCAACTACCTAGCAAGTGCTACTTCACTCACAATTTTCTAGGTATTTTGTAAGGTTTGGTAATGAAGTAATGGACATAGTTTCAGTGAAATCAAACTGGTTTCTTTAACCTATTCTGAATATAGAGTACATGGAGCATCTTTTCCCTCCATGAAAGAATGGCTTTTTGCCAATGATACTGAAACAAGCACATCTGTTTTGCTGGGCTGAATCACTGTCTTCTCAACAGTTCTAATCTCAGCCTTACATGATGGCCAGTGAAAGCCCTGCTTCCTTTTTTATTTTTTTTCTGGCATTGTAGGTTTTTTTTTTTCACCCTCTAAAAGGAGTAGAATGACATCAATTTGTCCTCCATTACCACTGCTACAAAGTTTGAGAGAAGCTGCTTACTGAACATTCACGCAGGCCCTGCTCAGTGTGTCTGTCTCCGTCAAGTGCTCCTGAGAGCAGCATTGATGTTCTGGGGTAAGAAACATCACTCATTAAGCAGGGATATTGATTACTGTTCCTTTGTCTGTCAAGTACCTACAAACTCTTGAAGATTAGGACTCCACTTCATCTCAATAACAGGAAGTAAAATAAAAAATGAAAATATAAATTACATAGCTAATTAGTATACAAGATGAAGATCCCTTTAGTTAAGAGTAACCAATTTCTCTCTGATAAAGCCCAATACTTTTCTGATAAAGAAAAAGGCCCTGAAAATATTTGTCTCCTCTTGGTACTTCCTTGGCTTTAATGATAACTAAAGTAGCTTTTAGATGAAGTAACAAGTATATGAGAGTATTACTCAGATATTTGTTACTTTAATAAAATACCCAAGAGAACCAGCTTATAGAAAAAAGAAGGTATAGCTTGGCTTACAGTTTTGGAGGTCAAAATGAATAACTGGTTGAGTACAAAAGAGGCATTGTAACACGGTGGAGTGCATGTGTTGAATAGCACTTCCTGCCTCATGACTGGGATGTGAAAACAGGACTGATATTCCACAGTTCCCTTAGTGCACTGTCCCAATGAGCTGAAACTCCATGTAGGCTTCATGCCTTAGTGTTTCTACAGTCTTCCAGTAGTCCCAAGCCAACAATCAAAGCTTTAACACTGAAGTCTTTGAGGATATTACAGATCCTAACTACAGCAATGAACATCTTCATTAAAGGGCAGAGCTGAAAAATGAGGCAGAACTAGGGAGTGCCTACTGAAGTAACACGACGGCCACCAATGGGAACCCTTACTATATAATGTGCATCATGCCAGTAACATTGTATTTATTTATATTACAGGGACGTTGGGCATTTGGAAAAGAAGAAATATGTTTTTCCCTGGGAATATTTAACTTTGTTGAATATGATCATGTGAATGCTCGTACAGAAAGAGGGGGAATAAGTACAAAAAATGAAGGAATCTTTAAATATTTGATATTATTTTGTAAATTAATTTAAAGAATGAGGGCTGCCCTCCCGCTTCCTCCCTCCCATTTTCCTTCTTTCCTCCTTTTTGAGACTTTAAAAATTTTTTGTTCACTTTTTTTTTTTATTAATTGAAAGTATACTTTTTCACATATACTATATCCCCTTATGGTTTCCCTTCCCTGTGCTCCTGCCAATTTCTCAGCACTCTCTTCCATCTGGATCCAACACTCTCTCTGCCTCTCATTACAAATTAAAGTTTCTAAGAGGTAACAATAATAAAATGCAATAAGACTAAAAGATCAGCATTAGAAGAGATAAACAGATAAACAGAAGGAAAAGAGTCCGACAAGAGGCACAAGAAACAGAGGTTCACTCATCCCCACATTCAGGAAATCCAATAAAACACTGAACGGGAAGCCATACTCAGAGCAGTTGGTGTGAACGTGTTCAGGCCCTGGGCATGTTGCTTCAGTCTCTGTGAGTCCCTAGGAGCTTTGCTCAGGTTGGTAGAGGACCGAGTTTTCTTGGTGTCCTCTATCCCTTCTGGCTCTTTCTACCTCCTGTTCTGAATGGCTCCCTGAGCTCTAAGGAGACATAGTTGATAGATAGGGACATCCCATTTAGAGCTAACTGTTTGAAGACTCACTCTACATAACACCTGCCTGTGGTCTCTGTATTTGTTACCTCCTACTGTGGGGAAAGCTTCTCTAGTGAGTGCAGCAGAATGTCCAGTATGGCTTTTTGACAATGAAGCAAAAGCAATGCTTCAATTGTTCTTCACTTTTTTTTTTTTTTTCTGCAGCAAGGACTTGGAATGGGCTAGGAATTTTACATTTGTAAAAAAGAAATTAATAACAAAATGTACTGTTTTCTTTACTAATTGATGATTTTTTTCCAGAAAAGAACAAAATACTCATTTTCTTTTTGTGCATTTAAACTTAAAGAGGATAGTAACCATATCATAAAGCAACAAAACACCCTGAGATTCCCACGGTGGAGGCTGAACGACTTAAGGCCTCTGTGTGTTCTGGTGTGTGTGAACTACAAACAAAATATCAATTACAGAAATTACAGTGAGACCTGTAGCAGTAGCCAACAGGAATAAAGGCACTTGGTATCATCATTTAATTCTTTATTATGCTCACTTTATAACCAGAATTAAACTCTGAATCCTTATTCATCTATATTAGCATTGGTAATTCAGCCCCTTATTCATCCATATTAGCATTGATAATTCAGCCCCTGCAAACGTGTTACTGAAACCCTGTTCTCAGACAGCTGTGGTCTGAGAACCTGAAGCTAGATGAAAAGGATGAGCAGATGCCATCGGCACTTCTTCCCCTCATCCTAATGCACTACTTTGTTTTGTTTTCAGCCTCCCACCTTGTAGAAGCAAACTGAAGAAAACCAAAGGAGACTTTCATTTCCACCCATTTGTTTCTATGGAAGCGGTCATGACCTCTAGGCAGAGCCAGCCCTCTCCCAACCCATGGCCACCTCCATGCTTTTCTTCATACGAAGTAATTCACCATAGGAATGAGTTATTTTACATTTACCCTCAAAGATTTTAACTCAAAGGGCTCACTTGAAGTGTCCTTCTACAGTGCAGTTTCCTGGCCTGACAGCTATCTCAGGTTTTCACAGGAGAAAAAATTTTCTTTCTTTAATTCTATATTGCCTGGAATGTGTACACACACATACACATGCACACATGTACAGCTGGGACTTCATTCTCTATCCATGTGTGCTTGGATATTTAGACATACATGTATAGACATAAGCTGAGATTTATACATATATGTGCAAATGAAAGCATATCCAAAATATATGCATTCTATATCTGTAGTACTCATATTTATATATACAATATACAATTATAATAAATGTGTGCATTATCTAAATAGTACCTGTATCTACACATATATTTAGTAGTTAAAATCATTGTAATTGAGTTAAACATTCAATAAGGGCCTTTTAGTAATGAAAGTAAATGGCCCTCATCAAATTTGTGACAATACATTTTATAAATGAAAATTAATAATGTTTTGAAATTTCATCATACTTTAAAGACATTGAAGGCATCATTATTTTATCTTCATCAACTGACTTATTGTTGATTTGATTTTTTCACTTTTTTTTTAATTCACAAAAAATACTCCTGTGGACTGAGAGAGTTTTACACGGGCAAGAGGAAGGTAGACTGAGTCATATAATTTTCAAAGTGGAGAAACTGGATCAGAACCTAACGAGATGTCCCACTGACCACTGACCATGACCTGAGGTAGCTGCAGGCTGACATCTGACCTGAGCCTGCTTCACCTCTCCTTCATCTCTTTACATGTTTCTTGTCCCACATTAGGGGTCCTTCAAATTTAAAAACAAAAATGTAGCTCAGAATCTACTGTGACATAATTAAAAATATTCATTTTCTATATTTAGCTAAATAAGCATCCAATTGCAGAAGTCAACACCATAGGTCAAATTACTAGGTCCAATGAATTAAACTGACAAGTAAATACATTTAGACATTCAGTGAAATAAGAGTTGAGACAAAAAGCATTTGTTGAATCCCAATGGTTACTACACAACAACTGTGTGTGTGTGTGTGTGTGTGTGTGTGTAATCTTTTTGCATGGTTGTGTACATGTATAAGTGTGTGTGCATTAGGTGTCTTCCCCACTCTCTACCTTGGCTTTTGAAACAAGGTCTCTTGCTGAACCTGTAATTCCTTGACTGGCTAGAGACTGCCTGGCTAATGAGTCACAAGGATCCACTTTAGCTCATTCCTGTTATTGAAGTGACAGACTAATATAGTCACCCTGGCTCTCGTGGGAGTGCTGAAGACCTACATGTACTTGTTTATATAACAGGTACATATATATGTACATAAATCTGGTATATTTTTATATAAATTAATATTAATTATAAAATAATTTATCATCAAAATTACTTAACTAAATGTTAAAATTTGAATATATAACTCATTTATGCTGATATGCAAATGTAAACTTAATGCCTGGGATGGAGAAATATTCATGTGATTCGCTTTGTTTTGGTAGAGGCATTGGAATCATACACAGTATTTAGAACAGAGGCTATATAAATTGAATTTATAAATTCATACAAGTATAAGCACCACTAACACTCTCCTGCTTTCTCATCTCCATTTTAGCAGGACAGTTCTCTGACAAGGAGGCCGGAATAATTTTCAGTTGGCAAAATTCCCAGGATTGATACAGAAAGTAACACAGCCTTAACTAATCAGAGATAGCAAAGTGGGTCCACAGAGTCATCTGCTTGGCAGACACTTTTCCCCACTTGTAGGGAAGCCTTGCCTAGCCATAGACATAGCCATCCAGCCATGTCTTCATTCCCACTAACTCCTAACTTACTATTGGGATTCTTACTGCATTCAAGGAGGCAGTGAGTGGGGCTTGCCATCAATCATCCCTGACTTTTCCCAATCAAGGAAAGGCATGTGGCAGACCATGTCATCTCAGCTCATAATCCTAACTCCACACGTTTACCCCTTTCTGGGACAATGATTTCACTTCATACTAAAGGAAAGAGCTGTGGTCTTGGCTATTTTGGAATATATGAGCCTCCAGTATAACTCTGTTTTCTAAGCAGACATTAATGATTCTAAAACTAATATTCATTGTTTGAAGAGGCACAGCGGCCTTGGCATTTACTTAACCTTTGTCTCATGTATGAGACTGAGTCAGCCTAAATCCTTCCCTTAATTAATATCTTTTCTTTTTATGGCCAACGTTATTTATTGAACAATTTGCATGTAACAATTAGAGCCACGGGAGATTAAGGAAACTATTTCTGCTCAGAAGTCCATCTTTTAGATTTTGATTTATTTAGTTTTTGAAGTTGCTCAGATTATAAAAATTTAGAAAGCTAAGCTGAAGGAACAGGAAGTAAGTTAGAACAGACATACAGCTTATCCCAATGATCTTATTTGCTGGAAGCCAAAGGAAGAAAAGGAAGAAATTTATTTATATTAAATAAAAGAAAATTACTTATTTAAAATAAAATAATGTGATTTACAGAGAAAAACAGTAGCTACATTGAAAGAGTATAGATTAATTTTCCTTTAAAGTATCTGCATAGAATTCACAGTAGAGAGCTACTGAGACATTCTTTACTCACAATCAATATTCTCAAGTAATGGGGTATTGTGTTCAATGTCTTTTCTTTTAAAATGACAGAGTGAAGTAAAAATAAAATGTTAAAAATAAATAAATAAAACTTTATCTATAATACCAAACAATCTACAAAAGTGAACTGCCATTTTTTTCTTCCTTCAAATATCTTTTCACATGAATTCATAAGTTGACATAAATTTCAGGCCTTGGCCAGAAATACATTTATACCTATATCATAACCTTCATGTTGTTAATATATCATTTAAATTTACATATTAAGAATATATATCATGTTCAAGTAATTAGATGTCAAACATTTACTCCTTCCCATGTTATGAGTTCTTACAAAGTTCTGTTTTGTGGGAAGACTTTGCAGTGATCATATTTTTAAGGACATACTTTTCCGCTTCTTTTTATTGAATAAGAAGCATACACATTTTTGTTTGGAAATATTATTTCCCCAAATCTTGCTTTAGTTATGGATGAGTGTAGCCTTACTACTGATATATATTAGCTATATTATTAAAATTATGGTAAATGGATATGTATAAACTGTATACCTCTTGTTAGTTTATATCTGATTTCACCAAATCCAGGATATGTTATATCTGATATTATTTTTTGTTATTCTATTTAAAGAACATACTGAGTCAAACTAAATTTGTTTTTAATGATCACGATGATTTTGAAAACTTAAGGTAAATGTTAAAATGCTAAATGCCAATAATCATTAGCTAATACTTCATATGAAAGTGGGAAAGGCATAGAGGTTGTTTCTCAAGGCATTCTGGGATTTTTTTAACCACTACTTAATGTGAACTTATGGTGTTATTATTTCCCTCTTTTAGAACAGGAACCAGAGGTGCATACACTCTATTTGAGGGCTCTAGTGAATCAAGGTTATACTTCAGAAAATGCAATTTTTTCTTTTCCCAACTGGCATTTCAAAGATATTTCAAGTACTCTTATTACCAGATATTAAGCACTTCAGCAAGAAATTATCTAAATTTCCCAATCTGCTCCTTAAAGACTTCTTGAAAACTCTTTTTGTGCCTTGCCTGGAGAGTGCAGATTGTCTCATGTATGACATTGAATTTACATAGGTACCAAAGACCATTTCATGATCTGGATATTCCCAACATAAAGCAGAGAAGGCCAGTTTATAGCAGGAAGAGTCATGACAGATTGTTGTAGAGAAAGAAACTTCTAAAAAACCCAAATGCTCTAGACTTAATTAGAAAGGAGACAGTGTAAATATATTAACTAGGAGGCAAAGATGGATAATTGCTATAAAAATGCCATTATCACTCTTGAATTTCTCTCTTTACAGTATGGGGGAGTTTCTGCAGCTTAGATGTTTAGAAGTGATGCTATTTCATAGTTGCAGATAGACATTTCCAGTGCACTTTATCTTTACCCAAATTTTCTTTAAAATGTTTTTTTTTTAATCTAAAAATCCTATCAAGAAAGTGTGGGAGATTATGTCCCACCCACTGGTTTAATAAAAAGTGCTGATTGGCCAAAGGCAGGCAGGAAGTGTGGATGAGGCTACCAGACTAAGAGAACTCTGAGAACAGGCAGAACAGAACAGAATGCCAGAGAGAAGCTGGGAAAAGCAGAGGACAACTATGCTGCTCTAAGAAAAGGTACCTAACCCCATGGCTGAACAAGATAAGAGTCATGGGTTAGTTTAAGGATAAAGAGCTAGCAAGTTATATGCCTGGGCCCTAGGCCAATCAGCCTAAAACTATTGTAAACATCTGTGTGTCTCTGCCGGTCTGTGGGTCTGCGGGCCTAAACCTTGAGGCTAGGCCCGAAAGTCCAAAACAGAAACCTCCTACTAAAGAAAGCATGGAAATTTCTACTTCCATAGAACATTGTTGAACCCTCTTGTTATTGGACTTTGATTTAGCCTCTTGGAGAATTGTAAAAAATGGTTTTGTATTGGTTTTAATTTTCATTCCCTAAGCACTAGTAGAGCATAACACTTCTTTTCCCCTTCATCTATTGATTGGCCGTTCAAACCCCTCTTTTGATTATATTCTTTTAAGTTTAAGAAAAATGCAGTTCCCTTGTCTTGGTTCCCTAAGGCTGCCTACTAGAATCCCTGGGAATCTGTTGGTTCTCCTAATCAGAACATCACTCTCAAACCTGTGGTGGACTAGAGTCGCTAGTTGGATAAATAGGTTAATGGTTGCCAAGGAAGAAGCAGACTCCCCCCACCCATCACTGCCTCACACTCCCACCATCCCATCTGGGCAAATGAGTGACTTTCTGTCTTTAAATGATAAAGGTATTTCTGGGTATTACTGGGTTATCTATTTAATGTAGTGACTAGATATCATTAGCTCTGTTTCAAGTTAGTTGAGGATAAAGTAAGATGATGATCGGGATGTGGTGAAATAGTAGCTAGGGGAAGTTGGTTGGTTTTTAAGTGGATCATAAGAACTCAAGATATGGTTTGTCTCCCAGTAAGATCAGTAGAGCTGCATTGTTTGTCTGACACCTACAGTTAGAAACTATGTCAAATTATTTTGCATATATATATATATATGTATATATTTTACTTTCACAAAGTGTAGGGAGGTGCTCTCCATTTAACAGGTAAGGAATAAACAGCACAGGAGTTGTAGGTAATGACATGTAAGTAGACATAAAGATCCTCAGCTAAGCAGAAGGCATGATAGAAACTACAAAAATACTTGATGGTGTCAAAATCGGGTGTGGGTCAATGCAAAGTTTCATAACCATGCAGGAAAAGCAAAATAGCATAATCATATCAAAATGCTCTGTGGTTTCTTACACACTCAAACTGTTGGTTCCTAGAAATTCTACTCCCCAGTTTCCTTATGATGAACAACATAAATTAATACCATAATAGTATACTTATCACTCACCGCTAGAACATGAGTTTATCACATAGTTTTTGTGTAAAGTAATATTTACCAGAGACACAAAAGTATTAACTACTTATACATAAAACTACAAGAATTCACTAGCAGGCAACAAGCAAGATTACTTATTGCATAATTCCATTAAATTGTTCCTTCCTTCTCTTTCTTCCTTTTTTCCCTTCTCTCCCTCCATTCCCCTCTCTATTCCCTACATGCTAGTGTGTAGCATTTTATAAAAGCGACTCATCAAACAAATGTGTGAACAGTGCCTGTGAGAGACTGAAGGTCTGAGAAAGTCATTGACTACAATGTTATCAGCAGGACTTTGGGACAGGATAGAAATGTCTTGGGTACCAAGTGTGATGATGCTCGTGCTCACTCAAGCCCATCAGAATATACACCCTAAAATGGAAAATCCTACTACACAAAAACCCTATCTCAATTGTTGTGACAAAGCTATAATTCCCATGGAAGAAGATTTTTAAGCCCTCTGCTTAATCTATATTCTCACTTTAACTAGAGTCTCACTCTTAGATGTCTTGATAATGTCAATAGCTACTTTGCTTAACATGAGTTTTGAAAACATTTTACTTATTTTATTAAAAATACTTGAAGAGAGACCTAGTCTCAACACTTTTTAAGTGCCCAGCACATTGTTGTTGAGACTTGGCAGCCAAGTTTTATTTCTACAGTCCGACGATGATCATCTATGCCTGGTACCATTTCTGTCAGCTCACACTTATACAAGCGACATTTCTGTGAAACCAACCCATGAGTAATTTCTGAGTAGGTATTAAAGCATCTTCATGTCTACAAGTCTAATATATTAATAAGTGTGCTATTTTCAAGAAGACATCTAAATTTGCATCGCTGTTCTGCTTGTTCTGTTCAGTACTCAATTTTTTAATGTTTCTTGGACACTAGCCAATAAGTCTGAATCCCTAGCTAGTTCATCTATTACTTTCTCACCACAATAGATTTGGGTGTCAGCCAAAAAGTGGACTGATATTGCATACAAAAATTGCATAGTGTGTTTTTGATCTTCTGATTCTGCCTTTCCATGTGAGATATGAGAGTGCATGTGTTCACACACACACACACACACACACACACACACACACACACACACACACACACACACACAACCTAAGCACACAATCTACCCAAGTACACAATCTACCTGTTAGGTAAACAATTTTTATTATTACTGTTATTAATGTCAGGTACTGTTTATAATCCATGTGTTTGTATCTGCATTTACATGGTCCTCTCACTCTGTGGACTAGAAGGGAATAAGTTGCAAAATTTGGTAATGAGCAAAGAAGATGCCTCTGTATGAAATGGAGGAGAAAACAGGATTGTGAAAGGCCTCATTTTCACAGAAAAGGCCCACTTTTCACATTTGATTTGGCATATTTTTGAGCCTTAATTTTAATTCTTCCATGAAAAAGGGAAAGGTTCTGTGCTGGGAGTGGAGGCATATTCCTGTCTCATCTTATTTTCCTTAAAATATAAGCACAGAATGAATGATTCGTTAAAGGCACTTGTAGGAATTAGATCTGTCTGATGACTAACTAACCTATTTTTGCACTTCTTGGGCAGAGATTAATGGGAAATTCTTAAAGAATAAGGGCTCTAATAAGCCTTAGAAATATGTGTGGGCCCGTACTGTACCATGTGGCCTCAGAAAGCCTAACCCTTGCTGTTAATATCCTTGACTAATGAACCAAGGCTATATAGTTCATGCTAGCAAAGTGTCAAGAAATAAGTAACCAGAGACGTGATCTTTCAACATGCTTCTAAATGTAATTTTTAACAGAACAGTCAATAAGTTCAAAATCCCATATGCTTTTGATCTGGCATGGAAATGTGTATGCATCCTTATCAGACAGCTTGAAGGAGAAGGACAAAGAGCCCTGAAAGATTCATCTTAACTGTAACACTAAATGCTCGTTATTATTCGGGTAAAGGTAGAAGAAATCCTTGCTCAGTATTTCAGTGGTGTCATTTCAATGACAGAGAAGTTAACAATAATCATACTTCTCAGGTAGTCCTATTTTCTCTCCTGGTACCATCTTTGTGAAGGCTTGATACACACTGCATGAGCTGGCCATCCTTCCTCTCCCGCACCCAGGACTTCTCACTATCAGATCCTCAGAGCACAAACCCTCCTGTCAAACAGACCTGGGGTCAATTTCTGGCTCTGTTTGATGAGGTGTTTTGCATATACTGAGATAATCTCTCGGTCTTTTTGTTTACAAGATAGGAAGAGAATAGGATCTTTACTGAATACCCATGATCATTAACTTTAAAACGTTTACCAGTTCTTTAGCACAGTGCCACATAAGTCAGCTCCAAGTACAGTAACAGCTAATGTTGCCATTGATAGTATGACTTGTTTCCTCCATTCATGAGATTGTTTATTATGTCTGCCTTCCTCACTGGCATTCCAGAGAATATGTCATAGCCCACATCACAGAGAATGAGAAAGAGTGATTTGGGGAAGGTGGATTAATATTGTTAGTGTTCTGCAAGAAGGTAGATGGTCAAAGTTCTACTCTTAGTGAAATTTACTTTTTTTTTTCCATTTTATCTTTTAAATGAGTAACAATCTGATTATTTGGTATGTCCAAGTGGTAACTAATTTGTGTTAACATGGTAACCAGAAAAGGAGAAAAGTATCTTCTGTTTAAGACTACCAGGAGCTGACCTTCCAAACAGTTTTTGTAGTATGCTTGATCCCATGGTTTCTAAAGCTCTTCCTAAAACAACTCTTTTATCTTTCAATTCTATATGGTCCAGAATGACCACCTGTATTCTCTAGCCAGGCAGTCCCTTAGCAAGGACAGAACTTATAAGAAACATGCAGCCTTTGGGTAGGAGGGTCATGGAATACAGTGTTATATATATTAGAGTATAGACATCCTTTTGTGGCAGAAAAAATGTAATGAACAGTGCTTTAAAAGTTTCTTGTGTTTTCACAAAGGAAAGAAATATCAGGATATCTTAATCATTGCTCTTGACTTCCAGCTTCAAGACACATGCAGTTCCATGGAATATAAGTGGAGGATACATACAATAACAATCTTGGTAAGGAGTTATTCAGGATGCCATTTGGTGATGAGTTACACAACCAGCAAATATAGAATAGGGCAAGAAATCGGGACTGTAGAGACAGGCAAGGTTGGGCATCTAAGTAAAACAGCAGATTAGCAGGTGGGCCTCATTTGGATTTCATGAGTGAACAATGGCAAGGAGTGAGGAGCTGGAGAGATGGTTCAGTAGTTAAAAGCACTTACTGATTTTCCTGAGGATCCAGGTTCAATTCCCAGCACCCACATGGCATCTCAAAGCTGTTTGTACTGACTGTAACTTCAAGATCTTACACACTCACTCAGATACTCATGCAGACCAAACACCAAGGCACATACAATAAAGATAAATAAATTATTTCAAACAAGACATGAGGTAGAGAGTCAGGTGGTTGGGGTTGGAGATAGGCTGCGTTAAGATAGAGGAAGTGATGAGAGAGTCCACTATGAAAACTCTTGACCTCTGAGCTCATTGAACGAGCCTCTTTCGCATCTTGGATTTTACTTGGAGACTCAGGTTACTCACTCCCTAGGCTTCCAGAACTAACTCCCTCCTCCCCAGCATTCAAGACCAGCCATTACTATGTGATGAATGTAACAAATCTTTTCACTTAGAACATTTATAAACTGGCATAACTAAAGAGGGGTGTGGTCCAAGCACTGTCCATATCTTCCAAAGAAATGAGAAGGAAGGGGTTCTCCAGGCCTGTTCTAGGAGCCAGGGTTTTATCATTGTTGCTATCATCTGTTGGTGGGAGTTTACAGTCTCGAGAATACCCCATAACAGTTCTGGGTAGGCTTGTCTCACCTGAGGCAGAAGTCAGTCCCGAGTCACTGAAACAAAATCTCAATGTCTTAGGGGGAAAAGCAGACTTGATATAGTCTATTTGACAATATCTTGGGGTGCTATAAATGAATTGTTTCAGACCAACAGGCAAAAGAAGGCATGAAGGAGATGGAGAAATGATTTGCTCACCATTATTAACCAGCAAAGAACAGCTGTAGAGAAGAAATAGCTATTCCTCCTCTGTCCTGGTCTTAATAGCATGTCAGCCGCTAACAAAATCAAATGTGATTTACATTCAGTGCTACTGTATAATATAGTCAAGAAATTTTTAGTGACAAGGGGTCACTAAAAGTCTCGAGTCTTCCGAATCTACCTTTAAGAGTAAGGCTCCAGAATTGAGAATTGTGGAGTTATTTTATTTTATTTTGGATTCAAAAGAGCATAGACCTAGAGTAAGCACCTTCAGGGCATTTCCATGATTCACAGCTGAAAAACTTACCTTTTTGTCTCTGCAACCAAATTTTTGAAAGAAATAACCTCAGGGAAAAGAAACAAGATTTGTTTTCAGTCAAGACTGAAGAAGGTATTCTCCATAGTTGCTTGGTTCATGTGCTGGGGCAAGCAAGCACTGGCTTATGGCAAAGGAAGTTTTACACTTCCAGGCAAACAGGAAATGGGGAGCTCATGGACCATATTTGTTTCTGATAACCTTCTTTTCTCTAGTTCTACAGTAGCTCACCAAAACCTGAAAAGCCAGGCTATTATGTGAAGTAGAAATTGACAGAGAGCTACTCTATGTCTTCAGATGGTTTTAGCTTAGTAATCATTCACACAGGTAAAGTGCTCGGCACATTGCAGAGTTGATACAAGTGGAAGAGTAAAGAATGGGGAAACTATAAACACACAGACAAAGCAGGGAGCTGGCTGGATTGTTTGGATTATCAGGTGACCCTGTCATCACTTGGGTAAATGTCCCACTTTTCAAACAATCTCCCCCCTCCATTTGACTCAATTACTGCAGAAAGTTAGCGGTCTTAGAAAAAACACTCCACTGTTGAAGAGCGCACTGCTTAGCTATCACGTTGACATCCCTGCCACACGTACCTGAAGCATGCTGATGGTAAGACACAATCAATGCAGTGTGTTTTGTTATTTGCTTGTCATTCTACAAGCATCACAAAGGCTTCTGACCCTTGATGTTAATGTTTTCAGGGATAAAATACTAAAAGCACTTGAAAAACTACTTTGAGGGATGATCTAATTGTTGGTTGAATAACCACAAATACCTGGAAAGGAATGAAAATATTTATGATTTGTATTTGACTTTGAATTCATATTTGAAAATGTACACGTAAACATTATAACCAATGGATCTTTTGAAAATAAATTGATGTTTATTGCCTGCATATGCATAAGTCTAAGCCTGCTCCAGTACACATATTTTATAACCTTTATTTTCTTTTTATGTTACCATTTGATTACATATTCATCTGAACCAGATTGTGGAAATTTGAAGTGGAAAAGAGAATATTTATATACACATTCAATGAGGGTTCACATATTAATAGACTTTCCTATCTAAGCATTTGCTACATACCAACTATATATTGGGTAATACAGTCGTGATTAAAGCCCTAGTAACACATTAACAACTGCCTACTAAGCATACTAGAACCTTCTTCTCTTGACAAGTTCCAAGCTGAGCTGCACTGCATTTCTAATTCTCGCTCTGTGAGCTTGGAGAGTATGGGCAGTGTTTGCCAGTATCACTTAATCTAAAAAGTTTATAGTTCTCTTTGACACTTATTTGTCATATTGAGATAATTTATATCACTTCATATCCGTTTGTGTATTTCTGTGTGTTCTGTGCTTGTGCAAATTTTTAGAAGTGAGAAGTGGATGTTCAATGTCCTATTTCATTAGATTTTTTTTCTTATTTTTTGATATGGGGTTTCTCACTGTACCTGAAACTCACAAACTGACTAGATCAGCTGGCCAAGAAGCCCCAGGGTCGGCTGCTCACCACCGAAATTACAGATGCACACAACCACGTGTAGTTTTTTCATGTGTACTGGGACTCTGATATCAGATATTCATGCTCATGCAGCAAACATTACATACTGAGGCACCTCCTCCACAGCAATCACTTAAAAATTTATTGTATAAATAATAAAAACTTTTAAGAGACTATGGTATAAAAAAAAATAGTTCATCAGAAATCTCATTTCAACTAAAAGTCCAAATAGATTCAAGAAAAATGAAAGTTAAATACTTATCCAAAGACACCATGACAATACCTAAATCTTACCCTGGTGGTAGGGGGCTAACACAGATTCGATATGCTACAATGAGTTATACTGTGCCTGTTAGCAGTCACACATCAAGAAGCAAGCAAGCCTTACAGAAAATCCATTCTTGAAGATTCTATCCTGTTTCTTTCTCCTTGATGTTAAAATTGTGAGACCTAAATACAAACATGGATTCAAATTCCAAGGAGTCTGCCCCTTCAAGACCTGTGTGGCTTTCAGAAATGACTTAACCTTCCTGAACTTTTGTCTTTATTAGCAAGACAGGAATTCATGGAATTTGCTTTGCACAATTGTTTCAGATAACTCTGGACAAATGGGATATGATATCTGATGGGGGGGGGGAATAGGAGGTTAAGGGCAAAAGAAACTTTATTATCTTGGAAAATAGGAACAGTAAGAGTTAAGTCTCTTCTGTGCATAGTGATTCATATGCGTAATTGTGGAAATTTGAAAGCTGAAGCAGAAGGATTGCCATGGGTTCAAATCAAAACTCACAGCACAGAGTTCAAATCAGTCTGAGTTACTGTCTTATTCCTGTCAAAAAAACTCTTCAATACAGCAAATCCACTTACATCTCTCTGCACACTCATATGTTTGGATACGTTTTCCAGTCAAAAACATAGCGCTTGAGCATGAAAGCATTCACTGGAAGACAGGAAATGCCAGGCTCGGTGGCATTATCTTAAGTTTCCTAGCAATACTTCCCTTGCATCCCATAATCTAAATTGTCACATGCATGGCCCATACCAATCATTAAACAAAGTCAGTGCTTTCAATAATTTCAATAAACTAATAAGAATCTATCCTCAAGCTGGAGATATGGGTACCACACTGACTGGATATGTCAACACAATAAGAATTTAGCTGCTGATGAATGTTAGGTTCTTGGAAAGGGTCTCAACAATGACACCGAAAGTGCCTTGTTGTAGATCTGGTTTTTGATACTTACTTCATAGATCATGACACTTTCTCCTGAGCAGTTGGTTTAACTGATTCCTTTCTTCTCAATTCAGTCTTTACCTTTCTACATCTTCTTAAAATGCTTGCTTTGACCTTATTCAGATTATGCTTGGCTTTCTACATATACTACCAGGCAAAAATCTCTCAGAATAGCATTTCAAATAATTTTTATGAAAATGTCCAAGATTATATTTCTGTCTTTGTATCTGAAGTTTATATCCCTTAATCTAGGCAGCACACACAATCACTTATGGTTTCAGGTATACAAACATACCGGAAACTTCTATACTTCCAAACCTTGTATTTACTTTGCTCTTAACATAGAATACAGCCTTTCTGTAATTTCTGGTCTAATGAGATAAATCTTATTTGTCCTTTTACACACTCCTAGTATTATCTTTCTCCTGAAGCAGCATGCTGAAAGTGCCACTCATTCTATTGTATGGCATTATATGGTATCATAATATCCCCAGGTAAAGCACACACACACACACACACACACACACACACACACACACACACATACAGAGAGAGAGAGAGAGAGAGAGAGAGAGAGAGAGAGAGAGAGAGAGAACTAAACACTCCCGTTTTAAATGCTACATTATTATTTTATTTATGTATTTTATATTATTTAGTTTGTAATGTACACATACATGTAAATGCCCATGATATGCTTATGAAAGTCAGAGGACAACGTATATGAATTAGTCCTTTTTTTCCATCATGTGGTTAATGAGTACTGAACTCAGGGAATCATCTGTTTAGCAAGAGCCTTTACTCACTTAGAAATCTTTACCAAATAGGTATATACTCAGTAGTAGAATGCACTAAACAAAACCTTTTATATGTTTAAGTATAAATAAATATTAAGCTAAATAACATGAGAATAAACTGCCTTTATGTAAAGGTTACTTTAGGATCTTATGAATATGAGACATAAGATTTAACATTGAATGAAAAAGGAGAAATAAATATCATTTGCCCTGACATTCCTTTACATCTTCCATCTATGTTTGTCCACTACTTTACTAACATTCCACAAGCAAGTGAGGCAGAGTCACAGTCCTGTGGAAGAGAGAGAATTAGGTAAAATCAGTTGATTATTTCCCAAACATTGAGCTAAGAAATGAAAGACAGGTTTAAGAACATTCCCTGCAGAATAAAGGGTAGCTGATAGACATCACCTAGTTTTTGACATTCCTGAAGTGTCCCATTTAACAGAAGGAATGAGCTTCAATAAAGTATCTTGGGACTCACTTGAAGATACTGCTTCCACTTTTACTAATGACTCAATTTAAGACTATCATAGTTACTAATTTCTTGAGGCACATTAGTTTATCAAGGCTTATATGCTTACAGATATGTACAGATATATTCCATTTACTAGACCACAGGAATATATATTTTCAGTATATATTTCTGTTAAAGTCATGATACTTTCTGAAGGAGAAAATTCCCCTTAGACAGAATAATTTAGTAACTTTAATAGAGCGTATTGAGTTTTTAAAAGACAGTTCCTCTTAAAATGTTGTTTGTTGATTAATGGTACATTGATTGAGAATTAACAACTATCTTGTTTATACAATTCATTTAAGGGCTGTTAAGCCCCAAGCCATTACTTAAAAATGATCTAGGCTCAGTTTAGCATTCATTACACTAAGCATCTCAGCCAATGGCAGTCCACAGAAGTAAATACCCCTTTATCAACAAAGCACAGAAATGTTAATCGACAGCTGGAAGCACCCAATCAGAGATCTCTGCAGACAAAGGACTAATGACTTTTGTGACATCTGTTTCATTTTGCTAATCTACCATTTGCTTTTTTGGAAACATAGCATAAGAAGACATGGGGTGTGAACTTACTAAAAGGAAAAAAAAAAAAACAACTTGTACATGTGACTATACATATGTGCCCACACAGATGAATGCATGTGCACATGTTGGCCTCTGGGATGTATCCAGACCCTGACAATCACAAGTGTGGAAGACAGAAGAACCCAAATGATTTGTGTGGGTAAAGTTGCCACAACTTTTACTGTTTTGAACTGACATAGGAAGATGTTAAAGGCATTTAATAAGCTCTTCCATGTATTCTTTCTTCTATATTTTGGAAGATATCTTCATCATCTAGTGATCCATAGGTAGTACTCACCTTATGGGAACTACAAGAGGAGAAATGCTTATTTTTCGAGGTAGAATGTCCTTTGTCTCACTCATCCAATTTCTTAGATACATTCCTCCCCTACTTTTCCCCAAAGCAAGGGAGACTGGCAAAGAGAAGGAAGAAAAGCAAGTGCTGGAGTTGCCAGGGGAAGGTCAGTCATTCAATGTGTTTGCCTACATGGCCTTATACCTTTGAACTTCCAAATGCAACTTTATCCATTGTCTTTGAACATTATGCAGTTGACAATCCTGAAAGCTCTCAGTGTAGACAACTAAATTATTGCTTGTCAATTTATCTTGGGATGAAAGACAAGGTTTTTTTTGTTTCACAGTAAAACTCCATTTAGAGCAGATATTGACTCTAAATCCAATCCTGGGGTTGTGTTATGGACTGGCAGTGAAGTGTATCTCAGTAGGAATTATCAGTCTGTCCTCACAGTCAATTCACACAAGATTTTCTGCTTTGGTTCTTCACGTTGGGCACACCAGCATCATTTAAAATCTATTGAGATAAAGATCCCTTCAGACTCCAAGGTTAACCTTCTTGATGGTATTTTACTACCATTTGCCTCCAACCAGCAATTGAAGTGAGCATAGTTGAAAATCACTATCAGCTGCAATGCTTTTTGGTTCCTTCATGAATGCTTGCTAAGATTGCATCTTAGTTTTGATCAGCTATTGGTTTCAGTATTTCCATTCATTGACATGGAGGGTGGCTCTTGGGCAAAATTGTAAAAGTACATATCCATCTGCCACTTTGATTAGAAATATTTCATGTAAAAGAGCTAAAGGCTGAAGCATGAAACTTTCCTGGAGTTTCTATACTTTTCTGCTTGAACTGTCACCACGTTCAGCATCATCTATTCTGAATTATGTGATAAAGAAACATGATCTTTATCTAGGTACCAAGATATCAGACTCAGCGAGTCTAAAGCATCATGCTTGCTTCTATTCTAGTTACTTTTCCTGTTGATATGACAAAACACCCGACAAGAAGCAGTTTAAAGGATTAATGGTGGCTCACAGTTGTGAGGACCGCAGTCCATCATGAAAGGAGCAGACTTCGGCATGGCAGTGGATTGGCTTATGGTAACTGCCAGGAGGCAGGGAATGGGCAAGGTCAGAGCTCAGCTGGCTTTCTTCCTTGTTTCCTTTTTCAATCAGTCTGAGATCTTTGTGCATAGAATGGTGTTATCCATATGTAAGATGGCTTTGTCCTCACATGTGAACTTTTCTGAAAACATCTTCACAGATCCACTCAGATGTATATTTCATTAGTATGGTAGGTATCTCTTTTGTTCTTGTTGGGTGTAGGTTTATTTGAGACAGGATCTTACTACCTAGTGCTGTCTGGCCTTGACCTCACTTGAGCATCTTGGCTTGAATTGGCCATCCTCCTGTATGCTTTGACAGTGCTGGGATTACAAATCTGTTCAGCCCTACCTGTGTTTTTAACTCTGTCCAGATAGATGAGCTGTCATGGCATCCCCTAGTGGAAACAGTGTGGTGAGAAACTTGTTTAGCATAGATGAGGCAAATGTATTTCTAGAACTCATTATATTTGCAGTTAAAACTCTCTATATATTTGCAGAAATGGAGACTTAAAAAGTGGAAGAAGCTTCTGTTCTTCTGTCTTAGTTCTACCACTATTTTAAAGATGAGGGTCCAGCCTGGCAAAATTCCAAGTAACACGTAATGAAGTCAAGATCCAGGTATTCTGCTCAATAAACTAGTTTCTTATTGTACTATATAGTTTTAGTTACATATTTTCCTCAAGTTATATTCAGAACTCTTTCTATGATTCCATAGGCTGAATTCAGAGACCATTATCACTATGTATGCAAAATTGCTACTGTATAGATTCAATTTTGAATATAGTACTTTTGTACTATTTTTTTCTGAAAATTCTTGAGTTAGAAATAAACTTAGCACATCTTTAGTACATTGATGAAAACACAAGAACATAAAACATTAGCTTATTTATCATCAATCCTTCAGTACTTACCTACTACCATAATGCTTTGTCCATGAAAAGTATTTACTGGACATTTAAAGTTTTAAGTTGATACACCTGATTCAGATTTCTGTTCTATGTCATCTATAATTCACCTAAGCACTATGAACTATTAATTTTTCTAGTTAAAATTGCCTATCAAGCACAGTTAATACTCCATTTTTCCTAATGAGCATGTGATCCCACTAAACACAAAACTCTAATTTGTATTTAAGATAATATGGAAAATTTAATAGAGGAATTGGCTTGTCTAGAATTCATGGAAACTCTCTGCGATAGAATAAACTAAAAAGCTTGTGTGTGTGTGTGTGTGTGTGTGTGTGTGTGTGTGTGTGTGTGTAATTTTTAATCTGTCAGATTGAAATTACCTACTCAGGACTACTGCAAAAAGTCAAGTGGATTATAGATGATTGTAATAAAAATCTTAAAATTGGGAATAGTAAGCAAAATTATAATTAAGATAGTAATTCTGAGGTTGATGCATGCTCAGAGTTAGAAGAAGGTTCTTAGGTCAATTCCCAGCAAATAAACAGTCAAAAGAGGGTCAGTGACTCTAGACAGAAAACACGCAGTAATTTACAACTGAGGGTCTCCCCACTAGTTTTGAGTTCTCACTCTGCCTATAAAAACAGTACTTCATTCAAATGCATGTCTGGCAATGAGGTGGAAGTTCTATCATAAAGACCTACTTCTGACCTCTGTGTGACCTCCAGGTCCCCTGTTAATCAGAGGGCTGCAAGTTCCTGAGAGTACAGTTTTCAGCTGGATTCAACCACTGTTTCCTCCAGAGAAAGAACGATTAAGGTCATTTCAGTGCTTGCTTTTCAATCCTGAGGTTATAGGCCTTCAAGGAAAGATTAGCATTGATGCCACTATCAATTTATCACTGACAATTTCCCCTTCTTTTATGTTCCATTTTCCAGGTATCTTGTGTGTCAGAAAACAAAAAAGAGCCCAATCTTACCAAAACCAAAATGCGACTTAGGGAAGAAGAAAACAACTGTCTGTTTTTCTTTATAGCACATAGCAATGGCACTTCCCAAACTGTTCTTAGAGTGACCTCTGTGTTAGGTTTGGGATTTGCAGACAAACATAACTGAACTGTGTACATGAAGCTTGAGACCCAGCAGGAGGGATGATTCAGCAGGAGTTTTAGCACTGACATTTGTTGTTCTAAGAATTAATCAACTTTCTGCTCAAGGGCTTCATTTCAGGGGAGACCATTGACTAGGATTCTGATGTTAGGAAGTGTGAGATGAAACAAGTCGTTACATCAGCAGAGTGTTTTTAACCAACAGGCTGCGGGCCTTGCACAGATAATGAAAGTCAGTTAATTAAGTTTCATGTTATTGGTTTAACTCCTAGTGTTTTCACCATACATATTTGATTTTTTTTTCCAGTTTTTAAAGAGTCCCTGAAACCACAAGCAACCAACTTTGGTCAAAAGATTATGTAAAGTTTACACACATGTAGACTACTTCCTTTGTATCCAAATATAGTTTAACTAGAAATTAATATAACGCATCTAATTTCATTATGTATTTTCCAGCAATGTATATATAACTGCCACTATGCAAGATGGCCTGTAAATTTATGGACATTAAACAATACATATTTCTTAATAAAAACTATTAAAAATAATGCCTTAACTAACATGATAATCTTTTCATACCCTTCAGCTTCTGAACTGTGAAGTGGATATGTGCCCAACCTGACTGACTGGAAAATGTCTTGGCCACATGATTGCTTTGGAGTTTTCTAAAAGTCAACCAAAACTTTAGTTCTTTTGCTCTAATCTATCACTGAGTCACATCTGAACAGTCAGCGTTTGGAGGGACAGAGATTTGCTATGTAATTGGATCATATACTATTATCTCTTGTTTGAAGATGGGTTTTCTCAAGTTCATAAATGATAAGTTTACCAAAAAGTTGTTGTTTAAATATAAACATTTTAACCTTTGCACTTATCAGTTTTCTCAAGATAAATGTCCAAGGATTATTTAATGTCTTTCACTCTTTGATCTTAATCTACATGGAGTAAGGCTGAAGCCTAGCCAAATTGGAATCACTTCTGCATGTGTGGGTTGGTTTACCTTCCTGAAATGCATTTATTTGCACTTTCATATTTGTATGACTTTTCTTTTGTAACTTGTATTTTCCCTTCTCATATTTTTTGTATAATTAAGTGCTATTCAATGTTGTGAGATATTTCCTTAACCAGGTAATAAAGATGTATTACATTTGTTTATGCTTCATTTGTTTATATATGTAAAGACATGTTGCTGTTTCATCTTGCCTGTCAAGGGCATCTGATTGGTCTTTAAAAAAAAAAAAAGCTGAATGGCTGGTAACTAGGCTGCAGAGGGATTAGCAGGACTGGCAATCAGAGAGAATAAGTAGAGAGAGGGGAGAAAGAGAAGACAGAAAGAGAAGGAGAGACCTAGAGCCTTCCCAGCCAGACATTGAGTAAAATATGCAGAATGAAAGAAAGGTAAAATAACTCCAAGGCAAAATATAGATGAAGAGAAAATGGCTAAAACACATTATAAGCATAAACTAAGCCCGAGCATCCATAACTAACAATAAGTCTCCATGTCATTATTTGGAGGCTGGCAGTCTGAGACAGCTTATTATATTTTGTGCCCAGTGTGGGATCCATATTTCTACATAGGGCCTAAAAGAGCTAAAAAAAAAAAAAATAAACAAACAAAAACTAATACAGTTCCTTTAAGAGACTTTGTTGTACAGCAGAACAATTAAACAGCCTACACATTATGTAGAAACCTTGAGCTAAATAAGCATGCCTGGCATAGTGTAGAAACCAGTTTTCTAGAACTGTGGTAGTTAAATACAGCTCTTGGTTAAAGGTTCAACTCTCATGGATCTGAGGTGGGAGCAGACCCAACCACTTAGCAGTTTAAAGTTTGGCTCACATGGTCAGAAAAGGCTACAGATTTAATCTTTTTTTTTTTTTTTAAACAAAACTATAAATAGATTAAAGTCTATATAAAAATGTGTACAGGCTTAAAAAAGAACAGAAAATGGGTATAGACCATCATAAAAAGTATAAATATACATATATAAATAATAAAGTTATAAAGAGAGAGTAAAGTAATATAAAAAGAATAAGCCACATAAATATGTGAAATATACTGGGTATCTGGAACCTGTATAGTGCTGTGTTGACTTTTAATTTTTGAATGATAATGAGTGAATGACAATTGCTGAGAGACATGGGATTACAAAAGGGACTATTGAGTTAAACTAGCCTAGATATTTTAGGGGTTCCCTAACTTTAAAATGGAATTCAGAAAATGTATTGCATTGCAGAAGAGGTTGTACTTTTGTTTTCATACAAAAGGCTATGGATTCTTTGAAAATTAATAGGGATCAAGTTGGAAGGATTGGGAAGAACTCAAAATCTTTACTATAGTCATAATGAAACTAAAAAAAAAAAAAAAACTTCAGACAGGTGATATATATACTAAGTACTCTTCATGGAAACAGTTCTTTAACTTGATAGCAAATGTTTCAACTAGCTTTCTTAGAATTTGACTGTTATCTTGATTTTTTGTCAAGGTCTCCAAATGATTCTGTTACCCTTATCCAACAGAAAACAGTCTAGAGAATACAACACTCATATTTTCAAGAGGTGGGGTGGGTGCTTTTTTGGTCATTTGGTTGTTTTATGAATGTTTGCCATTATTTAAGGGGTGAAATATAGGAACATGGAATAAAAAGATAACTATTAACCTCAAATATTTTACATGGGTATGGTTTTTGATATATGGATACAAATTTAAAGTTATTCTTGTTATACCGTATGTATGATTCTATTCATTTGTTGCATCTTGCTTATGAAGCTTATTTTAAAATGCAATGTATAATTTATAAGGGCTGGTTAGTAGTCATTTAAAACAATAAAAATTGTAGTCATATTAGATTTGTTTTCAAGGATAAACAGATATATTTAGTTATATAAATGATATTCAAATACACCAGGGAGTTATGGAATATGGCATTTAAGATGTTTAACAACTTGAGGCTTTTCATGACAGTGAGACACATCTGTTCCTGGCAACATCAATCTATTTCATAAAAGAATGATGGGCATTGAAGAACCTCCATATGGAGTTTGCATTCATTATTGCATAGCTAACCATTTGGTCAAGAAAATGCCCTTGCCTTGGCTGCTGACAGTATGCTTTACAAGCTGCACAAGCAGGACACAAAGAAGAAACTGCTGAACTTTGCCATGAGAAGGTGGGATAGTACTTCAGAATGTCTACTTCGTAGTAAAGTCTGCTAGATGATAGGTTGAAGATGGATGTCCCAACTTTTCAGAGGAACCTTGAGTAACTATTCAGGCAGCCAGATATTGTTGATTTCTATAGTTTTTGAAATTGCACTTGCTCTGTTATTCCTGCTTTCTTAGGTAATAGTATATTCTTCTGGGGTCTTTGATGGAATTGAAGAATAGACAGTTATGATTTTTCTTAAAAGGTAAATTAGATACAAAACTTTGCACTCATCAAGATTGGAGAAATAATGGAATATTTTCTCTGAATTTGCCAAATGCATAGGGACTAGATACTATAAATGCAATATGCAATTATTACTTTATAACTGTTTTTATTGTATATAGTCTTACTATGTTAAAGTTCAAACCTTCCTTTTTATTTAGACAAAAAGGAGGAAAGTACTTTAAGTAAAGATGTGTTATATTTGTTTATATTGCATTTGTTTAATGAAGAAGAGAGACACTTGATTGGTCTGATATAAAGCTACATGGCCAATAGCTAGGTAGTAGAAGCATAGGTGGAACTAGTTGTCAGAGAGAATAGGTAGGAGAGAGAGAAAGAAAAAAGAGAGGAGAGAATGAGGAAGAAAGAAAGAAGACGCCCAGGGATAGCCAGACACAGAGTAGGTCATACAGAAAGAAAGGTAAAAAGCCCCAAGGTAATACACGGATGAAGAAAAACAGGTGAAAAAAAAAAGTCATAAGACTTGGTAGGACAACCAAAAAATAAGGCCGTATATTTAAAACTGAAAATAACTGCATATCCTGATTTAGGGGCCTGTGGTCCAAGAAAACTGGTTACCAGTCTTTTTTTTTCTTTTTCTTTCTTTCTTTCTTTTTTTTTTTTTTTTAAACTAAGCATAAGTGGCAAGTTCCTTCTACAATTTTAACTCATTCTTCTGCCCATGCCAGCTCTTATGGAACCTGGTTCACACTCTTGCAAATGAATGGATCAACCAACTAACCAAACAACCGATGGATGGATCAACCAATTAACCAACCGACTGACCAACCAACCAACCAGCCATGATGGAGACATCAATACATGACTTTTCTATGTCTCTTTAAATGTAAGGCCCACCACCTCAGTAAAAGTATTTGCATATGTAACATTCAGTACCTTCATTTTAATTAATGTTTTAATATTTTTCTAGGGACATATCTGTGGGGAAAGATTATATTCTTTGTGAACATTCTACATTTTTGAGCTGATATAGTGCTATTTGATTCTCCATAAAATAGACACACCTAGTCCCACAAAGCTGTTAGGAATTACATAGATCCACTTTTCTGTCACTGCTTATAGACATGCTTGCTTATGTTTGGCTAATTAAAATTAATCACCCTACTTTTCCCTTCCCTTCAAGGGCATTGCTTCCCACTCACTTCAGTGAAGCTTGTTTGACTTCAGTTTTCACCTGCATAGGGACAGTGAGGAATCGGGACAAATATCTTTAAGGCTGTCAGTTGTCACCATGAACAAAAGAAATAAAGATCCTTAGGCATGAGGCATCGTAGCACACTTCATGTGCCTCTCTTAATTCTATCCTTGCTGACAACCCATGACTGCCACATAAAAGAAAGCATCAGAATTATAATTGAATGGTTCTGAAATATCAGAGACAGAACCTATGAAAAGGAGGTTCATAAACTTATTCTTTGGCACGATTAGTGATTTGAGTGCCTTCGGTTGTCCAGAACTGATGACGGCATTTCCAATGCACAGCAGATGTTTTTCCTTTGAGCCAATGTGAGGTAGGAAAGCAGGACAGCTTAGCTTCATCCCCCTGGCACACAAATTCTTGACAACTCTTTGCTATTCAGAAACTCCTGAGACGTTGGAAAAGCAGATGAGAGATTAAAGTGTTATAGTATCCCTGTTCTAAAGTGCAAGCATTTTATCCATAATATAATTATTGCAGGCAATGAGATATTTAAACTAACTTAGAAAAATTAAAGTGCCAATCTGAACAGAAACTGGACACAATGACTTAAAGTAAGTGCCAAGAATTAGGTCAAGCTAGGCTCACTGTTCCTAAAAATCATAAAATTGGTTCATTTTCACAGAACTAGCAGGGCCTCCCTCTAAAATGATTGGTCTAGAACTACCACCTTAATCATGCCATTTAATAATTGTAATAATGATTCACATAATTATTGACCATAATATCCTCTGTATCTCTCTTTCTCTCTCCCCATATATGTATGCATATATAAGTGTGTGTGTGTATACATACATATCCTCATGTAAATGTACTTAATGTATCAACAAGCTGTTAATTTCCTCCTTGATATTTATATTTTATAGTTAAAATTTTTAAATTTTAATTGTAATAAAAACTGTACTTTAAATCTCATTCATCCTCTACTTGTCTGGCCACTTAGATTCTACATGTTCTTATGTAAAATTTATCTCATGGAAATCTCTCTTGGTTGGAGACATTGTCTTTGTGAGAGCCTCCTATTAAAGTATGTGTTACTCAGAACAGATAAAAATACTAAGCCATTTGCGTGACCTAAGATTTTTACAGTTACCAAGTAATCAAACGAAGAAAGACAATTCTTAATTTAGAAGGTGAAAAACATAAATGAGAATCTAAGAGAGAGAAAGCTGATTTTAGGTGAAGAACATAGGGCTAGATGTTCCAGCCTGCATAGGCAATGTGTGTTTCCTCCTCTGGAGTTACACAGATGATATATGCCTTTTAGCTAAAGAGTGAACCTGAAACAGATTTCTTGTGTTCCACAACACATTAAACTACTTCCTAATCTCTATACTCTACCAGAAGATCTTGCCTTGGTCTGGTAGAGTAGAAGATAATTGATCTTTGTTGTTTTTCCAAGGGACCACATATAAAAACAAAGAGTTGCAATTCAGCCAGCACTGATGGTATTAAATCTTGAAGTTGAATCTAGATGGCAGGCTGAGCCAATTGTTCAGTCAGTAAAAGAGACATTTCTATTGGCAGATGTTTCCAGCTATACCTCTCAGATCCAGATTCAGGAGAATACATTTCTCATTGGTTTAGCTGCTTCTGCTTCACTGTTTCTCTCTGTGGAGTAGTTCAGAGAATCTTTTCTCATCTGTTGCCCTTGATGTTCATGGAAATATAGTAGATTCCTCTGTGAGTATATTCACACATGATTTGCCTTTATAAATACTCATCCAGAATCAAAAGCATTTTCTCAGAGTGTTTCCCAGTGGCAGATGAAACATGTTACCAATGGGAAAGTTAGACATTCTGATTCCCTGGGCTCCAGAATGCCTCCCAATTGAAAGAGATCATGGCAGTCTTCATATTTCACATGTAGTTGATATCTGCCAAGAACTCATTTCTACCTGATTTGTTCAGCCTCCAGCCTCTATAAATGGAGGTGGAACTTTCTGTACTGGCTACCTGTTCCCAAATACCTGGCAGCCACTTCCCAAATTATCCCACAGAGACTTATCTTAATTATAAATGCTTGGTTGATGACTCAGGCTTATTATTAACTAGTTCTTAAATTTAAGTTAACTAATTCTATTGATTTATGTATTACCACATGATCCATGGCTTACTGGTCCTCTGGCATCTGCTTGGGCAGCTGGCTAATGTCTGCTACTACCTTTCCTCTTCCTCTGAGTCCTCAGTTCGATTTAGAACCTAATCTTATCCTGCCTTGCCATAGGCCCAAATAGCTTTATTATCAATCAATGAAAGAAAAAACATTCATGGCACACAGAAGAATTATACCACAGAAAGCCTCTGCCTCAACTTAGGCTCACAAAGTCTAACAAAATTTGGTTGAGATGAATGATCAGATTTAATGGTCATCACAAGACCAAACAGCCAGTCTAGTCCTTCCACAACTGTGCAGTTGACTTCAGAGAGGGCATACTTACCTTTATGGGGATTTTCAACTCCTCTCTACTTGCTCATTGACCTACTACCATGAAGGTTATCTTCATTACTTCCCAGGAGTAAGCCCACAGTTATTTAGTTAATCTTCTTCATGAACTGTTCTGCTATTAATCAACCTCTTAAATTTTAATCCAAAGATTCAATCTTCCAAGTACTTTTGACATCAGATTGCTTGAAAATCTTTGAATAACCTATACTTCCCCCAAACCTGTAATTAGAGCATTCAGTGCCTGGCATCAGATGGGCACTGAAATCATCAGGGATCAAACCTGACTGACATCTCACTTTTTGTTTTACTTATAACTCCACATGCTTATAAACTTCAGTGTTATCAACATCTTGGTACACTCTCATCCATTCCCTTGTCCCTGTGCTTTAGCCAATAGCCAGGCCTTTCACATTTCTCTCTCTCCCTCCTGGGTAGGTTGATACCTCTGCCTCATGGACACACTTTTCTTTATCTATTCTGTAAGAAAATCTCATTTATCATTTTTTTTTGTTTTACTTTCAAAGATTTCTCCATGTACATCTGGGTAGTAGAAGCATGTTTGTAGGTCTTCTAGAGTCTAAACATAAGTTCTGGTGAGTACTAGTTGCTTCCTCTTCTTTAGGGTGATAAGTCATGGCACCTAGCTTCTGTGTTTGTGAGGTCAACCAAATGATCCAGGAACTCTGAGGCTCAAGCTTATGATGTCATCCTAGAATTATACTGAGGCTACACAGTCCATCCAGTTCAGAAGTGTGCTTGATAAATAAAATTTTCATGCAGGTCAATATACTTTAGTGCAAGGTATCTGAATGGTGCTGGGTATTGGTCTTGAAAAACTTTCAGCTCAGATGTAGGAGTTTAAGACTCTTGGCTCCCTACAATCCATGGCTAGCCTTAGGTTTGAACCACGCATGTGGTCAATGTTTATCTACCCATATTCTATCCATACACAAACCATAGTGTCCAAAGATGATTGAGGTGAAAGTATTGATGACATTTGCTTATACAATCCATATTATTTCTATCCCAATACATCATTCTATCCTGTTCTGTACCCTGTGTCAGATGGTATACCAGGTAGCTGTACCTAAGTTCTCCAGACTCCCATGACCAATGACCACATCAATAAGTTCTTCCTATTAGTGTCTTTTGTTGTCTCTTTTTTGATGTGGTCACATTATTACATTCTGGGGAAGTCTTGGCTAAATTGGTCAAATTTTTTTTTTTAAAAAAAAAAAAGGAAAATGAAAAACAAAACAAAACAATACAAACAGACAACAACAAAACCCACTACAATTTCTGTGCAAATAGAACCATTTTTCTTCTTCAGTTATTTGTTTTCTATTTCATTTTCTACTCTTCCAACTGATAGAGCTGTTTTGAAGGAAAGGCTACAAACAATATGAAAAAGAAATCACATCCTAAGTATAGTAGGAGGTTTCTGGCCCGGACTTTCAGGCCTAACTTCAAGGTTTAGATCCACAGACCCACAGACCCGGCAGAGACACATAGATGCATAGGATAGCTTTAGGCTCATCGGCCTCAGGCCCAGGCATATCACTTGCTAGCTCTCTACCCTTCATCTAACCCATGACTCTTATCTTGTTCAGCCATGGGGCTCGGTACCTTTTCTTACAGCAGCATGGTTGTCCTCTGCTTCTTCTGATTTCTCTCTGGTATTCCTCCCTGTGCTTCCTGTTCTCAGAGTTTTTCTTAGTCTGGTAGCCCCGCCCATACTTCCTGCCTGCCTTTGGCCAATCAGTGCTTTTTATTAAACCAGTAGGTGGGAATAATTATTTACAATGAAACAATCTCTCACACCTAGGAATTATAGACTAGTTACTTCAAGAGAAGGCACAGCTGAAAGATGCATTCCTCTAAATGAACATTACAGAATTAAATGAGTTTATGCTTCACATTTTCTTGTGTACACTGGGCAAGACTTACATTTATGGTTATCAACAATGAAACACAAAGACAGCAAGAGAATTAGTGGGAGTCGGGATTCAATAATGGTGTAATGCATGATAAACGATATTAACAGCGCAACTACTTTTAAAACTCAGGGGCCAGGGTACCACAGGCATCGGCTCAACATTGCTTTAGTACATATAGGTTCTGCAGAGTCAAAGCATTTTGGTAACAACAGCATTGCTAAACTACTTCATGATGACAATGGCAATTATAGTCAAAAACAAGAAATACAGGAATGGAAAAAAGAAAACGAAAAGATGGAGAGAGAATTCTTGTATCTGAACAGATGGCATCTTGGACACTGGAAAAAAGTTAACCCGCAATAATCGCACAAGAAAAACAAAACTTAAGTTTTCTTTCTCTGTCCATTTTGCTAAATCCTCAATGCTTGTCCTTGAATTTTGTAATGTAATTTGAATTGCACTAATTATGCAGAAAGATTTTTTTTTTGACCTGGAGCCTTGTACCCCTCATGGGGCAACACTTCTAGTCATGTTCAGTGTTAGGCAACTTAGATGCAGAATCTATTTTTATATTTACAGATACTGTCTCTCTATATTATTAGGTAGAAAACAAATCTTAGAAAATCTAAGTTTGCTCATATGCGTGCTTCCTAGTGGCTAAAAAGAAACACCACATCAAGAGAAGCCAATTCTAATGTGAATGTCAGGTTAAAGAATGTCACACATATCTATCAAATTCATGTTGTTTTTCTTACGAATAATATTAACCATATTCTTGTAGAGTTTATAATTTTTAATATTAAAACAGTAACTAATAAAGTATGTGTTGGACACTGGTTATGCATCAGATACCATTGTCAGCTTCTATGCGAATTGTGCATCATGAATTCATTTTAACAATTTTATGAGAAACATTTGTGCTGGAGATAATACTTCTATTGTACAGATGTGAAAACCGAGGGCCTGTAATAGAAGGGTACATAAACTGACTCACCTAATTCCAAACAAGGACATATATGAAGCTGTTTGGCACTGGAGACAAAGCAAACCAGAATCAAATACTTGGGTTTGCTTCCTTTAAAGCACATTTCTAAACTAAATGAGGACTAGACGTAAAATCAGCACCAACGACTGTATTACTGGGAACCAATCTATGATTTTCTTTATGGTTTGCTGAGTCAATATATTTTCACCAAGCTTGGCATAACCTGAGGGCTTAGCATTGTCAGCCTCATGGTCACTCTGGTCCTCACAGACACGCCTTTACCACGAAGATTCATGTTCTCCAAAGGGTAAGCTTTACAGCTAGTGGTGGGGTCACAGGATGAAGCCATAGCTTCAATCACCAGAGAGTTACAGTAAGAAAACACCCCTAAGGGGAAGTCGTTTTGATTCAGGAATATGAAAACAGACATTCATGAGAAAGTCATGTGACATGTACATGTATAGACATATCTGTGTACATATGTGTATTATTTATTTAATATTGTGGGGTTTGTGTCATGCTTCCACTTCTAACTTGAAGTAAACAGATATAAAAAGTGAAGGTATGTTTTTGAAAATAAAGAATATATTAGATAGCACATTCACTATAGTGATCTTGGCTTAATACAAATATCTAGCTAAAAATCAATAACTGTGGTCAATTAAGCAGGCAAGTGGAACTATTCAGAAATATTCAGATAACTGACTAAAAATTCCAATTTTCCTTCAGATGCCTGTCACCATTCATCCTACCATTTGATGGTTTTGCTCCCACTGGAGTAGCACTCTGAAACAAACCTACCAAAGCTCTGCAATGACAATGTGGTGAGTTAGAGGCTGGAGTCCGCTCCTGTTATCTTTTCTTTTAATTCATTCTGCTTAGTTTTCCCCTCATCAATTCCTTTCATTTCAAGATCTCACCGATCATTTACAAACGCAGAAAACCTTCTTCAGCTCACTCTCTACTTCATCACAGGTGGCCGTTGCCACATTTTGATTTTAATGGGCAGGTAGATGTGCTGTAATAAGAACACAAAGAAACAGCTTTATAACTTGGTACATTATGGCCACAGGTTCAAAGCGGGGAAGCAGCCATACTGTAAGCCTTTGTTTCTGGCTCATGCAGATCAACTGTCGCATTTTCTAGGAGTTTTAACAATGCAGAGAACGGGGGGGGGGGGGGGGGGGGAGGTGAAAGCAAAGGAGAGAAAAGGAATTAAAACAAAGCAAAACTCTTGGGATGGTTTATGCTGCAGGGTATTTTCCCAGAATTCTGTCCAAGAATAATCTAGTCAAAATGCGGACAGAGAACCACGACCCCTGCTTTCCCCCGAACATATGCAGCTCTGATCAGTCTGGTATTTCTAGAAAAACAAGGTCCTGAACCCGAGTCCTCAGACACATAACAAAGCGCACTTCACAGCTGTGATGCGCGGCAAAGAGCGGTTCCAAGGCCCGAGTGGGTCCCAAGACAATGCCTCCTTTATCACCCAGAGGACAAATATCTAGACAGCAATATTTTCTGCTTGAATGCTTCAAGCAGCTCGCGCAACTCCTGCCTGAAAGGGAAAACTGAGCTCCGAGTGTTTGCTGAGTGATTATTTTAATTTACTACTTGATGTAAATCTAAATGAACTGACACCGGGCTCGAGATGGACAGAAAACAATCACAGTGCAAGTGTGTGTTTGTGTGTGTGTGTGTGTGTGTGTGTGTGTGTGTGTGTGTGTGTGTGTGTGTGTGTGTAGGAGCTGCTGGGAGGGGGGGGAAAGAAGGGGCTTCAGGAGAGGCTGGAGCTACCCATCAGCTGGGCTGTAGCCCAGGTTTGGATAACTTTCGCAGTGGCCCTGGGAGAGATGGGGGGGGGGGCAGCTCAGTATTCTGGTCCCTTCTCTCAATTACCATAATAAGTTCGGTAATTTTGTGCTGTTTATTTATCAGGGCCAGGATAACAAAGGGAGCTGCTGAAGTCTGTTCTGGAGGCACCATGACAAAGCACCAGACAGAAGCAGTCACGTGTGGGGAGGCAGCAGACACCACTTCGCGGGCACCTGATTATTCCTCAGTATTTAGAAGCGAAAATTATCCTCGGGAAAAACAATTGCAGATGTAAACTACAAACCAGTGGAGGAGGCAAAGGGGGTGAGGTGGGGGTGGGGACCGAGAGACGGCACAGCCAGGGCAACTTGCCTGTCAAGTTTAATTCCTTAAAGGCTTCATGTCAATATTTTTTTTTCAAACTCACTGGTAGTATAAAAGATTTAATAATAGTAATAATAATAATAATAGATTTCTTAAGTTCATCCCTGTTTCAGTCTGTGGCTCTATTTTCTAAAGGCCGAAACTTCTTTGGGTAAAGTGAATATTTCTGAGAAATTGCACGGTGATTTTAGCCGTGCCCTGCCCTGGCTGCCTGCAGTGTATAAAGCACCCCGCTCCCGCTCCTTTCTTACCTTGTCCTCCCCCCCCTCCCGTCCTTTACCCTCAGGAAGCACTGCACTACACAGGCAGAAGATGAAGATATAGATTCCTATTTCTAGGTCTGTCTCCCTTCTCTAAAAATGTCTCTTATTTCAGCCATGTCTGCCTAAATCCCCATCCAAACAGAGGCGATGCTTGCTAATGAGCAGCAGTGTTATAAATGGCGCAGTGTATGTAGATAAATCCCCACGCACTGTTCTGAAAATATGCCCAGCCGAAGAGAAATACAGCAACACTTGTTTCCCACACTCACGGATAGGGAACTGGATAACAGTGCGCGCATCTTCTCTCCCTTGTCCTTACCCATCAGTTCAGGAATTCTCTCCTCTCCACTGTGTCAGTGCATGCCTTGAATGTCAGCATGAAGGGGGCTTAGGTAGGTGGGTTACAAGTTCAAGTTTAGTCTGGACTACTTAGCAAAAGCTTGTCTCATAAAGTCTCTAGTCTTAGATATTTAGGTGTGTGTGTATTACCATTAAGCCTAGAAAAACACCCCTATGTACGCACACCTATGTATATAACGCATGTTACACAAAGTGCATAGCTGGGCTTCTTAGACTTTCCCAGTTGTTGTCCCACTTCAAACGTTTTTTGCTTACCCCATAACATCCATTAGGACGAGAAACATGCAGCAAACATTTGTAAACAACAAATAATGGTAATATATTTAAACTTATATAATATATATAAAATTTTATTATTGGTTAAAGAAGAAAGCTTACTAATTAAGATGAGTATTTTTGTTTATACAAAAAGAATTAAACCTTGATTTAATATTTGATACTATGAGAGAAAGAGAACATTTCAGTGTTTTTCAAATTGATATGCTTTGTTATTATATTGAAAATAGCTCTATGTATCAACATATATCTCAAAATGGCAGATGTAGATTTAGGGTCACTCCAGAAACTATTGGAAATTCAGTCATAATTTCAAGACAAGATTAACATAATGATTTTTACAAAACCCAAGTTAGTAGTAAAATCAAGGATTCTAGCACAATACAATCCAAAGACACGCTAATTTAATACTTATATATTGAAGAACTATAATAGCATTAAAATCTTTATTTACTCTAATTGAGGCATTAGATTTCTTTTACATTTTTAGCGTGTATGATATATGTTTGGGTACCTGTATACATGCTGCATGTATGTCTATGCATGAATGTTCAGAGGCTAGAGAATAATGTCAGGTGTCCTCTATCACTCTGTCACATTTTTTTTTGACATAGGGTTTCTCATTACTCTGTAGTTTGCCAGCTAGGTTTGAGACAGCAGAGCCCAGGGGTCCTTCTGTTTCTACCCCATTGCTGGGGTTTCAGGTACAGGAAGCCATACCCAATTTGAATTCTTGGGATTCAAACTCAAGTCCTGGCATTGTATAGCAAGTTCTCATAACCACTGAGCCATCCCTGTGTTCCCCATTAGGTTTCTCTAGAAAACCAAACAACACTGCAAATGTATGTTACAGTAAAAATGTTCCAATGTATAGTACACAGCGCTCTCAAATCTGACCCTGAATGTTTCAGGCATCATTCTTGGTGTGTGTGGCATAATGACATGCAAAGTGCACATTTGGTGTGTTCAGAATCAAGACTGTCCAAAGTCATAAAATGCAGCTGGGGGTTGATGGCACATGCCTTTAACCTCAGCACTCAGGAGGCAGAGAGAGGTGGATCTCTGTGAGTTCCAGGCCAGCCTTGTCTACAGAGCTAGTTCTAAGACAGCCAGAAATATACAGAGAAACCCTGCTCTGAAAAATCAAAACAAACAATAAATAAATGGAAAAAGTAATAGAATACAGCATAACTGTTACCAGAAGCACCATGGATTCATATGGATTTATTACCTATTTGATTTTAAATTAATTTTTGGTTCTTGTGCACTCAGAAACCTTTGTAGTAAACCCACATTCAGTCATGTGAACCTGTGTGGAGTAATGACTCATAATTGTTCAAGAGACTGGTGTGTGTGTATGTAAATATATGCTTACATGATGGGTATATAATATATACTACATATGTTGAATTTGAATCTTCATATATTCATATATCTTATGTTAGGTGCAACTGCAAAGCATGCATGTCCTATGGCCTAGATCTCTATTTTTCCCATTTTGGTTCCGGGAGTTCCCAGTAATGGCCATGGGTGACTCCACAATAGTTGCCATATGTGATCAGTCGGGAGAAGTCTTGATCGGCAGCCCATCTTCCACTTTTATCTTTCTTTAAAAATATGTTTTGGCTTGTTGAAGCTTTGAATAAGATCTTATTTTGGGGAGGTAGTACTACATTTACTTAAAAAAAAAAAAAAAAAAGACTGTTCCAAAGGGAATGTCTGGGTGTTTAGGGTTTCATTGCTTTCCCAATTTGTCCTTTAAAGATTATTTGAAAATTAATGAGATTAATAGTCACCTGCCAAGATACCCCTTAGGAACTGGAGTGCCTGATGTCTCTGGAGGGCATACATGCATACATACATCAGTGTCTCTGTGGTGAGGCAAAAGCCTATCTAGAATGAACTACTGTTTCTCTTTATTTTCCCATCCCTATCTGGACATGCAACTGTCCCTGTGCCTCTGATATAGAATCAGGCAGAATCATTTAGAGCTATTCTGTATGTTTGTTTCCATGTCTTCCTAATAATAGGTTATCTCTATGCTCATGTTGTCTCCAGTATGGTCTCAATGAACAGAGGAGTCCAGAGGTAGTGAGCTGTTAAGTTCTGAGGACAGGGTTGTTTAGGGCTGGATACCAGAACTCAAGGTTGGCAGGAGAGTTCATCGATATCTCTTAAATTTTTGTCACAGGAATTACAGTTTGGTATATAAGCCCTTTCTTTGACCACAAAATAACAAGATACCAAAATGTCAATTGTTGGGGGAACTCATTTTTATCAATCGAAACCCAAACATTCTTTTGTTAACATGGTGAACATTTCACTTTAACTACGATAGCACATCAGTTGGCTTGCAGTGAACAGAACACTTGACTAACACAAGTTCTTAACGTGTTTTTCTTCCGAAAAGGTAAATGACATTTAAGGCTTAGAGTATGCTTTGTGGAACACACAAACCCACATTTATTCTGTGCTTTTTATTCAGTAGATAAAACCTTATTGTTAAACCTGGTAGACTTAAACACCATCAACCGCTCATGAATAAATTATTCTCTTGACTTGCAGTTTTAACTGACTCCAACTTAGAGAGAGATGATGGCTAAAAGGATAGAACAGTTTGAGGAATAAACAAGAACACATTTGACTGAATAATCAAACTGGGAATTGTCTTTTAGGTTATCAGCCCTCCCTCACACAAACCTGGACAAGCCCAAGCAAAGACTTTAATAGGCTTCTAAAGTAACTTTCATAATCCAGTGTTGTTTAGATAATTTTATTTCCATAAGAAACCCTCATTAAGTATATTTATCTAATGATATGACAGTACTGGAAAGAAAGAAATATAAAAAGTATGTGCATGTGTTAAACATTAGCTTTTGCAGTAGACTTATAAATAAATTACAGATAATTTATAGAATCATGCCATATTTATAATTGCATGTTTAAAGCAATTTTCTTATGGTAATTGCATTGTATGGCTGACTCTAAGAAGGAGGAAATTACAAATTTATATTTCCCAAGTTTACAGAGATGGGTTGTCTTTTATAGGTAAAAATGTATTGTGTACGATTCAGAGCAGAAAATGAAGCTTCTATTTCAGAGTGACTCAGACCCCATTACTACTATGCTAAGAATGCTTAGCATAAAAAACTAAGTGTTCAATGTTTCTCAGAAAGGCCATTGCTTAAATTCCAAATTAATTTTCAACAAAGTTGCTACAAAAGAATCAATAAACTTTGCATGAAAAACCAGAACTCTGTGAGATCCTTCAAAATTGGAAATGATAACTAGGCTCTCCTTTGAGAGGAATGTATTTGACGTGCACACGCAGCCTTCTGGTGCACACTGGAACTCCTAGAATTATTTCAGCATAAGAAACAAGAGTCTGGCTATAAAATACTGGAGGGACTAAAATATTCAAATCCACTAGGCTCAAATGTATTGTCTATTTCTATTGTCTATTTCTGGGATAGTTCCTCCTAATACCCCAGAAGGGGACAATTACATGAATTAAGCTGCCTTTGAGGTAGGAAAGAAAACATTAAGGTATCTATTTCTCAGAGTCCTTAACAGAAGCTAGAGGGCATGTTGAGGGTCCCACTAAGCCATAAGCCATACTTTCACATGGAAGCTAATAGTAGGCTGTGAATCAAGTACCAATGGTTTTTGGCCACCTGCTCCCTTTCAGGCACTGCTAGTCCTGTGAAGAAATCATCCATGAACACAATGTCCCTGACCTCAGGAAGTTCACATTTAGTTTTAGATACAAAAAATAAAGGGTCTTTTCAAAAGGTATTTCATAGCAGGTGAGAAATGAACAGGAAATAGTTGCAAAGGGCAACATCTTAAACACACAGTTAAGGATTTCTCTAAAGAAATGTTTGAGCAAAACTCTGAGAGAAGTGAGTGCTGAGGATGTGACCTGCAGCACTTCCTTGGTATGAGGTCTCTGCGTTTGGAAAGCCACTGGAGCATGCTGGAGGAATGATCAGCTGAGCTGAGGAAAGATGTTAACAGATGCAAATGGGCTCACAGAAACAGATGGAAGGTAGACTGTCTTCCTGTGTAAATAGTGATGGTGTTGCAGTCAGGATGTGCAAGATGGTGCCAGAGTAAAAAACCGCCCCCACGCTTCAGTGGCTCAAACACTTAAGGCTTCTTTCTTGCTCACAGGAGCAGCGCTGCCATAGTTATTCTGAAGAGTCTCCAGCATGGAAAGCAGGCCAACAGGGCTTGTCAAAAGTATTGCTAGTTAAAGCAACAGATAAGAAGAAACCTCAGAAGGTCCTCTTATCAGCAATGTGTGTTCCGGCCCAGAAGTGACACCCTGATTGGCCAGCCTTAGTCAAACTGACACTTTCCTTAAGGTATTGTTGGGGAGGAGGAACAGGTATGGGTTGGAAGCACAAGTCTAGGAAGTAAAGAGCTACACACAAATCGTTAGTAAATGCTAACACTGTGAAGTGTACACTAAGAGTACTAAATTTTATGAAAATGAGGAGAGAAGATACCTGAGGGTTAGGAAATGTCTGTGGTACAATATAGCCTCTGTTCAGAGGATGCTGTTAAGGAAGAAAAGAGGAAATAAATGTCCTGCAAAGAGCTACTTCACCTACTTGAGAGATAGAAGAATGGCTCGGGCTAGAGATGCAGTAATGTAGGTGATAAGAGCTGATGGACTGGGCATTCACACTGGGCTTCAGAAATTTAGATTGTGGCTCAACCTCTTTTTGTTTGATTTTGTTTTGTTTTTTTTTTTGAGAATGGGAACTTAAATCATTCACCAGGTCTCATCAGTATGGGAAGCGTCAGGTGGAACAACGTGGTAGAGTCTTCTATGAGCCTCAGTAAGTATGCCTGTAGTGGTATGCACCCTCCCAAACACTTCTATAATTCAACCATAGTCTCAATCAAACAAAACATATTTTGCAGCCTCTGGAGTGGGGATATAGGAGCCCACAGAAAGCATTCAGATGTGGACAACCCAGAACATACTTCAAACAATCATAGATCTGCATATTTTTTTTTAAACAACTTACAAAAACATGGAAAGAATGCATAGGTTCTCACAGCTCTACTGAGTTCTTGTAGTATTCTTGGATGTAGCCAATGACTATTTTCTTGCTCAGACATCAAAGAAGCCTTTCAGAAAAATGAACCCCTAGATGCCAAAATTAACTGCCTCCCCTATCCCCCATAGCTGTACTCTTCTCATGTCCTTCCTTCTTTTTGCTTTGTCACTGTTTGCTAGAACATAATTGAGCATCTGAAACACCCCAGGCACAGGATTAGGTTCATGAAGAGAAGCGCCTGGCATTTATAGTATACACTTGGCAATGGTTCTCAACCTTCCTAACTTGAGATGCTTCAATACTTCTTCATGCTGTGCTGACCCCCCCAACCATAAAATTCTTTCATTGCTACTTCATAACTATAATTTTGCTTCTGTTATGAATTATAGTGTAACTATCAGATACATGACTCCCACTGGTGGCAACCCATAGGTTGAGAACAACTGCTTTAGAGGAATTTTTCTTTCTAATTTAAATGTGTCCTACAGATAGTGCTCACCATTGGTACAAACAGGCTTTCACTGTAGTCAGATAGTAGCTGCTACAAACATCAGTGTCATAAGACTGTACTTTAGAAGAGCTGGTTCATGTGATCATGCTCTAGGATGTCAGACAGAACCAAAAAGCCCACCACTCTTTCCCCTCAGCTACCTGCTCTCCTGTGTTTTAAAGTGCAGTACAAATTCCATTTCTTCCTGGAAATCCTCAAATATTTTAGGGAACAGTACTTGTCATTGCTGCCCATCTCCTTCTCCTAGACTCATGCCTACTATTATTTTTAGCTTAAAAATGTGGAATACTCATATAAACCTTCAGTTTTCAAGCCTATAACTTAAGATATCGTGTGAGTCAGTTTGTGCTCTGTACCAATAAGCGTTGCTACTTTCTTATATACAGATTTTTATTAGCTTAGATGTGAAGTAATGCAGTGGTGGTAAACTAACAAACCAAAACAAGTCAGCTCTGAACAGAGAGCTCACTCTGTGGGAGGTCAGGAACTTTCCAGGACAGCACAGAGGGAAAGCGCCGTCTTAAAATGGAGAACTTCCACCATGCCTCTTATTTTGTTTCCTGCCAGATAGCTTGGTAACAAATATACCATGCAAGCTATGACCATTTTCTGAGGAGGGCACCATTCTCTTTTGCCAGATACCCCTACCTACACACCAAATGATTATTTTTCTAAAACCAGTTCCTTCATGTCTACCATAGGAGTTACTGTAGTTTATTCTTTGTATATAATTCTCCTGAATCCTTGACCCTTCCTAAATCACCACCAGAAGCCATTAAAAGGCACAGGCTTTGGAAATAACCACCAGTTATTGAAAGCAATACTCTGAGCCTCTGATGCTAATCTGTTGAATGGGTAAATCCTTTCCATTTCTCTTCACTTCTAAGGCTGTCACACCACACGTGGTAAGCTTTCTGGGTTATGAGGTCTTAGCTGATGAGATCTGTTTAGACACTGTATTGAATAAGGGCAAAAGCCAGAGGCACCTGGGCACCCAGTGAGCCTGCCAGGTCAGTGCTCTGAGTGGTAAGCTAGATTCAGCCCACATCTTTTCATGGTCACTGAGCTCAGAATGATCATTCCACGGAGAAAAGGAGAGAAACAAGAGAACATAGATTGCCTCTTTATGTTTCCTGATAGCTGCTCTGAGCTTCCATGACATCGTATAAATTCCAAGCATCATGAGCACCTTTTATTTGTATGTTTGGAACATGCTGCTAGAGGCAGAAGGGTGGTCAAGATGAGCTGTTGCAGCTCCTTGTAGCCTGAAGATGCTTGCATTTAAGGCTTTATTTGGAACATGGCACATTATAATTGACAGACCTGACGAGCATCTTGGTTTTGTCGGCTGCATGTCAGGATTCCTGCCCTATATTTCCATATCACCGAGCACTTCCAGTGTCCTTGAACTAATTTAAAATCTCCCTGGGTTTCAGGTCCCCCATCTTTGTTGAAGGCCCCTTGTCATTTGCCACACATTTGCAGGAAGCTCCTGAGCATGCGGTGTGCTGTCCTGCAGCCTTGAGAGATTTCTTATCTCGTTTACATGAGACTCTGTTGTCTATTGGTTATCCTTTAGAGAGAGAAACTCATGTTGTAGATTTCATCTTTCAAAATAGCATGAGCATTGCATCAGTCTGAAAAAAAGAAGAGAGAGAGAGAGAGAGAGAGAGAGAGAGAGAGAGAGAGAGAGAGAGAGAGAGAGAGAGAGAGAAACTATTGGTGTTTTTAGAGCCAAACCCAATTTCTCCACATTATATTTTCAGTTTTTTTTTACCCTCCTGGGTTTTACATCTTATTAGGAAAACAACTTCAAATTTCAAGTCAGTATTTAAGGCTTACAATTGTCCATGCCCTCTCAAATTCTGTATTTTAATTAGTACTTGATGAAGGGAAGGTAATAAAAGAATAAAGGCCAGATTCCTGTATTTCCAACTGATTTATGGCATAAATATATTTTAGGTAGTAACTGGGGTTTTTAAATACAAAACTTTATTTGGGAGACAAAGAAGAGGTTATTCCAATGGAAGCATATAGAAGCAAATTGGCGAAAATCAGGGGAAGGTGGCAGGTTGTTTTAAAGAGTTAAGAAAATGTCTGAATTCAAAGGAAATCTGATTTTTCATTGAGCCAGGGCTTTAGAGAAGAAAACTGGCATGTGTAATCTTGTCCCCATTCATTTTTATCTGTGGTCAAAGAGTTCCCCCCTCCCCCGAAATGAAACTTGTAAAGAATTTGCTTTCTTTCTAGGGCTTGAGCATGGGGGAATTAGCTCCCTGGGTGAACCAAGGTGAAAAGAAGATACTTTGGGGAAATAAGCAATGTTCACAGGCAAGAGAAAGTTTGAAGCAAACATATGGTTGAAATGCTCTAGTCGATTTCAGATCAAGCTGAGAGACTTGAGATCCGTGGGTTCAGGGATCCAGTTCAGTGCACATTCCTACTGTGCCCGACTACTAATTGCTCCTATGTTTGTCAATCAAATATTTGCAATTAACAAAAATATTCCCTTAAGAGACATAGAGCAGAGCTGGCAAAGGGTCTGGCACTCTGCTAAGTAGAGCGAGCTGCACACAGAAAATAAAATAAAATATGGTATTAAAAATATTCTGCAGCTGATAACACTGCTAGGCACTCCCAGTCAAAACATTAACAAGCAGAATAGGTGGCATGGGGGCTTTCCAAAGGGATTTTGTTCAAAGAACAGAAACTTTGATCTTCGTGCCTCTGACCCCTCCTCCACCTCTGATTCTTCAATCTACAAGTACATATAGTGCTTTAATTTAACTCTGTGCATAATTTGCCTAAGGATAAAAGTTGATCTAGATTTTTTTCACTTCAATTTTCCAAATGCTCTACTTTCCCCCCCACCCCCAGATTTCAAGGGGGAGGCAGGAGAGGACGGTGACCGGAATATTAAGGATTATCAGATATTCCAGGGAAAGTAATTTGTAAATTGGTGAAATGCCAGTAATATGTTGGGAATTGAAGACCTTCTGTGTTCACAAGTGAAACTTGGCAGCTGTGCACTGTTGTTTTGTAAATCAATATTACATCTGAAGGTGGTGTTTGAATGCTTGTGTGTCACTGGGGTCTGTCTCCAACATAGTTCTGTGGTAAGAAATGTGAAAACAGAACAAACCCAATCCCTTCCCTGTTCTTTAGGATAAATTCCAAACACAATTCCACAACAGAGATGTAACATTCAAATCGAGATAGACTTTGTGTAATTAATAAAATTCCTCAACCACAAAAACACTGTTGGATGGAAACTCCCTCATAATACTCCACAAGAAAGGACTGCCTGGCTGTCAGATTAACAAAAGTCAAGACGAGGTGAGACAATGCTCACCACTGCAAAAAGAGCGCTGTGCATAATGAACAGCATATGCATGCCTGTTTAGGAAATTAAGGGGAATCCAAGGTGACTTGGGGTCACATAGGAAGTCACAACAGCTACTAACTGGAAAAGTGAGCATTAAAATTTGTTACTTGGTTTAAATAAACTCATCTCAATCATTATTAGATACCGCATAGATTCAAATAAAAATTAATTGCCTGAGTGAGCTTTATTTGGTCTTTGTCAGACTAGGGGCTGCAGTGGCTGTGTGGGGATTCTGGTTGCTGGAGAAGAGAGCTAAGGCAGATGCCTTCTGACTGCTGACAATTCCCTCTATGTGGACTGCACTGTTGTGATCAGCCACAAAAAAGGGGAAATGTGGTCAGCAAAAGACATTGTCACACTTTCTTTTACTATTCTTTTAATTTATGGGTATATATGTGTATGTGGCTGTATGCAGTTGGGATTATACCATATGTATTTGTTTATAGTGGGGCACGTCTATGTATGTACATATTTTGTGTGTGTGTGTGTGTGTGTGTGTGTGTGTGTGTGTGTGTGTGTGTGTATACATGCATATGTGGAGGCCAGAAGTAAATGTTAAGTGCTTTCTTCAATCATTCTCAGTAATATTTTTTGAGTCAGGGTCTCTTCACTGAATCGCTCATCTGGATGCTAAACTGGCTGGCGAGCAAGCTTCTATGACTAATTTCCTGCCAGATTTGGGATTACAGCTGTGTGTAATCCTGTCCAGTGTTTAAGTAATGCTGGGTTGGGCACCAGGCATTTCACCTCTACATTGTCCTATTTTCACAGAAAAAGTCAATGTCACTGTCACTCTGGCTCCAATAACAAGATAATTATCACCTTTATAGTTTACTAATAAAATTGCTCACATTAGAGGTTCTGAAAATGCTAGTTCCTGCCCATGATATTGATAAATAGTATTCTTACATTGGTTCAGTGGTTTCCAAAGATTTTTAAAAATATTATATCCCTCATTATTAAAACTTTGAACACATTTCTAAGATATTTATATAATCACATTATCAATCATATACATTATAAACTATTAGCAAAATAGAATATTTAACAGGGCCGAAGACAAGATAATTATAAAGCAGTGCTATCTACCCAAATTCCATCTTCTATAGGCTCATAGATCACTCTTCACAAGGAGATGCAAAGGAACTTGGCAGGGGCTCAGGTCTTCCCTAGTGGTCTGGGTCTTTGCTGACCAGGAGCCAAACAAGCAAGCAGAGGCCCTGTGTACCATCATAAAACAGCAGCACAGATCTGAAGACAACGTGGGGAAATAGATACACTTATGTTCTCAAGGGATACTGTGGTTTCCTCTCATTCCATCAGCATGGAAGCATATGCCCACTACTAACCAGATACAACAGAAATCTCTCAAACAATTCTTTTTGATTAAGTTCAAGTACCATCTAATAATAATGAAGATTTATTTTTTTTATACCCTATGAGGAATTTGTATAACATCTTTGATATGGGGAAAAGGGAGGAAAATACAGGTCATACAGTGTGTGTGTTTGTGTGTGTAAAATTACAGCACATCTTGCTTGAGTAAAGATTAATAATAATAATAATAATAATAATAATAATAATAATAATAATTTGGTCTACTGGGGATGCTTGTTCTGTTGTCTGCATGCTGCTAGCTGACCAGATGGTACCCCTTAGTCCTTTGTCCTTAGCTACTTCTCTGAAAAATAGAAACATTTTGTAGAGTCCTTGTAAGCATTAGAAATATTTTTATGAAGTGATTCATATAATATATTGTAATATTTGTTCAATAAACCATGGTCATTCTTATTGAACAGCTGGAAAAGACGAAGAGCCCCAGAAAAGCCTAGAAAATCCATTAATTCCCAGTAGGATTCATCAACAATTAGAACAAGTGTGAGAATGTTTTCCTTTTAGAACACAGCATCCTTTCCTGATTTCATAATTAGTTCTCACAACAGTTTTGAAAGAGAGAGTAAAAGTATGCTCTTTTCTATCTTACAGATAATGAAAGATTGATGCGCCATTGTCATTTAGAGGTTGACCTTTACATCAAAATTGGGATTCCTGAGTTTTAGATCAGAAAACATGTTTAGATGGAAGCAGATGTGTTTGCTGAACATCATTATTAGAAGACTCAAGCAAATAAACTATGTGTGTATGTCTGTGCTTAAAGAGGTTTATTGTCACAAATCTTTCTAATCCCTGTCTATCCCACCTCCTCTTTCTTCTCTCCCTGTTCCCTTCCTCTCTTCCTTACTTTCTCTCTCTCCTCCAGCAAATGACTTGTTGACAAAGCAAACACCACAACAGGATAAGCTGAAAAAATTACAATATATCTACTACATCTTTTAGCCATTAAAGTTTTGCTTTGACTGTTAGTTTGAGGCCTAATAAACAGTATATGTCTACATTTCTGCTGAGTATGTTTTTAATTTTTCTTCCACAAAGTTAAATTAACACATATTGATAAAATTTTCAAGAAAGAGAGGAGAAGAAAGAGAAAGACAAAGAAGGTGAAAAGTTCCTGTTTGATGCTCAGTAGCTTTTCTGTGTGGTTCTTTCAAGACAGATACACTCTTAGGCATTCTGTCCATCTTCATATCCTCAAAAATTTATGATTTCTGGAAACTCAGGTTGTAGTAAGTAGTTTCTGGCCCAAACTAGCCACAAGGTCAGGACCTGTTAGCAACTGCTTAGCCCCCCCCCCCAAAAAAAAAATGACACAGAAGCTTATATTAATTACATTCTGCTTGGCCTATGGTTCAGGCATATCGATAGCTAATTCTTGCATCTTAACTCAACCTATTATTCTTATCTTGTTCAGCCATATGGCTTGGTACCTTTTCTCGGATCAGCATTCTCATCTTCTTTCCTCTGTGTCTGCTGGTGTGTCTACTTGACTCTGCCTTTCTTCTCCTTTATCTATGTTCAGTTTCCAGCCCAGTTCTAAGATGCCTTTCCATAGATCAAAACAGTCTCCTTATTAACCAGTGATATTCACAACATATAGAAAGACATCCCACATGATCAGGTAGTTACCTCTTTAGAAATGAGTTTGCAAGAATATAATTAGTTACAAGCTCATTCTGCATTAAGGCTAGCCAGAATCTAAGTGTGTCTTCAGCCAGAGTCATACACTAGTAACAAATGGAAAGACAGGGAGCTAGGACCAGGCATATTGGAGATTTCCAACACACTGAAGAAGCTATGTATGCTCTCTAGCTGATAACAGGGGACTGACTGTGAGCATGTCCTTCTGAATCCTTTGTTTGCTCCATATTAGTGGCTATTCCTTACCCAACAAAGCCACAGGGCTCAGTTCCCACTGAGAAGACTACTATAGTTACATGAAGAATCCATTCATACAAGAAAGGATATACCACAGTGCAGCCAATCTCTCACTGAAGCTTTGGGTTGTAAGAAAACATCAGAACTCCTCCAGGAACTTGTAGTAAGAGGTTTCTGGCCCTGACTTTCGGGCCTAACCTCAAGGTCTAGACCTGTAGACCCGCAGTCCCACAGAGACACACAGATGCCTTCATTAGTTTTCAGCTGATCAGCCTTAGGCCCAGGCATATAGCTTGCTAACTCTCTACCCTTAAGCTATCCCATGTCTCTTGTTCAGCCATGTGGCTCTGTACCTTTCTTTAGAGCAGCATAGTTGTCCTTGGCTTCCTCTGGCTTCTCTCTGGTGCTCTGTCTGGCATTCTGCTCTCAGAGATTTTCTTAGTCTGGTAGTCCTGCCTACACTTCCTGCCTGCCTTTGGCCAATCAGCTCTTTTTATTAAACCAGTGGTTGGGACAATTATTTAAAATGAAACAACACAACCTCCCATAGGAACTCATCTCCATTTTCCAAAATGATAATCTCAGTCTCTACAATACAAGATCAATAAATGGTTTGCTTGTGTCCAAACGTTTTTGTAACTATTATTTTTTGTATTGTAAAATAATTGCATTGGACTCTGGGCTTTACACATGCTAGAAAAATTCAGTTCCACTGAGTTATCTACATGTTTTTCTGATGAATAAATAAATGAAGGAAGGAAAGAAAAACAGTCCCACTATGAAGTGTGCTAGGTCATCCAGTGAGTTTTTGAAGGGAAAAAATTATTTACTTGAGTCTATAAACAGGAAAGAAAAAACATGCTTTATTACCTAACATACTTTCTTTTCTCACTCACTAACTTCCCACTCTAAATAAACACATGATTTCTAAGCACTATTCATACTAGAGCGGTATGGACAAATTCCAAGCAAAACAAAACAAGAATAGTTGAGGAAAAACACAAATTGAATTATGCTGAATCCAGCTTGCAGTCTTAGCCTGATGCTTCATGGAGTTAGCCATGCCCATCAGACAGTTATACGGGACCTGAACACATCTTCAGGGTGGTACCCATTGTCATAATAAAGTTATTTCATTTCTCACACAGTTTTCTCTGGTTTACCATCTGAGAATAGCAAACACTAAACAGAACAAGTATTTTTGCTGAGTTCAAGCTCAGTCACTCAGCTTAAATTTTCATGGTTTTATCTCAGTGTCTACAGCTTCTCACATAGAATCTATATTTCTTTGCTGCAGTAGTTATGGCCTGTGTCTATCTGTAGTTTAATCCTATAATTTTAGCAGTACAGCATGAAGGTGGGAATAGACACCATCCATAAATTTGGCTGGAAATGCATCTTTCAGTACGTCGTCTCTTTAGAAACAAAAGTAGTTTTTAGGCCAGCTACAAAACAATCTGAGATTCCAGGAAAATGTCTTACCTCTCTGTGTTTATAAGAACGCTGCTGCTTTGGAAGCAAACCACAAGGTGTGTTCTACCTGGAGATGCATGTGGCAAAGCTAAAGAGAGAAATAGGAAAATTAGATATTCAAAACCAAGTATCATTGTGTGATATCTTCCCAAGAACGAGGGCGCTTTAGCCACACAAATCCTAGAAATTAGAAGGAAACCCCTCCTCCCTGCCAAGTTATACTTAAGGTTCTGATCCTTGAGCACTAGTGTATAATAAATTGCATTTTTTGGCTTCACCCTGGGCCTCCTAGACTGCCTATGGGCTCTCTAATACAGCCCACTAAGCTACTTTGGAGGCAAATGATGTATTTTTAAATAACACATTAATATTAAAAAGATTTCAATAAGCACATCAAGGACAAAACCATTTATTCCTTCACAGAAACTTAAGTTTCACATAAAACTAGTGCCACTTACCCATATGTATCAGCTGGTTTTTGCCCCTTAAAACACAGGTACAGCTGAAGGAATGAAGATTTACACATGTGATGATATTAAATGATGACGGAGCTTCAGAGCACAGATACACGTCTTCCAGTGTGTGTGCAGTGTATGACACAGTATGCACAGAAAGTAAGTCCTTTGCCTCATTGGTCCAGTGCTTTTCTTCAAAGGCTGTCTCATCATTACAAACAAGTGACCTGTTCTGCACTCTTCAAGGGAAGCAAGAAGGGAGATGTGTTCATTTCCTCCACCTTCCATCCTAGATTCCTTTAATCTCCTCAAAGTTAGGTTCTCATCCACCAAGGTTCAGAAACAGAGTGGTTGTAACCCTGGTCTTGGGCATGTTGAGTAAAATCCTTTAGAACCTTCAAATTGGCCCCAGTGCCCTAGAGTGAAATGCAACTGACCCATCAAGTGAGAAATGACTTTATGCCAACAGGTAGCATATCTCATCTGTCTGTTGATGGAATAATTGATCATGAGGAAGAAAGTTAGAGGCAAAAGTCTTTGGAAGTTTTAAAGTTCTCTGATATCAATTATGAGCTATGCACATACTGCGATTAGCCTGTAACACTGCTTCAGTGAACCTAAGAAGGAAAGAAGGTCATGTGAAACAAGTCATCAGACAGATGAAGAGCTGTCAGAGCCTGGGCTCTTCAGTAGACTCCAGTCTGAAGCATAGTATAATGGGATTCTAAGGAATCACCACCTAAAGGATAGAGCTGGGCAATGCAGGGTGGGACAGAAAGGGAAGTAAATCTACGTGCTTTGCACCCTGTACCGCAAGTCCTAGGGAACCAGAAGAGACTTCTGCAGAGAAATTCTCTTACTTTGGATTAAAACATTCAGTTCTCAATACCTTCATGTCAGTCATTAGAAATGCTCAGAAAGGGCTAGGTCATCTAACAATGTGATAGTACCAGTCGCAGGAAGCCTGTAGAAGCTGGAAGCAACTTGCCCTTGGCCAGACACTTCTACTATTGTCCACCAAGTCCTTCCTTGAAGAATGGTCTGGGAGTTTCTTCTATATGTCCACCATGGTTTTCTGTCAAGCAAGTGTATTTACTTGACAACAGCATGAAAGGTAGTCCCAACCCTCCAAGGAGTGACACCTGTAAGACTTTAGGGAAATATGTCACATTCCTTTTGTGATGCAATGGAAAGTTTAGGTGCAAGTGTGGAAAGAGATGTCACACAGCCCAAATCTAATTAATACTAGCAATTATTCTTTTTAACCAGAAAAGGGTATAATTTAAATATCTTGAAGATAGGTTTAAATTTATTCCTCTCTGAAAGTTAAAACCAGTGTTTTTTTTCAGCCATGGACTCTTTAATACTGAGGCATGAGGTTTGCTTTGGCATCTGTGGAGAGGGGTCTTGATGTTCATAGTTCACAGGTTATGGAAGCCTTCATAAAGAAATTTGTGACTTGTATATATTTTAGCAAATGTCAGACATTTTCAAACAAATAAATTCAAGAAATAGTATTTTAAAAATTCCACCAAGAGTAATACACTTGGATTTAATTGACTGAGAAGTTCTCTTCTGATAAATAGCAAAAATTCCATGTTGTTTAACTAGAAGATCATAACATTTGTGGAGTCACAAATCTCTTGCTAATAGTTTTAAGAACTTGACACTGAAAACCGTTGACTGCTTCAAATGTAAGCATCAATGTTTCCTTCATCCACTGTCTATCTAAACTTCATCATTAATGCTATACAGGGTGTTTCAGTTGAGGGAGAACACAGGGCAGTCTGGCAAGCTGTGGGCAGATGAAAGGTGCACTAAGAGTCCTCCAAGATAATTTCAGCCTCTGTGTTAGTGGCACATCTTTTATGTACCAGGAATGTTAATTGTTAAAGTAATTCAGTAATTGTCATGGATGTGTTCAGTATTGCTACCACCGCCCCAGCTCAAGAATCACATATTGGATTAAATCTTCCCTGTTCCTCTGCCTGTCACCATCATACACATTCATCCTGTCTGGTCAGGAGTGGCTGTCATACTCGGTATTTATATTCACTGTAGAATATGTGATGTTGCCTCTCTTTCTTGCTTCTTAAAAGGTATTTAATAGATTGGTGTTACTTAACTGGAAAAACTATTCCATCTTTACAGCAAAGAGGATCCAGATAGTTCTCAAAAAGTGTTTTGGAAGTGTGTTGGATGATGCAAAGAAGTGGTGTTTTTATCCAAATATATAGATCATTGTGGTATAATAAATGAGGGTGTGGGTATACTCAGAAGAACCGGTCAATCATAAAATAGATTGAACATTTACCATCTTATGTGTATCTTGTTTTATAGGTATTGAAATTGAGACACTAATTGTCCAAAGGCTCTCAGCTAGCTAGTGGAGGATTTCTGGATTTACTTCAGGCACTGACCCTGTGCCCAAGCAATGTTCAGTATTGATGACTTTAAAAGCCACAAAGACTGCAGTTTGGGAGTTTCTTTTTGTTTTTGTTATGTTTTGTCTCCTCCCCATTCTCTAAAGTGCATGTTACTCTGGAATCTTCCAGAAGTTACACATGTGAAAAGTTACATCAATGACATCATACTGCTGACTAATGCAAAAACACTCACGTTCGGAAATTTTCTGTTAGAATAAATATGTGAATTTCCAGAGATTAGCTCAGGCTTATTCTATTTTTTCTACCATGTTCACATTATTGATTTTTGTTTACATGAGCAACACCTTTTACCCTTATTACTATCCAGTAATCTTACAATTCAAAGGTTAATTTTATGGGCCAGGTGGATGGGACATGTTAATCCTACCAAGTAAGAATAAGATCACTATCACAATTTTTGATCCAATTTTGGTGCAAGATTTACTAAATACTGGCCAGAATGATGAACACTGGCCGGGTCTAGACCTGGGGCTCTAAGCGTATGATAATACACTACATTAGTCAGAGGCTGATAAAGATGAAACCCACACGGCTACTTCCACCCCATTCCCTGGGGGCAAACATACATCCTGATATATTTTCTGCATATCTCTAGCCTACATGTTTTCAAGCACTTTCTGTGCAATTGGGGCAACCAAGTTTCTTTACAGAAGCAACAACACAAGGCTTGTTATCTCACATGATTAAGCCCCCAGCATTCCAGGAAGTTATCAGTCCTTGGGCAAGTGAGGCTTAAGGGTTAAAGACATTTTTGTTTTACAGCATCTTAAGCACAGTAATTAAGACTTAAAGCTTAACTTTATCTTATTTTTAGTTTTACCATGAAGGAGACAGAGGCATCAAGGTCTTTATGAGTTTTAAACCGGCCCATTTAGAGAGCAAGCTTCAGGCCAGCATGGCTATGTAGTAAGGTCTTGTCTCCAACAAACAAACAAATAATAGCCTTTCATAGCCAGGCAGTGGTAGCACATACCTCTAATCTCAGCACTGAGAGGCAGAGGCTAATGGATCTCTATGAGTTTGAGGCCAGCCTGGTCTACAGAGGGAGTTCCAGGACAACCAAAGCTGCACAGAGAAACCTTGTCTCAAAGAAACTTTCTTTTTCTAAACACTTAAAGAAAGATATATGCTCTTAGGTATTCTTTTCCAATAATGAGTCTGTTTCGTGCTCTGATATATAGCACATGTAAGTATTTCTCTTCTTTGTAAATTTTGAAGAATTTATGAGGGGCAGTGAGATAGTTTGGTAGGGAAAGCATGTGCTGAGAAGACCTGAGGCACCTATTCAAAACTCACTATGTGGGAGGAGAAAATGAACTCCTGGAAGGGAAGCTGTCCTTCGATTCCACATGCAGGTCATGATCCATGCATATTCCCAAGTATGTATTTTCTTCCCTTTGCCATAAGGGTCCCATAATGGTCCTTTGACTTAGAATAAGTTATTTTGAAATGAACATTTCATATGAGTAAAAGAATCGGTGTGTGTGGGGGGGTGCTATCTAGGGCAGTATTGACCAAATAAAGAGGACTAGTCAAATGATAAAATTAGTATTCTTATAGGAAACTGTATATTGGAGGTAGAACTGCTTAGAACTGCTGGGCCTTCCTCAAGCTAGGGCAGGCAGTATCCTGCCAATAGGACTGCCACACTAAGGGGAGGAGCATGTGGCTGTGATTTTGAAGGTCTTGACCTGTTTTGCCAAGAGGCAAATGCATCATCTACCTCACTCCTGTCTTGTGATTAAATAGTGCATATAAACCAAGAAACTACAGTTTCCTCACCACCACCAATGGTGGCATTCATAAAAACACAAGGCAAGGTGTTAGAAGGCAGCTGGATGGCCAACCACATGCAGTTCAACTATTTGATAATGAACAGAGAAAACAAGTCTGCTTTGAGCCAAACACTGTGGACATCAGCTTTGAGACCAACATCCTGAAATACTGTCACAGTGCCGCTGGCCTATTCTCTGGGAGGAAGAATATCTGTGGGCACTCACTTTATTTTAAATAGCAAAGAACAAAACACCAGTTTTGATGACTTCAGTATAATTGGAGCCATTGAATCAGATTAAGTTTCCTTTACTCTAAATGAACACCCTGTTTCCCTCTCTCCCTTTCTTCTTCCATTTTCTATTAAGCAACAGTATGCTTGGCCAAGAGTCTCCAAGTTGCAAGTTCTTTCAAAGCTATGCCACAAATAGATTGCTGTGAGTTTATATATGCTGGCCCTACTAGTGTCTCACTATAAATATCATATGTGAACTTCTAGTTCTTATCTCATTCTAAACATCCAACCCAAGGAGTTCATCTTCCTTGCCCATTCTACTATGCATTCCTGAATCCCAAAGACTTATGATGTCTTGGAGCAGCAACAGATCCCTAAAGGATTCTTAGGGGACATTGTGTCCTACTAACCTGAGTGGCAGACATGTGTGGAAGACAAGTCAAGTAGTTTTGTGTCATGTCTGTACTCTTAGACAGCAGGCTTCTCCTGTATACCAGATGCACATGACTCTAACTGTGTGATCACTTTCCTGAAAGTCTAGAAAAGGCAAGAGAATTTGTGAGTGGGAAATCACAAATGAGTCACATATAAGTTGTATGAAGCCTGTTCTTTGATTCAATGTTTTTTTTTTTTTGTTTTTGTTTTTGTTTTTTTTTTTTTGTTTGTTTGTTTGTTTTTTTTTTTTTTTTTTACCCAATTTAGCTATGTAGTTGTGACACACAGAAAGGCTGGTTACTTTCCTACTACTATTAGGTTTTGTCTTAAGGGTTCATTGTGGAAAGGTGTGTCTGCCTTTGTTGAGATTGGCCCAGGAACATCTGCTGATTTTCCCAGAAGGAACTGAAAGTTGAAGATCTGTGACTGATAGTGCCCCACTTGGATCTCTTCCATTCTTTTCTTGAGGTCTGGCTCAAGCTCCATCCAAGTCATAGTGTTGCCTCCTGACTGAAGACAAATATGGAGTGGCATTTTTTCAAACATTTACCAGAGTAATTGTCAATTTTGTTGCAGTGAGAATAAGTTCTTGTCCTTTTACCTTCAATTACCAATAAAAGTTTCCTGGATTCCTAGTCTTTGATGAATTAGAAACTAATTGAATTTTGGAGACACTAGAAATAACCAAAAACTGTTTTCAACTCCTTCCCCTTGTTTCTGATTATATTAAAGTTTGGATGTATATGCATCACTTCTCTCCAGAAACCTCTGCAACTCGGAACTGTCACATATTGCATTTTGGTTCATGATCTTTAAAAAACCCAGGAAATTCCTGGGAACATTTTCCCATGATATAAAAGGATAAGAGCCAATAAGGCTCATGCAACATGCTCCACATTCGGCTCCCTTCACTGTAACAACTGGAATGGAAAAGAATTGACTCCAACATGACCATGAAAGATGAGTCAAAGATGTGACAAGAGAGGCAGACCTAACTGTCAAGCCAGAAAAACATACCAGCCATCTCACACCTAGTTCGCATGCCTTACTACACCAGAAAGCCAAAACCATTTCTGTTTAAGTTATTGGCTGCAATGGACAATGGATTTGGGTTCCTTATATATGATACAGGGTACAAAGGGTGTATATTTTGGGGAAGCTGCTGTGGAAATTTTTCCTCTTAAATTGAAAGTAAGTTATAAAGTATAAATTCCCCATAAACTTGGAAGTGGTTCGGGAAGGAAGTTACTTGGATTTTATTTCTATTCATGTGTATTAACTGTTTGGTTTTCATTCACCAAGTAATCCTCTGGGCTGTGAAAGTTCATAGAAGACCCAGCCCTTAAGGAGTTTAGAATGTGTCAACTGACTCCTTTATAAAATTGTCTAATTCCTGATACAGCACTACAGAGAAAACAAAGATTTATTAAACTATTAGTTGCTAAATTGTACGATACAGGGCTACTTCTAGTGTAATTTGAAAACAGTCTCTAAGATCTACTGAGTGCTTACCACATTCCAAGCACTATTTTAAGTACCTTATAACGGAATCTTAGGACAATTCTGTGAATAAACATGTGCCCACCCACATTTCACTCATGGTAAAGTTGAGGTGCAATGGAGTTACACGTGTTGACAGAATTCACAGATGGTAAGTGGGAGAGTCAGGATTCAATTCAGACCCCCTGGCTTCTATCCACTCCTCTCCTGGGAACACCATAATGTTAGAAGCATGATATCTATCCCTGCTCTGTCACTTACCTAGCTCTGTGACCTTGGGGCACAGTATTCACACACCTGCTTCCCTAACTTTATTGTTAAGATAGTAGTTGGCTAATGTGCACAATAAGAGGCTGCTACAGTAACTGCACATAGTGGGGCAGCATAAATGGCCACTTCAGTAGTAAGTACACATGGTGGGGCAGCATAAATGGGCACTATAGTAACTTCACATGCTGGGGCAGCATAAATAGGCACTATAGTAATTGTACATGCTGGGGCAGCATTAATAGCCACTATAGTAATTGTACATGCTGGGGCAGCATAAATGGACACTGCTGATGCCTCAGCTGCATTCTATAAAGCCAGGAGATGAAGCTGTGACTCTAGAGTGGGTTGTGGTTCTTGAAATGTAAGCTGGGATTTATATAGATTCAAATATTTTTAGCAAAAAAATATGTCAGGGTTCTGTTTCAAGGTGGGAAAAATAAGTCATATTAACTCTTTCAATAGACCCTCTGAAGAGCTAAGGTTTATCTTGGTGAAAGTGACTGTTGGGAAATCTAGGAAGGATCTTCATCATCATTCATATGGTGGAAGGGCCAGGAGAGAACAGAAATCATGAATCACACACTGGGATGTGAATTACTGAGGTCTCCCCAGGAAGCATACTGTCCCTGGGTGCTCTCTTGCTCTTCGGCTCCCTCCTTTGTGCCACACAGTTTAGGAAGATTTTAGCTTATAAAAACTGTGTAAAGAAGGCTACAGAAACACAGAGATACCCCACTGTTCTAAAGCAGTTGAAATGTTGAAAGAAGGCAGGAGAAATGGATATCTTTCATTAATTAAATTAGGCTGAAACAAAATGATATAAAGGAATGAGAGTAGACACCTGAAGTGTTCCTCAAAAGTCACAATGCTTGGTGACTCGGAATATGGAGGGGTAACAGAAAGTCTTTATTTTAAGAAGAGATCCACACAATGCAAAGAAGTCTTGAAGGGGCACAGAGGATCTTTGAGCAGGCAACTTTTCTGATCATGTTACTGCCACAGGCTGTCAGCAGGGACAGAATAAGTTCTGAGGATGACTGAGAGCCAATCCCTCAGGAGAAGGCAGTTGTCTTTCAACCACCATTGGAAGATTTCTCCTGCTACACTGCGTTGCGTAAAGCTGGCTCTTGCTTATGAAGGGGTGGGAATAAAGTATCTGGAGCCAGTGCAAAGGCTCTGTATTCAATTAGTGCAAAAGTCTGTATTCAATTAGTTTATGTCTCCACCTCTACCTCCCGTGGCTAGGGATAGGAAGGTGGATGGTGAGTGCTTCCCTCCCTTAATCCTCCCGTAGAAGGACCTTCACTTACTTACATGGTATCAACTGTGAACAGTGAAAACCTCCATTTAATAAATTAACTAGGGCTAAAATGGGCCTTATGTCAACAAGTCACAGTGTCGATTTAATAGAGGATAAAACTTTTAGCTTTCCCCTTCCTCTGGAGAGAGAAGACAGGCTGCGTAATTAGTTGGGATATCTTCCCTCCAAAAGCTTCCCACCTTTCTGCATTAGCCTATATGTGAATCCTGGTCTGATGCTCTGCTGAGGGTGCATGTTTCAGAGACTGCTCCTTTTTCCTCATGTTTTCTCAGACTTCCTCCCTAGTTCAACTCAGTGCCGCTGCTGGAAGGTCAGGTTATTCATACAGCTACTTTTGGAGACGGGGATGGTCATTACCCCATTTGTTTACATTCTTTATTCCATACAGACTTAGTGAACTGCTCTATAGCCTAACTTTACCAAATATACAAATTTGGTGTTCATTTTACCTTTTTTTTTTTCCTGAACACAGGAGTCTTTAGTTAAAATCTTGGCCAGACAAGACTACGTATTTTATTTTTCTTGGTATTGAGGATGGTATTACCCTCTTTCCTATATTCTTAAAACATCCCATTCTCAATTTCCACAATTTCTTAAAAGAATACTAAGAGTTTTCCCAATCATTTTATGCATTTTCTTCTGTGTTGTCATAAAATGTACCTAGAAATAGAGCTGAGAACTTTAACGTTCTGACATGTGCTGTCAGAGAAATGCTACAGACCTGGTACATTTATGTAGCACTCATTGCTCCTATATTGTGCATCGCACAGGATGTGTGTTGTCAGTTCTGACAGGCTCAAATAGCATTGACTTTATATGATATTCCAAAAATGGGCTTTGCTTTACCTTTCCAAATTATCTCACTCTTGCCCTAGTATCCTTTCTCTTACCTGGTCAAGCTGGATTCCACTGTGCATGTCTGTCTCTAGATCTCTCCCAATGCTATTTTCTCACACTGAAATGTATCCAACCACCATTTTATTTATTTATTTATATTTTTACTTTTACTGCATCCACTGTGTGCCTGAGTACTTGTGCGCAGGTGCACATATGTATAGTAGTCAGAGGACAATTTACAGTTCTCCTCTTCCCCCTTGTAATTTTTGGGGATTGAACAAAGGTATCAGGAGTGCTGATGCTCACGTTCATTTGCTGAGCCATCCCCCTTGATATTTCAAAATCACCTTTTACTTTATAAAATCATCACCTTCTATTAGCATCTCATCTTGATCTGTTCTTTCCAATACTAATTAAACAGTGACTATGTGGTTCAACAATTTTCTATTTGTTTCCTTTAGGTGAGTAACACTCTGAGTTAAATGACAAATGCCTCAAAATGTCATTTTTCTGTTCCCAGTGACTTTTAGGGATTGCTTACATACTTTTTTTGTGCAATTACTTAATTGGTGCATAATCAAGTACAAAATATAGCCATGAAATAAACAAAACATGGAAGCACATCTTATAAGTGTTCCTTAGTATTTTATAGATAACCTCATTAAATCATACCCATTCACCTCATAGTTTATACTACATTTGGCATTGTTATTTCCATAACCCATTGTATCTTTTTCCTGCCCTGGATCATTAAAACCTCCCTTGGGACAATTAATGGACCTTTTAATTCTAAAAGTCATATTCAAACAAAAGGATAAGTTCTGGAAGCCCCAATGATTGTCTCAAAAATCAATGCATTTTTAGAGTTTTTGAAATGCAAACAGGCAAAGATAATAAAAACATTTTTCACTGATTACTCAGAACCACTGATTTTATTGAGAAAAAAAAAGTATGTGTGTGAGAGTATATGGTCTGCTATATTATGCCTACTCAATTAGCTGTTAAGATAGAAAAGAAACTGAGCTTCCATGAGCAAAGTAGACTGAAGTCAGAGAACTACAAACATATCTAGTTATTCTCAGTTGTTGAGAATGTTTCACTATGGAGGGCTTGAGACGACCTTAACGGAGAGCTTCAGGCTGTGCTCCTAACACTGCTGTGCCCTAAGCGATGAGATGAGCTGACAGGACAAGGAAACCACGGAAAAAGAACCAAGGAGTTTAGAGATGGAATCGTTTGACATTTGCATTACAAACCACCAAAGCAGAAAAGTTTTGTGTCCATGAAGACTGAATCAACAAATTGTAAAGAGTGTCTTAACCTACAAGCGCTTTTTAAATCCTTGCTTCATTGCCCCAAGTTAGATCCTAAGAGGTCACATCCTGAGATGGGCACAGGATCATTTGCTGTTCATTGTCAATTGGTAAATGGTGTATTGATGCTTAGATACTGGATCTTGAGATCCTTGACAAGTGGTTTTGTTTCTCTGCGTTTGGTTGATTGGGTTGATTAGTAACTCAAGAACAAGTTTGTGTTAACTTTTCATACTTGGCCTTATTTCAAATCTTATTTAACTCATCTTTATCTTCTCTACAAACAGGTGCTAATTTTTGCCTTTGACTAATGGAAATTTAACAGTTTAAATCTTACATACTTCATATATTAGACTCATAATTAGAGGAGGGATCTAAATCATAAAATATTGTGAACACATATTCTCTTTTTTCTTATGGAAAATTAGATTGTTTTTTGAGTAATTTAATAATTAAAATAAAAATAATTGAATGGAGATAGATATACAAAATATATCTATAACCTAATGTGAAAAGTAAAAAGGTATAGTCAGGAAATCTCTAAAGATATTAAATTTAAGTACACAGACTGTTCTTAAAGCACTGTGTGTGTATGTGTGTGTCCCTAATACATGAAATATTTAGATATCTAATCTCAATGATGATAGCTTAATTGTCTACCCACCTATTAAAAATGAACTTGGTTGGTCTAGTCTAATACAATTAAAGTTTCCAATATACTTACTCACCAGCTTTGACTTTGTTCTTTTTTAAAATTATGAACAAGATTTTGCAGGCATCAAGCAAACTCAAAACTGCCCCATGGGGGACATGACACTTGTTGCCCACATCACATTCAAGGAGACAGATGCGCAGAGATTGATCAATTTCCCAAGGTCAAATTATCTAAAGAAATATTAGGATCAAGATTTAGTTTCTGTCAGATGACAAACTACTCTTTCTATTATATCATGGTGAGCTTAAAGGCAAATAGACAAGACAAAAATGAAAATACAAAGAAAAAAGGGAAATTAGAAGTAAAAGGACAAAAGTAACTTCAAATAGAAATATTCATGGAAGGAGCATGGGGAGCAATGGAAGAGGTGAGAGGCATTTAGGCAGAAAGAACAACTGGGTAAGAAAATTGTCTAAAGTCTCAATCAATTCACATTTTTAACTTTTATAAACAAGATAAAATAGATGAATTTTTGATTAAACTAAATTCACGGAGGTGATGATAAAATTTAGTAGAATAAAGATATGCTACCTTTCTTTAAAAAAAAATAGTCTGGAATCTCTCTTAACACTTCAAATCACTTAGTCAATACAGAAATAGTCTGTCTTATGCCTGCACTTAGCTTGCATCCATATACTTTTTTTCTATAAATCACTTTTAACTCTAGCAAAGTTTTATTGTTTTTATATCTTCAGAATGAACTGAATTGATTTTCACACTTTTCTACTTCTTTTAGAATCACAAATGCACTCCAAAAGCCTCACGATATGTTACCTGCCTTTGTAGCCATCTGGAACACTGGGAGCTAAACTCCAGGTTTAGCACTTCAAATCTTCTATGAGTTCCTGGAGATATTTCAGGGACTGTGTCACAATTCAGATCCATTCATGGCAGGTACTCTGAGGGCAGTCCACAGACCTCCATGAAGGCTATCATATTTGAAATATAAAGCTCAGAGATTTAGCCCTGGAAACAAAGGAGACCTTCCTGGGGTCAAGAAAGCTTCCTTCCAGTTGATGTCAAGCCTTTATGTAAGACATGTCTAAAGCCCTGTGTTGGGATGAGCAGGAACTCTCAGGCATCCTCCTGGATTTAATGCCCCTAGACTTAAAATGTAAAGATTACACTCTCGGCCCTCGAACATCTCCCTTCATTTCTTGGCATCTTTATGACAATATATGGTGCAGTCCTTCACTTTGCTGTGATTACTGAACAGACAGCACTGTAGGCAATGGGAGTTGCACTTAAGTACAGCAATCTATTCTGAAGAGATGTACAAACACAAACTCCCAGTCCAGGCAGGCTTCTATGAAGCACGAGCATTATCTGTGAATTTCCTCCCTCTCATTTTTAATCATTTTGTTCACTCACCTCTAGAACCCATTGACCTAATTTACTAATTAATAACTATTATTACTTAGTGGAATTGAAAACTGAAATTACTGCCTGCCTTAAACATAATAAAAATTGGCAATGTGCTCAGAGTTGGGATTTTTTTAAGAGCTGTTTCATTTACTGAACAGTTCTAGCAGCTGGGTAGATGTCATTGTCTTGTATTCTGTGGCCCTTATTTCCAGATGGATGGAGGGGAGGTAGGTAGTGTCTGCTGAGATATTTAGACTAGAAGAAATGAGATATAGCACTTTCTGTACCTGTGGGTTATTACCATACACAGATTATCATTTTTCTGCTAATAACTATATCATTTAGAAATAACTTATTGTCTTCTTTTTATTTGTGCTTGGTTACTTTTGCCAGCTTCATTCCAAATCTTAGTAGATTATTTCCAAGCTTAAGTTATTCTTGAGTTGCTAAATGAAAGGCTTTGAAAGAGAAATGATTGGTATAAATACACTGCCCATTAACACAATTAGTAACCAGGTTAAATCTGGAAGACATTAAACATTAATTTTCTGACATTAGTACTTTTTATTTTGTGTGTTGTCCAGTACTTAGCTAAGCTAAACCTGTTTGAAGTCACTAAGTATGTGTGTCACTTCAACCACACGTTTTCTTCAATCCTGCCATTCCAGCTAGAGGTGTCAACATAGAATTTCTTGTCATTTTCATCTAGAGTCTCTTTAAATTGCCAGCACAATTGTTTGCGTGCCAGCGGACATTTGTTTATTCTGGAATCTTGTGTCCACGAGTGTGAGCATGAGGACAGAAACTGAGACTGGGGAATGAAAAGCCAAGTCTTGCCCTTGTTCTGTTGGAGCTCACAGTTCACAAGAAGGCGAGGCATGGAGCACTAGAAAAACTACCCAAAGGTACACAAGAGAGCACAACAAGCCTGTCCATGTCTGAAAAGGTTATTACTCCTAAAATGATAGCGTCTGGTTTGATTCCCATAAGACTAGTCAAGGACGTAGGGAAGTAGATGCCACAGAGCAGGAACTTGTCAGTCTAACCTAGCAGAGGGTAAGCTAGGGTAAGATGTGTGAACACACGGCATGCTTGTATGGGCTACTATGCAGTCAGAATGTAGATAATTGGTGAAAACGGCAGGTAATCCTCACAATTGTTTTAATTATCTGTTCCATATTGCTGCGTTGAATTTAGATATTCATGGCAGAGTCTTGTTCTTCTGATTTCCCAACGATATTTATTGTTCTCAGCATGTCTAATCTGAAGTGCACAGGCCACAGAAAGCTTGATGTGACCAAGGATAACTGAATGTGGTCCAACAAAAAAACATAAGCATATTTAAAATTCTGTGGGGTTTTTTTGGAACTTTATAGTATGATTTTTGAGTATGAACTCTACATGGCAATGTTCAGTGTTGACATATCAAAAGGTTGACCATAGTTATAAGCTAAAATTCACCCAGATGATCAAGTAATCATCTATTGATGGCCCATAATGTCTCAGCATTCCAGGAGGTCATGTGTACAGGACACTGTTCTATCCTCAATTCTCATTTTGTTTATAAATGCCAAATACTGTCCTTCAGAATAAGCTATTAAACGTAAACCTCTAGTTTTCGTTTACATTTTGTTGAAATATGCAAATCTCAAGAACACATTATAGTCTGGTTGCCTGTTTTGGCTCAATGGCATACTTTCTCTAATTAAATGAACATAAAACAAGGAATGCAGAATACCTAGAAATTAAATGCTTCATCTGATGTCTTCAGTCAAGGGACACCAAAGTCAAACAGTATGCATTTTCCTTCAAATCTTTAGCCCAGTAGATATGGACGCAAGCACATCTTAACCACTTCTTGCCTTCAAATGTTAACAGTACCTAATATTAACCAGGATGTAAACCACCAATTAAAATTCAGATCTTACTCAAATCTGGGCTCTGTTCCAGATCCATATTGTTAAATATGATTTCATATTGTTAAATTAAAAAGAGTTGACAGAATAAACATAGAAAGCCCCAGAGATCATGTTCCTAAGTCTTCTCATTCTCAAAATGTTAATTCAAAAAACATTACTGCAAACTAAACAGTGTACTTGATGCACCACAGTACAGAATTTGAAACAATAAAGATAGTATAGATGAAACTGGAAACCCACAGACTCCTGGCCCACAGCTGACTAAGAGTGAGTCAGCTCCAACCCCAGGACAAGCAGAGACCATAGTCTCTGAAGCCCTGCCTGGGGACACAGAACCTGGAATTCCACCTCCACCCAGCTCTGCACTAATTCCAAACTAGCAGGGAGACCCCCTGCAAGGTCAAATGCCTACCAAAACTACCTCAGAGGGAAACCCCACCCAAACCCCAACCCATATCATCACACAATGACCACAGAGAGCTCCATGATAACTGGAAACCCACAGACCACTGGCCCAAGAAACCAGAATGGACCAAGAAAGGCTTCTTGAAAAACAGACACACTCAGAACAGATCGGAACAAAATCAGCTATTTAAGATTCAGATAAATCTTACAGTGAACAGAGGAAGCAATGGGCAGACACCACTGCAAGAATACCTATAACACCTTAAAGAACAAATAGCACCAGCAGAAGAAGCTGATGGTTCTATAACAACAAGACCTGAGCATGGCAATACAGAGTAAGAAGAAAGAAATGTCCATAAAAGCAACTATATGAAGATAATAGAAGCCTTAAAGAGGATATAAAAATAAAAGAAAATACAAACAAAATATTGGAATAGATTAACAAATCCCTGAAAGAAAGTAAAGAAAACCAAGGTATGTGTGTGTGGGGCGCAGGAGAAGGAAACATTCTAGGAATTAAAAATTGACATAGAAGCCATAAAGCAGGCACAAACTGAGGCAATTCTGGAAATAGAAAACCTGAAGAAATGAACCGGAACCACAGATACAAGCATAACCAAGAGAATGCAAGAGATGAAAGAGAGAGTGTGTAAGATTCAATAGTGAAAACAGATACATCAGTCAAAGAAAACACTAAAATCAAAAGTGTCATAACACAAAATGTCCAGAAAATTTGGACATCATGAAAATATCAAATCTGAGAATAATCAGAATTGAAGAAGGAGAAGAACACCAGCTCAAAGGTACAGAAAATACATTCACAGTCAACTAAGTAACAGAAAAAAACTTAACCAACTTAAGGAAATGCCTATAAAGATACGAGAAGCTTACAGAACAACAAATAGACTAAACTCCCAGAAAAAGTCTGCTAGCCACATAATAATCAAGCCTCTAAACCTATAGAACAACAAAAACAAAAACAAAAAAATACTAAGAGCTGCAAAGGAAAAAGGCCAAGTTTCCTATAAAGGCAGACCCATCAGAATAACACCGGACTATTCAATAGAAACAATGAAAGCAAGAAGGTCCTGCTCAGATGTTATACAGACACTAAAAGAACATGGCTGCCAACCCAGACTACTATACCCAACAAAAATATCAAACAAGATATTTGACTACTAAACAAGATTTAAACAATTTCTATCCACAAATATGGCCCTCTAGAAAGCACTAGAGGGAAAACTCCAAACTAAGGAAACCAGATACACCCATAAAACCATGAGTAATTGATAATCCCACAGAAGAAAATCCCAAAGAAAAACACACACACACATTAACACCAAAAATAACAGAAAATAACAATCATTGGTCATTAATATCCCATTAATATCAATGAACTCACCTATAAAAAGACACCCTAATTCAATTGTTAAAAAAACAGAATCCATCCTTCTGCTGCATACAAGAAACACACCTCAACTTCAAAGACAGACATAGGCTCAGAGTAAAGGGTTGGGAAAGACTTTCCCATTAAATGTTCCTAAGAAACAAACTGCTGTAGCCATCCTCATACTTAACAAAATAAATTTCAAACTAAAATCAATCAAAAGAGAATTGGACGGATATTTCTTATTCATCTCAGGAAAAAAAAATGCCTTAAGATGAAGTCTCAATCCTGAACATTTATGACCCCAATGCAAGGGCACATACATATGTTAAAAACAAAACAAACACTATAAAGCTTATATCTTAACTCCACACACTAATAGTAAAAGACTTCAATATCCCACTCTCATTAATGGATATGTCTACCGGACAGAAACTCAACAAAGAAATAGGGATTTAATAGAAGTTATGACTCAAGTGGACTTAATAAATATGTACAGATGTTTCACCCAAACACAAAGGAATGTGCCTTTTTCTCAGCACCCCATAGAACTTTCTCTAAAATTGACCACATACTTGGTCATAAGGCAAATATGAGTAGATACAAAAAGTGTGGAAATAACTTCTTGTATCATATCAGATGACCATGGTCACAAGCTAGAGTTCAACAACAACAAAAATCACAAAAAGCATACAAATTCATGGAAATGTCTCTCAATTGAACCATCTCTGGGTCAAGGAAGAAATTAAGAAAGAAATCAAAGACTTCCTAGAATTCAACGAAAATAAATCCACAACATACCCAAACTTATGGGACACAATGAAAGCAGTGATAAAAGGAAAACGCATAACATTAGATGCCTGTATGAAAAATCTAGAGAAATCTCACACAAGAGACCTAACAGCACAGCTGAATGCTTTAGAACAATTAGAAGCAAACTCACCCAGAAGGAGTAGAGGGCAGGAAGTAATCAAACTTAGGGCTAAAATCAATAGAACAGAAACAAAGAGAATAATACAAAGAATCAATGAATCAAAGAGCTGGTTCTTTGAGAAAGTAAACAAGATAGATAAACCCTAATACAAACTAACAAAAAGGCAGAGAGAGAGAATTCAAATTAACAGAATCAGAAATGAAAAGGGGACATAACAACAGACACCTAGGAAATCCAGAGTATCATTAGGTCATACTTTGAAAATCTATACTCCACTGAAATGGAAAACTTAAAAGAAATGCACAGCATTCTGGATAGGTATCACTTACCAAAATTAAACAAAGATCAGATAAATGACCTAAATAGGCCTAAATAATAATAGCTGTTAATTAAAACCTCCCAGGTAAAACAAAACAAAACAAAACCAAAAACAAACAAAACTGCAGGGCCAAATGGTTTCAGTGCAGAATTCTACCAGATATTCAAAGAACTAATACCAATTCTCTTCAAACTGTTCCATACAATAGAAACAAAAGGAACGTTGCTAAACTCTTTTTATGAGGCTACAATCACCCTGATTCCCATGCCACTCAAAGATGCAACCAAGGAAGAGAATCACAGATCAATATTTCTCAAGAACATTGATACAAACATACTCCATAAAATACTGGCCAACTGAATTCAACAATATAACAAACAAACAAACAAACAAACAAACAAACAAACAAACAAACAAAAATCCACTACCATCTTTATCCCAGAGATGCAGGGGTGATTCAACATAAGAAACAATGTCAATGTAATCTATCATATAAACAATCTGAAAAAAAAACCAAAACAAAACAAACAAACAAACAAAAAAAAAAACAGGCGATCATCTTCTTAGATACTGAAAAAAGCCTGTGATAAAATCCAAGAATCCTTCATGATAAAAGTCCTGGAGAGATCAGGAATACAGAGAAAATACTTAAATATGATAAAAGTGATATACAGCAAGCTCACAGACAACTCAACCTAAATGGAGAGAAATTCAAAGCAACCCCACTAAAATCAGAAACAAGACAAGGCTGTCCTCTTTCCCCTTATCTATTCAATGTAGTTCTTGAAGTTTTAGATAAAGCAGTAAAAGAATAAAAGGAGATTAATGGAATGGAAATTGGAAAGGAAGAAGTCAAACTATCTCTATTTGCAGATGATATGATTATATACATGACTGACCCATCTAACAATTCTACTATGGAACTCTAACAGCTAATAAACACCTTCACCAAGGTAGCAGAGTACAAGATTAACTCAAAAAAATCAATAACCTTCCTATACACTAAGCATACAAGGACAGAAAAAGAAATACGGGAAACATCACCTTTTATTACAGCTGCAAATAGCATTAAATATCTTGAAGTAACTTTAATCAAAGAAGTAGCAGAGTTTTTTTTATAAAACTTTTAGTCATTGAAGAAAATATTAAAGAGGCTATCAGAAAATGGAAAGATCTCCCATGCTCCTGGACAGGTAGGACCAACATGATAAAAATGGCCATCTTACCAAAAGCAATCTACAGATTCAATGCAATCCCTATCAAAATCTCAACATAATTTTTTATTGAAATTGAAAAAACAATACTCAACTTCATATGGAATAACAGGAAACCCAGGATTGTCAAAACAATCTTGCTCAATAAAAGGACTTCAGGAGGAATCACCATCCCTGATGTCAAGCTGTACTATAGAGCTACAGTAATAAAAACAGCCTGGTACTGGCACAAAATATACTTGTAGATCAATGGAATCAAATCAAAGACCATAATTTTAATATAAATAACTATGAACACCTGATTTTTGACAAAGAGAAAAAATATACAATAGAAAAAAAAAGTTAGTATCTTCAACAAATCGTGATGCCATAACTTGGTGGTGGTAGAAGAATGAAAATAGATCCATATCTATCATCCTGCACAAAACTCAAATCCAAGTGGATCAAAGACCTCAACATAATCTCAGCTACACTAATTTGATAGAAAAGAAAGTGGGAAATACTGTACAACCCATTGGCACAAGTGACCACTTTCTAAATATAACACCAGTAGCACAGATACTAAGAGCAACAATTAATAAATGGGACTTCTGAAACTGAGAAGCTTCCATAAGGCAAAGGACACAGTCAATAAGACAAAATGACAGTCTACAGAATCTGATAAGACCTTTTCCAACCCTACATCTGACAGAGGACCAATCTCTGAAATATATAGAGAACTCAAGAAACTAGGGTCTGAAAATCCAAATAATCCAATTAAAAAATGGACTCCAGAGCTATAAAGGAAATTATCAACAGAATTACAAACAGCTGAAAGGCACTTAAAGAATTGCTCAACATTTTTAGCTATCAGAGAAATGCAAATCAAAACAACTTTGAGATACCATCTTACACCTGTCACAATGGCTAAGATAAAAAACACAGGTGACAGCCTATACTGGAGAGGATGTGGAGCAAAGGAAACTGTAGTCGGAGTTTTACTTTCAAGGTACCAGTCCAAAATTAATATTTATTTGAATATAAATTAACACTCACAATATTAGTAACAGCTTATGGTGGCACCTGAACAAGGACTGGCGGATCCAAGCGATGGACGAGCGATGAAAGCGCGATGGAAGCACGATGAATTCCGATTCTGTCTGTCCAGCAGCCAGCAGCCAGGAACCAGGAAGAGAGCTCCTCGTGTCCCAGCAGCCACTTATCAATGGGCTTGGCCACACTCCCTCCAGGGTCCCGGAAGTGTCTTCTGACCTTATCAGCTGACACCTTAATCCCGCCACATCTCCCCCTTTTGTCTAAATAAAAAGGTTCTAAACTAAGACTATGTACAACTGGAATTATTATGAGTTAGTAACCATAAATACCTATTCTTCAACCCCTTCAAGACCTGAGAAGGAAGATATATCACTTGAAAGTCAGAAGTATATGGAAGTACTGGCTTCCAAAATTTGGGAGAGGACAGCAACAGCTACCTGGACAATCATCTCTGGTTTTGTGCGCCGTTGGAGCATCTAGCATATTGGCAACAGGCCTATGGTATCTGACAGGTCTTCTCACAAGCAGGGCAGTTTTGGAGGGACTGTCTTATCCTGTCCAGGCAGGTTTCGTCAGTCTCCATCCATCAACTTGTTCCTCCAGCTTGGACACCATGTGTGCACTGTCAATAATCAAGGTAAGGACAGTTCCTTACTCAACCCGCCATTCTCTGTCAAAAGGACAAACTCCAATGGAGTATCCTTGATGCTCATACCATCTTGGGAAAGGAGCAGTGACACAAGGAGTCGTCGTGCCTCTCATGGCCGAATTTCAAATGTTAAATGCCATATTCTCTGGGTCTATGAAATGGTTGAAGATTTCTGTCTATCTATGATATTCTAACCTGTATCTGAGATGACTGGGATATGGTACCTTAAGTAATGTTGACAGTAGTTTTTATTGTCCTAAGGATTAAACCCAGTACTAAAATTAGAATACCTATATAAGAGGTGTACAATCCCTGAACAATGACTTTTAGTATGACTATCAAACATTAGCCAGGGGTATATTACCATGTAAAGTGGCCACAGGATTTTAGACATGTATATACATATATATCATCTAAACAGAGGTATATAAAACATCTTGTGCATATATCATAACTAGTGCAATCATATATTATATCAAGTATAGTTAAATGAAGGTAGTAATTGCATAGTGTACATGACAATGATGTGCAAATATTTTAAACAGAGATAGAAGCATATATAAAACATAGCAATTACAGATTCACTTTTACATAATGGTTATAGATTCAGATTTATATCGAAATACAAGTTGCTTTGGTTATATAAAGCAATTCCAGATTGAACTTTGTTCAAATGTACAAATTATCACAATTAAACATATAAAATGATTTTACATTTGTATCAATATACAAATACCTATGCCAATGCAAATTGTCTTTAGCTTAGCCCATACATTTAGCTAAAATGGTGTATAGGTAGGCAGAACAATCTACCTTTATCTATCGTATCTATCCCTCTTCTCTTCTTCAGAAGAGATCTTTAATGCTATATTATAGTTCTGTCCTCCACCCAATTTTCACTTAAAACTATTCTAAAAGAATAAGAATTACCCACAACCCTCAGAACATAAAACTTACTGGGAAAGGGGGCGTAGTCTTTCATAAGGTTGGTTCCTGCTGACTTAAGGGCGATGGCATCTCTTTGGGATCCTGTAAAGGCTAAAACAATGGTTAGATCTTAATGGCCTGACTATATACATTTATAACCATTCTCAGAATAGTGGTTAACTCCATCTGGAATTCTAATTAGAAGTGTGATCTGGAGATTATCATAGAGAGCTATCTTGCAGCCATTTTTGAATAGTCTATTTTCTGAAAACAATCATTGATTGGTGCGCACCAGATTCTTGATTTTTCTAATTTTGCCTCTGTCTGTCTGTCTACCTGTCTCTTACTCTCTCTTTTATTCTTGTTTCACTAGTAGGAGTTGCTGCGTTGGGGGCCCCATCTCGGTTCCAGATTCTTTGTAGATAGCTGATAGGAGGAAATGTTATTTACAATGGAAAACTTAAGCATTGTTGATACTCAAAAAAGATATTAATATCTTCTATAACTTCAGAAGATTGTATGCAGACAGGATGTTTGAAAGTTACAGAAACAGAGAGAAACGAGGTTTAAGATGAAGTCTCAATAATATTGGTCCCTAAATATTCTGTCTTCTGTCTCACACCAAGTGGCTTTTCTGATATGAGACAGAATACTTCACATTTTCTTTATCAATATGCTTGGGTTTAGAGAGGGAGAAAGCCACTTGTTCCCAATCCAAATCCAGCCCTATTAATAGTCAAATCAGGACCACGCCTTTCTTTTTTTTTTTAAGGTGAAGATGCAAGATGCAAAGCAGTAAATATTGAAATATTACCCAGTAGTGCATATGTGTATTAGTTGGTCTCATAGTCCGTCATGTACACTCCTTAATCATCAGTCTGTCTTCTATTAGTCTTAAAAACAGTTGTATCTGTTTTCCTGTAAAGACAAAACTGAGACCCTGCCCCAGGTTTGTTAAATGTGTTTTCCTTACCTTGTATCCATTTGTCATATCAGGGGTGAGCAATTACTTCTCCTCCTCAGGAAGGGACTCCTTTACAAAGCGGACTTTTATTAGTTTTGTCGGTACCCATATCTTTTCTTTGCCTGTTGAAACAAAAGCAAAACCCCTACCCCATCGAAGCACATATCCTGGCTTCCACTCAGAAGTCAATACATCTTTGAAGTAGATGGGTTGATTTAACTCAGAGGATTTCTCTATCACCCAATGTCTCTCAGCAGCTGATGTTCCCTTTTCATCAGCGTTAAGAAAATTTAAAGTCAATAAGGCACTGTGCAATCTCTCCCTGGGTTTTCTCATTTCTTTCTTCTGTTTATAAAGCATCTCTTTCAACGTGCGGTGAGATCTCTCCACAACTGCCTGTCCTGTGGGATTGTGTGGTATCCCCGTAATATGCTTTATATTATAGTATCCAAAAATTATCTTCATTTTTCAGGAAACATAAGCTGGAGCATTGTCAGTCTTAATCTGAGTGGGAATTCCCATTATGGCCATGGCTTCCAAAAGGTGAGTTAGTACAGCATCAGCATTTTCAGAACTCAGAGCAGTTGCCCATTGCATTCCAGAGTAAGTATCGATAGTATGATGTACATATTTCATCTTTCCGAATTCTGGGAAGTGAAACACATCCATTTGCCAGAACTCATTTCTCTGTGTACCTTAGGATTACTTCCAGCAGGTAAAGACGGTTGGTTATAGAAAGAGCAAGTGTTGCAATTCCTTACTATTTCGTTTGCTTCATTCCAAGTGATGGAAAAACTCTTTTTTAATCCTTTGCTGTTGACATGATGTTTCTCATGAAATTCTGTGGCCTCTAGCACATTTCCTATCAGCAACCGATCTATTTCATCATTACCCTGCGCTAGAGGGCCTGGGAGACCCGTGTGCACCCTGATATGTGTTATGTACATAGGATGTATCCTACCTCTGATGATATCCTGTAGTTGTATGAATAGTAAGGTGAATTCTGAATCATCAGGAATGAAGTCAGCAGTTTCAATATGTAAAACAACTCCTTCTGCATATTGAGAATCAGTAATTATATTGAGAGGCTCTGTGAAATCCAACAACACCATAATAATTGCATATAGTTCTGACTTCTGAACAGAGTTATAAGGGCTCTGAGCCACCTTAATTAAGTCTTCAGACTTGTAGCCAGCCTTTCCTAAATTGTTCGCATCAGTATAAAAGGTGAGGGCTCCAGAAATGGGTTTATCCTGTACCACATGAGGAAAGATCCAATTAGTTTCCTTTATAAATTGAATTCTCTTGTTTTGAGGATATTTATTGTTAATCTCTCCTAAAAAGTCACTACAAGCTTTTTGCCAAGGTTCACTGTCTGCCCATAATCGTTCAATTTCTTCATTAGTCAAAGGCACAACAATTTCTGCAGGGTCCTTTCCAGTCACTTGGCAGAGTCTCAATTTACCTTTAAAAATCAGATCAGCAATTTTTTCGATATATGTCTTCATCTTCTTGCTTGGCCTATGTGGCAGAAATATCCATTCTAATATAATGCTTTCTCTTTGCATTAATATTCCTGTTGGAGATTGTCTAGAGGGTAAAATAACAAGTATGCAATCCAGGTCTGGATCCACATGATCCACATGTGCTTCTTGAAGTTTCTTTTCCACCAACTCTAATTCTTTCTCAGCCTCATCAGTTAATTCTCTTGGACTATTTAAATCCTTGTCACCGTCCAAAGTCTTGAACAAATTAACTAGCTCATATTTTTTTATACCAATCATGGGCCGTATATGAGCGATATCTCCTAGTAACTTTTGAAAATCGTTAAGAGTCTTCAATTTATCTCTATTTAATTTTACCTTTTGTGGCCTAATTTTTTGTAAACCTATTTTATATCCTAAATAATTGATAGAATCTCCCCTCTGTACTTTTTCCAGAGCAATTTGTAGTCCCCAATCAGGCAATATTTTCTTTAGTTCTTCAAACAATGTTTCTAATGTCTTTGGGTTTGGGTCTGCCAGCAAAATATCATCCATATAATGGTAAATGATAGATTGAGGGAAGCGCTTGCGCAGTATTTCTAGTGGTTGTTGTACAAAATATTGGCATAAGGTGGGACTATTCAACATTCCTTGGGGAAGAACTCTCCATTGGTACCTCTTAGCTGGCCCTGAATTATTAAGAGTAGGCACTGTAAAAGCAAATTTCTCTTTGTCCTGTTCCTGTAAAGGTATGGTAAAAAAACAAACCTTCAAATCAATAACTGCAATAGGCCATCCTTTAGGTAGCAGAGAATGCAGGGGAATACCAGATTGTAAGGAGCCCATAGGTTGAATCACCTTATTAATTGCTCTTAAATCCGTTACCATCCTCCATTTTCCAGATTTTTTCTTGACAACAAAAACAGAATTCCATGGACTGGTTGATTCTTCGATATGCTGAGCCTGTAACTGCTCCTGTACCAACTGTTCCAAAGCCTGAAGTTTTTCTCTTGTCAAAGGCCATTGTTGAACCCAAATAGGCTTTTCTGTTAACCATTTCAAAGGCAATGCTGTGAGTGTCCTTTGAGGTTCTGTGGTTATTGGGCAATTCTTTTGTACAACCTGAATAGCTGGCGAATTTTTTCCATAGTACCTTAGAGCGTCATTTCTGGAAACATAATTGAGTCTCCGGTTGATATCAGAACGAGGAGGGATATTAATCTGGGTATTCCATTGCATTAGAAGGTCGCGACCCCACAGATTCACTGCTATATCAGCCATATATGGCTTCAACCATCCTTTCTGACCTTCTGGTCCTATGCATTCAAGCCATCTCACACTCTGTTTTACTTGCGATATTGTTCCAATACCCAGAAACTGGATATCTACTGCCTGTAAAGGCCATCTGGTGTGCCATGATTGGGGGGTTATGATCGAAACATCAGCCCCCGTGTCGACTAAACCCTGGATATAAATATTATCCATCTGTATCCCCAATTTTGGTCTTTGTTCATTTATTGAAGTCTGCCAAAATATTCCTTTTGTGATTCTTTTTGGAATTTCTGAGTTTTCTTTTGAATTTATATTATTATCTAATAGCATATGGTTTTCTAGATCAGGTTTTGGATTCTCTATTCGTCCTGAGAATGCTGGTCTTCTCCTATGACCGGATATGATCTCACCATCCTTGAATTTGGAGTCTGATTTTTGGGGGCTTCCCGGGGGAAGCCCCAAAAGGCGTTTCCTGATGGTAGAGGGTTGCCTTCTTTATCCCTGGTAGATCTACATTCATTGGTCCAATGCCGTCCCTTGCCACACCTTCTGCATAATCCAGAAGGCAATGGCCTTCTGTTCGAATTAAACCTAGATCGGGTATTTTTTCCAAGAGTACCTTGTGCACAGTTCCGTCTTATATGGCCTTGTTTACCACAGTTGAAACAAGTGATGTCTTGGTTCCTCACCCTAACATTAGCAACAGCTTGGCCTACCCATTCTCCTCGTTGCCATGGAGACATTCAGCATTTATTACATATTGAATCCATTCTTCTATCGGTGCAGCTCTGATATTTAAAGGCATAAGTATTCTTCTACATTCTGTATTAGCATTATCAAAGGCCAGAGAAAGTATTAATTGCTTCCTAACTTCTGGATCTGATATTGCTCTATGAACAGCTGTGGTGAGCCTCTGTATAAAGTCGGTATAAGGCTCTTTTAAGCCTTGTTTGACCTTAGTATAATGCTCTATTTTTTGACCTGGGTCCAAAATCTTTTCCCAAGCATTCAGTGCAGCAGTACAGCATAGCAATAAACTATGCTCATCATAAGTAGATTGAGTCCTCACATCAGCAAACATGCCTTCACCAAGGATTTGGTCCTGAGAAGCAAAGAAACCCCTAATTTTTCCTTGTTGTTCCAAGGTCTTGGCCTCCTCTCTAAACCAGCTTCTCCACTGTAAATTCTGACTTTGGTCCAAGACAGCAGCTGTTAGCTGCATCCAATCAGTTGGTAGAATCCGGTTTTTTGCTGACCATGAATTTAGAAGCTGCTTCACATAAGTAGAGTGTATACCGTGCATTGATATTGCCTCTTTAAAATCCTTGATGTCTCTCATATGTACTGGCTCATAGCTATACTCTACATATTCTGAGGATCCATCAGGTGTTATCTTTGTCTGAATAGCAGCTGGGAACAATAGTGGTGTGGAAGGGGGTAGCCCTGTTATGTTTACCACTTTGGGTAGAGTACCTCCAGTACCATAATATCCCATTGGGGGTTGACCTGAACTGTTCTGAGCATAAGATGCATCACTACCCTTTTCCAGTATTGCAATGCGATCCTCCCATTCTTGAATTTTGGATATTACGGGTTCCCATTCCTGGATTTTGGATACTACAGGTTCCCATTCCTGGATTTTGGATACTACTGGTTTCCATTCTTGAAGTTTAGATACTATTGATTTTTCTAGAGCTTGAGTGTCCTGATGAAGCAGTCCTTCCAAAGACCTCACTGAGTCAGCAATTTTTCGATCCCCATCATTAACATAATTAATGATTTTCTTGTTCTCATCATTAATGTAGTCAACAAGTTTCTTGTTTTCATAATTTACATAGAGCCTATATTTCTCTTGTACAGTGTTATCCTTATCTACAGAGGAAGCCTTATCTGAAAGCTTGTTGTAACCAATTTCCAGAGTATCCATCCTTTTTGCCATTTTAGTGCTTGACAGTTCCACATCACATACCTTGGACAGTAACTGTCGATTTACATTTTGCACCTGTTTAACCTCATCTGCCACTGTAGAGTTCGATAGTTCCATAATACATAATCTGGACAATAATTGTTGGTTTCCATTTGACAACTCTGTCATCATCCTCTTATTTTGAAAAATAAAATAGAGAAATAAGCCAAAAAATAGTAGGACTGGGGTATTGAATCCTTCAAGATATTCATTTAAAAATTTATCAACCACCATGGCAAAATATGACCTAAACTCTTCAAAAGAATAATAGTCAGCCATTGCGTCAATTCAGATGTAATTACGCTGTTTAGTACACAGGTATCGTTCAATTTCCTACCCACTGTATGGTAGATGCAAAGACTCTCAGCAGCAGAAAGCTGCGGGCTGAAAACCGAGTGCTGCAGCGGGCTGAAAGCAGAGCCAAGTGCTGTAGTAGGCCAGCGAGTTGAAAACTGATCCTGCACACTGAACTGAAGTCTCCTGTCTGCGCACTGATCTGAAGTCTAGCGTCTGCGCACTGAGCTGATCTCGCGTCTTGTGCTGGAATCTTGTGCCTAGGCAATGAGCCGAAAACCCCCGCCTACACACTGCATCAGCTGGCTGGAAACCACGCCCGGCTAGCCAGAGGGAGCTTTAAGCCCAAGTGAACAGTCTGTATGTCCCCTGGCTTCTTACAGTTTAGGGCACAGGGCCGAGGACGTTGGGCGCCAGATGTAGTCGGAGTTTTACTTTCAAGGCACCAGTGCAAAATTAATATTTATTTGAATATAAATTAACACTCACAATATTAGTAACAGCTTATGGTGGCACCTGAACAAGGACTGGCGGATCCAAGCGATGGACAAGCGATGAAAGTGCGATGGAAGCACAATGAATTCCGATTCTGTCTGTCCAGCAGCCAGCAGCCAGGAACCAGGAAGAGAGCTCCTCGCGTCCCAGCAGCCACTTATCAATGGGTTGGCCACACCCCCTCCAGGGTCCCGGAAGTGTCTTCTGACCTTATCAGCTGACACCTTAATCCTGCCACAGGAAACACTTTTCCATTGTTCGTAGGAGTGTAAACTTGTACAGCCACTCTGGAATGCAGTATGGCGGTTCCTTAGAAATCTGGGAATCAACCTCCCCAAGGATCCAGCAATACAACTCTTGGGCATATACCTAAAAGATTCACATTTTTACCTCAAAGGCATTAGCTTAACTGTGTTCATAGCAGCATTATTTGTAATAGACAGTACCTGGAAACAACCTAGATGCCCCTCAACTGAAAACTGGATTTACCAATTATAGTACATCTATACATTGGAGTACTTCTCAGCAGGAAAAAAAAAATGACATCCTAATTTTGCAGGTAAATGGATGGATTTGAAGAATTTCCTCCTAAGTGAGGTAACAGAGGCCCAGAAAGATAGGCATGGGATGTATTCACACATAAGTGGACTTTATATAAAAAGCAAAGAATACCCAAGGTGCAAACCATAACCCCTGAACAACTTGAACAAACTGAAGAGAGACATCCAGGGATTCCCCCCTTGGAAGAGAAAATAGAGAATATCTCCTGACCAAATTGGGGTCATAATGTGTAGCAACCAAGGATAACTGGGAACAAATCATGAGAGAAGGAGATGGTTCAGTGAGAGGAGCAATAAAGAGGGAGTAAAAAGATTAAGATCTCGATAGAGGAAACCACTGTGGGGTTGGAAAGAGGGCTAGGGAAACCTCCAAGAACTCACAGGATGTCCACCAATTCTCCAACCAACAGTGGAGGGGATGCTTAAATAGAACTTCCCCTCTAAGCAAATGAATAATCACCCTAAGTGTCATCACAGAACCTACATCCAGCAATGAATAGAGGTGGAGGCAGAGGTCCATAGCTAAGCACCAGGTCAAGCTCCCTGTCAAGTTAAAGAGAGAGAGAGGAGAGTGTATATGAGCAAAGAGACATAGATTATGAGAAGTCCTACATAGATGGCTGGATGGAGCTTTTGGGATCTCTCTGAATCAAAAGGTGCCATGTTGTGGGATTCAGGTGTCAGCTGATAAGGTCAAAAGACACTTATACAGGGCACCGGGCCCCCTGAAGGGGGCGGGGAAAAGCCCATTGAAAAGGGGCTGTGGAAACATGAGACGCTCTCTTCCTGGTTCCTGGATGATTGGGGTAGCATCGGCGACTGTCCTCACCGTTCCAGACTCCAGTCCCTCTTCAGGTGCTACTGTAATCTGTTAACTGTACCGTGAGTTCTGATTTATATTTTAATAAATATTTATCTGGTACTGGTGCCTTCTAAGTAAACTCCACCTACAGTGCCACTGAGGAATCTTCGGGAAAAATAACTAAACCATCTACAAGTAGATGACTGTTGATGGCATGGGCAGTTTTTGGAACCTTATGTAGAAGGATCAGACTATGTTCCTGTGCACGAACTGGCATCTTGGAGCCCATTCCCTATAGAGGAATGCCTAACCCAGCCTTAATACTGGGATGAGGGAATCAGACCTACCTCAAATGGATACACCTGACTAAACTGACCCATCTTGAGTCCTTGCCCTATTTGGGGTATGGATGGGTTATGGACCAAGCGAAGACTGAAGGAGGACTTGAAGGGGTTGGGGGGAGGAAAGGAAAGGCAAGCAGGACTATATATGGAAAAAACTTTTAAAAATAATATGTATTTTAAATGTATGTATGTACGTATGTATGTAAGTATGTATGTATGTATGTATGTATGTATGTATGTATGTATGTATGTATGTATGTATGTAACACTGAGTTTTCTTGCCTGGACTAGCCCCACAGTTTAGACCTGCCCACTGCCGCTTATCTGGACCACCAATCCCGAAGTCCCAAAGAAACACACAGATGCTTATATTAATTTCATGCTGTTTGGCCTATGGCTCAGGCACATTGCTAGCTAGCTCCTTCATTTTAACTCAGCCCATTCTCATTAATCTGTGTGCCACCTGGCCCGTGGCTCACCTGTGTTTCTTACATGTTGTTTCTTAGGCATCTGGCTCAATCTCCCTGTGACTCTGCCCTCTGTCTCCTACCTATTCTGATTTCCCCGCCAATTTTTCTATGGTGTTCACCAAGGATCAAAACAGCTCCTTCATTTACAGACTGATATTCACAGCATACAGAAAGACATTCCCACATCACCTCCCCGTACCTAATTGTGTTGATGAGCGGATAGCCAACTATTGCCCCTTGGCTGAATCTTGTCTACAATATTTGTTTGAAGTAAAGCTTTACTAAAACACAACTGCTCCCATTTGCATAACATCCAAGCGGAAAATTGCAGAGTGCAGTAGTTAAGCAAGTATAGCTGAAAAGCCTAAAATATTTGCCACTTGGTGTTCTATATTTAAACTTTGCTGATCCTTGGTAGAACAACAATCTAAGAGAAATATTTTTGCAATGACCCAGATCTACAAACACATATTTGGTAACAAAACTTGAACTGACCTAAAATGTTTTAGTAGTAATGATATAAATTTACTTGAATTAATATGAGGTTATATATAGGTTTTATTGTTTCCACTGGGACTATTCACACAGTTTATTACAGAAATTGTAGTATATGCCATGCCATTACAAGGAGTACAGTGAGGTGACTAAATATATTACACATTCATTATAACTCTCTCTATAATCTAAAACATTCTTAATTCTGGAAACTACCATTCACCAAAGTTTTAGGCAAGTGGGCAAATGTAGTCAAACTCTAACATATGTTCTACGTTGAATAGCCAGGTCTATTGACTGGGAGTGGCAGTAGGAAAGCCATGAGTGGCTATGTGCCTGTTCTGTCATCACTCAACCTGTTTCCTAATAGTGACACCTGGGTGATTTGAAAAATATGGATATTAGGTCCAGGCAGATGAGAAAAGTATATATGCAATGATGAGCATAGGTATGGCTGAAGATTTTCAAAAGGCCAGTAACAAGCACCTGGATGCTCACATACATTTGAAATAATGCCCCAACTATCATAAAAAAGGAATGGTTTTTGCGGTCTGTACTCAAGGTTATTTAAAAAGCTGCTATTGTCTGAATCCTAATTTGTATTATAATAAAAACCTGGAGTTAGATATGGGGTAAAGCTGAAAGATCAGAGACACAGAAGAACAAGTCACAGCCATTTCTCATTTGCCAGCTCCTTTGCCAAAAGGGAAGGTCCTGTCCTCATAAATCTTCAGACTGAATGTCTCTGAGTCCTGAGCCAAGAGGGAAGGAAAGGGAAGGATTGAACTCTGTCTCCTCCTGCCTCATAAACTGTTCTCTGCCCAGCAATATCGTGCTTCCTTGTCCAAACTTCCTAGTGCTAAAATTAAAGGTGTGTGTCACCACTGACTTCCGTGGCTAAATCTGTGGGTGACTCTGTCTTCTGATCTTCAGGCAAACTTGTTTTGATACACAGTATATCACCACAAGGACAGTCTTCCAGAATTATAAGATTGCAATATGAGGAAACAAAGCTTCCCTCTAAGGAACTAACTCAGTAGATCTTGGAAAATTACCAATGAACAGGTTAAAATATATGTTTTGTAATCTAAACTTCAGCCATTTTTCAGATGTGAATCCTGGGTGGTCCTTAGTATGGTTTTCAAGCACCATAACATTAACACAGAGTCTATGTGTGTCATCTCATCACTTCTAAGATAGAAAGCTCAGCCAGCAGCATGGTTATGGTGCTTTATGGCAGGTAAAATGTTTGGGAATAAAAAATATAATGTATTTGAATGAGAGCACAAATCAAATAGAAGTCTGAGTCAGCAAAATACAAGTACCAAGTGACTTTAGCACCAAGCATTTTTACACCAAGCATATTATTTCATAAGGTTGCAGGAGATTCTAAAGGCCTTGTGAAAAATGTTGGAATTCAGAAGTTCAGTATCATAGCCTTACTATTTTTTAAATTCACTCTACTGTGTCCAACAAATTCAATTCAACAAGTGTCTCTTCTTTGAGTAACCAAAGTAGTCAGCTTTAATTTCCAGTTGTTAGTATTCATATCTGTATGAGTTTAACTATATATGGGAAAAAAGGACTCAGTGCTTCAAGAACCATGTTGACTTTGGCCAGTGGATCAACCATTCTGTAATTTGGCACTACTAGCAGACATCACACCATTCCACATGGCTTTTAATTTGCGATTATATTCATAGTCTTTCCAAAGAAAGTCTCCCTTAGTTTTCAGGTCCCATAATAATTAATGAGAAATACAGATGTATTTTAAAGTATAAAGTTTCACCATTAATAGCAGCTTAATGCCATATTAAAGTCAGGGTGCTCTATCAGTGAGTAACACTTAAAACATATATCTAGAAAAGCTGTTATGTTAGGGCTGTCTTCACAACTTGAGATGCAGTTATTAACTTGTTTGTATGTTCACCAATTTACATTGATCAATAGGCTTATGATTGATGGTGAGCATAGGTAAATGTATGCAAATTTAGTTACTATCCCTTGACTAAAAGCTCTTGACTGAGATGCAATTATGCTTAATAGTCAGCACACCTAGGGCTCAGATCTTGTTTACAGACCATTCTCAAGGAATGGTAAGAGATGGATTGTTTCAGGACCCAGAGGATATGAATATTCTAGAACATAACTTACATGAAAGCTTAGGAGAATGCTCAACACAGAACATTATAAATCAAAAGGACATAGAATCAACTTAAAGTGGCCTTCATTGTTCAAATTTTAGATGATTTAGATACAAAAATAATGGTAGTAACAGGATATTATTATCCATAGATTAAAATAAGAATCTGGGCATGCACACGGATATAAATGAATAAGTACATTGTGGGTGAGTGAGAGTGGTTTCTAGATAGGAGAGTTCCAATTTACAAAAAAGAAGAAAGGATTGGAGTTTAAAAATAACGTTAATAAAGTACAATATTCCAATCTATGAGGCTGCTTGGTCTACAGAGTGAGTTTAAGACCAGCCAAGGATATATATATGAAATTCTGCCTCAGTGAGTTAAAACATAAAAAAACAAAACCAACCAACCAAACAAACAAACAAAAAAACCAAAAAAAAAAAAAAAAAACCCTCAATAATCATTTAGGCAAGATTCATAAATGACCAAAATTTTTAGGTGGCACTATAGTGACAAGCAGGATAGTAATATTGTCTCAAATAATCTTTGTATAAGGTAATGAATATTGAAGGAAGAAGTTGATTTCACACTGAAGAAGCCAGGCAGATAATGTCTCAGCAAGTGGTCAGAGTGAACATCAACATTCTGGTATAAGTCAATATCACATGCCCCTGGTATGACCCACTGTCTTCCCTGTGGAATTGCCACCAGAAATCCTCAGAATGAATCTAATTATGAAGAAACATCAGAAAACTCAAACTGAGGAGCGTTTTAGAAACATCAGGGCACTTCTCTAAAGAAAATGTCAGAGTTATGAAAAACAAACAGAAGATTGAATATATGTTTAAGATGAAAGGGAAATTCAAGAGAAATGGAAAACAAAATACTGAGTCCTTTAACAAGAATATTTTAGCTTTATTTATAAAGGGTAACTATGGAGTAGTTGTTAAAATTTTATTAAAGTCTAAGGACTATTTAATAGCACTCAGTTGAAGATGAGTTTTGATTAATTATATTCCAATGTAAAGGGGTAATAGTTAAAAAAACATTATTATATTCATCATTTATCTTGACATGACAGAATACACAACAGAAGCATTTTTAAAGGGTTCGGTGTAGCTTACAGTTACTGAAAATGCATCACAGCAAGGAAGACCTGGAACAGCAGCAGAAGATGGCTGGACACATTACATCCTCAGTCAAAAAGCAGAGAATGGTGGACTCTTATGCTTAGCTAGCTTTCTCTTAGTCATTCTGGGATTCCAGACCATGGATTGATACTGCATTTGTGCTGGCTCTTCCCACATCAATTAACTAAGATAAATGACTCTTAAAGGCATCCTAAGATATTTTTTTTGTTGCATCTAAATCCTAGAAATGTGACAAAATTAACACAGTGGTGTGGTATCAGTACTGAGGAGACTTTGCAGGGTCTGTAGGACTTTTTATATAATTTTGCAAGTATCCTGTGATTCCAAATCTTTCTTCTAAAACGAACTATTTATCCTCTAAGTTTCTTTGTCCCAACTGGATTTTATCACAGCGACAAACATGAAACTAAAAAAATACACTATTCACAAGTAAAGCTAATTAATACTTTGATTACTACCACTAATTCCAAAGCTACTGTGCAGCTCTTTCTGTCTGGATGTACTGCATAAAAATATGGCAGTATGGTGTTATAAAGAAAATAAGATGGAAAACATCATATCAAAATTTCTCTTTTAAATTTCCAGCCAAATGTATTATATATATATATATATATATATATATATATATAAGCAGGCAGTGGTCTGGTACTGAAGACTATTACTTCCATATATTTTTGCATCTTCTCTAAAATAATGATCCACTATTAAATGAAGACCACTACTTAGAAATCTTGCTTTGATTTTATCATTATATATTTTAAAAATTCATAGTGTAGTTATATAAGAAGAAAAACCTCATTGACATAAAAAACAAGAACTTCTATTTAGGCCAATCACTGAATTGTTATTTTATATTAACAAGAAACTGCTAAGTAGTAAAAAAAATCTGGTAAATTATGTATTTTACCATTATATTTTACATATGTGGAAAATGAGACAAATGAATCAAGTAAATTGTATAATAGCTAGCTGGCCAAATATTAATCTGGACTTCTTTTTCTATCTGAAACACCATAATCTTTATTTATGTACTCCATGACACAGCATTCATACCACATCTAAAATTTTAACTATTAAGTATGTATTGGTACTTTCCCTTTACTTTTACTTAAACAGCATAAATGTATATGCATGTGTATGCATAGGATATACAGTTTAAATGGTGTTTATAGGATATATAGTTTAAATGGTGCACATGAAGGAATAGTGCTACTCACAGATTCATAAACTATATAACAAAACTTCCAATTCTAGACAGAAGAAACTTCCTTTAGAGTGATAGGTTAGGGAAGTTCAAGAGAATCCCAAAACAATACTGTCATTTTCCTTGTTTGCTTCCCAGAACTTGAAGGAGAGACCTTATTGCTTTGGGGTCATTTCCTCTGGACTCAAGACTTGTAGGAATCAAGGTGGAACTGACCTGGAAACTTCTTCCCTGTGGACTGCCTTGCATACTATAGGAAGATCTTACATAAGCTGAAGCTGCCTAGGAATAAGAGCAATGAGCATTCCTACCCAGCTTTAGAACCTACAAACAGTAGCAATGATTGGCCCAACAAGGTTATTTCCAAAGTGAAATAGTAGTACTATTATTTGGGCATAACCAACAGCTGTCTAATTGGACTTAAGGCCCAACCAATAGGAGGATATTCATGAGTGGTACTGTAAACCCATCTAGCTAGCTGCAGTTGTCTGGCTATAGACTCTAAAGAAGAATCTACTACTGCCATCTTCTTAAACCATTACAATATCTAACCGCATTCTAAATTCTTATTCTTATACACACAGATAAGTGTAGCTCTTGCACTTAACTTAAGATGCTTCTTTTTGTAGCAAATAGAAACTATTACAAAGGCCCCAACCTGTCAAAAAATCAGGGAAATCATTGACAGTGAAGTGCCTTCATAAAACTGGTACATATTTAGAAAAGCTTACACCTGACAAGGCTCAAGGAATATTGTGGAACAGGGACAGGAAGATTCTAAGAGCCAGAGGACCCAGATATCTACTGCTAGATAGTGTATCTTATACATAAGAGGAAAACTACACCCATAAAATCTCAACGATATGATTTCTTAAAAAGACCTATATGATGACAACCCCATTTGACCTGTCAACATGTATGGAGGAGACTTTACAAGATTCCACCTGTTGATGAAAAGCGACAGAGAACTAAAGGCTGCTGAGAAAGAAATTAAGTTTTCTCCAGGGATAAACTTCCTGACATGTTATTCAAACTCCTCTGGTCAACATTAAATGGGCTCATGGTGTATATGTATAACAATAATAATTAAAAAAGAAGGGCTCGTGTGTTTGAGACTGTGTGGGAGATATGAAAGGAATCAGGTGGATGGAAGGAGGGCTGGAAATGATGTAAATAGAGACTCATGTATGAAACTCTAAAATAATAAATAAAGCAATAAACACCACAAAATGACTCCAAATGGCTAACAGAAAAGGTTGTAGTCAGAAGTTTCTGGCCCAGCCTGGCCCCAGGTCCAGACCCGCAGCTCCACTGTTACTTAATCCCAAATAAAAGCACAGATGCTTATATTAATTATAGGCTGTTTGATCTATAGCTCAGACTTATTATTATCACACTCTTACACATTTTGTTAACCTGTATTTCCATTTATGTTTAGCCTCATGGCTTGATACCTGTTTTCTCAGCGCAACATTCTTATCCTGCTTCCTCTGCATCTCACTGTCATCTTCTCTCTGTTCCTCAGCTTCCCAGAATTCTCCTAGGCTGGTTGCCCTGCTTCTACTTCCTGTCTACCTATTTGACCAATCAGAATTTTATTAAAACAATATAAGTGACAAATCTTTACAGTGTACAAAAGCATTGTCCTGTTGCAAAGGGGTTTCTGGGTCCAGGGTGGCCAGAGGCCCAGACCCACAGACCTGCCGTGCCAGACCCCTTAGCAGCCCGCTGCTGCTCTGGCCCCCCAAATGACTCAGAGGCTTATATTAAGTTCATGCTGTTTGGCCTATGGCTCAGGCACATTGCTAGCTTGCTCTTACATTTTAAATCAACCCATTTCTATTAATCTGTCTGCCATGTGGCCCATGGCTCACCTGTGTTCCTTATATGTTGCTCCTTGAATGGCTTGCTCGATATGCCTGACTCTGCCCTGCTTCTCCTACCTATGCTCTGATTTCTCCTCCTACTTCTTCTATGGTGCCTCTCATGGCCAAAAACAGTTCCTTTATTTAAAAATTGATATTCACAGCATACAGAAAGGCATTCCCACATCACAGTCCCATGTCAAAAGGTTTCCTGTCTTTTAAAAATGATGGTGAATTAAAATAGGTTGCCAAGCTTCTATTGTATATTTTTAAAAAGAAATAAGAAAAAAAATCAATGCTGAAGAATACATGGCTAAATTGACTCTTTCTTGTGCTAGATTTTTTTATGAGTAAATTTTTCTTAGCAACTTGGTGAGATGTTTTCTAACACAGAGAAATGGTATTTGGGGGCTTTATCATCAGCTCAATTATAACACCATTAAGAGTCTGGCTACAAATTCAGGTGGTTCAATCTAACATATAAAATGTTCTTTAGATTTGTCAAATGTGTTCTAAAAACTTGAAAAAATAATGACAGAATTTCATATAAGCAAAACAGAATATTAAGTTGCTATATAGCATGATATTTCTGCTATAGTTATAATTGATCCTTTGTTTCTCTAGACTCACTCTGTATTTTCTAATCTATACAGTGAACACATCTTTCTAATTTTAAACAAGGGAATAGAGTTGCTAATCTTTGCAAGATATTTTATTCAAATCTTTCTTAAAGTAGTCTTATATATACTTTGTGGACAAGAATGTCCTTGCATTTCTGTTGGTAATTATATCACAGAGATAAGATACCTGATTTCCAAGGTAGTTTTATAAATATTTCACAAGGAACATGTGATGAGTCTAGAGACCATCTCAGGGATGATCTCCACGTACTGATAGCCTAGCAGTGTTGGGTTTCCTTCCCATGGTGAGCTTGTTTACTGAAGAGCTAAGTGGAGTGAAGTACATGGCTTTTCCTTACACTGTAGCCACACACATTAGATGGTTCTTCTTGTCCTGATTCTTTCATTGACATAATTAGTGATAATCTGATATATTTTTCTATCTTCATAGAAAGACATGTCACAGAGAACCCCTGAACTTGTTTCTGATTTTTTTTTTTGTTTTCATTTAGAATCTCATCATTCTGCACTCAGAAGTTTACTGTGGGGGGATCTTTCTTATTTTCCAACAATTCCAAAGATCTTCTGCCCCTATATCATCACTTCAGCAATAGAAAGCCCACAGTGTCATGTGTTGGTATCTTAAGAGTGTAATATTGGTAGAAACAATACACTAAGAAGTCTATTCTTGAGGTAGAGATTGAGTATAATGATTTGACCCTATTGTTTCTCTAAACATCATGAAGTAATTAATTCAAACGTGAAGTAAACTGTGTTTGGGAGTGATGATGCAGTGTAAGTATGGTCACATTGAACTGTCTCCTTAAAGGTGTCAGTCCTACAAGCTTTTCTCTAGAACTGTCTTATTTTATGACAATGCCTCTTCAGAAGACAGCTCTTGTGTGCCTCCCAGGCTCTGACCAGAACTAAGTTAGCACTGGATCTGAGAGGAGTTATATCTGTGATGTCCTTTATCATCTCATCTAGAGTCTTCATATACTCACTGTTTCTTTCTTACTATATCTTTGATTTGCAATTCTGCTGGCTCTTCCTCCAGCATGCACTAGAGATTTGTGTAGCTCCTACCTTACAAAGAAAATATTTGATTGGAGCCTCCCTCCACCTCCTGTCTTCTTTGATTTTATTTAGATTTAAACTACTCAGGGGAAATGATGTATACCTCTTACCTCTCATTTCCTTCTCAAACTGAACTTTCTATCTCAGGTTCTCACCTTGAAGGGACTTTATAATCAAATTAAGCAGACCTCCTTTGTCTCTAGTATGCTTATTTTCCTTCCAAAATTTTAATTTTATAAGGTTTAGCCTAAATGATCTATTTCTTTATTTGGCAAATAGCATTGCAGAGTAATAAAAATGATAAATAAAGAAGAAAAATCTCTTTAATGTCTTTGTTTCCAATGCTTTTCTTTCCCATTCCTCCCATTTTTCAGTTCTTCTGGAGGGCAAATAACTCAAGAACACGCCTTTCCCCATTTTTGCCTGGCATGTCTGTATCTGTAAAAGCTTATAGGGCTTCCCATCCTGCTGAAGCAAGGGTCTGATGAGAGGGAAGTGAAACAAAGAAATGGCACCAGGTCCCAGCTACCCTACAGTGTAGCAACGTAGACATGTCTTCTGTTGAATGAAAGAGGAGAGGTAGCAGCTTATACCCCCTAGAAAATTATGTGTTCACTCAAAATGTACGGACCATCAGTTTATTGATAATAAGATGTGATCAAAAGTGAATAGCCCTGCCTTCTTTTGTAGAATTTACATTAAATCAATAGGATCAACAATGTGTTTCCTGTCTGTATTGTATAGTCAGACTACTTGAAAATGTCACACCCTATTGAAAAATCTATTTGATTATTTTTAAAAAAAAACTGTTGATAGTACATCTATTTACAGTGAAAGGTAGGTACACAAGAGCCTAACTCCCTCCTGTTTCCCCACAAAGAAAGTCAAACTCAACCATTCTTAAGACTGACTCCATAAAAGGAAGCAAATTAGGCAAGCTAGCAACTCAGAGCACACTGCTTACAGTGCTCCTGGGGTTTCTCTCAAGTTTGAGCTGGTCCTGCCTTCAGTCCTGAACACTCCACACACGATGAAAACTTCCTCTTATTTAGATGAAGTTTAAAAGACAACTGCCAGAATTTCCTCTCTGAAGCTTAAGTCAAGGAGACTGGTGTTTCTGAGGATAGATGTCAGTTTGTCACAGCCCACGTCTTCTCTCAAACCTGGAAGCCATTAAATCTCTTGAAGGTAAATGCCAAATGTGGCTCAGAAAACTATGTATAAATCAGGAAAAAAATGAGCATTTGGGCATAGTCTCATCTTCTCCCTCATCTCTGAAGAGGGCCTACATGTCATCTGTGAAAATGAAATCGGCTTTGTCATAAACTTTGTTTAGAATCTCTTTTCTCAAGTTCAAAAGAGCGGTTTGGGTAAGAAGGTAATCATTTTTTTTTCCTTTCTTTCTTTTCTAGGGCTGAGTCACTGAGGTAATTTTCAGAGTTTTCCAGGGGGAACAGTTCTTCTGCAGTGAATGCTGACACTGTCAGGGTTACCACAAGAAGTCTTGACAAATTCCCTCAAGCCCAGGCTTCCTTAGCTATTCTCCAGCCTTTGGGCTGGGCCCTTATTCCACCAGCAGGCCCAAGCCACACAAGCCAGAACAGGTGAGTGACATGCCTACCAGTGGAAATGTGACACTCCTGGGATTCTGTCCCCTTGAACCTTCAATGGGCTAACACCATCTGAGCTTGTTCCAGACTTTGCTTATACTGTGTCCTGCCCCATCCCCAGCAGACTTCTGCCACTGAGGCACTGACCACAACCACCCTCAAAACACTAAGCACCTCATAAACCCTTCTCCAAAACTGACCACATACTTAGTTACAAAGTAAGTCTTAACAAAATATGGGAATAAACCCCTGTATCTTATCAGATCACCATAGATTAAAGTTGGAGTTTAACAACAATACAAACCATAAAAGACCTACAAACTCAGAGAAACTAAACAACTCTCAACTGAGTTATCATTGGTTCAAGGAAGAAATCAAGAAATTAAAGACTTTCTATAATTCAAAGAAAACGAATGAACAACATACCCAAACTTATAGAGCAAAATGAAAGCAGTGCTAAGAGAAAAACACATAGCATTAAGTGCCTTCAAAAATAATTTGTAGAAATTTCATGCTAGTTACTTAACAGCACACCTAAAATTTCTAGAACAAAAAGCAACAAACATACCCAAGAGGAGTATATGGAAAGAAATAATCAAATTGAGGACTAAAATCAGTAAAAAGAGAAATAGAATATAAAAAATTGATGAAATAAAGAGTTGGAGTTTTTTGTTTTTGTTTTTTTTTTTGAAAAATCAAAATAAACAAACCATTATCCAAACTAACTAAAAGGCAGAGAGAGAATATCCAGCTTACCTATCAAAAATGAAAAAAGAGACATAACAACAGACACTGAGGAAATCAAGGGAATCATTAGGTCATAAATCTAAAGAAAATAGACAAAATTTTTCGTAGATATCACATACAAAAATTAAGCCAAGATTAGCTAAGCAATTTAAACAGTCATATATAGTTACAAAATAAATAGAAAATACAAACGTTCATTAAGTCTCCCAAGGTGGGGGGGGGGGGAAGCCCAAGGCCAGATGGCTTCTACTAGACTTTTTAAAAGAAGCTAGTACCAGTACTCCTCAATTTATTTCACAAAATAGAAACAGAAAGATTGCCAAATACTTTCTATGAAACCACCGTTACCATGATACTCAAACCACACAAAGACTCAGCAACAACAACAACAACAAAAGAATTACAGACTAGTTTCCCTCATGAACTTTAATGCAAAAATATTCAATAAAATAAAATAAAAAAGGTCACCTACTATGATTAAGTGGGCTTCATCCCATAGATGCAAGAATGCTTCAAGATTTGAAAATTTGTCAATGCAATCCACCATATAAATAAACTTTAAAAAGCCATATAATCATCTCATTAGATGCTGAAAGGCCTTTAACAAAATCCAATACCCCTTTGTGATGAATGTCTTGGAGAAATAAGGGATAAACAGGAACATGCCTAAATATAATAAAGCAATGTACACCAAGCTGATAGCCAACATTAAATTAAATAGAGAGAATCTCAAAGCAATTACACAAGACAAGGCTGTCCACTCTCTCCATATCTATTCAATATAGTACTTGAAGCTCTAAGTATGCCTATTACAATACGTGAAAGGATACATAAGTAGCCTTTGCTGTGCGACTATGCTTTTTACACTATAAATATTGGTTTAATAAAATGCTGATTGGCCAGTACCTTGGCAGAGAGAAAGTATAGGCAGAGTGACCAGACAAGGAGAATTCTTTGAATATGAAAAGCAGAGGAGAATTCAGCCAGATGAAAAGAAAAATGAGAATGCTACACTGAAAAAAAAAAAACCAAGCCATGAGGCTAAACATGGATAAGACTCATGGATTTGTTTAAGAGTAAGAGTTAGCAAGTAATAAGCCTAAGTCATGGGCAAGACAGTTTATAATTAATATAAGCCTTTGTATGGTTATTTGGGATTAAGTGGCTGTGAGACCGGCTGGGCAGAAAGGAGGAACTTCTGACTATAAGCCACTTTATATACAAATGATAAAAAGGCCAAGAAAGAAGCCAGGGAGACAACACCCTTCACAATATCCACAAACAATATTAAATATCTTGGAGTAACTCTAACCAGGAAAGTGAAGGATGTATATGACAAGAACTTCAAGCCTTTGAAGAAAGAAATTGGAGAAGATAACAGAAATGAAAACATTTTTAGTGCTCATGAATCAGGAGGATTAACATACTAAAAAATGCCTTCCTATAAAAAGCAATCAATAGAGTCAATACAATCTCCATCAAAATTCCAATATAATTCTTTACAGACCTTTAAAGACAATACTTAACTTCATATGGGGAAAAAAAACCTGTAAAAATAATCTTGTACAATAAAAGAACTTCTGGAGGTATTGCCATCCCTTATCTTAAGATCTATTACAGAGCTATAGTAATAATAATAATAATAATAATAATAATAATAATAATAATAATAAACAACCAGTATGGTGTTAGCATAAAAACAGATACATTGATCAATGAAAACAAATTGAAAATACAGACATAAATTTACACACCTATAGACATTTTCTGTTTTACAAAGAAGCCAAAACTATTCAATGGAGAAAAGAAAGCATCTTCAACAAATGGTTCTGGCATAACTGTATGTTGACATGTAGAAGAATGTAAAAAGAATCATATCTAGCACCCTATATAAAACTCAAATCCCAGTGGATCAAAGACTTCAACATAAATCCAGTTACACTGAACCTGATAGAAGAGAAAATGGGAAATAGTCTTAACACATTGGCACAAAAGATCACTTCCTAAATATAACACCAGCAGCACAGACACTAAGTTCAACAATTAATAAATGGGACTTTCAGAAATGGAGAAGCTTTTGTAAAACAAAGGACAGTATCAAAAGGACAAAATGCCAGCATATGGAGTGGGAGAAGATCTTCATTAACTCCACATCCAACAGAGGAATTACCTTTACAATATGTAAAGAACTCAAGGAACTAGACATTTAAAAAAACCAAATAATTCAATTAAAAAATGGGGTACTGATGTGGGAATGCCTTTCTGTATGTTGTGAATCTCAATCTTTAAATAAAGGATCTGTTTTAGGCCATGAGAGGCACCATAGAAGAAGTAGGAGGAGGAATCAGAATAGGTAGGAAAGGAAGGGTAGAGTCAGAGGCAGACCAAGCTGAAGCCCAAAGAAGCAACATGTAAGGAGCACAGGTGAGCCACGGGCCATGTGGCAGACAGATTAATAGAAATGGGTTGAGTTAAGATGTAAGAGCTAGCTAGCAATATGCCTGAACCATAGACCAAACAGCACAAAATTAATATAAGCGTCTGAGTCATTTCTGGGGACCTGGGCAGCAGGCACCTAAGAGGTCTGGCACGGCAGGGTCTGGGTTCTCTGGCCGCCTGGGACCCAAGAAACCCCCTCTACTACAGATGGCGCCCAACATGGGCCAAATATTCACTTAAAGCCTGAAAGAGATTAGAAAGGGTTCTAGATCACAGAAACTGAGCCAAAGGAGCTTCCAAACTGTGCATCTAAAGTGGGTCATTGTACAAAAAAAGAGTGGTGTCCAGGTCACATTCAAAATGGTGCCAGTGAACTGGCGGCAGACAGTGTAAGCTACAATCAGGTGGGTTCCTGAAATCTCACAGAAGATTCAGTAGCATGTGATTGATTTTAGATTTCTGTTTATTTTGAACAAAAAGGAAACAAAGACGGTTTCTTAGTAGCGGCATTTTCTTGGGTGTGCTCTGTTTGCTGGCCACGAACAGAGATGCGATCCCTTTGAGAGAACTTACTGATTCAGTCTCATCTGCAAAAACTATGCAGCTCTTTAAGAGAATGTATTTTAAAAGCTCTTATGGTTGGAAGATGATTAAGGATTCACAATAAAACAGATTCAGATGAAAAGAAAAACCTGTAAATGGGTTATAATGTGTGTAAAAGGTACATAGTCTTCAGAGAGAAAAGAAAGAGAATAAAGAAAGTCTTTAAAAAGAGAAATAGAGTAATAAAAATATAATAAACCAAGTAAAGATGGAAAATAGACACAAAATCTGGATTTTTATTGTTATTGTGTTTTATGTTAATTTTTTGACTGTTAATGAGATAACTGCAGAAAGACAATGGATTACAAATGCAAGGGCTACTAAGTTAAACAAGAATATATATTTTAAAGGTATTTTGATTTTGAAATGTGTGTATAAGGATTTATTGATTTGGAAGAGTTCTGCTTTTGTTTCTGCAGAAGATGAGAACCTATGGATTGCTTCCAGGCAAATATGGTTTCATCAACAAAGACCCCCTGAAAAATCTGTGATGGGAAGAGATGGCCGAATCACCTTCAGAGCTGCAGACTGATCGAGTCTCAACAACTGTGAGATTTTCAAAGCCCCTTAATCAGCAAGAAGTAGTAATGGAAAACAACACCCAAATTCCCCAAATATTGTTTCTAAATGTTTGTTTTCATTATAAATGGTTAATGGTCATAGCTAATATCTTTATAAGAGGAAAAATGGGATATGGTATATGAATGATTTTTTAAAAATTAGATTATTGAATTTACTTAGATCAGGAAATCAGCTGTTAATCTCGAAATGTTTTACATTGGTATAGATTTTGGTTTATTGATACAAATTTAAGGTCAATTCTCTGTATAGATTTTGGTTTATTGATACAAATTTAAGGTCAATTTTCTTATGCTGTATGTATTTTTCTACTCTTGTTTAAGATAGGATGTTTATGTAACTGATTTAGAATTGTAATGTATAATTAAGAAATGCATGTTAGTTAGATTTTTAGATATGCAAAGATATATTTCAATTAGGTAGGTAATCTTCAAATACTTGTAAGACCTACAGAATATGGCATTTAAAATATTTTAAGAACTTAGACTTTTCTAGACAGTGAGACAGGTCTTCTCCTGGCAGCACCAATCTACTTCAAGAAAGAATGGGTATTGAAGAAACTCCATATAAAGTCTATTTGTGGCAATGGTTAGCCAATGGACATGAACCTGTTCTTATATTGACTGCTTGACAGTATGCTGTTTAAACTGGACATGCAGGTTCCATATAAAGATGACCTCTGAACTTTGGCAGAACAAGCTGAGATGGTCATTCAGGTTCCTGCTTTACAGAGAAAACTGTCAGACATTCTTCAGGACTTGAGAAGCAGCTGATGAACTGTGCCAAATGGGCAGAGCAGATTTCCTGCTTCACTAAAATGAAAAGAGACTCTGGGCCTGTAGGCTGAAGATGGATGCCCCAACTTTACAAAGGAATTTTGGGTGACTGTCCAGGCATATAGGTGTCATCTCTGTCCTTTCTAGATTTTAGAAGTCGCTTGCACTTCTGGTTTACTTTGGTAAATATATCCTTCTGTGGTCTTTGATGCAGTTGAAGATTAGATAGTTAGAGGTACAGTTTTCTTAGTCATTTGAAAGGTATATGAAACTTTAGATTCATAAAGATAAGGTAGATGATAAGATTATTTTCTTTAATTTTGCTAAATACAAATAGACTAGATATTATAACTGTATTTCTTGCTTGATGGCTATTTTGTTATATGTAATTTTGCTATGTTAAAATTGAAACCTTCCTTTTTGATTAGACAGAAAGGGGGAAGTGATGTGGGAATGAATGCCTTTCTGTATGCTGTAAATCTCAATCTTTAAATAAAGGAGCTGTTTTGGGCCATGAGAGGCACCATAGAAGAAGTAGGAGGAGGAATCAGAATAGGTAGGAAAGGAAGGGCGGAGTCAGAGGCAGATCAAGCTGAAGCCCAAAGGAGCAGCATGTAAGGAACACAGGTGAGCCACGGGCCATGTGGCAGACAGATTAATAGAAATGGGTTGAGTTAAGATGTAAGAGCTAGCTAGCAATGTGCCTGAACCATAGACCAAACAACATAAAGTTAATATAAGCGTCTGAGTCATTTCTGGGGACCTGGGCGATGGGTGGCTAAGAGGTCTGGCACGGCAGGGTCTGGGTTCTCTGGCCGCCTAGGACCCAAGAAACCCCCTCTACTACAGGGTACTGATCTAAACAGAGAGTTTTCAACAAAAGAATCTCAAATTTCTGAGAAACACATAAGGAAATGTTCTTCATCCTTAGCCATCAGGGAAATGCAAATCAAAATGACTCTGAGATTTCGTCCTACACCTGTTAGAATGGCTAAGAGAAAAATCAAAAATGGCAGCTCATGCTGGCTAAGATTTGGAGAAAGCAGAACACTCCTCCATTGCTGGTGGGAGTAAAGGTTGTATAGACAGTTTGGAAATCAATATTGTGGTTTATTAGAAAATTATAAATCAATCTACTTTAAGGCCCAGCAATACCACTCTTGGACATGTATCCAAAGGATGCTCAATCTTACCACAAGGACACTTGTTCCACCATGTTCATATCAACTGTATTTGTAATAGCTAAATCCTGGAAACAGATGTAGGATGTGTTTCTGTATTCTGTGAATTACCATTGGATAATAAAGGAACTGTTTTTGCCTATGGCAAGCCAGCTTATAGACAGGCAGGAAATTTTAACATAGGTAAAGGAGGGCAGAGTCACTCAAAGACACTGCAAAATGCTACCCAAGAGAGCATGATGTAATGGAACACAGGTAAAGCCACTAGCCATGTGACAAGACATAGGTGAATAGAAATGGGTTTCATTAAGATGCAAGAGGTAGCTAGCAAGAAGCCTGAACTGTAGACAGAAAGAAAGACTTTGTGTGATTATTTGGGAACAAGTAGTTGCAGGTGGTCTGGACCTTAGAACTTGGCCAGGCCAGAAACTCTTGGCTACAGGAAACAACCTAGGTGCTGTCAAACCTCAAGTTAAGAATGAATAACAAAAATGTGATACATTTACACAACGTAGTATTACTCAGCTGTTAAAACAATAATATCAGACAATTTGAAGGCAAATAGATAGAACTAGAAAAAAAGTAACCTCATCCTAAGTGGGGTTCCCAAACTCAGAAATGCAAATATGACATGTACTCACTCATAAGTGGATATTAAGTGCAAAGTGAAGGATAAGCATGCTGCAATGCACAGACCCAGAAAGGCTAGGTAACAATGAGGACCCAAGGGAGGAAGGGGAAATAGAGATCTTCTGGTTGACCTGGGGATGGGTAGGCATGGGAACTTGAGGGATCAGGTTGGGGAGTGGGCAGAGAAGGAAAATGGTGAGAAAAATGACTGAAAAGGGTAGGGTCCTTTACTGAGTCTGGTAGATCAAGCTGAATACAAGGGAATCTCCAAAGAGTCTACAAGGATGGCCCCAGGTAAAATTACTGGCAGTTAATGCATATCCTAAACTGGCCATCCCTTGTGATAGGACTGTTAACTTCCATGGTTGTCATCAGAGAACCTTCATCCAGTGACTGATGGAGGCAGATTTAGAGACCTATAGCCAAATATAGGGTTGAGCTTAGGGAGTCCTGTTGTGGAAAGGGAGGAGGGACTGTTGGGGTTGGGTGGGGGTGCAGGTCAGGGACATTGCAGAAAAATCCACAGAAACAGCTAGCCTGGTTCATAGAAACTCACAGTCTGAAGCAACAGTCAGGGAGCCTGCATAGGACCTAACAAAGCCCTTTGCATATGTTATGTAGCTTGGCTTATTTGGGACTCCTGGCAATGGGAGCAGGGGCTATCCTTGGTGCTTTGGATGTATCTTGCAAACCTGTTCTTCATGCTGGATTGCCTTAGCCAGCCTGAGTACAAGAGGAGGTGCTTGGTCTGAAAGCACTTTGATATGCCATGCAGATGTCCTTGGAAGGCCTGACCCTCTCTGAGAAAATAGAGAGAAGAGGTGGAGGGGGAAGCAGAGGGGAAGAGGGGACGTGGAGGAGAAATTGAAGAAGAGAAGAGATGTGAAACAGATAAATATTAAAAAGAAAGAAAGAGGAGGAAGAGGAGCAGAAGGAGGAGTTAAATCTTCAGGTGATAATCAGAGAAAGCATTCCAAGAATCAGCTTTGAAGTACAAAAATATTTGTGTGGTGAATTGGAGGAAGAATGAGGAAGGGCCTGCTTATAACTATGACATGTATGGTTGGGATAAAACAACTATTTTTTTTAATTGGTGATTCTTAATCCATTTGGACCCTTAGGAATCATGTCATGTTATTATAAAGGAGATACAGTGAGTGCAGAGTAATACAGATGTACTAAATGGTAAATCCCACACCGTAATAAGACTTCCCTAGATAGTGAATAACTTCTGGGGGGAAAAAAATGTTCTCCCTCAACTTAGAAGGTGGTAACATACTAGAAATGTCAGTATATGTTAAGTCACACCAGCTATGGCACAGGGTTCTGCTCCAGGCTTTGGTGATTATAAATAGATTTTCACTTTACACAGTTATTTGGGGGAATTCTGTGAAATGTTCTTATTGTACAGAGTTATCTAGAATTCTTAGTCATAATCGTTAGCAGTATTGATGCTCAGAGAAGTTTTCAGATTTATCTTTCTCATACAAAATCCCTTTTATATAGTCCTCTGACTATCAGCATAAAAAATCTGGAAAGCAAAGTTTATGGTTCAGTTACTGATCCAAAAGAGAGATGTGGACATTTGGAAAATTCTTCCATGTTTCTTAGAGAACATAAATAAGAGGCCGTGAACCCTCTGACTGTCCCTGTCCTCTGCTCCCAGTCTTCCAGTTGATCTCATTGTTACTATTGTTGGAGAGCATAGGATTTGCTCTCAAGACCAGACTCCTTTCTGTTCTTCCCTACGTCTCTTACCTTATGGATTTCTCTCTCTAAACCACATGGAGGAATTTCCCAGATGTCCATATCTCCCTTCCAGCTCACTAATTAAGTTATAATCTTTGCTTCCATCTTTCTCTTGATAGTCAGAACACTATATAAAAGGACTTTGAATGAGAAAAACAAAGATTTTTTTTTGTCATTTGGTCTCATTTATTTTAGGACATTTGGGGGGGAAATGGGCTTGAATGCCTATGTGTGCAGGTCTACACAATTTTTTTCATGCCTATATTTATGTGCTGTAGGATAATTTGTTCTTTTGTCAAAGAGTCATTTTTAATTCAATATGAAAATTTAAAAGACAATCAAATTTAGGTGTCCCATTTAGGACCAAGCATGCCACTCTCACTTATTCTCAGATTGGCAGTCAATTGTTGGTGGGGAGGGCAGCCATTTTCTTCAGTGATGTAGCCCCATGTAAATTGCTCAAGAAAATAGTCTCAACCCATACTCAGTCAAAAAGCTCTACCTGAACTCAGAAGTTCACACACAAAAAGAAGACATGGACATAACTGCTGGTTAGGAAGATTTCCATAGGAGAGGCAGGCAAATGAAAGGAGAGACAGGGTAAACAACTAAAACTAATTATTTCAACATATAAAATAAGAGGAAATCGATTAAGAGTGTCTTCAAATTACCAAGCCTTCCTCCCGGGCTGATCCCTCTCTTAGCTTTTTTGTAGAACTTTCTATACATGCTGTGATATTTTAAGATGGGTATGTCAGCATCACAGATTCCGTGCACTATGGATTTTAAAATGATAGTATTAGATAAAGGAAAAACGTTTAAAATACCAACAAGTAATTCAAGCATGGTGTGATTTTAGAATTTCTTTGAGTTTTTAAGTAAATAGCCAGGTGCTACAAGAAAGTAAATTTTTGACATATCTTGGCATTTGTCTGGAAGAATGAACCCCAAGGGACTGGTTTGTCCAGTAGAGAGAATGCAAAAAGTCATTAATTCAGCAGTCCACAGTTGAATTCCTTTTAATATTATTCAGTGGGGGATAGCCTTTCCTTTAGGGAGGCTATTTGTCACTATTTTAAGAAGTACCATATCTTCTGACCTGGAGGGCTGCCATGTGACTAAAGGGACCTATCTTTTGAACTTTTACAGACAAAGCAGGAATAATCTTGCTGCAGTATTAAAGGGCAGTGGCCTGTCATCCTATGCCAGAGACAGGTCATCACCTCCTAGGCTCATGGCAATGATCCATCACAGATTCCTGCCATCAGTAACCAGCATTACTGGGACTATTCTGTATGTAGTACATTCATAATTCTTATTTTCCACTCATGTATGATCACTCCCACATGAAAGATAGAATTAGTTCAATAAACCTGTAGAACAATGGCAGAAAACCCTTTTACTTGGGATGATAAATGCCCATTAGGGGTACATTTGATAAAAATAAATTATGCTGGACAAATTTCAGAAGCTCCTATTTCTGTAGCTTTAACAAACAAAACTCTGGAAGATTTTCTAAATATAATCATTCATTTAAGAGCTTGAGATCCCCACCTATGAATATGAGAATCCTTGGTATGGAATGAGCCCTCGTCTTGACTGACAGATTGTTCTTCCAAAAGCCAGAGCCCTCTGATTCATAGGAAGACATGTTCCTCCAGGGAGAAACATGCTTATTACAACCCTGGTTTCTCAGCCCCAAGTCTGTGGGTTCACTGAGCAAATGTTCTGTCACTGGTTCTGCAGCAAAACATTCTTCCCAAACAACTTTCACATAGATAAATAAATAAGTTCTAAGATTTCTGCACAGTCATCGCATCATACTGCCAAGCCTTTAAATAGTTAAGTTGAGCAGTTTACTTAGAAAGGCTGACAAATTTGCTTCACTTCAAAATATCATTAACACCAATAACACATTTGCCCAAGCCTATTTCGAAGTTGTAAAAAAAAAGATTGCTACAGATTAAGACCCTTGCTATAATGCTATAAGCTCCAACAATGGTGTCTTTATAGTGAAGAGCGACTGCAGACACAAATTGCCCTCTTTCCTGCACCTTCTTCACAAAAATCAATATTTAAGTAGTAGCAGCCTTAGCTCTCCCATACGCTATATAAGAAGAAAACCACCGCCAAGCTTAGACAGTTTAGGTCAATAAAGAATCAATACTGTGGTTGAATCTGTAGAAAGATAAAAGACTTGGAACTCTCTACACAGGGCCCTATTGTTTTCTCTCCATTCTCTAAGGCAGCAGAGGGGCATCACTTGTGTGTGTGCTGGGGGTGGGGTGAAGACAGCTTTATCTTCCCTTTCTTAAGGTTAATGTGCGTTAAGTGTTGGTGAAAAGGAAGGGGTGAATACGGCAAGAGAAACGCGTGTGAGAACTTTCATCTCTTAGACGCTCTTCTGGTTTCTTCTCTGGTCCCTTTTCAGGAGTAAAGTGCACGCAGGAGCAAGGCATTGGCGGGAATAAGGATTGGGCAGGGGTTAGGGACAGGCAGTGGCAAGGGGCAGGAAGGGGTAAAAGGTGGGCAGTAGTAAGAGGCTGAAAGTGGTAAGGTGTGGGCAAAGATAAGGTGTAGGTGGCATAATTGGGGGAGGGGGGAAGCAAGGCGTAGGCAGAGGTCAGGAGCAGGCTGGAGTAAGGGATGGGCAGGAACAGGGCAAACAGAAAGGAAATTTTCACAGAAATTCACCAATTGAAAATGAGAGGCCAGGCAGGTACTAATGGAGTACCTGTATAAATTCTTGTCTATGGCATGTGTTTTAGAGAAAATCACAGTTTTAAAGCCCCAGTTTCCTCATCTACAATGAAACAGAACATCCATGTGTTGTGCTACGAAGATGATTCAGAAATTAAGAGCACTGACTGCTTTTCCAGAGGACTCAGGTTCAATTCTCAGTACCCATATGTCAGATTACACCTGTCTGTAACTCCAGTTCCAGGGGATCCAACATTCATGGCAAAACAACAATGTACATAAAATCAAAATAAAATTTAAAAAAGATCCATGTGTTGACTTGGAAAATTTTCAACAGCCCTTTATCATGAGTACAAATGTCCTAGAATAGTGTCTGAATCTCCCTCTTGAAATCAGATGGGACTAGATGACAACTTCTGGCCAAGGGTTGTGACATGAAGTGACAGAATTTACTTTTAGGCTGAGATGTTAACAGCTCAGTCTGTTCTTTTTTTTTTTTTTTTTTTTTTTTTGGTTCACAAAACTTACAGAAAGACTGTGTTGAGAGAAAGTACCATTGTTCCATTTGCCTGTCCTGGAGAAGCCTTTACTCAGAGGACAGAAGCCCCAGAGCATCAGGATCTTTACTTCTTTTTATGACCAAGTGGAACTTCAGTCTACCTTGAGGAGCACTGCATTCTATAGATATAAAACTGGATCATAACTTGTTGCTTCCTGAGTGCCTAGAGAAGGAACTTAAACAATTTCTGGGGGAAAAAAAACATTAATGCTTTTACATGAAGTATTCGCTCACAGTAAGACAGCAAGCTATTCAAAGTGATAAAATGAAATACTTCTATGTGCTCTATAAACTTGTAAGGCAAGGAATTCCCAGAAAAATCCTAATTGTCTCAACAAAGAGGAGAAAATTCTTTACTGAAACATGCTATGGGTTATGAAAGGGGGCTATGTTCAGAAAAAATAAAGAAAAAATATGATATGGTTTAAAAAGTAAAAAAAAAAAAAAAATTACTGCTCGGCATAGGCTGCACAACTGTAATCCCTGTTCTCTTTAGGCAGAGGCATGTGGACCTCTGTAGACAGAAAGCCAGCCTGGCCTATAGAGTGAATTCCAGACCAAACAGGGCTATGTAGTTGAAATATTATCTCTAGAAAAGTAATCCCCACCACTTAAATCTCTTATGTGGACATTTTTAAATGTTGCTTAAATTGCAGAAAACTGTTAGAAGTACTACAATAGAAAAACCGGCTAAATATATTTTTCTTACATGACTTTTCAAGTTTATTTGACCATAGAATGATTTTTTTTCCAAGTAGTACTATTTAACTTCTTTCTGATTGCTTTGGTATGATCTTCCAAGAGCTCATTTTCTAGACTGATGGTAAAACTTACTTCAGATATACTTAACACTAAAAATAGTCATGGATTATTTTCAGCTAGACAAAATGAGAAACCTATACAAGTGTCTTTAATAAAGCAAATAACTGTACTCGTCCCATAAAAAGTATTGTCATAAGCTTTACATATATCTATCCACTTAGTATTAATAATATCCTCTTATGCAATAAGAGATCAGAGAATTGGAAAGACACAGGTTTGAGGTAATAACTCAATGTTTCGAGACCCTGCAATTCTGTCTTCCAAACTTCTCCTTATGTTTAATTGCATAATAGCTGGCTGTGACAGTTCTAGGCACTGGGAAGACAAGTTTCCTTGCTGAAGTGGTTCAACAGGGTATACAGAATAGACATGTGGACAGATACTAAGACAGAATTGTAAGGATGGAGATTCAAAGATTCCTCATCTCCAGAATGTAAAATGAACACTTCCATCCTCAAGGACACCAATAGCATTGGCCCATATCATAAGACTTAGGACAATCACACTTTTTTCATTCTTCCCTGGGGCATATTTCCTGAATATGCACAACATACAGCATGCCACAAGCTTTCCTATTTAATACCCAAACCTTAATCTACATCAGGTAACAAGTTACAAATTATTTCTTAAAGTCGCTCTCCCTCTACAACACACATTCCACTGAGAAATATCCATCCTCAATATGTTAATGTTTCTGCATGACTAATCTGAGAAAAATGTGGCATATTGTTGATGTGTCTAATTAGACGGAATCATTGATTAATTCTCAACCAAGAGTTCACTGTACTAGGTCCTAGTCATCTTGCCATTAACTTGCCAGCTTTCACTAGTTTCTTAAAAGCTGAACTCTTAGGACAAAGAGAGTAGGTTTCACACCTCCGTCCACCATTCTCTTATAAGCACTCAGCATTCAGCGAGGAGCAAGTACCCCACTTTCCTGACCACCACACCTGCTTCATTAGAATGTTAGTTTTGGTCAATGTAATAGAATATCCAAGAAATTAACTTAAAATAGGAAGGGTCTGGTTTGACTCACTGTTTCAGGTGTGTCACATCTACACGGTTACTTAGGCCCAAAGAGAGAGAAAATGCAGTAGGAAAAGTGTACTGGAGAAAAAGCTGATCACCTCTATCACATCTGGCAAGAAAAGAGGCATAGAAGGAGCAAAGAAAAGACAGGGTGGAAAAAAAGGAAAAATGGACAAGTTATATTCTGCAAAAGCATACTCCCTAGTGGCAGCCTTCTTCCAACCAGATGCTACCTCTCTATATTCCGGTCAATAGTGATGAGTCAAAATATGCATGTGTATACCCTTATAAGCCATCCATCTTCAATAACATCACCATTATGGACCAAACATGAGACTTTGAGAGATATTTCAGACTTAAAATATGTCAACTGGGCTAGGTCTCTGCAGCTTTTCTACCTTGAGATTCACAATAGGGTGACTATTGTGAGCTCTGCTGCATGTAGAACTCCTGTGTGATCCAAAGCAAGAAAAATTTATCTGGAATCAGGTCCAACAGGCAGGAAATGGGGAAATTATTAGGTTTTCCCTGCTCAAAGCAAAGACTAATGTCTCCTCACTTGCAACCCAGCAGCTTAGAACATACTCTGGCTTCTACCTAAACGCTACCTGGAGTGATTCACCTTCTGTTGTCTTGCCTTTGGCCATCAGCAAGAAAATGCCCCTCTCCCTAATGGGTTCCTCCTCAAAGTGTGGAGAATAGAATTATTTATCTTACTGGAGTTTTATGAAGGGTAAATGAAGCTATATAAGCAGAGTTTCACATTGTGACATACTTCTCCTCTTGAAGAAGATCCTTCTGGTTATACATCAAATATAGGAATGAAGAATATTGGTATAAAGGTGGATATGAATAATATTTTACACTATTTTTTATATATATTTCAGTCTTATGTCTTAGGTAATTTTGGGCACGACTAAATAATACCTACCTAGTATATCTGTGTGTTACAAACAGCAGCTTATAGAGTAGAATCGGTAGGTGAGCTGCTTCCCTGCCTCTGAAGTTTAATTTCCAATCTTAAGGGATTCATCCCTGTCCAGTGAGGCCCAAGTGAGTCTCAGCTTCTTCTGGGTTCCAAGTTCCCTGGCAGCCATGCTTCTGTTTTGGTTCACTGTGTCACAAACTCACTGCTACTCCTGTCACTCTGTTCCTGGTCCACAAAATCCTTCTATCAGATCTGTCAACTGGTCTGGGACAGGATAAACTTCAAAGTCTTTTATTTGGATTTATTTCCTTTCCAACTGAGTCTGTCCCAAACTCAATTTCCTCTTTTCTCATTTTCAATTAAGTACAGTTGTGCAGAGCTGGAGAGATAGAAGAGCATACAGCTGCCATCATTTATCCGGTGGTGCATGGAGTATGCTGTATTCAGAGCCTAATATAGCCTGTTGGACTCAAATAATCTGAGACATATTTGATTTTTGTAAAAAAAACAAAAATGACACACAAGGAGCCTCTGCATAGACCACCCAAGGGGGCATTTAAAGAGAATTTCCAATCTTTTCATGATCTGTAATTCCCAGCCCCCAAAGTCTCCATGTTATAGCAGAGTACCTAGGGACTCCATATGTTATGGGAACACAGCAGAACCAAAATGAGCAGAAAGAAGAATGCATTAGATTCAAACATGGGATGAAACGGTACCCAAGGAGCCTCTGTTCCATTGTCTCTACCTGGGATTCTGGGACAACGCAGCCATCTCGGCCCCACTCAAGTGTGACGTTTCTTTTGAATATGACAGTGGTGGCGACCTTGTCATTAACTGATGCTATGAACAACATTTCAGCTTTCATAATTCAGTTAATTTTCAAGCCACTGGTTCACTGAACCCCCAGTATAATTTTCATATAATTAAACTACAAATACACAGTCTCACCCACACAAAACATTCTCAACAATGACAAACAACAGAGCAAAACAAAACAGAAAACTCAGAAAGGCTATAAGAAAAAAAAATCAAATCTATTTTTCAGTTTCTTTTTATTATACACACATGGAAGGGCAATGAGCAGAAGTCAGCTGGGCCTGGTGAGCCTTGGCAAGTGGGGCAAATCAGCTTCTCACTCTCTTAGCTTTAAGCATACATGCGCAAAATGCACTCGGTGCCATCTATTCATGGACAAAGTACATGTTCTGCATACACAAGAGGAAAATCTTACCTGAAGCATATTCTTTTGAATATGTTGGATCCACAATTTTATAGAAAAGTCTTATAAGGATAATCTTGCTACAAAATAGCAAGCATTGCTATGGGACTTCTTAAAATTCGATTGTATGTATCTGAGTGTTTTGCTTGCATGGATGGCTGTGCACCATACACATGGCTGGTGCCTACAGAGGCCAGAAAAGAAGCCGCTGAAATTAGTTACAAGCTGTGAGCCACTATGTGATAGTAAGAACTGAATCTGAATCTTCTGAAAGAGCAGCACATTCTGGTAATCACTGGGACATTTCCCCACCCTCCTACCATAAGACCTTTTAATCTCAGCAAAGGTGCTTAAATATGTAACTAAAATTCATATAATGGTTTATTAATTTTAATTAGTCATGTTAGCATATACAATGTTGAGTTTCAATATGTCATTATCACTCATTTGCACTATTATACACTGTTCAAATGCCCTTTACTCTCCCCTCCCATCCCCCTTCTGCCCAGTCTTTGCCTCCCTTCCTTCCTCATATCATAGTATTTTAGAAGCAAATTACTATTTTTTATGATTTCTGAATAAGCAGTCACTATGACAGCAAATACGCAGGCTTCCTGATAAAGTCTCCTGGATTATTGACATTTGGTCAATATGGATGTTGGATGATCTGCACTTTTGTAAAATCATACTTGCATGCAAGGCATCTTGGAAATGTAATTTCTTTAATATAATAGGTTCCTTTCTCATCTCTGTTCTTATTTTTCCCAATGATTGTTGCATCGGTATGAGCCCTTCTCCTCTGAACCAAGTTTAAGCAAATATTGCAAATGTATGGTATTGGAACAACTGCTGGTAACTTTCAAATTCATATTAGCTTTATACTAAAAGTATGCTCTTCAGGAAATATTCATTAAACTCAGGGAACTGAAAGGTAGAAGCTGTAAGCAAATGAAATAGGTTTTCTTCTTCATTCCTTTTCCCCTAATTTGGTTTTACTCTTCCCTAAATTTCAGCTCTTGCCTTGACTGACTCATGGCCCTTTACGGCTCCCTGGTGACTCTGGGTGGGCAGAAAACAGAGGAAGGCAATTTAGTAGTCAAAGATTGCTGTCCTCCTGTCTCAGAGCTTTCTATTATAATATATAAATAATATGAAGAGAATTTGACTAAGGTTCCCACAATCAATCACTTACAATGTCACCAATCACCAGGGTCTTTTCTGAAGCTGTGGAAGCAGCCACAGGGAAATCAAATATACAGTGTATGAGGGAAGTGCAAGTGGCCCCAAACTCACTTTAAAATACTGTAAGTTAGTAAGAATGATTAATGTGAAACATACTGAAAATGATGCATACCAACTTGTTCATATGATTAATTTTTATTATACTTCAAGTGAACTAATTTCTTTTCTACTCAAATATTCCTCCAAGCATTTTCTTTCTCCCAAGCCCATATTATAAGCCAATATCTGATATTCAAAGACTTTGACTTTTTGCAATTGTATTGATTAGTTCTTGGCCTCATTTCTTTAGGTATTCAGGTCCTTTTTAGGGAACGTTTATAACTTTATCTTGATGTGATTTGCCTGTTTGTCCCTAACAGTTTCAGAGTTTCCGGACTTGCATTAATGTGTGTGATCCATTTCAGACCAGGGTTGTTTGGTCGGTTGGTTTGGAGGTTATTTTGGTGAGAGATGGGGATTTAGTTTCATTCTTTTACATGTCAACATCCAGTTTTCCTGTACTACTGTTGACAATGTATTCTCCAATGTATGTTTTTGAATCATTTGTCAAAAGGCAGGGACTAGTGTGTTTCCTTGGTCTATAAATTAGTTTTTGTGTATTTACCATCATGTTTTTTTACTATGACTCTGCAATATAATTTGATATCAGGTATTAAAATACTCCTAAGATTGCTCTTTTTTTTCCGTTCAGAATTGTATGGCTTATCTGGGGTCTTTTGTGCTGTTGTTTTGTGTTAGGTCTATATATTCACTTATTGATCCATGAGCATGAGGTTCTAAATCATCTTTTAATGTTTTTAAGCACTTTTCCCCCAAATTTATTCACAATTTTACAAGGTTTTTGGTTTTCAGTACTGGTTTTCACTTTCCTGCTTAGGTTTTCATTTCTAGGAATTTTTTAAAGCTACCATTAATAAAATTATCTTCCTGACTTTTTTTCTCCCCATGAAAATTGATCAAATAAGGAAACAACATGTGGAGGAGAGAAAAAGTCTGGCCAACTATGTATTTGACAAGTGGTTAATACCGAGAACATAGAAAGAACTCAGAAAATGAAATAACCAATACATGAGCTAATGAAATGAATGAAAAGTTCTCAAAAGGTAAAGAATGAATGGCCAAGAAACATATGGAAAATGGGTTAAGTGCCTTAGCCACGAAAGAAATGCAAATTAAATCAACCTTATGATTCTATCACACCCTAGTCAGAATGGTTATCATAAGGAAAACAGATCATAAATGATGGCAAGAAGTAGAGAAAAGAAATACATATTTTCTTTCATTTGAGAACCTTATATCTTAGATACACATGGAATATTAGGAAAGTTGAAGGGAAGTCAGAGAAAGGAAGACTTGGGAGTGGGGAGAAGGAGGGCAGGCCAGGGCTGTCTTCAGGCTGCTTTGCTGGTATGAAACATCGTGACCAAGAGCAACTTGGAGAAGAAGGGTTTATTTCACGTACAGTCCATCATCAAAAGCAGTGGGGACAGGAACTCAAGCAGGGAAGGACTGCAGGCAGGAGCTGATGCAGAGGTCATGGAGGATGCTGCTTGCTGGCTTGTTCTCTATGGCTTTTTCAGCCTTCTTTGTAATAGATCCCAGGAATAGCCTCACTCACAATGGTCTGGGTTGTTTCCATCAATCACTAATTAAGAAAATTCCCTATAGGTTTGTGTACAGTAATGTCCCTCCTCTTCTGATGACTCAGCTGGAATAATACCAGGCACCTCAACTGACCCTCTTTCAATTTGGCATATAAAGGTATTACTTTTTAATCAGAACCTTTTCTTTCTCTAATCTTTAAGATTTTATGATAATATTATTATATAAAATGTAAATAAGTCCCACATCTTTACAAAATCAAACACATTACAAATGAGCCTCTTTAAATTATCCGTTATCTTTTTTAAAAATTAAAAATGTCTTTTAAAATTTCAGTCTTTCAGCTCTGGGCTTCTGTTAAAATCAAAATTAAGTTATTTTCTTACATCAAGAAGGAAGAACCAGGGCACAGTCACAATATGACCAAAGCAAAACCAAACTCCAAAAGTATAAATAACTCAACATCTGATATCTTGGACTTACCATCTTCTGAGCTCCTCCAGGGGACTTGAGTAGCTTCTCTGGATCCATCCTCTGTAGTACACACAGTTTGTCTTCTAGGCTCTAGAAGGCTCCACTCCACTGATGCTGCTATCCTTGGTGGCCATCACATAGTACTGCAATCTCCAAAATTCTGGGGTCTCTTCTACAACTCAACTGGGCTTCACTTTTACCAGTAATCTCTCCTAGGCCCTCTTTACAGTGTCAAACTTCAATTTGTCTCCATTACCTCTTAAATCCTGGGGCTTTCCATAGCTGTGGAGGTTATACCTTTTCAATGGCCTCTCACAATGCCAAGCCTCAGCTACTCTCCATGATTCCTTCATGCCCTCAAAACTAGCACCACCCAGGTGACTCTTATAGATTACCAATTTTAGCTGCCAGCACAAGCTATAACCTTGACTGTCTCTGGAACACAGCTTCTGTTAATGACTTTGAGGAAACACTTCCAAGAAGATCTCACCTCAGTGGTATTGGTTTCTTCTTAATCACCACTAACTTCTTAGATGCAGCATCAACTGTCCCAGTAAAGCAAAGGTATACTTCAGTAGTTCTAGTCACTTGCTAATCACACACAATTGATTCTTCAGTCCCAGATAACCAGAACCACAGATCCTCAACTCTAAATAATGATGATGATGATGATGATGATGATGATAATAATAATAATAAGTGCCCTGATATAGTATTTAAGTGACTCTCAAACTTCCTCTGGGACTTCACAAACAAGGCCTCTATCATCTGCAGTTCTCAACATTCTTATCTTTCAGGCTGCTACATCACATTGAACTCTCAACAGCCAATGACTTTTCTAGCCTAAAGTTCCAAAGTCCTTCTACAGTCAACCTTCCAAAACAATCTTGTCAGGTCTGTTCCAGCAATACCATTCTATTTTATGTAAAATTGAGCCCGGCTAGAATCATCAGACAGGAGGAAGCCTAAATTGAGAAACTGTCCCAATAATATGTAGAGAAGCCTCTAGGGCATCTTCTTAATTGTGGAAGGGCCCAGTCTGTTTCAGATGGGTCTACCTTGAGACTGGCAGTCCTGGATTCTATAAGCAAGCAGGCTGAGCCAGCAAGTCATAAGAAGCAAGCCAGTAAGCAGCATCCTTCCAAAACCTCTGCATCAGCTCCTGTCTCCAGGATCCTACTGTGTGAACTTCTGCCATCACTGCTTTTGATGAAAAACTGTCATATAGAACTATGAGTGAAACAAAGCATTTCTTCCCCAAGTTGTTTTGGGTCATGACATTTCATCATCACAGCAATAGCAACCCACACCAAGACAGGAAGAATACATACTAATATAGTCCAATACATCATATACTTAAAAATGTCCTTATGAAACCCATCACTCTGTGTGACAAAAGTAATTTTTAAAATAGATATCTCTTTCTTCTACCTTTATTTCATCTTACTTTCTTGACATGACACATTGTTCATGACTTAGATTTGGGGACAGCAAAATTAAGTCTGAGAAGAGGCATCTGCTTGGACTCAGTGGCCATGTGTTCCTGCCACATCCAGGCTTTCCTCTATGCTCTCACTGCCGCTGTCAGGTGTTGTTCTTCAAAGATGTGAGGCATTCTTGCAAAGACAAGCACTCTACTATGGAAAGTGGTCTGTCTTACAGAGTCTTACATTTCCAAATGTATTGTCTGGTTGATGTTCATCCAAAGTCTCCCGATAGATGTCTCAGTTTAGAAAGGACATATCAATACACATTTTCTGTGGGTAAAGGCTCAAACTTAAGCCATTAGTATGACAGCAAGTGTCTTTACCTGCTGCCTCACTTCCTTCCCATCCCCATCTTCCTTCACATTATTCACTTGGCCCAGCTTCCAGAAGAGCTCATTTCCCCTCTGTTGACAGTCCCACCCCACACTGATTTTAATAGGTGACTCTTGGGTTTTGCTTGTCTGTGCCTAACCTGGTACATTTGGTTCTTTTTAATGTGTCTTCATAAATCATCCTCAAAGCCCATAACAATTCTTGTCAGACTCTTTACACAGGGTTTCCATCAGAGTGTGAGGCCATTGTCTTTCAATTTAAGGAGAGAGAGAGAGAGAGAGAGAGAGAGAGAGAGAGAGAGAGAGAGAGAGAGAGAGAGAGAGAGAAAACATTGAAACATTTAAATAAGTTTTTAATGAGCCCTGGAACAATAATTACAGGGTTTTAGTAAGTCCAAATGTACAAATGATTGCCAATTTGGACAGACTTGGGAAAATACCTTCCCACCTTCCTGGAAAGCAACTTCTCTCTACTAAAAGGGGATAGCACTTAATACTAAGAAGAAGAAGGAAAAAAAACCCTTTATTATAATGTGGCTAAATAAGAGCAAAAAATCAAGCCTTCTGTCTTCCCAGGGAGAGGGAGGGAACAGCCTGTCTTGCCTCACCTTCCTGCTCTTGTCAGGGTTTCTTGTTGAGATGGAGGGAAGGTGGAGGTAACAGACCATCTTTTCTGTTCAGCACTGTGAACAAACCTCCCAATGTGGTTTAAGCATTTTCAAAAGCTTTCTTCTGATCCTTTTTACAGGCTGACATCATATTCTTCTAAGGTGACATCATGGCTTTTAAGTATAGAAATTCAATGACACTCTCTCCTTAAAACATTCCAAGCCATCAAAAATTGGCATTGGGCACTATTCCATAACAACCTTAAGTTTCCAAAGTTTTCTTTGGGTTTTGAAGCCAAAGCTGCTGATCACTTTCAATGTGTTTACAAACTGTGAGGCTAGTCCTGTCCTGTGAACAGCACCTTATAAATGCAGCCTGGCTGGCGGGAAGGCTGGAGTGGAGGTATGGGGATGCACAGATACTTAGAAAGGAGACCAAACAGTCAGGACCCAAGAATAATGTGTTTTCTTTTACTTTTTCTCTATTTTTAGTAGCTTTTCCCACTTTCCTAAGTGCCCTTTGGATTCATTTGAAATGATAATCTTCACCACCACCACACACACACACACACACACACACACACACACACACACACACACACACAAACACACTCACACACACACTCAAACACACAACTCATACATAATCACACACATAAAGACACATAATCACACACATACACCACATAGACATACAGACACAGACAGGCACATAAAAGTGCACACATTCACACTCTCACACACACCACAGTTACACACAGACTCTCTCTCACACACACACTCACACATATGTACACACACATACAGACATACACATCACACATACACACACTCACACATACACATTTCACACATATACCCATACTCACACACATGTATGCACACATACAGATACACACATCACACACATACGCACACACCACACATACACACACACACACAGACACACACACACACATACAAGTGTATACACATGAACACATATCGTACATACATACATACACATTCACACACACACCAATCAGACATACAACACATGCTCACACACATTCTCACACATATATATATACACTCACATACATGCACATAAACATATAATACACACACTCACACTCACTCACACTCAGACACACACACACACACACACACACGCACACGCACATGCACACACACGCACACGCACACTCACACACATTTCTGCCTTAGTCAGAGTCCTTTAGGAGTTTATGATACTAATCAATATCCTGGAGCCAAGGACAATCTGTTGTTTGGAGAGCACATGAAGGCAGAGACAGTCTTTGTCTCAGAGTCTCAGGAAGGCAGCCCCGAGACTCCTTCAGCTCCTCATGGTGAAGTGAGGGCAAGTGGAACAGAGTCCAGGACTGAAATGCTATGGTCTTTCTCTGTAGAGCATTTGCTCATTGTCCTATTGTTGTTTTCAATCCATCATAAAACCCTAGGTGTCCTACCAGAAGCAGGAACCCTAGATTCTCTGAGCCCAGACATCAACTTGGCCTACTTCTTCAAAGAGAGGAGAGCTGGGATCATAAGCCCGGTCAATGTTCCTAGCCACTTACTTTCTATCTGTCCTCATTATGTCAAAAAACATGTTTACTTTTGGATTGGACCTGGCCACCACACTCTAATCAACACAGTTCAAAGTGAAGCTCTCCAAACTAAACCTATCACAAATTCTAGCCAGCACCTGTTTTTATAAATAATGAACTGCCCTGGCTGCTTCCGTTAAATGGCAGTGGCTGAGTTAAGTCATTAACCTGCTAGCCTAAGATCACAGTTGTCTTGCCTTTGGAAAAATAGTTTATGTATCTATAGCATTCTACATGACAAATGATGGGTTAAATTTTAGCAAGGTATCTGCTATCTCATCTCATACTATATACTTTGCTTCCAAGAAGAAAAGAGGGCTGAGGTTTCTCAAGAGCTGTTAGGACTGGATTAGATCATCCTTTCAAGGAAGAAAGATTCAAGGTACTTGCTTTGATCTCAGTACACAGCCCAAAGGAAGATTTAGAGCCTAGTCACCAAGGAAAGCCTTCCTAGACTGAGTGTGCACATGATTACTAGAATGTATGAATACAAGACACTCCAAGCCTAAGCCAAACCACCAGAAACTTGATTCAAAAGTAGTCAGCAGAGCCCAAGTGCCTGTGTTCATAGAGAAGTCTCTTTGTTAAAGAAAGCCACTCTGGGGGAGGGTGGGAAAGAGTAGAGGTGAGCCCCATTAGCAAAGGTCTACAGTACCTCAACCAGAAACAGCTGTGATCAGTTTAATACTATCGCAGGGCTCATATAGATGTGACATCAGGCAGAACTGAAGCTTGGCCAAGGCATTTTACTAGCAATATACCTTAGACTCTAAGGATTTGGTTACAAGTTTGTATGTGGCATATGTTTTTTGAATGAATTCACAACTGGGAACCAATACCAGTTTCCCTTTCTAGTAATTGAGCTGAAAACGGGGTAGTGAGATTTTTTTTAAGCCTAGAATTAAAATCTTTATTAATTTTAAGCTAAAAAGAAGTAAATGAATTTGCTGTTATCTCTGTTCATTACAAGTCTAACTAGGAAGATTTTCACAATCAGACCAGTATCCTGGCCAAGTAGGAGGAACTGGGAGACACTTTATATTCTAATTTCAAACTGCAGGGTATCCCAGGTGTACTGTATAGGATTTCCTGTAATTTAGCAGCAAAATAAGCAGCCTACAGGAAAACGCTTGCCATACTGTACATTTGTATTAATTACCCAGCAGGATAAAGTGATTTCTTTGTGATAGAAAAAGATGTGGATCTACAGGAAAATCGTTAAACCAAGTCAGGAAATGCAGACACTCCTCTGTTGTTGAGCAGTTTGGCTGGATCAGAATTTGACTTTGGGAATAAAATGTGTTTCTCAAACTCACTCAATTTTCTCCTCATAGACTCCCTAGTAGATACTAGCAGTCAAATCTTGAAGAGCCTTGTGTTTACATTTAGCATCACTCTTGAGTAGTTAGCATAGCATGTTAGATATGTTATCTTGTTAAACAATAATTCAGAGATAAAAATATAAGGGATACACAGTAAGAATGCTAAGTCCAAAGAACAATGCATGTCAAAACAGTAGGAGGTGAAGGAACAGAAAGTCACAGAGGTAGCAGGCTCAATGCAAAAGAGGGAATTTGAATGCGGCCTTTTACTAGGAAGAAGACTTAGGTAGAACTCTAGATGAGAAATCTAAGCAGTGAGGCACACAGGACCAGGACGTGGAGTATGAGATTTATGTGAGCACCTGTGATGGGCATTTCAGGGATCATCACTTGATAGGCACAATGTGAGTTCATGAGGTCACTGAAAGAAATGGAGAGAGAAGGGATAAGGAGCCAACTGCTATTGGATATATCCTATGACTCAGGCGCTCATAAGATGGTATAACCATGGCAAGTCTTTGATATGAGGAAACTAAATAGTCCCATACATAAAGGTAGAAAGTGGAATGGTAATTGCCAGTAGCTTAGAAGACACAAAATGGGGGACACTTGTACACAGCCTCAGAGACCTACGATACAGCATCATGCCAAGGCTAACAGTAGGGAAGAACACACTTAAAATCCACCCAAAGAGCTGCTCTTACTTTTAATTCTTACCCTTCTTTCTCCTCATAGCCCCCTTCACATACAATTTAAATGACTATATCTAAAGATGGTAGAAAAACCATTTTATTTTTATTTATATATTTTAAATTCCAGCTACATCCTCTCCCATCTTCCTCTTCCAGTCCCTCTCCCCCACTTCCCTCCCATTTTCCCAATTCCTTCCTCTTCAGTCTTCTTCCAGGAAAGAGGAGCTCTCTTATGATTATTAATAATATGTGGCATATTACGTTTCAGTAATAATCCATTGTATAAATGTGCCACATTGTCTTTATCCATTTCTTGGTAGAGCAACATCTAGATTATTTTCAGGTTCTGACTATTGTGAATAAAGCTGTTCTGAACATAGCTGAGCGAGTGTCCTTGTGATATGATTGAGCATCCTTGGGATATTTTTCCAAGAGAGGTATAGCTAAGTCTTGTGATAGGTTGATTCCCAATTTTTTGAGGAACTACCACACTGACTTCCAAAGTGGTTGTACATGTTTTCACTCAGAATGGAAGAGTGTTCCCCTTGCTCCACATCCTTTCCAGCATACGCTGCTGTTTGTGTTTTAGATCTTAGCCATTCTGACAGGTCTAAGATGAAATCTCAGAGTCATTTTTATTGGTCTTTCCCTGATCTCTAAGGATGTTGAACAATTCTTTAACTGTTTCTCAGCCATTTGACGTTCTTTTGTTGAGAATTCTCTGTTTAGATATGAACCCAGTTCTTTAATTGGATTATTTGTTATTTTTGATATCTAATTTATAGAGTTCTTTATATATTTTGGAACTAACCCCTGTTGAATGTGGGGTTAGCAAAATTTTTTTCCCATTCTGTCATAGAAAAATACTTTTGAAATGATGATATAAATTGAGGTGGTAGTTTCATAGAAATACACTTATTGCTAAATGTTATAAGTTACATATATATATTAAATATGAACAGGCTTTATGCATCAATTATACTAAAACATACTCATTTGTTTAATTCAATATACTTAACATAAAATATATAAAATATATATAATCTCAGGTGGCTTCTACTATAACTTCACATCAGAAGTGTGCTTAGATATATAAATATATTTATTTCACAACTCATCTTAGGAGGCTTTAATGCAATTCTCCTGAGAGGCAAGACAATTCTCTTCTTGTGTTTTTCACCCCAGAAAATCACATATTTTAAGGAAGTATATTATTATTTTTCCTATCATAAGGAGCTCCTTGCATCCTTCCTGAAGTAACTTGGCTTCCATTGTCCAAGTTTCCTACTCAGCTTCTTGAATCTTCTTGATAAACTAGAAATCCCATTGATCATAGATTGCCTTGAGTCCACAAATGGCACTCCTGTCATGATATAAACAAAGTTTTGCTTTGTTTCTCTGCAGCAGAGCCTGGAGTGATGGAATATGCTCTTCCATTTGCCTAGGGAGGGGAAACCCAGGAAAGCAGACATCAGAGAAAGAGTCTGAGTAGCAAGTCAGAATGCATCACTGAAGAAGCTGCTGATCTCAGGAGCTGCTTCTTGTTCTACACTGTACATTTCAGTCTAAAGAAATACTATGTAATGGCTGCATCTCACACTGGATGGCTAGTCAGAGGTAGTGATAAGATGTATTTTTCTGGCTTTCATCTCTTATTAGTCCAGGAGTCACAATCATCCTCCCACTTCTAGATTATGCGTGAAAGACCCAGTGGTCCTGAATTACTGTGCACATAAACATTATTGAGAAGACAGACTCAGGAAGAAGAAGTCACACATTTTCAAGTACTCTTCATTAATCTGAAATGGCACTTGAAGATGCTGGAATGACTTGATAGTTTTTTTTCTCAGTTCTATGAAGTAGTGACTTTTAATTCTTTGGTAGTTGTCTAGAAATCATTACCATTTGTGTCTTAGATATACAAAATACTGTAAGAATTTCCACTAGAACATTGAACAAAAGCCCCCCCCCCCAAGGTTAAAACATCCTCTTATATTTTTTCCTGGGGTTTATCCAAGCTGTGTGATGCAGGCGTTTATGATAGCTTTGATTAATTAATAATAAATTTTCCATGGAAATGCCAACTGATGTTAAATTGCAGTAGAACTATGGATTTGGTTGTGCCCTGCTTAGGGGGAAGGAAGTCCTATAATAATGTTAGAATGATTCTCCCTATTTCATTTTAGTTTCTTTCTACCTATGTAACATGTAGTTCATAAACAGAAGCTGAAAGAAAGATAGACTCACATGATGCACACATGCATGTGCTCCTGTGCCTGCACTCAAACATTAGCACATCGCACACACACACACACACACACACACACACACACACACACACACACACGCACATGCACACGTGCATACACACACAAGCATTAGTCAAAAGAACTCATCACCTTCTGATCAATCCCCCACAGGCATACACACATACACACACACACACACACACACACACACACACACACACACACACACACAAACACACACGCACACACGCACACGCGCGCACATGTGCACACACACACTCACATACAAGCATGAGTCAAAAGAACTCATCACCTTCTGATCAATCCCCCACAGGATACACCAGTGCTTTCCAAATATTAGCTACATTGGAATCTCTTGGAACTCTTGGTCTAACACAGAATACAGATATTCCCAACTGTTTGGGCTTTGACCCTGCCCCATGACTACAATTCTGAGAAACAGTGCCACATACTTCCCTGTCATGTTTCCTCAGATACTGGGAATATTATAAAAATTTGTAGATGTTTCTTATCTTCTGAGTAGTTCAGGTTTGACTCTATGTGTATAATTTTTTTGGGGGGGGGGGAAGGTGAGGGGAGTAGGTTTGAGACAAGGTTTCTTTTTATAGCCCTGGTTGTTCCAGAACTCATTCTGTAGACGAGGCTGACCCTGAAATCAGAGATCCTCCTGCCTCTGCCTCCTGAGTGCTGGGATTAAAGGCATGTGCTACTATTGCCAGGGCCTGTGCCTAATTAAAAAAGATGTTTGTCATATTGTATCAATAGTCATTATTTGAGAAATGGTCTAAGGTCCTGACAGCAGAGACATTGCTGACGATCGACAGGACTTTTAACCTTGAGTCCAGCATAGAGCTTCCTCACCAGCACCTGGATTGTGACAAATGTGTGGATTTTGAAGTTCAGCAATGTTGTTCTTCTCCATTTTCATGTTTCAGTAGAGAGCTGGGTATGCATAAAATTAGAGACTCTAGAATCTTTCTAAATTCTATATAAAGGTGAGATTTGTAACGATTAAATTAGCTTTGGTTATTCATAACACCTCAGAGTGGTGTCTTTCCCTTCTCTAGATTTGACATTTAAAAATAGAAATTAGCCAACAAATATTATATAACCTTGTGGTGGGATTCAGGTGTCAGCTGATAAGATCGGAAGACAGGGTCCCCAGCTCGTGAAAGGGTGTGGCCAACCCCATTCAAGAGAGGCTGCTGGGATCTTGGGGAGCCCTTTTTGTTCCTGCCTTCTTGAGAGAGTGGATGAACGTCCATCGCTCGCTCGTCCATCGCGTGGATAATCCGATCTCTTAGGAGCCTATATAAACTGTTACCTGTATCGTGAGTGTTGATTTATATTCCAATAAATATTAATCTTGGATTGGTATAATTTAAAAGAGATTTTCACTTTCATAACCTGATTTATTTTGTTTTGTTTTGGGGTTTTGTTTTTGTTTTTCCTTTGCTTCCTGTCTCAAAGTCTAATGGGCTCTGGACAGAAAGCTCTTGGTAAAAGGCCTAGTCTTCATTTTATCACATGTGTCTGAATAAAAATAATGATGCTGTTTAAATGGGTGGTTAATAAACAGCTATTAAAGCAAAACAATCATTATGGCTTTGTGTTCCTATAAACTGCTCTCTGCTGTGGATGCATGAAAGTAACCAGGTTTGACCCATGGACCACAGTCTGGAGGAAAAGGCTGAAAATTCGGTTTCCTTGTAAGTAAAACAGGTCTGAGGGAAAAGAATCCTACCTTACTTGATAATACAATAAACCAAAATGATGGGACAGATGTGTGTACCGGAATTGTTCAGTGCTGGTAGCTCTGCACCTCCTTTCCGTTCCCCCTACAATCCATGTTCAGTAAAATCCTAATACTAATTCATTGGCAAATCCTAGTAATTCATATTCTCTCTCTCTCCCCTCCCAGTATATCACACTTAATGGTGATATGGAGGTAAATAGAGGGAAAGAGACATTGCAGAATACTTGAAATTGTTACTTACCTAATTTTAAAAATAAAATGTTTCTAATTTCTGTGTTTTTTAGGCTGTTCCAGATGCTGGAATTGCAGACTGGCTTTCCCTGCTAGCCAAAGGGAGTCATTTCAGAGAACTGTAAAGGCCCAGGGTTCCTATTATACAAGCAGAGTTGATGAGAACGCAGTGGTGGACGGTGAGAGGGAGAAGATACAGACTGAAGGGTGCCCAGCATAGGCCCCAGCCAAAGGAGCAGCCGCACCCTCCTTCCTAACTTCATCTTGGTCCTGAGCACATAGACTCCTGAGAAGATACTGGTGTGAAAACCCTTCCACCCTAAACAGAGCTGGGCCCGGCCACTTCAACACTCTCAGAAGCTTTCCTGTGCCATCTTGAAGAGCAGACTTATTCACATAACTTTTATAGACAATCCCACCTTTGTCCTGTCTATTGCCTTCTCCCTTCCCAGCAATTCTCTTCCCTTAACACAATATCTATGGTTATGATTTTCTATCACTCTGAACACTCATATTTATATGTAAACCACATGGAAATGACCTTAGATTTAATATTGTGATTTTGATCCACTCTGCACCCCATACTTACACCTTTTGAAGGGAGAGGTTTATATGCTTCTTTTCAAGGTCAAAAAGAAATTAAACCAAATCCCCACTTCCTTTCCCGTTTCATACTCCCTGAGCCATTCTAGAGACATTTTCTAGAGAAAAATAGAGCTTAATTTCTTGGAGGTGTTTTGTTGACAGGAAAATGGAGAGCACGTGTCCCTGCTTCCCTTATTGTGCTTCCAAGTAATGAAAGTATTTAAGAAGGTACAATTATGATCTTGGCAAGCACCTGGGGCTCTTGGAACTGTTTTTTCACACTGAATAAACACTGCAGATAATCTGTTTATGTTACAGTGTGCTGAAGAGCTATCTACAACAAAAGGCCACAACCATTCTTTGCTTTCTGTATTCTGAAAGGAAAAAAATATATTGCACTAATAATTTGCTGAAAATGATTTCATTGTCTCCATTTTCGCTCTGATTGGAGGGAGGCAGGTTTTGGTGAGCGCTGTGGGCTTCTTGATTTCTATTACTTTTATTTGCATAGTATATGTAGTCCATTCATTTTTCTAGTTCCCTGGAATTCTTCTTAGTAATAATCCCAGGTGATTCAGGGTCACTCACCTCCCCTAAAGAAGTAACTGTAACCTTCCTTTGAATAATGAGCCCCAAATTCATTTCATCCTCAACTTGATTGATTTGTCTAAGTCGTTGTGCACATCAGGAAAGACATAATCCACTTAATTTTCAGGACAAAAATTAAGTTGAAATGGTAACAAGCCACCACGTTTGGGAAACACTAGCCAGAAAAATGCACATCTTTTAGTTTAGTTTGTTCAAAACCTTTAAGCTGTACCAACACTAGAGAATTGTCTGCTTTACGTAATAAAATGCACAGAAAGATGACAAGGGTTAAAGAGTAATAATAATAACAAGTAATGGCATGCCCATGTTTTTACAATACTCTGAGGAAGATAAGCCACAGCAGATAACATTGAGGGACTCTCTCAGTCATATACTGAAATCCATGGTCCATATGCCAAGAAATCCAGAGCAATTACATCATGCTTACATGTCATAGGTCAGTGTCCTAGAACCCGTTCTGCAGGAGTCAAATGTGGTCATTCTAAGTCAGAAATCATATGGCATGGTTTGTGGTCCACATGTAGTTGGGATCTAATAAAGCCTTGAGTTAAATGGAGAAGATCCTGCAGCTTCTACGGAAGTGATGCCCTGAATGCCCCACCGTGCAATTTCAGGGCTTTCTGAAAGGACGAAGGGAACAGCTGTGAAGAATAAAATGGTGTTCCATAAGCTAGCATAGGTTCATCTTTTCTAGTCTATATCAGAGACTTTGAAAGATAAAGTCATAGTCCTCAATAAGCAAACATCCAAAGTTTCAAAATTTGTCTGTTGCACTCAGGAATCCTGTGGGGAAACTGTAGGACTGTATTCCAGTTCTCAGAACTGGTAACTAATAACTGCAGATAGAATGACAACCTCATAATCTAGTCCATTTTTTTCTAGTCTACTGGAACTGTAAGAGTTCACAACACTGGTTAATGGCTACACTTGGGCATTGTGGTGCCCCTTACTCTACCCAGATAACTCCTGTATTCAGTGCTGGAGCAATTTAGCTCAGGGGGTTCTCAGGCCTCTAACCACTAGAGGGCAAGATGTACAGTTTAGGAATACATCCCCACTGAGTCGTCCTATTTCCTTCAGCCTCGTCCCAGGAAGTCTCTCTGCAGCAATGTTTTAAACTGAGAATTTCAAATAGCATTCACACTGGCCCTTTCAACTCTGTGTGTTTGCCCCCACCGAAGACTGAGGGAATTCCTAACATATCATGGCCCATATCCAGACTGATTTTATTAAATATAACATATATCACCACATATCCCCTTTTGTGTCAAAATAAAAAAGGTTAGACCTAACTTAAAAAAACCATATACATAGGTATAATAATTGTATATCGTATATACAAACAATAATTACATGAGCAGTGTCCACTCCCTTGACAACTGATAAATTCAAAGAAAACATTTCAATATTTATCCTATTTTGGGGAGTCCAGGGGATTGTACCTAACTCACTTTCTATCTAACTTGTATTATTAACTAAAAACTGTATTTTGATGTCTCTCAAACTTATACACTTTAACTTCTAAGTGACTTTCTTTTCTAAAACTGTCACTAGAAAACTATAACTATCTCATCTTCAACTCCCTCAGAGACCAAAGAAGGAAATAATATCATGTGCAACAATCTTCCAAAAAATGTAAAAATGAAACAGTTGGCTTCCTTGACAGTCACCCAACACTCTTCTGTATCATTGAAACATCCATCTTCCGCCTACAGGCCTCAGATATCAGACAGACTTCCTACCTTGTCTTGACAAGGTTCAGCAGAGTTGTGTGTGTGTGTGGTGTGTGTGTGTGTGTGTGTGTGTGTGTGTGTGTGTGTCCTATTTGTCCAATTTGAACATCATACTGTCAGCAGTCAAGGCAAGAGTATTTTCTTGCCCAGTGGCTACCTTTCATTACAAAGAAAGTCAACTCCATATGGAGCTTCTTTGATGTTCACATTCTTCTCTGAAAAATATTGGTGTTGTAAGGATCAGATGTTCCATTATCATAAAAATAATAAGAATATCTTAATAAAATAATAAAATATCTTAAATGGCATATTTTTAGATCTCTGAAGTGTTTGAAGAAGACGTATTCAACTAAAATATATCTGTTTGATCTTATAAACATATCAATTATGACTATAAATTTGGTTTTAATGTCTAACTACTAACTGGCATTTCTTTATATCCTAATTAGTTGGTAATAATAACTTTCATGGACTAGAAATTTGTATTACGTTGTTAGATAAACTAATTAGGTACAATACCTTAAACAAGCATAGACATATATGTACAATAACAAAATTAACCTCAACTTTTTATCAATATACACAATTTGTATACACTATACAAAAAATCCAATCTAATATAAAATGTTTAAAGGCAGTAATTGTTTTTAATAGTAGATTCAATAATCAACCCTTATATCCTATATGTATCCCCTTTTTTCTTTCTTTTTAAAAACAAGAACCTTGATCTAATCTCTCTTGCTTAGCTTTGTGCTAATCATAACCAATAACAATTTAACCAATTACCCTAAGCAATGACAATCATCCATAACTCATTGAAAGACCAGAAACCACCCACCCCACCTCTTGGGAATGTGGGTGCCTTGTACTTAAATTTGCTTTTTGCCGTCATGGGGTTACAACATCTTTAGAGGATTCTGAAAAGAAAAGTTTTGTCAATTGTCAAGTCCTGAAATAATTATCTGTATAATTTGCTGTCCAATCTCTGCATAACAGGAAAATGCAAGACTTGTCTCAAGTCCTGGCTAGAGTAGTCTGTGAAGCTGGTTCATCTCAGCTAGAAACCTGGAAATTGTCCTGAGCAGTTTGTAGTTCAAGTACTATCTTTAGTTGGTATTTGTCAGTCTACTGGCTTTGTCACAGTACGTGTGAAATCATAGTTGTGGGGCCCCATCTTCCTTTTTCATACTTCAAAGGTCACAATTAGGCATTGTCATGGATCACTACAAAAAACTGTCAAGAGACTAAAACCCAACAAAATTTACAGGAAGCTAAATAAAGCCTTTTTTCTCTAATTAATTAGTACTCTATATGAACATCAATATCATGACAAAACATTTAAATATATATGTAATCTTATAAATTTTGATATAAACATTTATAAGCATAGAATTGGTAACAATAGAATAGTCCCTTATGTTTAGTTATTCTTATGTCCCATATCAAGTGACTCTTCTGATATGATACAGAGATTTTGCATTTTCCTTTAACAAGCATGCTTGGATTTAAAGAAGGAGAAAGCTACACTCCAAATCAAGAGCCAGCTTTAAATTATAATTAAACTAGAACTCCAACTTATAAATGAAGAGGTATAGATGTTAAACAATGAGATTTTACCCTGTAGAGTATACTAGTATGAATAGAAATGCTATTCCTTTACTTTTAAATTTTTTTGGATAGCCTTTCCTTCCGTTTTATAAGTCTAGATGTTAAAGATCTTTTAACTTCCTGAAGATAGATACTTATAGTTTTCTGTAAAGACAAAACAAAAACCTGCCCCAACACTTTGTTTTTCTTATAGCTTAAAAAATTGTCACATGGGTGGATAAACCATCATTTCTTCTTTTCATGAAGTTTCTATGGTTCAGAATGAGTCTTTATTAATTATCCATCGCTTTTCTTCACCTGTGGAAACAAAAGCAAAACTCTGGTCATATATTATATATTTAATAAAACAGTCTTAAATATCAGAGAACAAATCCACCCACAGTCAAACAGGAGGGTTAGAGAGTGGTAACTCATGCATTTAATGCCATAACTCTAGAGATAGAGATCTTTCTGTATTTCTAAGAGTTTAAGACCTAACTAACAAACAGTAGTAGCTTACACCTTTAATCCTAACTCTAGGATTATAATGCAGAGTTGAACCTGGAGGTGAAACAATTGGGTAAAGAAGATATTTAAGGCAGATGTAGGCAAATGGTATGGTATTCTGTAGAAAGAACAAGTCAGGTTAAGGACTCTTGAATATAGCTTTTAACCTGAGAAGTTGGATGGGTAAGAACTGACTGTTGTCTGTTTCCTCTCTATGATATTTTAGGTTTTTCCCAAATATCTGGCTCTGAGTTTTCATTAAATATCAACTAGAATTCATGTTTCACTTGGATTCCAACTTGGGGTATGAATTCCCAAAAATGCTGTTTGCAGGCCAGAGCAACACAGGGCCAGGGGAACAATTACATGCTGGATAAGTTTTCTCTTTTAAGTTAGCCTCCAGATTTAGGCAGAGCTGGCCACACATGTTTCTTCTTTACTTTCATCCGAGTAGGTTTCCCAAACAGTAGCTCCTTCTCCTGGCGGTTTGTGTTTTTATTTTTATTTTTGGACTGCTCTTTGGGCTGCTATCCTACTACATAGCTGTCCCACTTCAAAGTCATCTGAACAACAAGTTTGGTGAGTAAATCAGATTTAAAAAAAAAAAAAAAACAGGGGAATTTGTTTAAGACAATGAATGGTGCTTGGTCTTTCTTTGATCTTACTCTAGACAATTTGAAATTGGAACCAGTAAAGGAAAATATAAAGTAGATGGGATTATCATTATGATGTTTATCATATTGTTTATTATGAATATTATTTGTTTGATTATTTATGTTTTATCATTTAAAAACTCATTTAATAAGAATGCCAAGAAGAAAGTCTTTAAAAAGCCTGTTAAGAAAGAATACAAAGATATTCCAGCCTAAACAAAGGAATATAAACAACCAATCTCAACACTGTCTTCTAAAATTACAAAAAAAGCCTAAGATTATCAAACAGCCAACGATAGTATATATAATAACTTTTTAAAAATTCCAAAATGATAAAATTTGCACAGAAGTTAGTTGAGCTCCAGTGCAAATGTTAGAATTAAGGAGAGTCAAGTAGGCAATTGTTATGCATGTTGTGCACTCCCTATTTGTATAACAAATGTTAAATTCCTGGTCATCATGTAACTGGATTACCCCTAAAGACTGGTTTGATATGGTGACTGCTGTTTTGGAGGCTGGGAAATTTTACAGAAGAAGACATGGTGGAAGAAGGAGGATAAAACAGTAGAACAAAGAAGCAGAGTTACAAGCATCAAAATCTCCAAAGACCAACTTCTTGATGAGGGAGATTACACTGATATAGAAAATCAATAACTATATGATGAGTACAGGCAGGATGTATGCTGCATTAAATGTATGGGATCAGATTGAAGAAATAGGAAAGAAAGCTGAATTCTTCACAAAAGTAATTCTAAGCCCCAAAGAAACTTTTACAGATTTCTGCAGAGATTTACTGCAGCAGTAAATAGAATGGTATCAGATTCAGTAGCTAGGCAAATAATAATTGAATTTCTGGCTTTGGGGAATGCTAACTCACAATGTAGAAGAACAATTAGACCTTAAAAAGCAAGGTCAGCACCCTTGGAACATTGGATTTAAGTACAATTAATCTGGAGCCTTATAACTGTAATGATAACTGGGTAGAAGACAGTGTTGAGATTGGTTGTTTATATTCCTTTGTTTAGGCTGGAATATCTTTGTATTCTTTCTTAACAGGCTTTTTAAAGACTTTCTTCTTGACATTCTTATTAAATGAGTTTTTAAATGATAAAACATAAATAATCAAACAAATAATATTCATAATAAACAATATGATAAACATCATAATGATAATTATTTCTAGAGATATAAGAAAAAGTCAAAATGTTAAATGTTGCATTTATGAAAGGCAAGTTCACATAATAAGAGATTGTAAACAAGGCATTCCCAGAAACACTGTGTTTGTTAGGAATAATCTTAATAGAATGTGGCAAGGGGTAGGTATTGGACTAATGAGTGCAGATCAACAAAGGAGAAACAAGGTAATTTTTCAGCCTTCAGGAAACACCCCCAAGAGGGCTTTCAAAAGCCCCCATACTAAATCCAACTCAATATTACCCTGCCACCATGGAGAAAAAAATCTTCCAAGAACAATAAAAGAAACTAAAACTTATTCTAAAAAAAATCATACTGCTCTGAATGATAGTAAATCTATATAAAATAAAACAAAAAAAAAAAACCTAAGGAAAAATTATAAAGTAAATATTTTGGAAAGCTTCTATAAATGAACAAAGCCCAAATTTAAAAATAGTAATAAATGATGTTATTACTGAAGGTTTAGTGGGCACAGGGACAGAAATAACAATAATTTTACCAAAGTTTTGGCATCCGAATTGGCCCTTTCAAGAGGTAAATGTTTAGTTTTTGGGAATTGGGACATTATCTCAGGTAAAACAGGGTGCTAGGTGGCTTGAAGGTATAAGACCAGAAGTACATAGCAGAAAATTAGAGCCATATGTGTCTAACATTGCTATGAATTTATGAGGATGAGACTTGCTACAACAATAAAAACTCAGATTAACATTCCTTCAAATACAGAAATAAACCATAAATTAACACATGTCTCTGGGGAAAACCTTAGAAGGTATTATGAACAACAGTCACAGAAATTCCGGTTGTACAAAAACAAAGGTATAACATCTGCTGATATTTCAAAGACACCCATAGCACTACCTTGAAAATGGTTAACAGAGAAGCCTATAAGGTTCATCAATGGCCTTTAAGAAAAGATAAATTGCAAGCTTTGAGCAGCTGGTACAAGAACAGTTAAATGCTCAGCATATTGAAAAATCAACCAGTCCTTGGAATTTTCCTGAATTTGTTATTAAAAGGAAATCTGGAAAGTGAAGAATGGTAACAGATGTAAGGGCAATAAATAAGGTGACCCTGCCAATGGGCTCTCGACAGTCTGGGATTCCTTTGCTTTCTCTGTTACCTACAGAATGGCTATTACACTTATTGATTTAAAAAACTGTTTCTTTACAATACCTCTAAGAGAACAAGACAAAGAAGAATTTGCTTTTACAGTGCCCACTTATGATAATTCTCAGCCTGTAGAGAGATCCTCCCTCAGACACTGCTGAATAGTCCCACTCTGTGCTAATATTTTTTTAAGACATTAGAACTGATACATAACAAATTCCCAAAATCTATCATTTACCATTACATGGATGATATCTTGTTGGCTGATTCTAATATAGATACAGCAGGAAAAATGTTTGAAGAAGTGAAAAAAATGCCTGTTTGGGGATTACAAATTGCCCATGAAAAAAATACAAAGAAGAGATTCCATTAATTATTTAGGTTACAAAATAGGTCAACAAAATTTAGACTTCAAAAGGTACAAACCAAAAGAGATAGACTGTGGATGCCTAATGATTTACAAAGATTACTAGGAGACATTACAATTTATGACCCACTATTGGAATAAAAAATGATGAACTGCATAATTTGTAAAAAACATTCAATGGTGACAAGGACTTAAATAGTCCAAGAGAATTGTCATGTGAAGCTGAGAGAGAACTGGCTTTGGTAGAAAGGAAATTATAGGATGCACGTGTGGATCCAGTTCTTAATTTCATTCTAGTTATCTTGCCCTCTAAGCATTCTCCTATAGGAATTTTCATTTAAATGGAAAATGTTATATTGGAGTGGATATTTCTGCCACATAAACCAAGTAAGAAATTAAAGACGTATGTGGAAAATATTTCTGAATTGATTTTTAAAGGAAAATTAAGACTTCATCAATTGACAGGAATGGACCCAGCAGAAATCGTTGTACCTTTAACTAATGAAGAAATTGACCAATTATGGATAGAAAGTGAACCTTGGCAAAGAGCCTGTAGTAATTTTGGGTAGATATTAACAACAAATATCCTCAAAGCAAAAGAATTGAAGTTTCAAAGAAAACTAGTTGGATTCTCCCTCATGTTGTATGAGATAAACCAATTTCTGGAGCCCCTACATTTTATGCCGATGCAAACAAATCAGAAAAGGCAAATTGGAAATCAGAAAATATAAGTAAAGTGGCCCAAACCCCTTATAATTCTTAACTAAGAATTACATGCTATCTTAATGGTATTAATATATTTTACCGAACCTCTTGATATAGTTACTGACTCTCAGTATGAAGAAAGAATTGTTCTACACATCAAAACTTCTGATTTTATTAATGATGATTCAGAATTAACTTTATTATTCATTATGTTGCAAGAAATAATCAGGACTATGAGTCATCCTTCCTATGTAACACACATTTGATCCCATATGGGTCTGCCAGGTCCTTTAGCACAAGGTAATGATGAAATTGATAAATTATTGATAGGAAAAGTGCTAGAGGCCTAGAGTTTCATAAACAAAATCACATCAATAGCAAAGGGTTTAAAAATAGATTCTCTATTATTACTTAGCAACAAGCCAAAGAAATTATAAAAAGGTCTCCCACCTGTTCCTCCTATAACCCAACTCCATTGCCAGCAGGAAGTAATCCTAGAGGTATATGCAGAAATAAAATCTGGCAGATGAATGTATTTCATTTTACAGAATTTGAAAATTAAGATATGTACATCATACAATAGATACATTTTCAGAATCTCAATGGGCAACAGCTTTTAGTTCAGAAAAGGCTGACTCTGTAATCACACATTTGCTAGAAGTTATGGTCATCATGGGAATACCTGTACAAATTAAGACTGACCATGCTCTGGTATACGTCTCTAGTAAAATGAAACAATTTTTTGCTTATTATAATATAAATCATATTGCAGGAATACCACACACTCCTACAGGGCAAGCAGTCATACAGAGATCAAATCCAACTCTAAAGGATAAGCTAAATAAACAGAAAAGAATAACAAAGACCCCTAGAGATAGACTACATAGTGCTTTATTAACTTTGAATTTTCTCAATGATAATGAGAAAGGAACAACAGCTGCTGAAAGGCATTGGACTGTAGAAAAAACAACCAAGATAAATATCTTCTTCTCCCAGTTGTTTTACTCCTGGGTTCAACTCTGCATCACAATCCTAGAGTTAGGCATAAAGTTGTGAGTTACCACTGTTTGGTTGTTAGGCCTTGAACTCACAGAAACACAGAAAGATCTCTGTCTCTGGAGTTATGGGATTAAAGGCCTAGGTCACCACTTGGTCATTCCTGTGCTGGGACTAAAGGCCTGAGTTCCCACTCTCTGACCCTCCTGGCTTGACTGTGAGTGGATCTGTTCTCTGATATTCCAGGGTTATTTTATTAAATACAAAATATATCACCACATAATTCTTATTTGAAGGCCAAAAGAAGAATGGAACTAGGCCTCATAGGGCCTTTGGAACTTTAGGCCCCATCCCCAGTGACTCATTTTCTCTGGCAAGGCCTGACTTCCTTAAACCTTCTCATATAGTGATACTTCCTGATTACTAAGCACTCAAATATATGAGCCTATGGGTGCAATTCTTATGCAAAGCACCAGAAGAATGCCTAGAAGTCTTCCACTTGTCCCCTTTCTCCTATTTACCTGAAAATAAGATTGATGATGACTTGCCACTGTATACGGAGAAGGTTTTTTTGCTCACTACAATACTTTCTCTCCATCACTGTATTACAAGGACAGAAAAAATAACAACAGTTAGAAAGATCATAGTTCTTATATGCAAAGCAGAGGAAGAGTCAAGGGAGAAAGCAGAAAGAAGTGCCAAGAGACTTTTATGGTCTATCTCTGCCACATGCAGCTCCCTCCTCCACCAACTCAGCATATTCCTTCATTAGCTCTGCCAAATATGCTCTGATCACATCATAAGCCCCATGGCCTTTTCAAGAAATGTATGAGCAACAAAAGAGTTTGGTATCTTAGGATTTCTATTGCTGTGAAGAAACACCATGACCATGGCAGCAAGTCTTATAAAAGAAAATATAAATGTGGCAGCTCACTTACAGTTCAGAGGTTTAGTCCATTATCATCATGGTGGGACAGGGTGTAGGCAGACATGATGTTGAATAAGGAGCTGAGAGTCTTCCATCTTGACCTATAGGCAACAGGAAATAATCTGAGACTCTGTCCGTGGCTTGAACATATATGAGACCTCACATCCCACCTCAAAGTGACACACTTCCTCCAACAAGGCCACACATACTACCGAAAAGTCATACCTCCTAGTAGTGCCACTCCTATGAACTTACTGGACCAATTCTATTCAAAGTACCACATATGGTGAGTACAAACATTAAAAGGAAGGAAGTCTCCTTCCCCAATATCATCATCATGTGTATGTGGAGAGGTGACATCTCCACTTCATCTTTGAAATGGGTATCAATGTAGTCAGAACTGGAGGCTCTGACATGCAATTATATCACACTTCATTTATTAGCAGCTGGAACAATAGTGTCATACCCATGTAAAACTGTACTGCCGTATTCTCTTGTTAGAACCAATGTTATAAATGCAAGCTTGGAGAAGAGCCCAGTCTTACTTTATTTCAAGGGCTTTTCTTTCTTTAACCCTTCTTCTCATTCTTACAGCTCCGTTCTGTTCTTTCCATCTTCAGATCACACCATCTTGCCCTCCTCCGATTCATGCACCTGGCCTGTGATAGCCATGGCTGTACTGTTTCTGAAGAGCATATGTGTCAGTTGCCAATTTTTCATACTCTGTGAGCCAAATGGTTAATATAGCTGGCTCTGAGCAGCCTTTTGGATTCTGCGATGAGAAGCCACTAAAAGCCATGTGGCCACCACTAACTCTTACGTTATAGCCTATTTTATGTATTACTGTTATTGTTGTTACTAGTTGCCTGCTGGAGAGTAATACACATTTCAATGAATTTTAATTATAATGGCTCTGCTTCCTACAATATTTTCCCACCAAGGGCTTCCCACTTTTCTGTGGTCATTAAGTTAAGCAGACTGTAAGATTATCTATATAGTATACTCAAATAGGAGAACACTTGGAAGCCATCTTTTTCTAAACTTCATGCACAAAAAAAAAACCTCATCTGTGTTTTATTTAAGTTGTGCTTAAAAGATGGCTTGAGAAAATCAGTAAGATGGAAAGATAAATAAATATATCTACCTTTCTGCTCAAGGATAGAGCTTTCATTTCTGGGACTCATTAAGAAGGAGAGAAGTCCTAAATGTTGTGGTTTGAATTCCACAGCTACATGAGTGCAGGCATGTGTGAGTGCACACTTGCACATACACACACACACACACACACACACACACACACACACACACACACACACACACACGAGAGAGAGAGAGAGAGAGAGAGAGAGAGAGAGAGAGAGAGAGAGAGAGAGAGAGAGAGAGAACTACAGCAAATTCAGATTTTTTCTAAAAAAAGATGGCCTGTAAAGATGTAATTTTGTAAAGATGTAATTTTATTTAAAGTATTTGCCTTTTCTGTAGTTATTGACAAGGGCATCTTCTGGAGTTGTGAGAGTATCTGATTCTTTCCACATACCACTTCCCTTAGTGTTTCCTTACCAATCCTTGTCTGCTTGGTGTTTTGTTTTTGTTTTTTTCTTTTGCAGGATTTTAAATTCCAGTGCAGAAACCATCCAGCTTTCATCATCGGTTAATAAAAATTTATTTTCTAGGCCTTGTAATACTGTCTTTTATGCCCTGAGTTGAAAAGAAAATACTTACCTTAATCTCCTTCCATCACACTTGCTCCTGCGTCGACTGCAAATGTCGCCTTTGGGTCCAGATCCTGAGGTTCTGACTGAGTTTGTTTCATTCCTCGTGTCACATAGTCACTCATTTCGGTCATACTGGTACTTGGAAGAGCTTGGCGTCTCTCCACTCTTGATTCAGCTGTCATATACTTTTAGAACAACTTTTTTTAATGAAGTATTGTATAGAACCAAGTTCTTTAAACTATTATATAGATCAAAATTTTTTTGTTGACATCTATCTGTAACGTGACTCTGTATCATTAAACTAGAGCTTTCATATATGAGACCGGTGCTTTAAAAAGAGGCTACAAAGAACTCTGGCCCCCTCCACAATGTGAAGACTGCCACTTGACAGCTAGGGAGTAGGTGCTCATGTGCATGAGCCTGAATTCAGATGTTGTCCCAACCTGCAGTACTGTGAGCCATGCAACTGTGCTGTTTTGCTAGCTACTCTTTGGAATTTTGTGATAGAAACCTGCATTGCTAAGGCTTAAGTGGATAGAAATTTACTATTTTTAATTTGTGGGAAAATGAGTCATTTCCTTTGCTTCTGATATATTTCAGGCAAATCAGGAAAGTACCTGGAAACACCCAATACAGCATAGATGTCTTTGCAAAGAGCTAAGAATAAAATGCTATCTAACAATCATTTGTGAAAACTAAGTTTAGCTGAAATATAGCCATAATCATTGGTCTCTGTATTTTCTAAGCAGTCTTTTTGCTATGATGACAGAAATGAACAGTTTTAACAGATATTATGTGACCTGGAAAATCTAACATATTTTCTGTATTGTCACTTATAGGAAAATGTTTGTCAATTCCTAACACAATAGGTTATTGTCATTTTCCCTACTTCTGTGAACATGAAAAGATGATTTTTTTTTTTTTTTTACTAATATCTGAAGTCAAGATAGACCTATGAGCTGATTTGGACTGTGAAGTATAAAGACAACTTTCATGCTGCTTTTCTGCTCTTTGTAGAACTCAGTCTAGATGTTTCTGTTGTACAGTCACATGCATGCTATATTCTAAGTACAGTAAACTCACAAGGAACTGTACTAGTCATGGCTTTCTTACCAGTTGGAATTATATACTGATTATATAGTTGGTTATAAAGTGATGCAATCAGAAACAATTATAAAGGAGGCAACCGGGTTTATTAGAAACTAATGTAAATTTTTAGGCAAATCATCTTAAATGAGTAAGAATATGTGAGAAAGTAGTTAGTTCTCTATGAATGAAGACAGCCTGCCAGAGGAAGTGCCTTTTAGCTTGGGTAGAAAGTAGAAAAGACCCAGTGAGCAAGGCTAGTGTAGCCATTCCCACAGAGTGACAACATGTATACAATGATTCTCTTTTTAGGAAAATTTTTATAGACATATATGTAGAAAATGATAAGATCCAAATGGTAACTGGGGTTTAGTTCACACATTCAGCCGTCACTGAGACTATCAGCAGACTCCTTTTCCATGGTGCATCATTAATAGTGCTCCTGTTTATTCTCAAAGATAGCCCAGTTGATGTGATCAATTTTATGGTCATGCTACTTATATGCCATGACTATTATACTGGCCTTTATTTTATAAGTGATAAAAAATTGGTAGTCACAATTAGTCTTAAATTATAAAAATAACATTTCACAGTCAATCTTGGCAGAGGCTTCTGAATCTTCCGAAAGTGTTTCTTACTCTTGTTTAGAAATAGAAATCCCAACACATAGTAATGAAATGCTAAAATGCTGCTCCCCTGCTCACGTTTATAGCTCCGTATGATCATGTAACTGTATTTTCCCCGAGAGACCTAAGTTGGAAGGTAGAATAGTGTTAATTTAACAGGTTTCTTTGGAGAAGCTTAGATCCTAACCACTGGCCACAGCATAGGTAAGCAGATAGTGGAGATTCAAAGCTCCATTCTTACAGAAGCACGTGGATATTTGATGAATTGGTGTGTTACAGCAGAAACCCTGGTTGACACCATTTAGACATATTTGGATGGGAGAGAGAATGTCCTTTACTGCTGAAGCAATGCCCTATCTTTACAGGATACTCACACATCTGCTGAGTTAGTCTTTCCCAAGATTCAGTTATCTATCTTCTATCCATGGGGAAGCAGATGAGGCAGCCACCTCAGTCTAGAACTTGCCGTTGTTTTCCAATCTACCTTTACCAAGGAGTCCAATGCTTAGAAAATGATTGCACTTAGAGGAATACAACTGGCCCTAGTGCTCATCATTTTGGGTCCTTTCAGCCTTGATCAGAAGCTGGGGGCTTGGACTTCTCTTTGAGTCATCATAATCTTCTTGACATCACATCCCCTTTGGCTTTGTTTTGTGACTTTTTAATAATTTAACTAAAAAAATCTATCCTATTTTAGAGGGCTTTCTGTTGGCTATGGAGTGAGAATGGTTTTTAATGGGGTGGGGTGGGTATGGGAAATGGAGGAAAGAACACAAGAAGATGGAAGGGGCAAAGGAGCAGATATTTACTTATGGGAGAATAATAGCATCTAAAGTGAATGGCTATCAAATGTAAAGCAGTCTTAGGGACAGCTTATTGTATCTGTGAAAAGAGCCAGAGCAAAAAAAAAGCCTCTTGATCCAAGGGAAACACACACACACACACACACACACACACACACACACACACACATACACACACATGCTCAAAAGACTAAGTTAATGCAGGCAAGCAGTAAATGTAAGAAACAAAAGTGGATCTCACAAGATTATATATTAAATAAAAGGCAATGAATAAGCACTGAGTGAAATTTTATATGTGCACATTACACCAAACCAGTCAAAGATTCTGACCCCTGGCACTGCTGAAATGATGCAGCCATCTTTTTCGTTCTGATGCTTTCAATAAAATCATTCCCAAGAGGGCCAGGGAAAAATTCTCTCTCAATAAAAATGTGAAACCATTGGTATTATGAAAAAGCATAATAATAATTGGATAGTGTTCTGAAGTCGCTTTCATAAAGCTTCCCCTTTCCTGTCCTTCCTCCAGTATTAATATTGCCCAGTGCATCCATCAGATCACCTGGGTTTTGTTGCAGGTAGAAAGCTATAGCACTGACTGGTGCCATTCTGAGGTGCAAGGAAACAGCATGCACATCATCAGAGATCACCTGCTGCTCTGTAGCCCTTGTGGGAGGAAAGGGCTGGAGCTGGAGGCAATGGCTTCTGAGCACTGGGTACCTTTGGCTGAAGTCACACTGAGATCTACAAATCATGGGCTAAATGCCAAAGGACCTAGTAGGTTGTTATGTTGATGAAGTGAGAGGTTCTAGTCATGGAAGTCATATTGGTGTCTATGAAACCACATGGGAATGTAGGATTGGCCAAGAATATGAAAGGCAAAAAGAAGCCTGCAACAGCATGTAGGATGGGATGAAAGTATGCAGTCACAACAATTAGTGCCAGTTGACAAGGTCTTTCAGAAACATGTCAGCAGAGAAAGTCCACATATGGTACCTCTTTTACACCTTCCCAGTGTGGGGAGATGAGTGGGAGGGGGGGAGAGGGATGTTGGCAGTAAACAGTCAAGATGGGAGATGAAGCATTATTTAAAAGCAGATCAGTGAACACTGATCTCACTGTGCTCAGTATAGGGAATAGAGTGAGCACAACTGAGATTTGCCAGCCACTCTCTACTCCACAGCCTCTCCCCTGGTGGTTCTGTCCTGTTCACAACTTCCCACAAGCTCCTTGGTTGAGGAGGTCAGAATGTAGAAACATGGTGGCTTTGTCTCTGATTCAGAGTAAACCAGTCAGAACTATTTGTCATAAGTTCACTGTTTATTCTGTAGCTAGATCGATCAAAGCCATGAACAACTTCTCAGTTTCACAAATCTTCCCTAACTGTTCACTTTCTTCTTTACTCCAGAGGTTGATCCTTCCATCCTCCATGCGGACACGTAAATCATTCAAGATGATGTTAGCCATGTAGTTATTGTCCACCCAATTTCAAATGGGAAAATCAAGTTAAGGTTAAGCAGATGTCCACAACAAGGCAGATGGACAGTTGTAAATGTAATATTTCTTAGGAAGTAAGACCAGTCCTGCAATGGTCAGGGCAAGGAAATAATAGACTGCAAAGCCAGCACACTCAGAAGACTCCTGGGCTGGGCTTAATTCTTCTATGTTGAGTTAGTTTCTTCTTAGGAAGATAGGCCTTTTGCAAATAGACACTCAAAACAGTAGAATATTTGTGCAATACCTAAATATGCTTAAAATGATCATATCTTGATGATCAGAATGGCTTCACTGCAGGAACATCATTTAAGTGCACTGAACAATAAGGCTTATGTTCTAGAGTGGTCAAGAGACAGAGGAAGCAGGTTGTATGGCTTGCATCTTATCTTTATTACTGACCACCATTCTATATTCAGAACTATGATTAGCTATTTTCTCACTCACCTAGTACTGGCAGATGGTCTAAGTGCTCAAGAGAGCATGATTTAATTTTCAAAATCAGTAGTGAGCCAAGTGTGTGGTATTCACTTATAATTCCAGAACTTTGCAGACTGAGGCAGGAGGAGGTTAGAAGCTGGCTTTGATGGCACAGTCAAGGCCCATTTTCAAGGCAACAGAAAAGCAAAAAGCCAATAGTTGGCAGTAATGAGTTCCTATTTAGGAGACCATGCAGTTTTAGCCCTTTAACTATTGGAGGCACATGACCCATTTTTTCTTCCTTTCAGATATGAGGTACTTTTGAACAAGCCATGGATTCTAAATCATAGTGCCTAGAGTCAGTGCACCTCTGGTGGAGTTTTAACCCATTTTCCTATTACTATTAGAAAACTGAATCCACAAGCGAATGAATTTAAAAAAGAAAGAAGGAAAGAGAGAAAGAGCGAGAGAGAGGGAAGGAAGGAAAAAAGAAAAGGAAGGAAGAAAGAAAGAAAAGGAAGGAAGAATGAAAAACAGGACACTACGGCCCCCACCTGCTATATAGAACATTAGGTCTTTCCAAAGGAAAGTTGAATAAACTCTATTTTTAGAATGTCAAGCAACCACTATAACCACCAAAACTTTCTCCCTCTGTTTGCCCCTGAAATATCAGAAAAGCCAACTGCAACAGAAAAAACTGTACCTGTCCTGTTTTCAACTGGACAGAGGACTACCTCATCTGCTCTGGTGCTGCTCTTGTGCTCTCTGTGTGGAGCAAAGCTCAGGCCACTTGCTCATTTGCTATTGAAAATGTCCATTGGTAAGTGAGGAGGCTAGAACTGTGGAAACATGGTGGTTAGTCTCTGCTCTCCTCCGCCAGAGAAAATCCCAGCAGAGAAGCATTTGTCAAGTATTGTCTTAACATAAAGCATAACAGTTGTGGTGGATGAGCTTTGTCCTTGACTCCCAAAGCTCTCCAACTCCTAGGTCACTGGGTGATCTTTAAAGTCTGCAGAAGGGAACTTTTGGATCCTGCAGGGTACTATTGCTGTTTTGTAGAATCAGAGGACCAGGTGGCTCTTGGATTCCTCTTCTGTAAGATAATTCTGTTAGACAAATATAGAATTTTCAAAGTTATATTTTTCAAAGCTCTATTCACTATAGATGTCTGTGAAAAGGAGACACAGATTACCTGGTGGGAATTCTCAAGACTTCCTCTGGCCAGAACAAAATTAATTTAGATAGATTACTGGAAGTCACATTGTTGAGTGTTTTTTTCCTATAGTGTAGGTAGGATATGAAAATTGAACATCACTTTCATCCTTTTACATTTATACCTCCATGATGGAGTCACTGGATCTGTGTACTTATGTCTCAGCCATGTCCCTGAGGTAGTAAAAATGCTCTCATTCTAAGAGAGATATGGACCTTTGTGGGTTTTATGTTTGTGTTCTTAGTCATCCTAGCTAAAAAAACCTGCCCTCAGGCATCTAGGAAATTTGTAGGCAGGGCTTAAGTCATTTTGAGGGACAAGAGCCATCCCTTCTTTCCTCATTATAAAACAGGACAGTAGGTTGATTCATCTTAGAAAATGTTTGCTTAGTTCCTACTCTATTCCAAGCTGAGTCTGCCCTCATCACGCAATCTAGCATGTCAAGAACACTTCAAAGTCTCAAGCAACAGTGACAGACAAGTATAAAATGCTCAGAGAAACTGAGAGGAAGTGAGGCTGCTCTTCTGGCTCTACTTTTACTAGAGTGAAGCCCACACAGTGAGGGGATTTTCTCAGGTGTGCATGGGCCAGAACTCAACTCTGGGTGTTCTACTTCCAGGTTGCCATGCCTTCTACTCTGCAGCTTCCCATTCAGGATCCCATCTGAAATCTTCCTAGAATAAAGGAGATTGCATAGTGATTAGCAAATTCTCATCACTTAGTCTCAGTGTATTTTGTAAAAAAAAAAAAAAAAGAAAAGAAAAAAAAGAAATGGCTTTGTGTGGTTTAAACTATCCAAAATTTCTGGTATTACCCCTTTGGAGTTTTATGAATATGTAAAAATCAGAACAGGAGGAGGGGGGTTGGAAAATGGGGAGCAGATAGACCATCCCATGAGTCATGTGGAGCCTGCTTCAATGCACCACTCAGCACAGTCATATTTTCATCAATAGCTCAGTTTCCCACCCACACCCCCACTCTTACCTCCACCCTCACAGAGAAACAGAGACAGGGTCTGTGCACTCAGTGTTTGTGACTACACAGAAATTCAGAGACAGACACTGTAAGTCATGGGCTAACAATGTCAAGAAGTAGGGACTCCAAACTACAGTAGGTGTTTATCATGAACACCAGTATTATTTTTATAAATGGCTTCCTTCCTCTTTAAAAGCACATTGGGCCTTTAAAATTGAAAGCAATTTTCCTTCTAGGAAGGTGTGTATGCAGAGCGCACACACACACACACACACACACACACACACACACACACACACACACACACACACGGAGAGTAATTTGTTAAGGATGATAGGGCATGATCCCAAAGGCTTTCCAACCTTCTGTCCAAGAGAGTCCTGAGCTAGTCTAAATCACTGTAGCAGTAGCACACCTGAGCATTCCCCCAAACACAAAGGAGGATGGGGGCCAAGGAAGACAGTTCTATTGGGCAAATAGTAGCAAAGTTTGGCACAGTCCATAGATATCATCCCCATACAAGAGGCCTTAACAGGCACGTCAAGAAAATCATCTACCCAAAGGTTTAAGGTGACTTCACCACTGCTCTGAAGTTGCTAAGTTGACAATGTCTGCTCTCCATCATATTTTTTCAAATAATAATAATAAAATTATGATAATTATCCGTTCTATACCCTGGATAGGGACAGATGAAATGAGGCATATTTTCAAATGAAATTAAGGCTTTTAAGTGATCCCTCCCAACTGCAATTGTTATTTCAAAAGAGAATAAATCATGTCCAACCTGCTCAGAATAAAATTTGTCTAGTGTATTCTGTTGAAACCTGGGGCTGATTTATAACAAGGAGGAGGGACCAGAAGCAAACATCTCTGAGACTGACCTATGCAAAGTCCCAAACTCAGACCAACTCTTGAGGAAGAAGGTTCCAGCCAGAGCATCTGGCAACTGTTCCTCACCTTATTGCAAACAATATGCCAACAATCTTTCCCTGTATTCATTCTGGTTCTCTTGGCTACCCTTAAAACACTGGATGCTGTCTCCCCTATACCTATGGGCTTCAGGTCTCCTATGGGTTACACTGAGCACTTTAACCACCCTGGTGAATTTGAATAAGGCCTGGTAATGTACCTTTGAGTATGAAAGTCTTTTAAAGCTTTTGAGGTCCAGTTTGTGTCAAAAGTACATTTTCCCTTGGCAGACCAGAGACTCTGACAGTGTACAAGACTATAGGTTTTTCCTCACAGTTTCCAAATTCCAAGTTCCAAGTTCCAAGTTCACACAAACCCTTCGGCCTCTCTGGAAAAGCAGTATTTCAGTTCAGTGATCGCTCGAGACAAATATTTGCTACCTAGCCCCTGTCTTGCTTGGGGAAAGAGTAGCATTTCTTTCAGAAAAGAGATGCTGGCTTTCTTCTGCTCAGGCACAAAAGAGAGTCACCATCCAAGTCTGCTGTCACCACCAGAAGCCTATACAAGACTTTTGTGGAAGTAGGGGTATCTGATCCTTCTTTTAAAGGAGAAGAGTGTTGGATACCATGACCCTGTGGGCCCCCTCCCCCTTGCTAGTATTATCTACACAATAAGTAACAGCGTGAACAGATGCTGAGAGTGAAGAGAGCCATAGGACTTGGCTTCTGGTGACACCAACCTGATGCTTGGCCTTACACACCTGTAAAATCTTTGAGGGTAATAATTACTCATTGTTAAAAGGCGAGAGCCTTGAATAACTTTGATGGTCCCTTCTGGAAATTAAGTGTGATGTCACTCATTTCTTTAGTAACGTTCCTTTGTTTGTTGGGTTTTTTGTTTTTGTTTCATTTTTCTGGCCATTGGCGTTGTTTAATAAAGGAATAAATTGTTTCTGGATACTGAATGACACTCCTGCTCCATTCATTATAGCAACTCAGCTCTCAGAGAATCTGGTCCCACTATCTCTTCTTGTTTTCTAGCATCGTGATAGAGGCAATTCTCTGGACTACTCTGAATTTTTCTTTCTTTCTTTCCTTCTTTCTTTCCTTCTTTCTTTCTTTATTTCTTTCTTTCAGCTTCTATGAATTTTTATTTTCCCATTAATAATGAACCTTTATTTATAGAGTAGTTGTAAGAACTGATATTTTTTAAAGGCATGAACCTGATGGTAGGCTTTTGGAAACTAGAAATAGAATAGTCATATCTCAGGAGCTATGAGGGACTGGGTACAGGAAAAACCACAGACTCTGAAATCTGCAGATGCTTAAAACCTTGACAGAAACTAGTATAGCATTTAAAGACTGCCACGTTCTTCCATATGCTTTCCATTGTCTCCAGCTTGTTAATACATGGCACAAAGTTAATATGACAGAAACGGTCATTATGTTAGGGATCAATGACAAGAAAAAAGTCCCTACCTGTATAGTACAGACATGGTTTTTTGGTGTTTTCTCTCTCTCTTTCTATTTCTCTATCTCATTTTCTATTTTAAGTTGGTTGACACCATAACTGCACAGCTCCCAGATCTGCAGTACTATTGGTATCTATGGATAAGTGTTCCTTGGGATCTACCTTATGCTGTTTCAGCCCTGTAATTTTGTTAGACTTTTGAGTCTGAAATAATGGAGTACTATAAACATAAATTATAAGAAATATTGTTTTATATTGTTTTATATCTTGATATAAAGAAGTCCATGAAAAAGGTATCATTTTGTCATTATAAGGAAGGACATACTTGATTAAGGTCCTAACATACCTAAACATGTCCATATTTTTAAGTTAATTATTAGTATCAATCATCCTGTTTCCCGATATGGTTACATCCTACAAAATGAGGGATGAAGAAGTCAAGGTATAGATTAGGTGGAGAGAGGCACATAGATTAAACTTTCCCATCCCATGCAGGTTTGCAATCAGCCAAACATCATGGGGCTGAGTCAGTGGGACTGACACTAATAATGACCTACAAAGAATCACTAACTCAGATCAGTCCTACAGTAGGCATAGGAAATAAAGGGACATTGGCAGCTGCCTTCCTTCTGTTCATACAATTAATGCCAACTTGACTCAAGTGTTAAGGAGGGGCAGAGTGCAAAGCTAGTCCTCCCCCACACATGTAGGAAGCATTAGCTGTGAATAACTATTCAGTAGAAAAGTCTTAACAATGAGTCAATTCCACCTTTAGCTCTAAATTGATCCTAATAATATCAGGAACTTGCTGTACAATTGGTATAGTTGTTCCTTATATGCATAAGACACTGAAGACAATTCTGTCCTCCCCCACAGCAAGACAAAGAGTCTATCTGAGAGTCATGTATGAGCCCTACGGGAAGATAGTTACCAAAGTTATAAAATAGAAGAAGCATTCATCAGTAGGTAGACTCCCAAGAGAACACAATAAAATACATTCCTCCAACTTCAGTGACTTGCTGAGACACAGACTCTGGAGAGCTCCATCACAAGAGGTGAGTTACCTTTCTCCTAGCTGGTCAGCCAGGCCAGCCTCCAGGTCTGAACAAAAGGGCTCAAACTGTGTCCTTCAACCCCATCTCAACTCTAGTTGGAGGTAAGAAAGCAGGAACCCTATGGGCAAGACTGACTACCATTTCCCCTCATTGGACTCTCTAGCCTATAAGCACCATTCCATCCCCCAAGTCTGTCTGTCCTCTGGGAATCTCAACTGTTCCCTGAGACACGGACCTCACTGGATCCAATTTTGCCAAGAGCTCTAGTTGTATCAAGACCACCCATTAGACCAAGAATAACTCCCTGAAATACAAACAAGACTTGCACCTATTAGAGAAAGAGATGGGTAAATGTCAGTGCAAAAATATATTCAACAGCAAAAAAAAAAAAAAAATAGTTTGACAACAGCGGAACCTGTAGGTTCTACAACAGCAAGACCTGGAAATTTCAATACAGAAGAAGCAGAGAAAAATATCTTAAAAAGAACTCCATGAACATAATAGAAGTCTTGAGAGAGGAAATAAAAATAAAACCCCTTAAAGTAATAGAGGAAAACACCAACAAAAATTGAAAGAAGTCAATAAATCCCTTAGACAAAGTAAAGAAAATCAAACAGGTGAAAGAAACAGTTCAAGACTTGAAAACTGAGATAGAAACCATAAAAAGACACAAACCTAAATAATGCTGAAAATGAAAAATCTGAATAAATGAACAAGAACCATAGATGCAACCATAACCAACAGAATACAAGAGATGGAAGAGAGAATCTCTGACTTGGAAGATGTAATAAAGGAAATAGATTCATCAGTCAAAGAAAAGCATTAAAACACTAAAGTCATGAAAATCATAACACAAAACATTCAGGAAATATGGGATACCATGAAAAGATCAAATCTAAGAATATATGGAATATAATAAGGGGAATACCAGCTCAAAGGTACAGAAAATATATTCAACAAAATTATAGAAGAAAACTTTCCCAACCTAAAGGAGGAAGTGCCCATGAAGATAGAAGAAGCTTACAGAACAGCATATAGACTAGATGCCCCCCAAAAAAGTCTGTTCACCACATAATAAAAAGAAATACTAAGAGTACAGAATAAAGAAAGAATATTGAGAGCTGCAAGGGGAAAAAAAGGCCAAGTAATTTATCCATTAAAATAACACCTGCCTTCTCAATGAAGATTATGAAGGCCAGAAGGTCCTGGACAGAAGTTACATAGACACTAAGAGACTACAGATGCCAGCCTAGACTATTATACCCACCAAAACTAACAATTATCATAAATGGAGTAAACAAGATATTCCCTGACAAAACCAGAGTTAAACAATACCTATTCACAAATCCAAATCTACAGAAAGTACTAGAAGAAAAACTCCAATATAAGGAAGCTAGATGCCCACACAAAAATACACGCAATAGAAAAGCCCACAACAGGAAATCCCAAAGAAACATACACACACACACACACACACACACACACACACACACACACACAAACACACACACACACATATTACCACCAAAAAATGACAGGAATTAGCAATCACTGGTTATTAATATACCTTAATACCAATGGGTTTAATTCCCCTATAAAAAGACAAAGGTTAACAGAATGGACACACTAAGAGGATCTTTCCTTCTGCTGCATTCAAGAAAAACATCTCAACTTCAAAGACAGACACTACCTCAGAGTTGGAACCCCATCCTCACTCAGCTCTGCCCTAAATCCAGGCCAGGGTCCAGCTTCTTTGACAGATAGGCAACGGGCCATTGCCAACTCCTTTGGCTATATTCTTGCTTTCATCTGCGTATAAGTGAAATGGTTGGTCACATCTGGCCAACTTAGTGCTAGGGATAATAATAGGCTCTGCTTGAGTTTATTAAAGGCCAGATGGTGGTCCTCAGTCCAAATGAAGTCCTGCCCTTCATTGGTGGCTCATATAAGGCTAGTTATGTAAGTTATTTGGCTAGTTCTGCAAACCCTGGGATGTAGTGGAATTATGTTACATTGTAAATAATTGTCCTGCCTACTGATTTAATAAAAATGTTGATTGGCTGAAGGCTGACAGGAAATGTGGGCAGGGCCACCAGACTAAAAAACTCTGGGAACAGGATGAGCAGAACAAAGATACTGCAGAGACACCAGAGAAGCCAGCAGATGCAGAGGACAACTATGCTGCTCTGAGAAAAAGTACTGAGCCACATGGCCGAGCAGGAAAAGAATAATGGGTTGGGTTGTTTAAGAGTAAGAGTTAGCTAGTAATATTCCAGAGCCTTAGGCTGATTAGCATAAAATTAATACAAGCATCTGTGTGCTTCTGTGAGTCTGCAGGTATGCAGGTATGCAAAGTCAGCAGGCCAGAACCTCAGGGCTAGGCTGGAAAGGCCAGAAACCTAATAATACGCTGGAATCTCCAAACAACAGAACCCCACTGGACCCAGAAACTCTATCACTTGCCTGGTAGTAGTAGATGTGAGGATCTTAAGTACTGTCTCTTTCCTTGCATCTGAAAGCTACATGTTGCTTGCATATTTGGGCTTTCTTGGCTGAGACATGGTACCCTAGGTCACCCAGGGTCTGCAATAGCCGCTGAGTCCTCACCAGGCAAGTTTCTCAGTTTGCGGCTGCAATCGGCAGGTGGTTAACATGCTGTAAAAGACTGATTTCTGGTGTTCAATACTCACCCAGGTCATCATGCAGGGCTTCGTTGAAGATGGTGAGGGAGTTTTTGAATCTTCGTGGTATTCTTGTTTGTGACAGCTAGCTGTTGATCCCAATATCTAGGTCCTGCCATCATTTGAAGGCAAAGTACTGCTGGCATCTTTTAGGTTCAGAATGGTATGCTTTTTGTTAATTGTTGATCTGGGGGCAGTGAGATAAATAAGCTATAGGGTTAGGCACTATGGATTGTATGTCTATCACCCTTTTATTGACCTCTTGCAAATCCTGGACTGGTCTGTAGTCATTAGTATGAGGTTCTTGACAGGCATCAGGGGGCTGTTCCAGGCTGACTGTACAGACCTGAGGAAACCTGCATCCAGGTGCTTCCTGATATATAGTGTGATACCTTCTTGGCCTCTAGGGGCATAGAGTACTGGCAGATCTTTACCGGATCTGCCCCTGGTTTAATTTCCACATATATAAGCGAGCTATGTGCTGCTAGTCCTGCTCCCCCTGTTTATCCCAGACTGATGGGAACTCCTCAAGCCACTTCTCCAGCTGGAGGTCAAGTGCAGTAATAATCTGATGCAGCCTGTACCTTTCAGTTAAACTACTGGTCATTAATACATGAATGGGTTTCTCATTTTCATTAAACAATTTAGGCCCTTTATTAGAAAAATATATTTGGGCTTTCATTTAGGTTAGTAAATCACGGCCTAACAAGGGATATGGGCATTTTGGAATCACCAGGAATGAGTGGGTTATCTGGCACGTTCCCAAGTCCAACATTCTTTGGGTAGACCATGAGTAAGGTTTGACTCCAGTGGCACTTTTAACCCAAGTTTATTTTTTGTCTGTCATGGGTCCATCAGCCCTTAGTATTGCTGAGTTCTGAGCTCCTGTGCCTACCATGAAATCAACTGGTCTCCCCTCCACTCTTAGGGTTGTCCTGGGCTCAGGGAGGGTGGGACAAGACCCATTCCTCCACCCCCCCACCCCCCACCCCGTCACTGGCTAAGGACTTTGGAGTTGCCCTTATGTACCATCTGGGGCATTCCCTAGCCCAGTGCCTCTCCCCTCTGCAGTATGCACATTGATTCGTTCTGGCCCAGGCCTTGACTTGTTACCTCTCGGTTTTTCATCTTCCTTCCCAGCCGCCAGTCATCATAGTTGCCTTTGGTGCTCTTCCGGTTCCACAGTAGCTGCCAGAAGTATGCTAGCCAGCTGCTGATTCTTCTGCCTCTCCCTTTTAATTTCGTGTTCTTCTGCACTATCCCTCCCATTGTGTACTTTCTCAGCTACCTTTATTAAATCTCTATTATATTTTTTTCTCCAAGACATTCCAGCCTTTGTAGTTCCCCCCTGATATCTGGAGCTGACTGGTTAACAAAAGCCAAGGTCATTGCAATGGCATTTTCCTGGGCGTCAGGATCATAGGGCATGTATCTCCTGGGGGCTTCCTGGAACCTCCAAGAAATGCTTCTGGGATTTTGTCTGTTCTCTCCCTTACATCATACACCTTACTTAAATTTGCAGGCTGTCTTGCAGCTGCTTTGAGGTCCGCCTGTAGAGTCTAGTGGTAGACCAGAAGACTAGTCTTACTTTCAGCCGTAATATATATAATCCAACACTGGGTGGATTAGGGGGAACGCCACATCTATGAGAGCCTGGTTGGCTATGGGCTCTGCTGTGAGGCTTCACACCAGCTTTCGAGAGCCTCAGCCTGTATTTGTTCTCTCTCCTCAGTTGTGAAGACGACCTGCAAAGGCTTTGCATAGTCATCCCACATGTGTTGTGGGTAAAAATAATTGTCTGAAAAAGGCTAATCCGTTCCTGAGGATTTTCTGAGAAAGGTGCATTTTGGGTCCTCCAGTAGTAAAGGTCACTAGTGGTGAGGGCCAGTAGCAATGTGGTTGATTTCAATTCTGGAGTGAGGCAGTGCTGCTGCTGTAAGGGGAGAACTATGTAACCAGGATCAGAGGTATTCCCCTACAGCTGCCGGTCTCATGAGCCAGTCCCACCCTTATCCCAGTGATAGGAACATTTGGTGCTGGCCGAACTGGCAAGAGGTCTAAATGGCTTCACCAGGATTGGGGGAATAAGGAAGGGGGAAGATGTCGTTCTTTGTGCTGCCTCTTGAAGGATCTCTGATCTAGGAGCCAATGGGGTCTTAGAGGATGAGCTTGTCTCCATGGCTGCCTGGACCTTGACCTGTTAGGGCAAGAATGGTTTAATCCAAGAAGGGGTGCCCTCTACAAAGTCTCTATAGACCACTATGTAGGGGAGTTGGTAGGGGTACCCTATTTGGGGTTTGAAGACCATTTCTTCTCCTGCCCCTATGAAAGTCAAATTGAAGGTTCTTTTGGGAGGCCAGTCTACACAGAGTGCTAGCCATCCTGACCTGCAAAAGGTGGCAAATTTAGACTTTTTAATTGTGACTGGAATATTATAAGTGCATGCATTAACATCCTGATAATGAGTTAAGAGTAAATCCAGAGGGGAAGAAATCTGCCTCCTGGCACTCTGTACAATCAAGAAGACATATACAGAGAAACACAGAAACCACAGAAGACTGGGGCCCCTAACATCTGAACAATGACTTAAGAGTAGGTCCAGATATAATTCTAGAGAAGAAATTGCCTGTCTCGTGGCATTTGTCACAGGTATGGGATGCTTTGTCCTCATACAGATCTGAGACTCACTGTTCTCAAAGATATGATACGCTTGCTGTGTTCCCACCCTTCATGGTCCCAGTTCTCTAGAGCATCTGCTCTTAACTGGGTCTGGTCACAATCACCTATTTGAGTGGACCTCAGAAACAATGTACCCTAGAAACAATGTTACACAAGAATGAATAGACATAATACTAAACACAGACAAAGCAGAGTAGACACCAAACAGTATTTGTGACACTTACCAGCCAGTAGCAACTCAGTGACAATTACTTACCAACAACACCCAGTGACAGACACTCTGATCCAGAGACTGTGGAATCCAGGGGAGTTCCTCACTCAATGCACCAAATGTTGTACCCATGAGGAACCCCCAAAGAATACCAGGGACCTGGACTTGATGTAAACACATGAGGATTTATTGTTATGGACAGGTTCAAACAAACCCAGGTTGAAACCCTTTGTTCCGATGCAGCAGAGGGTTACCAGCCTCAAGCTCAGAGATGACTTTTTTTGTTGTTTGTTTGTTTGTTTTTAAAGAAAACTCTACATAAGAGAGGTTGCTGCAATTCTTGGCATTTTTGGGATTGGGTAAAGGGGTATAGGGCACAGTAGCTATTGGCTAAACTTTCTGGTGTGAACTCAAGCCCTGAATCTGCTGACTGAACTTTCATCATGAAGCAAACTTTTGACTCTATTAGCTGTCAGGTACATTCCCAGACCTCAGGCACCAAGTGTGCCTTTCCTGAAACAAAACTTTATAAAGATAAATTCATGCCTTCACACTGAGTATGGCAATGCAGAAGAAGCAGAAGGAAACAACTTTTAAAACAACTTTCTAAAGATAATAAAAGCCTTTAAGGAGGGTAAAAAAAAAAATTGCCTTAAAGAAATAGAAGAAAATACAAACAAAAAAAATGGAAGATATTAACAAATCCCTGAAAGAAAGTTTTTAAAAAAAAAAACAAGAAAAATAAATCAAACAGGTGAAGGAAACATTTCAACATCTAAAAATTGATATAGAAGCAATAAAGAAGATAAAAACAGAGGAAAAAACGGAACTACAGATGCAAGCATAACCAACAGAATGCAAGAGATGGAAGAGAGAATCTCAGGAGTGGAAGTTTCAGTCGTGGAAATAGATATGTCAGTCAAAGAAAACACTAAAACCAAAAAATTTATAACAGAAACTTCCAGGAAATATGGATACCATGAAAAGACCAAACATGAAAATAATTCCAAGTGAAGGAGAATACCAGCTCAAAGGCACAGGAAATATATTCAACCAAATCATAGAAGAAAACTTTCCCAACCTAAAGAAAAAAGGAGCATAAAAAGATATAAAGATAGAACGTCAAATGCACTAGACCCCCCCCAAAAAGAGTCTTCTCACCGCATAATAATCAAGCCACTAAATATACAGAATAAATAAAGAATACTAAGAGCTGCAAAGAAAAACAGCCAAGTTACCTATAAAGGCTTTACAACCAAATGGTCCTAAGATACAATTTGTGTAGCCATCCTAATATCTAACAAAACAGACTTCAAAATAAAATCAATCGAAAGAGATCAGGATGACATTACTTATTCATCTCAGAAAAAAATCCATCAAGATGCAGTCTCAGTCATGAACATTTAAGCCTCCAATGCAAGGGCACTTACATATGTAAAAGAAATACTACTAAAGCTTAAATCTCATATCAAACTCCACACGTTAATAGTGGGAGACTTCAATACCCCACTCTCACCAATGGATAGGTCTACCTGACAGAAACTCAATAGAGAAAAAGGGATCTAACAGGAGCTATGACCCATGGACCCATGGATATGCATAGAATGTTTCACCCCAAAACAATTTTTCTCAGGACCTCATGGAACTTTTTCTAAAACTGACCACATACTCGGTCATAAAGCAAACATCAATAGACACAAAAAAAATAGGAATAACTCCTTGTATCATATCAGACCACAATGACCTAAATTTAGAGTTCAACAACAACAAAAACTACAGAAAGCCTACAAATTCATGGAAACTGAACATCTCTCACCACATCTCAGACCACATCTGAGTCAAGAAGTAAAGAAAGAAATCAAAGACTTACTAGAATTTGAGGTAAGTGAATCCACAACACACTCAAACTTTTGGGACACAATGAAAACAATGTTAAGAGGAAAATTCATAGAACTAGATACCTATATAAAAGACCTAGAGAAATCTCACATAAGAGACCTAACAGTACAGCTGAAGGCATTAGAACAGTTAGAAGCAACTAACTCACCCAAGGAGGAGATGGCAAGAAATAATCAAAGTTAGGGCTAAAATTAATACAATAGAAACAAAGGGAACAATATGAATAATCAATGAGTCAAAGAGTTGGTTCTTTGAGAAAATCAACAAGACAGATAAACCCTTATCCAAACTAAACAAAAAACAGAGAGACTGTATCCCAATTAACAGAATCAGAAATGAAAAGGGGGGCATAACAACAGATACCCAGCAAATCCAGAAAATCATTAGGTCATATTTCAAAAATCTAGACTCCATTCCACTAAATTGGAAAACCTAAAAGAAATCGACAGCTTTATGGACTGGTATCACTTACTAAAATTAAATCAAGACCAGATAAATTACCTAAGTAAACCTAAATAATAATAGATGTTATTAAAAATCTACCAAACAAAAAAAGCCCAGGGTCTGATGGTTTCAGTGCAGAATTCTACCAGACATTTCAAAGAACTTTTAATGCCAATACTCCTCAAACTGTTCTGTACAATAGAAACTGAAGGAACATTGCCAAACTCTTTATGAGGCCACAGTCACCCTGATACCCAAGCCACTCAAAGATGCAATCAAGAAAGGGAATTACAGACCAGTCTCTCTTATGAACATTGATGCAAAAATATTCAATAAAATACCAGCAAATCAAATTCAAGAACATATCAAAAAAATCTTCCACCATGATCAAGTAGTCTTCATCCTAGAGATGCAGGGATCCAAAACACTGTCAATGTCATCTATCATATAAACAACCTGAAATAAACCACATTATCATCTCCTTAGATGCTCATTTTTGACAAAATCTAACAATTCTTCATTGATAAAGGTCCTGGAGGGATCAGGAATATAGAAAAAATACTTAATACATAATAAAAGCAATATACAGCAAGCCAACAGTCAACATCAAACTAAATAAAGAGAAACTCAAAGAAATTTCATTAAAATAGGGAACAAGACAAGGCTGTCCTCTTTCCCCTTATCTATTCAATATAGTTTTTTGAAGTTTTAGCTAAGCAATAAGAGAACAAAAGAAGATTAAGTGGATACAAATTTGAAAGGAAGAAGTCAAACTATCTCTATTTGAAGATTATATGATCATACATAAATTACCTTCAAAAATTTCCCATAAAACTCCTATAGCCTATAAACATTTTCAGCAATGTAGCAGTCTACAAGATTATTTTTTTAAAAAAATCAACAGCCCTCCTGTGCACAAATGAGAAAAGGGCTAGAAAGGAAATCAGCGAAACATCACCCTTTACAATAGCTGCAAATAGCTTTAAGTATCTGGAGGTAACTCTAACCAAATGCATGGCAAAACTATTTGACAAGTATTTTAAGTCACTGAGGAAAAAATTTAAAGAAGATATCAGAAAATGAAAAGATTTTCCATGCTCCTGAATAGGTAGGATAAACATAGTAAAAATGACAATCTTACCCAAAGCAATATATAGATTCAATGCAATCCTCATCAAAATCCCAACACAATTTTTTATAGACTTTGGAAGAATGATTCTACACTTCATTTATAATAACATGAAGCCTAGGATTGCCAAAACAATTCTGTTTGAGCTTTAGGAGGAATCACCATCCCTGACTTCAAGCTATGTTATAGAGCTACAGTAATAAAAACAGCCTGGTACTTGTAGGGGATTGTGTTGTTTCATGGCAAATAATTGTCCCACCCACTGGTTTAATAAAAAGCATTGATTGGCCAAAAGCAGGCAGGAAGTGTGGGTGGGGCTACCAGACTAGGAGAATTCTGGGAACTGGAAGAACACAGCAGAATGCCAGAGAGAATGCCAGAGAGAAGCCACAGGAAGCAGAAGACAACCATGCTGCTGTGAGAAAAGGTTCTGAGCCCCATGGCTGAACAGGTTAAGAGTCATGGGTTAGATGAAGGGGAGAGAGCTAGCAAGTGATATGCCTGAGCCTTAGGCTGATCAGTTGAAAATTAATGAAAGCATCTGTGTGTCTCTGAAGGTCTGCAGGTCTGTGGGTCTGTGGCTCTGTGGGTCTGTGGGCCTAAACCTTGAGGATAGGCCTGAAAGTTCGGGCCAGAAACATCATAATACAAATGGTGCCCAACATGGGTCAAATATACCCACAGAAAGCCACAGAAAGCTTAAAAAATGGTCTAGAGCCCAAAGCAGCTTCTGAATTGTGTCTCCCATGTGAGCCATGGTACAGAGACACCCTGGTGAAGCACGTGGGCTTGAGCTACAATGGCAGGCTTTTGGAGTGCAGCTTAAGGTGTAAAATGGCTGGTTCCTGAAGTCTCACAGGACCCTCAATATAAGGAAAAGGTAATAAATGATTTATTTAAGGTTTCTGTTCATAAGGAGAATAAAAGAACAGAATCAAAGATGGCTTCTTAGTGTTGATATTTTCATGGATCAGCTCTGTTTGCCGGAGGCAAAGTGAGGCTTGGCTTTTTGAAGAGGAGCTTCCTGATTCAGCCTTAGAGGCAAAATACTGGTAAGTTTTTTAAGAGGCCCTGCTTCCAAATACTTAAATGGAGTTAATGAGCAGCAGATGTCAAAACTTTACTTGGTAATTATATGGACCCTAAAATTCCCCAGAGTACTGGGTTAAAAAGATAAATTCTATGAAATTAGACTATGAGTTGGGTGGAGCCATCCACCCATCCTACCAACCTTGAATCCTGGCAGATTAAAGGTGTGTTCAGAAACGGAAAGAAATAGAAGAATCCTTGGCAGATTAAAGGTGTGTTCAGAAACATAAAGAAATAGAAGAATCTGGGTGGAGTCAATCACCCTAGCCAAGCAAAGGTATGGTCAGAGACAGAAAAAGTTAAGAAGTAAATATATAGTAAAGACAGAGTTTTTTTTTTTTTAAAAAAAAAAAAAAAGTCTAAGTGTTTTAAAGTGTGTTGAAAAAATATATATACATAGGCTTAGAGAAAGAAAAGGAAAAAGGTAGAGAAAGCCTTTAAAAAAGAAATAGAGTAAAATAAATAAATAAAAAATAAGCCACTTAAAGATGGAAAATACAAAGAGTGTTTGGATACTGTATATTATTGTCTTATCTTTAAGCTTCTTGACTGAAAATGACTTAGTAAAAGCTCTTAAAAGACAGTTGATTATAAATGCTGTTGGACTAATTCAACCTATATATTTTGTAAACAATTTTACTTTAAAATTAAAATCCAAAGATATGCTACCTTGGAAACGAGGTTTTCTTTTTATTTCCACAGAAAATGAAAGGCTGTGGATTTATTCTTGGATAAAGAACATAAAGTTTGATAGAGGAAGACACCCTGAAAAATCTCCAATGGAAATGGATGGACCAGAGGATTCAGCATTTCAGAGCACCTCTGTTGAAGTTTCCCAAGCTCTGTATCCAGAACAATTTCAAGGAGACTGGCTGAGATGACCCAGTCTTACCGACTATTCTACTAAAGACTTGTACATAATTCTGCGTTTTTCTTTGGATTCCCATGAGATTGCCAGCATCCCATTCAGCAGGAAGTAGCCTAGAGAATGATGGCCACATTCCAAAAACATGAATTATGGATGTTTGTGTTTATTTACAATGTTGTTTATAAGTTGCTATAAATAAGGAGGGAAAGGAATATTAGATTTGGAGTTCTTTTTGTTTTAAAAAGAGAAAAAGGGATATGTAGGGGGATTATGTTGTTCCATTGTAAATAACTGTCCCACCCACTGGTTTAATAAAAAGCACTGATTGGCCAAAGGCAGGCAGGAAGTGTGGGTGGGGCTACCAGACTAGAAGAACTTTGGGAACTGGAAGAACACAGCAGAATGCCAGAGAGAATGCCAGAGAGAAGCTGCAGGAAGCAGAGGACAACCATGCTGCTGTGAGAAAAGGTTCCGAGCCCCATGGCTGAACAGGTTAAGAGTCATGGGTTAGATGAAGGGAGAGAGCTAGCAAGTGATTTTTCTGAGCCTTAGGCTGATCAGCTGAAACCTAATGAAAGCATCTGTGTGTCTCTGAGGGTCTGCGGGTCTGTGGGTCTATGGGCCTAAACCTTGAAGATAGGCCCAAAAGTTCGGGCCAGAAAAGAAACCTCATAATACAGGTACTGTCAAAAAAAAAAAAAAAAAAAAAAAAAAAAACAAACAAACAAACAAAAAAACAGATTTGGGAATCAATGGAATGAAATCAAAGTCCCTGACATTAATTCACAGACCTATGAACACCTGTTTTTTGATCAAGAGTTTGAAAATATTCAATGGAAAAAAGATAATGTAATAGGTGGGTGCCCCTAGAGCACCCCAAGACACCCCAAGACCACGGCTAATGACCACTGTTAACTTTAAAGAAAAAGAGAGTTTAATGAATATGAATACCGGTACACACATATGTGTGGGCTCTAGGCACTGTAGAAAAGCCTATAGCCCCGCATATTTTTGGGGCAGAATTCTTATACCCCACTCTAGGTAGGGGAGGGGGTATGGGAGGGCTGGGTGCGATAACAGGGTGGGGCCAAAGGTCAGTTTAAGACAGAGTTTAGGAATGCAGGCAGGCAGATAGGCAAGTGTATTTCCTGTGAAACAATAGGACCACCTGAAGACATTCATTTCCTGGAGCAATGGTCATGGTGGGCACATTGTGCAAGCTTCAGAAAGTTCTTGCCTGCTTCAGTTAACAGTTCTCATGGTAGGGCTTTCCTGGGTGGCCCCACCCAGGTTGCTACATCAGGAATGAGGAATGCGGTTTCACCAGGTTGCTAGGAATGCAGTCCCAGCCAGGCAATGGGGGAAGTACATCCTGTGAACAAAGCTTTTCTGAGAAACAGCCATCTCAACCTGGGCTAGTTTCAGGGACCTCAGGAAGGGGTTGAGGGGGAGAGAGTTACATGATTTTTCTGTTTTCACAATAATATCATCAACAAATGGTGCTGCCATAACTGGATGGCAGTATGTAGAAGAATTCAAATAGACCCATATCCATCACCCTTCACAAAACTCAAATCCAAGTGGATTAAAGACCTCAACATAATCCTAGCTACACTGAACTTGAGAGAAAAGAAAGTGGAAAACACCCTTCAATGCATAGGCACACTTCCTAAATATAACACTCTTAGCATAGACTCTAAGAATAACAATCAATAAATGGGACCTCCTTAAACTGAGAAGCTTCTGTAAGGCAAAGGCCATTAAATAAGACAAAACAACAGCCCACAGAATGGGAAAAGATCTTCACAATCTCTACATCTGATAAAAGACTGATCTCCAAAATATATAGGGAACTCCAGAGACTAGAGGCCCAAACCTCAAATAATCCAATTAAAAATGGAGTTCTGAACTAAAAACAGACAAAACTCCCAACAGAAGAATTACAAATGGCTGAAAGACACTTAAAGAATTGCTCAACATCTTTAGCCATTAGAGAAATGCAAATCAAAACAACAAGCCACCACCCAGTTATACCAGCACCATTTGTTGAAGATACTTTCTTTTTTCCCCATTATATACTTTTGGCTTCTTTGTAAAAAACAAACAAACAAACAAACAAAAAAGGTTGGGGGAGGCTACAGTCCACAACTCCTGAGCAACTAAGCTAGGTAACAAGGAACCTAAGAGAGGCATCCCTGGATCCCCCTCAAAAGGTGAAATAGATAATATCTCCTTAGCAAATTGGGACCATTAGAGACAAGGGGTAAGGGAAGGTGGTAGAAATCATGAAGGAATAGAATGGTTGAGTTGGGGGAGAGACAGAGAGGGAGTCAATGAAATAGATATCTTGATAGAGGAGGCCATTGTGGGGTTAGAGAGAAACCTAGTCCTAGGGAAATACCCAAAACCCACAAATATGACACAAGGTAAGACTCCAAGCAATAGTGGAGAGGATACCTAAACTGGCCTTTCCCTATAATCAAATCAATGATCATTTTATTGTCATTATAGAGGCTTCATTCAGCAACTGATGGAGGCAGATGCAGAGATCCACAGCTAAGCTTGAACAGAGGAAGGAAAGATTATATGAGCAAAGGGATCAATGTTATGATGAACAAACCCACAGAGATAGCGGACTCCAGCTATTGGGAGCTCAGACTCTAAACTGACAGTTGAAAAATCTGCATGGAACTGAACTAAACCCTCTGAATGTGGATGACAGTAGAATGGCATGATCAGTTATGGGCCCTCTAGCAGTGGGATAAGAATTTATTCCTAGTGCATAAAATGGCTTCCTGAAGCACATTCCATACAGAGGGATACCTTGATCAGCCTTGATACTGGGGGGACAGGGTACTTGGTCCTACCTCAACTGAATAAACCAGACTATATTGACTCACCCTAAGAGTCCTTACCCTCTCTGAGGAATGAATTAGGGCATGAGATGGGAGAATTTGGCAGATGACTGGGAAAGGTGCAGGAGGGGAAACAGTATGAATATGTTAAAAATACTTTTAAATAATACATACACACATACATGCTTATATTTATGAAAAATTTTAAAAGACAAGGAAAACAAGAAAACACAATGAACATTTTACCTTAAGTTCCTGCTTTAAATTAGTGATTAATTTTCTAAATATTTTGTTATGTATACATATGTATCTGAGATTACTATCAATGTTTAGAAAAAGTACTGACATTTTTATACTCAACAGTTCATACTGAAAAGTTTATATACAAAATGTCTGCTCTTTTTTTTTTTTCCATAGAGCAACACTGCTATTCGCCAGCAGCTGTAATTACCCAGGGTAAGATAGTGGTAGAGGCTGGAAGCCCTGACGATGAGAACGGACTCACCCAGTGAAGATGAAAGCTTATCAATGCACACCCCATGGGAGACAAGTAGAAAAACAGCTATATGTCCATCTAAATTTACAAAACCTTGGTCCTTGTCCTACCAAAAACAGTGCACAGACCAACTTCATGGTAAGCAAACTCATGAGGGAGAAGACAGGAGAAAAGGTGAATAGCTCCAAGTTATCCTAAGACCAGGATGAGAAGAATGAAGAAATATCAATAGGCTCCTTCACTTATATTCATAACTTACTTTTCTTGGTTATTTTGGGGAGGAATTAATTGATTGAAAATTCCTCTGAGTCATTTAACAAAGAATTATTTACATTAAGCTTAGGAAAATTACCAAGGAGAATAACACTGCTTCACTAGTAACCCCTTGCCTTATTAAAACAAACATTTGTTTTAAATCTAATTAGGTCCTTGCTGGACTTGCAGCTCCTTTATGCTTTGCTTTGCCCTTCATGTAACTGTGGCCTGAAACAGATTCTCAGTAGCATATATCACCGGGAGACTGATATTGAGGTGCTGTGCCATAATGTGTTAGTGGGTAAGTTTATGTCCTTAAATTTTACAGGACACCAGTGCTACCCCATTGAAAGGAGGAGCCTCTAAATGTGATGGCAGTCTGGGGTCCCTTTCCCCATGAACAGGGCTTGAGTTAGAGAGCTGGCCTCTTTGTTTCTGCTCTTCTGCCATGTGAGGGCACCTCCTCTCCAGGTTCACAGCATTCAAGGAGCTGTCTTTGCCTTGCACTTTGCACACTCCAGAGCTGTGAGAAATAAATTTATCATTTTAATAAGTTACTCAGTCTCAGGTACTTTGTTATAATAGCATAAAATAAACTAAGATAGATGATATTAAATCTGTGATGGTACTCTGTGCACTACAAGTTTCAGGTGCCTCCTAAATTATCACTTTGTCTTCTAAAAGGTATTGCTCTTGCACACAGCCCATGATGATGTCACTTCACATAACACTATAGTAAACATGAAGGCAGAAAAAGAAAGAAGAAAGGCATCTCTTTTCTTTAAGAACACATCCTAGATATTGTGTAGCCCCTGTTTTCTGCATACAATTAGTTAAACCATTACTCATGTGACTATACCTAGCTGCAAAGAAACCTGGGAAATGCAGATTTGTTTCAGGTAACCATAGCAATTGAAAATTCTAGAGTTACTGTTTACTTTAGTTTTAATACTTTACTGATGACATATTATATATGTTTTTATATTTATCACTCTTGAAATTTTCTATGAATGTTAACTTAGGAACTTATAACCTTCGATAATATTTCTAGGCTATCCCTTTTTCTTGAGACTCCAATTTTACTTATGTTTGACCTTTTGCATTTATTAATAAAATGCATGATCCTGAGACTAAAGACTCAACATACTCATGAACCTTCCATTTTCTCTGTTCCTTAGACTAATAATTTATAATTGGCTGTCTATTAGTTCACTAACCCATACTGTCATCTCTATTCTGTAGACCCCACCCATTTCAATTTCTACTGTGTTACTCTAGCCTTTCAGTTCTAGAATTTCCAATTAGTGCATTTACATATGTATCTCTATGAATTATCTTACCTGCTTACATTTTTGTGAGCTGTGAACAGACCTTTACTGGCATTTGATGCTTTGATATGGTCATGGACCTCTTTTGATAATCCAGGCCATCTCACATTAGGACTCCACTGTAGACCCTAGGCTGGCTTATGAGGAAGTGTGCACTTGAGGGGCACTCATGGTTCTCTGGCAAGGCTTATGAGGAAGTGCTATGAGCACAAGCTCTAAGACACCAGTTGTAAGCAGTTTGAACTGGCTGATGCCTGCTGCCTCTCAAGGCCTTAGCAGCCTTCAAGGCTTATGCTTTCCACAGAGCAATACTCAACTTCATAAGGAGAAAAAAAAAAAAAAAAAACCGAGGAGAGCTAAAACAATCCTGAACAATAAAAGAATATCCAGGGGTATCACCATCCCTGATTTCAAGGTCTACAATAGAGCTATTATAAAACAAACAAACAAACAAAAATACCACAAATAAACAGTAGCTCTGCATGGTTTTGGGTGGGGGAAAGCCAACAAAATACATAATATGGTGGCAAAAAGCATCTTCAACAAATGGTGTTGACATAACTGAATGCCATCATGTAGAAGAATATAAGCAGATTCATATCTATCACCCTGCACAAAACTCAAGTACAAATGGATCAAAGACCTCAACATAAAACCATATACACTGAACCAAATAGAAAAGAAAGTGGGGAATTGTAGACGGAGTTTTACTTTCAAGGCGCCAGTCCAAAATTAATATTTATTAGAATATAAATTAACACTCACAATATTAGTAACAGCTTATGGTGGCACCTGAACAAGGACTGGCGTATCCAAGCAATGGATGAGCGATGGACGCGCGATGGAAGGATGATGGATTCCGATTCTGTCTGTCCAGCAGCCAGCAGCCAGGAACCAGGAAGAGAGCTCCCTGTGTCCCAGCAGCCACTTATCAATGGGGTTGGCCACACCCCCTCCAGGTTGGCCACACCCCCTCCAGGGTCCTAGATGTGTCGTATGACCTTATCAGCTGACACCTTAATCCGGCCACAGGGAATAGCCTTGAACACATTGCCACAGGAGTCACCTTCCTCAACAGTACCATGACAGCACAAGCACTGAGACTGACAATTAATAGATGGGATTTTCTGAAATTGAAAAGTTTCTGTAAGGGCTCAGAGTATAGGACAAAAAGGCAACATAGAGAATGAGAAAAAAAATTTTCACCAACTCCACATCTGAAAGAGGGTGAATATCTAAAACATATAAATAACCCAAGAAACTAAACATCAACAAAACAAATAATCCAATTAAAAATGTAGTACAGGTCTAAATAGAGAATTCTCAACAGAGGACTCTCAAATGGCTGACAAAAACTTAAAGAATTGCTCAACATCCGTAGCTATCAGAGACATGCAAATCAAAATGACTCTGAGATTCCATCTTATATCTGTCAGAATGGGCAAGATCAAAAACACAAGCCACAGCTGAAGCTGGAGAGGATGTGGAGCAAGGGGAACACTCCTCCACTGTTGGTGGGAGGGAAAACTTGTACAGTCAATTTGGAAATCCATATGGGGGTTCCTCAGAAATTTAGGAATCAGCCTACTTCACACCACTCTTGGATATATCATATACTCATGTCACAAGGACTTTTGATCCAACTATGTTCATAGCAGTATCATTTCTAATAGCTAGAAAATGAAACAGCTTAGATGTCCCTCAATAGAAGAGTGGATAAAGAAAATGTGGAGTACTACTCAGCTGTAAAACAAACAACCACAAAACAAAGCAATGACATCATGAAATTTGCAGACAAATGAATGGAGCTAAAAAAAATTATCTTGTGTGAGGTAACACATGCTACAAAGACAAATATGGTATATTTACACTTTATGTGTATGCACTCAGTTATAAGTGCATATTAATTATTAAGTAAAGAATAATTGCAACAACCACAGACCTAGAGACAACAAATAACAAGGTGAGACACAGGGATTTCTATGGGAAAGGGAAGTAAAATAGACTTTGCAGGTAGACTGAGGGTAGATGGTGATAGGACCAGAAGGTATCAGGCAGGGAACTGGAAAGATGGAAGCGGAGAGTACTGGGAGAGGTGACTGGACCTGGGAGTATTTTGAGGGTGAGATACAGAAACCTAGTACAGTGAAAATGCCCTTGAATATGACAGTGACCCTAGTGGGTTATAAAAGACTGACTATTTTCTATAACCAGGCAAGGCTCCCAGGAGTGAGTCTGGGACATCAGCTCATCCACAAAGCCTTCGATCTACAATCTGTCCTCCCTGAAAAATGGACTGGGGCAATGACGGCAAAGAACTGATTGGAGTAGCCAACCAACAACTGGTCCAACTTGAGGCCACAAGAGGGAGTCCACATCTGACACTGCCTGGAGGGCCAGGAACTAGAGGTAAGACAACCCAGAGACCCAAGATAGAACCAAACATGACTGATTTATAAAAAGTCAAGGAAATGATTCCTAAATTTAGTCTGTTATACTTGTAGATCAGTATCTAGTCCAGTTGTCAATAGAGAGGCTTCATCTCGTAACTGGTGGAGTTGATGCAGAGATTTATAACCAAAGACTAGGTGAAGCCAGCTCAACCCTGCAAAGAGGGTGAAAAAGCTTATAGGAGCCAGAGGAGTTGAGGATATACACCAGGGGAATACAGCTGACAGAACCAAGTAAACAGGACCATTGGGGCCCAGAGAGACTGAAGCAGCAATTCTAGGTCCTCTGCATACATGCTGAGGTTGTTTGGCTTCAGTTTTTTGGGACTCCTAAGAATAGAAGCAGGGGTGTCTCTGACTCTTTTGCCTGTACTTGGAACCCTTTTACTCCTCATTCAGCTAACTTGTTATGCCTGCTCTTTGGTTTTAAAGGGAAAGGAGAAAGAGTAAATGAGGGAGAGATGAGGTGGCGAGAGGGGCTGGGAGGAATGGGGGAAGGGGCAACTGATGGAAAGATGTAATATATGAGAGAAGAATAAAAGTTTAAAAACAAAACAAAACGAAACAAAAAAAAAACCCTGTGGAATGTTCCTTTCCACTGTGTAAATATATGTCACTATGATTGGTTTAGTAAAGAAGCTGACTGGTCAATCGTTGAACAGGATACAGTAAGGTGGGAGAACCAGAAAAGGATACCGGGCAAAAGAAGGATGGAGTCAGGGGAGTTGCCAGCAAGACACAGAGCTGAAACAGAAGGTGCAAGATAAAAGAGAGGTAACACCATGTAGCAGAATGTAGATTAATACACATGGATTAAGTTCTGAGAGTTAGTGAGTACCAAGCCCAAGCTATTGGTTGAATATTTATAATTAATATTAAGTTTCTGTGTGGTTATTTGTGAACAGCTGCTTAGACACAGAGAAAATCTGCTTGCACAACACAAAACAAAAAATAAACAAACAAAAACAAATAGAGAAAGGCAGGTAGATCTCTGAGCTTGAGGCCGTTCTGGTCTACAGAGCAAGTTCTAGGACAGCCAGTCTCAAATAAAAAAGAAAAGGAGCAAGACAAGTAGCTGTGTGAAGGCCATGTTGAGAGCTCTTGGTGGAGCTTGAGGGGAATGTGGGAATGAATAATATCACATTTTTTTCATTACAGTTTCATGAAGAATTTGCTTTTCTAAATGAAAAGGGTCATGAATGTATTGGGATAGTTACCTTTTGCCCACACGAATCTTCTCCATATTTATGCTTCTTCTATAGAATACATGTTTATTTTTAGATCATACTCAACTGTATGAAGAAATTTAGTACTGAGTGCTTCATAATGAGGCACAGAGGCTTGCTTTGGAATTCATGGGTCTCCAAAATTTGCATACAAACAATTCATTTAAAAGTGTCAATGTGAAGAGCTTTGTTTTTTTATTTTTCTATTGCAGTGCAGTGGAATATCCCAGAAAATACAGTCTCTTTCTCCTTATACAGAAATCTGGCTAGAAATTCTCTAGCTCATGATTGCAGTCTCAGAGCCAGAAGAATTTTCCCTGTGATCAACCTTAAGCATAATCAGAGATTAAAGACCATCACCCTTGATGTTGCTAATGTGGAAAGAACATAGACAGGATAAGAGCAGATATCGGCTCTTCCACCTAATGACATATTGGTTGTCTGCTGTGTACTGAGCATGGGATGCATAGAATATGAGTACATACTGGACCTGCTTGTCACTCGGCAACCCTCCATATTCTTGTCAAGTTGTCAATATGGTTCTAATTTTAATTTGCAAGCATGGATAATATGGTACTATTAATATTAATTTTCCAGGACTAAAGGCAGAGTTGAGCAGGTTCATGATGGTTGAGTGCACTCTGTAGACTGTTTGCAGCTCATCTTTCCTCTTCTCCCCCCCCCCCCCCCCAGTTCTCCTTTGTCCATCCTTTCATTCTTGGAGTTCTAAGAGATAATCATCAAGAGACATGCATCTCAGTTTCCTAAGAATATAACATTTATAAATTAAGTAAAGTTTTCCATGTCAAAATCTTCTCTTTTGCTCCGGATTGATTAGCCTCTCTTTTTCTTGGTAAGGCCATTCCAAGCACAGAAAGCTACATTAAAAATTTTTTAATGTTTTTCAAAGGAAAATAAAAAAATCCATCGGAGAACAAATACTACTATAAGAATATTTTAAAACATAAAACTAAGAGCACACCTCTGATTTTAGGACACTTAATCTGATGAATTTAGGATCTAGGAAGTAGAGCCACGTCAGCCAGGACACAGCTGTATCATGAAACAGTGTTTATCAGTTTCCTGGGAATCTCAACTCTTGTAGTAAACTGTACACCTGGGTATACATCAAAATTCTTCAAACCCAGAACCCTAACAGGAAATGAAGCAATAACTAAATGTGTATGTGAGAGCCTGAGAACCTTGGCTATTAAAAGGACTCTTTTTAAAAAGTAATTGAAACAGTGCTCACCAAGTTATGCCTTTTAATTGGCATAGACATAGGAAGAAGCTTTCAAATTAATAAAAATTTAAATATGCAAATTTTCCAAGAAAATTTGATAGGGAGCAAGTAGCAAATGAAAAGAAATGTGGGATTTATCATTTGTTTCTCATTCCAAAGCCTTTCTGGGTCTTGGCACATAAATGATTCTTCTCCCTAGTGGCCAAATGCCACTGCGGAAAATGCCAAGACGATGGAGCATTCTGCAAGATTTAAACTCTGTTATTTTGGGGAAAATTACTTATGAGCTCAGTGCCTTAGATTTTTATTTTCTGTTAGAAAATGGGTTCAATAACTCATTCCACTGGGCTGCTCTGAGAAGTAAATTATCTAGTCAATATAAAGAGAGAAGAAAATATCTGAGACTTGCTGAGGACTACTTAATGTTAGTAGTTACTACTGTTGTGATAGAGACTGAGGTAGAACATTTGGGTTATTGTTTTTGATATTCTGGAGCTCAATTTAAAGATCAGTTAATGCATTCATAATTTTCCTTATATAAAGAGATTTTAGGTCATTTTCCTGTAGGAAGCATCTGCCCAACCTTCTTTTTACCATTAAATGGATACATATCTCTGAGCAGTGCTCTAGGACACACAGGGCACATCAGAGACACATTTAAAAAATGGATTACAAAACTACCTGACTGCTCTCTTTCAGGGAGACAAAATTTCTGACATGATCAATTTGAAAATAGAAGAATATAATCTTGACTCAGCCTTTCGGGGGTTACCTGGTCAGTCAGACCCATGGCACATCATAGCAGAAGCATGTGACAGAAAATTACCTGTTTGCCCAATGGCAGTGGAGAAGCTGAGAGAGAAGAGAATCTGAGCCTCTTCGAGGTCATGTTTCCAATGATTCAATTTTTCTCCATTAGGCCCCACCTCTTAAAGCTTCTATCAGCTTTCAAACTGGCACGTGTGCCTTGGAGGAAACATTTAGGATTCAAACTATAACAGTTACAAATGGGGAGAAGTTATTCTCTCTTTATCAAGGTCTAGCACAGCGCCTGAATTCTATTGTTGCCACATTAAAAGTCAAGAACAACATCTCACCTTCATGAACATGAACCTGTATGATACTCTGCCCTGGAACTCTAAGCCTTCCGACAACTTAGACATGTCTGACAACACAATTACATTTGAGGGTTTATTTTGACTTTTCAAAAGATAAGTTTTATTGACCAACCATCATCTGAGGATAAGTTTTTCGTATTGATAGATAGCACAGGTGATTATAGAGGTGCGGCATCCAAATAAGAAATAGGGTCTCTCCTGATGAAATTATAATAGACCCCAGCAAGACTTCAATGCCGTTTAAAGCTGCATCTTTAGAACATGGCCTGCTTTTTTGACCTATTTAGCTATTAGTGCTTGCTGGAAAGGAATACATATCCTGGGAAGGTTGGAATACTACATAAAAATAATTTGGCTGCTGTTATTTATTTTTTTAACTGACAAAAATCATACTTAAATTTATGAAGTAACCAGTGATACTTTATTATATGTAGTATTATTTGATGTCATACCTAGGTAAATATACATTTCTTAAAGCCTGTATTATTTCTTCATGATAAAAGCATACAAAATTCTTTTTGATGGCTTTTCAAAAGTACGCAGCACATTATCATTGTTTGACTTGGAATATCTGTGATCACTTTTCTTGTCTGACTGTGACTTAATTCCTATTGGCCGATAGTTCTCTCTTTCCTTATCCCTTGTACTTCCTTCCCAGCCTCTGGGAACCTCTATTCTACTCCCTAGATCTCTAATATCAACATTTTTAGATTCCACGTGTACACTAGATCATACGGGTCTTTCTGGGCTTGGCTCACTTCACTTACTGCAATGTTCTCTTTTTCCGTTCTTATTTTCACAAAGGAGAAGATTTTATCTTTTTTTATGGGGTTGGCATCCTATTATGTATATAAAATACATTTTCTTTGTCTATTCATCAGCTAATAGACAGCCGGCTGATCTCTTTTCTTCACTATATCTAATAGGGCTGCAATAACGGGGTTCAGATGTTTCATTTCTTTTAAATATTCCCAGTAGTAGGATTGCTGGAACATAAACAAACACTATTTTTCATCTTATATAAAAATTATACCATTTAATCACAATGCCTGAAGTATGTCCATTCTCAACAGTAATATGCAAAGGTTTCTTTTTCTTTACACCAGCATTAGCACTTAACACCTTTTGTCTCCTACTAACAGATCTTCTTACTGCACTGGGGTGACGTCTCATTGTCCTGAGTCACATTTTCTTGATGATTAGGGATGTTGTTCATTTTTTCATTTGCTTACCAGTCTTGTGTCTTCATTTGAGAACTGTCTGGCTCTATTGCTCATTTGGAATTGAGAGATATACTGAACTGCTTTTGACTGCTGCTCTTCATGGCCTGCATCTTTGTTCTGTTTATTTTTTGTGCAGTAACTTTCTAATTTGATATCATCTTCTTTGTCTAATTTTGCTTTTTTTATCCCGTGTTTAGAAATCTTCTTGCTCATTCTAATGTTTAAAGCCTTTTTCCTAGGTCTTATTTGAGCATTTTATACTTTCAGGTCTTACACTTAAGTCTTAGACAAATTTTGGTTTGTTTATGTTATGCTATGAAAGATAAGGGCCTAATATTTTCTGCGTTTGAATATCCAAATTTCCAAGCAGTGTCTTTGGAAAATATTGCCTTTGTTCCATTCCAAGTTCTCAGTTCTTCTCCTCCTCCTCCTCCTTCTCATTTGAAGATCAGTGGCTATCTTTTCATGGTATACTTGTAAACTCTTTAATTAACTCCATTCGCTTATGTATCTGATCCCATGTCAATACTAGTCTATTGCTCGAATTCTATTTGGCATTATAATAAAAACCCAGAACCAGATACCAGATATTGGGAAGAAATTAAGATATCAGGAGGAGGGAACAAGCAAGCCACAGCTAATTCTTACCCAGACAACTCTTTAGGCCTATTTTCCCAAACTCTCTGACTCCAAAACTCTCCATCGTCAGCCATAAAAGGAAGTGGTGGGGAAGCCCAACTCTTTCCTTCTCTCAATCTGCCAAGCAACCTTACCTCCTGGTTCTACTTTCCTGGAGCTAAGATTAAAGGTAGGTGTCACCCCTGCCTGTCTCTGTTTGGCCTGGAATTCACAGAGATCCAGAAAGATCTATGCCTCCTGACTATGGAATAAAAGGCGTGGGTCCCCACTTGCACATTCACTAATGGTTAATATTTTGTAGAAATTCTAGAGGTCTCCATATCTTATGTAGGTATATGCAAGGATACTCCTTCTCAAAATATGGGTTATCATCAATAATTTCAGAACCTGAAAGACAGGAGAAACCTCAGCACAGTCATTCTTCACACAGATACTCTAAGAGCTGTGGCTTTGCTCTGGGAGTTTTAGAAGATGATTAGGTGAATGGAGGGGAAGCTATTTTAAGGAACTTTCTTATTTCTCTAACTGGCCAGACATTCACTTTTTTGTTCTTTTATTTACTTAATTTTTTTCAGCTATTTATTACATCATTCTATTTTCTCAGCATATGAAATGAGCATGGCAATATTCATTACTGATGCCCTTCATACATTTTCAGAATGAGAAGCCTTAAACATGTGTATCTATGATCCTCCTCATTACAGTGACTATCTCTAGCCTGAAGTTTTTGTGTTTCTACTTTGAAAGCATTATGAAATATGTCTCTGCACACAATTAAACAAAATATGTAACACAAGACTTTTTAAGATCATATGATTTTATTTCACTCGCTCATCTGCATTTTGATAATTAAGATTTTAAATTTATTTTGTGTGTGTGTGTGTGTGTGTCTGTCTGTCTGTCTCTGTGTGTGTGTGTGTCTGTCTGTCAGAAGACAAGATACAGGAGCCAGTTCTTTCCTTCTACTATGCATACTGGGGATCAAATTCAGACTGTCAGTCTTGAAAACAAAACCCTTTAGCCTCTGACTCATCTTCCCAACCTGACAACTCAGGTTTTTAAGCATCTAATATGTATCCACTTGTAAAGGTACATTCATTTCATATAAAACTATAATTTCATACTTCTATATGCATTTTTATTATAATGAATAATCATAAAAGCAATGGTAAAATGAGATGAGTTTCTCAGGGAGGTGGCATACCTTTATGGTGCTTGTTTTTAACAGTGGACTTTAACCAGTAACAATAGAGGTCAGAATGGTGTAGTAAACTGAAGGAAATTAACCTTGGAATCATGTACTTAGCTCTACTTTATTTCAAGACAAAACAAATGCATTTTAGACATACAAATACTGTTTTCCCCTCAAATCTTTATTTTTAAAAATTACTTAATCATGTGTTTCCATAACAATTGGAAAATATAGCACAGTCTAAGAAAGGTTTAGGAAAAAATCAAACTGTGAGTTTCACACATGTTGACTGAGTCATGAAAATATTTATATTTACTGCCTTTGTTGTGTAATTTAACATGAGGTTTGGAGATTTGTGTAAGTAAAATTATAATCCTATGCAATAAAATGACATGTTAATGGATAAGCTAAGTTGTACTAAAATAACAGTGGTTATCATGGGAAAAGGGGAAAAGCCACAGAGTTTCTATAGATTTATTCTTTAGACATTAGTTATGGAGGTATGTCACAAAATGAATGACACATGATAAACTGGCACAGGATGTATGGGTTCTAGATCATCAGAGGAAAGATTCAGGCCCACGGTGGGAGTGAGAGAATAATGTCGTCTTGTGACGTAATGGAAGCTTGAAATGAAGAGGGAAGACAGCAAACACCAGAGCTGACTGTAAAAATAGCCCCAACGGTATCAGCAATCAAGTAAATGCAATGGTAAGTGAGAATTCAGAGCAAGCACATCAGCAAAATTACAACACAGAGCGGAGGTGTTCCCTTCCTCTGACAGGTGGAGTTCTGTGTTACTCAATAGAGATCTCCAAACAAACCCATGTCATTAGGTTAAGGGTAAAGCAGAAGTGAAGACAATGTAAATGTCATCTTCAAGATGGTAGAACAATATTAAAATCAGTTTTATTAACATCCAGGGGCTCTAAAGGCTTTGAGATGAAGTTAATCAATTAGGTGCCACACAAGACAGAAACACTGTGAAGTCTATTCATCTAGTAGCAAATCTCCTAACTCTGTGAAAAGAAAAAATACAGGCACAATATGCAATGTATTTTGTCCTTGGTGTCCGATGATAGAAGGTCTCAGAACCAAGGACTCAGTGGGTGGAGTGTGAGTGCTGGGATTTATCTTTGGCCTTATGGATAAAAACCTATGTCTCTACTAACAGATGTGGAGCTGGCCAAGAAAATAGAAAGAGAGGGAGCAAGGAAAGTTGGGTGGGAACAGAGAGGCTGGAAAGGAATTAATCACAATCATTTCTATGTAATTTATTAACCCCATTCTAATGCATTTTCCTGTAAAATTGGCTTTATCCCTGCCTAAAAGTGACAGTTAGGTGGCATCTGTCTGAGTAGGGGAACATGAGACATTTAATCAGAACATGCTTGGTAGTAGGCACAACTCAGCACTCTCGACCCTGCCAGATATTCATTTCCCTTTCTCTGCCCTTCTTGCCATCTGAGTGGCCTCCAGTTAAAGGTGTCTTCAGAATGCATGCTCTCGGGTATTAGCTACATACTGACTGTCATCTCTGGTGAAATACATGCAGAATGTATGATTGGCCTTCTTCCATTGAAGTTCAAGGCCCCTGCTAAAACAGTACTACCCAAACCAATTTCAGAATCCCTTCAAACTTACTTTATAAACTATCATAGCAAGAAAACAGACAAGTCAGCTGAAAATGAAATCAAAGTTGGCCTATAACAGACAAGGACTTGGAGGGTCAAGCTGATATTAAGCCAGGAGATGAATCTGGATTCTGGGGAGCAGAGGTGAGCACCATTGTGTTGGGGGAACTGTCTGTCTATACTCAGAATGCATAGTTCTTTCTTCCAAGTGCCTCCAGATATCTAGGTATGTATAGTTCTGGATTCTTTAGATACCATCCAAGAGGTAGCAAATAATCACACAAACCTTTGGAGGGGGTTGTCTCAAATATTTAAGTATGGAAAGATAACTTTAGCAAATATTCCAATTTGTCAATAAGGAGCCAAAGTCCAGGGAAGTCCAGGGATCTGCTCAAAAATACTTGATACTTTGTCACAGACCTAAGATTAGGACTCTCAAATCACAGCTTTCTCCAACCCTGAATTTGTTGATGGATCCTTACAATCAAAAGAGCACCTAGTGGGGAGAAATATTATATGTATATATAATACAGTACATTTTCTATTATATGTAAATATAATACATTATTGAAACTTGCTAACTCAGTAGATCCTTAGAAAGATATTTGGGTTGCACATGTAGCTAAATTCCTGTGCACATGATTACAGGAGCAGAGAATGAATGAACCCTGGAGTTAAGTTTTCTAATGGAATATAATCTATTATGACAATAAGTAGTTGGCTAATGGGCTCAGCTTTGAAATAAAACAGCTTTGGTAACTAACCGCAAAGATCCTTGATAACACTTAAGGCATCAAAGGTCCTAAATGTTCAACTAGATATACAGCCCAGGTGTTGGGGCTTTCTGAATTCTGGTTTAGGTTCCCTATGAGTAGGAACATGTTTGCAAAAAAAAAAAAAAAAAAAAAAATGCTTATAGGCTTTGCATTCACTATTGAAATGCAATCCAGACATAGAGCCTAGTCAGCAAAATAATGATTACCACCGCAAATGGGTGTGCTAAGTTGGGTTGTTAGCAATTTATCCAAATTAAGAGTTGGGGCTTTACCATAATCACTTGAAAAGTATGCCATTCATAGCTTCATTTATTTGCACATGTGATGCTCATCCTAATTTCTAAGTTTACTACCATCCCCTTCCAAAATATAAACAAATTCTATCGAAAGCTCCATCACAAGTCTGTGAAGTCAGAAGGTAGTATACAGCTCTGTGTGTGCTGCTTCGTTTCAGAAACCCTCCACTTTGGAATTTTATTTAAGGTTTGAGTCTTTAGGAATTTCTTCCACCACTGATATATTTTTGAGTATGGACTCTATTCAGATCTGCACTACCACACACAAAAGAATAATGTTTAAAACTTAATAGAGTGAACAATTCAAGTGGTAAAGACCTAGAAACCTAAGGGTATGTGTAGTACTGAGGAGCTGGTATTGTGAGCTATTACAATCCTCAAGCCTAAATGAGCAAGGGAATGGCATCATGCTTGGAGACTCCAGAGAGGCTGGCCCTCACAAAGCTAGGGACACAGGGTGCTAGCAGGAGTCTATTAAAAAGAAATATACTCACCCACTGTGACCCAGTAGGAAGGAGGCTGAATAAAGAAGCATCCAGCTTATTCTTATCATTTTCAGAACTCTAGTCCTGGAGCCATTAGTCAACTCTGTGCTAGAGAAGAAGAGGGTCCCTGGGTCAACTGTCAGCATTTTTATTGAGAGCAGGTCAGAGTTAGTGGATAGGAGATCCAGAAGGATGTTTCTGGAAAACAAAAAGTAGCAGGTTGTTAAACAAACAAACAAACAAACAAAAAACAGAGAACTCCCAAGGTGGATCAGCTCAGTGTGGCACATCCACTCCAGGCACGTTCCCTCATCCAATACCAGAACTGGGTTAGGTGTTCCTCTGCAGGGAGTGGGCTTCAAGGTGCCAGCCCACACACAGGAACACAGTCTGATCCCACCCTTCGAGGCTCCACATCTTGCCCATGCCAATCGATGGGGGAATGGGATGTGGGGAGGCTAAACTTAGACTGAGAGGTGATGCAAATGGGGTTTCTTGGTCTCGGGTGGCCAGAGGCCCAGACTCACGACCTGCCATGCCAGACCCATAGCCACCTGCCTCTGCTGCTCAGGCCCCCAGAAATGACTCAGACACTTATATTAACTTTATGCTGATTGGCCTATGGCTCAGACACATTGCTAGCTAGCTCTTACATCTTAAATCAACCCATTTCTATTAATCTGCCTATCACGTTGCCCGTGGCTCACCTGTGCTCTTTACATGTTGCTCCTTTGGGCTTCAGGCTTGGTCTGCTCGACTCTGTCCTGCTTCTCCTACCTATGCTCTGATTTATCCTCCTCCTTCTTCTATGGTGCCTGCCATGGGCCAAAACAGCTCCTTTATTTAAAGATTGATATTCACAGCATACAGAAAGGCATTCCCATATCGGGGAGGAATTGGAAAGAGAGAAGGGAGGGAGAGCAGGGGGATAAATGGGAGGAAAGAAGACATTTGAACACACACACACATACACACACACACACACATACACAACAAGAAAACAGAACTCAGTTTCTGCTTCTAGACCATAGCTTAAAATAACCCAAGCCACGTGCATTCACTGATTGGTTTTAAGGTCTTTTTACCCAACAAGTCATCTGAGAAATTTCCTCCATTTTTCTTTGGTAATCTTTTCTGAAGTGGTGATTATAGAGTGGTAGTTGTTATAAACCAGGAACTTTCCCAGCCTGCTTACAGTGACTCAGTTCCAGCAGCCATGATATCACTAGCTGCAAGCCACCAAATGCAACATTCTTCTTAAAAGTTCCCTATAAAAGATCCAGGTCATCACAAACCTCTCTCTTGTTTTTTTCACTCTGTCTATTTCTCTCTGTGTGTATCTGTTCTCTCTCTCTCTCCTTTTCCCAATCCCACATGGCCTTTCAACCCATCAATAAATCTCTTGCATGAAATCTGTTGCTTGCTGTGATCTTTGGGGCTTACCTTGGCCCCAACCTACCAAAGTACTTCTACCCCATAAGCCTTCACATCAGTTATTAGTGCTCTTGAGGTCTTTCTTCTCATCAAAGAGTAGAAGCTGGGATACTCTAGTTTCATGATAACTTGGTGTTTTGCAAGGTAATACATTCAAACTAAGAATGGGGGCTTTACTATAATCACTTGGGAAACATACCACTCAGAGCTTCATTTATTTTTGATTATAATATGTTTTATAATTTCTAAGCTTACTACCATCTTCTTCTAAAATACAAATATAAATTCTATTACAAGATTAAGTCAGGAAGTTCTGTCATGTAGAAGTCAATGTATAAAGTATTACTTTTCTGAGTGGGAACCAGATACATAGTATGCCATCATGGAATGTCAGAACATAGATGTCTCATGATCACCAGCTCTCTGGAGATTTAAGTCTTTAGATTTCTGAGATTGACATCACAATGTGAGAAGCAGATTAGAGTCTGAAAGAAATCAGTGGTTAAAAGGCAAATTAGAAAAGGTAGTCTCAAAGTACTCAAAGGGTTAAAAGATCATTATAGTCCTGGGAAAGTGTACAGGAGAAAAAAAAGAATGTTGTTTTGTAGGGGTATTGTGTTGTTTCATGGTAAATAATTGTCCCACCCACTGGTTTAATAAAAAGCGCTGATTGGCCAAAGGCAGGCAGGAAGTGTGGGTAGGGCTACCAGACTAAGAAAACTCTTGAGAACAGGAAGCACAGGGCAGAATGCCAGGCAGAATGCCAGGGAGAAGCTGCAGTAAGCAGAGGACAACCATGCTGCTGTGAGAAAAGGTACCGAGCCCCATGGCTGAACAGGAAGAATCATGGGTTAGATGAAGGGTAGAGAGCTAGCAAGTTATATGCCTGGGCATGAGGCCTATCAGCCTAAAATTATAGTAAGCCTCCGTGTATCTCTGTGGGACTGTGGGACTGCAGGTCTGTGGGTCTGTGGGCCAAAATCTGGAGGCTAGGCCCAAAAGTCAGGGCCGGAAACCTCCTACTACGTTGTTTCTAATGGTGTTGAGGGGGAAAACCCAGATAGTTGGTACAATCCTAGCTTTTTTTTTTTTAATATATATATATATATTTCCCTTTCAATGCAGCATAAAGTTCAACCTGAAATACCAGTGCTTGAACTTAAAGCTGAGGAGATGAACATATTCCTTTCTTCTCTCATGGCTTTCAGGGCTTTCCAGTCATACTAGGAAGCCATTGCTCTATGTACAGATCTGGGTCATAATTTAATCTTTGTCACCAACAAGCCAGCCATGTGCATGATGCATGCTAGTTCTGAAGTTATAAATGAAAAACTTTTGAGACTCTTGAAAGTAGTCATACATTCTATCATAAGTAATATGATAAATAAAATGGAAAAAATTTAAGACCTCCTTAGGCCTGTTGGAGAAGTGCAGTCTCTAGTCAATTACTGGCTTTCAGACGTGGAGAGATAGAGATTTTCAAAATGTCAGTTTATTTATTTATTTATTGTGGGGATTCAATAAAGGTTTCAGAAGTTTTGGAGATATCAGAAGGAATCTACCCACAGTCTATGTAGGGAGTTAGTGAAGCTCCAGAAGTCCCAGAGCTCTAACCACAGTCAGTCTAGGAAAATCAGAGAGTGGTAATTCAAACCTTTAATCCCAGCACAGGAAGTATCCTGGGAGTGGTGACCTACACCCTTAATCCCAACTGAGTCAAGGTCACTTCAGATTATAGAAGGAATTCCAGGCTCCCAAGCAGGTAGTGGTGGGGCCAACACCTTAATTTATGAAAGGGTACTTAAGATAGAAACACAGAGGGAAACCATTCCAAGGGAAGGGAGGCTAAAGAAGCTGGAAGACATCTGTGTAAGATCTGACTGTGGTGTTTATTCCCTCTAGTATCTCCAACTTCTTCAGAGATCTATCCCTAAGTCTCATTTATTCGTGCGACATTTATTTTTGTAGAAAAGAAATCCCATAGGACATATTACACAGAAGCAAGCCCTGAATTCACGAATAGCTGAAGATCTTTGGTTGGACAATCTGAGATTGAAAGTCCAAGGGGCCAAGCACTACAGAAGACTACAGAAGTGCCTTCTTACATTACATCTTAGACATGGAACAAAATGATCATTTCAGGAACTGGGGGAACAAGAAACCACTACTCAATGAGTATAAAGTTATAGTGTTCAGTTACACACATCTTTTCTACAATACTATATGCCTAGGCCAAAAGTGCTATATTATGTACAGTATTAAAACCTTGTCTAGAGGAAATAGCTGGATTCTTATAATTTAAAAGTCATATTGTAGATGTTGATAAAAAAAAAAAAAAAAAAGAACAACTCTGTCAAAAGGAATATCAGAGAAACAACCTCCCCTATTTAGCTTTGCTTCTGCTGGGACAAGAGAATCAATTGTTTTGTAAATATGTGAATGCATTCTGTTTTCAACTGAATCTTCCCTCAGGAGAAGATCTTGTAGCAGAGCCCACACTGCTGGAGTATCATCAGGGTATAAATAACATGGCAGAAGGAAATTCAACTCCAATCTCTTTTTAGTCACTTTGTCCTTCATAAAGAGGAAGAAGATGCTGAGAAGATGGATTGAAGCCTCAATGACTAAGAGTTAATCATGGGGCCACAGATTGCCTCCCCTCTCTACACAGTTGTCAATGCATTACTGAAAGCCTTTGACAGATTCCTTTCAACTAATAAAAGAAATATACCTTTGCCCTGTACACAGCTGACTAAGAGGTGAGTGGCATCCCAACCCTCAGACCAAGTAGAGACCATGGTCCTCAAATACTGGCCTGGAGACACTATCCCTGGCACCTCAACCACACCCAGCTCTGCCCTAAACCAAAGAAAGCTGGAAGAGCCTCCCCTTTCCAGCTCAATTCCAAGCAAAATACAGCTGGAAGGACATCCCATGGGCCAAACCCCATTCAAACCACAATCTACATCCTCACCCACTGACAACTAGAGACCCAGAAGCCTCCCTCTTTATCCACAGCTGACTAAGAGCTAAGAGCCAACTAAGACCCTCCCAAACACAATCCCTGGGACAACTGGAAACATATAATTCCTTGGCCTACAGTCAACTAAGAGCTGAATAAGAGCAGTCCCTGCAATTACTGGACACACTCAGCCCCAAGGCTCACAACTGACTAAGAGTAAAACAAGAAAGCAGTGGGCAGATGCCAGTGCAAGAATACATATAACAACATAAAAGAACAACAAGACACAACCAGAAGAAGCTGGTAGTTCTACTACAAAAAGATCCAAGAATAACAATGAAGAGGAAACAGCAGAAAATGACCTTAAAGACAACTTTATAAAGATAATAGAAGCTTTAAAAGAGGATATAAAAAACTCCCTTAAAAAAAAAAATACAAACAAAAAATTGGAAGAGATGAACAAATCCCTGAAAGAAAGTAAAGAAAACCAAGAAAAAGAAAACAGCTGAAAGAAACATTCCAGGAATTAAAAATTGAAATAGAAGCAATAAAAAAGCACAAACCAGGGGACAAAGCTGGAAATTGAAAATCTAAAAAAAAAAAACCAGAACCACAGATGCAAGCATAACCAACAGAATATAAGAGATGGAAACTCTAGAGTGGAAGATTTAATAGTGGAAATAGATCCAGCAGTTAAGTCAGTTAAAGAAAACACTAAAACCAAAAAAGCCATAAGCAAAAAGTTTAGGAAATCTGAGATACCATGAAAATATCAAACCTGAGAATAATTGGAATTGAAGGAGAAGAATACCAGCTCCAAATCACAGAAAATATATTTAACAAAATCATAGAACAAAACTTTCCCAACCTAAAGACGACAATGCTTAAAAAGATACAAGAAGCTTACAAAACACCAAATAGACTAGACCACACCCCCCAAAAATATGCTCACCACATAATAATCAAGCCCCTAAACCTACAGAACAAAGAACAAATACTAAGAGCTGCAATGGAAAAAAGTCAAATTACCTATGAAGGCAGAGCCAGCAGAATAACACTCGACTACTCAGTGGAAACAATGAAAGTGAGAAGGTCCAAGTCAGGTGTGATATGAACACTAAAAGAGCATGGCTGTCAACCCAGACTACTATACCCAACAAAACTATCAGTCACCATAAATGGAGTAAATTAGATATTTCACAATAAAACCAGACTTAAACAATACCTGTCCACCAATCTGACCCTACAGAAAGCTCTAGAGGGAAAACTCCAATCTAAGGAAACCAGATACACCATTGAAACTACAAACAATCAATAATATCATAGAAGAAAACCCAAAGAAGGGAAATACACACAAGCTACCACCAAAAATAACAGGAAATAACAATCATTGGTCATTAATATCTGATAATATGAATGGACTCAATTCACCTATAAAAAGATACACTCAAACACAATGAATACAAAAACAGAAGCCATCCTTCTGCTGTATACAAGAAACACACATTAACTTCAAAGACAAACACAGGCTCAGAGTAAAGGGTTGGGAAAAGACTTTCCAATCAAATTGTTCTAAGAAACAAGCTGGTGTAGTTATCCTAATTTCTAACAAAATAGACTTCAAACTAAAATCAATCAGAAGAGACCAGAATGGATATTACTTATTCATCTCAGGAAAAATCTACCAAAATGAAGTGTCAATCCTCAATATTTATACCCCAAACACAAGGGAACCTACATTTATAAAAGAAACACTACTAAAGCTTAAACCTCACATCAAACCCCACACTCTAATAGTGGGAGACTTCAATACTCTACTTTCATCTTTGGATAGGTCAACCAGACATAAACTCAAAAGAGAAATAAGGGATCTAATAGATATAATGACCCAAATGAACGTAATAGATATATACAGAACCTTCCACCCAAACAAAAAGGATTATACAAATTTCTCAGCACCCCATGGAACTTTCTCTAAAATTGAACATATACTTGGTCATAAAGCAAATATCAATACAAAACAAAAATGTGAGTAACTCCTTGTATCCCTATCAGACAACCATAGTCTAAAGCTAGAGTTCAACAGTAACACAAAAACAGAGAACGCCTACATATTCATGAAAACTGAACATCTCTCAATTGAGCCACCTCTGGGTCAAGAAAGAAATCAAAGACTTCCTAAAATTTAATGAAAATGAATCCACAACATAGCCAAACTTATGGGACACAATGAAAGCAGTGATAAAAGGAAAACTCATAGCACTATATGCCTATATGAAAAACCTAGAGAAATTTCACACAAGAGACATAACAGCACAGCTGAAGGCTTTAGAACAATTAGAAGCACATTCACCTAGAAGGAGTAGACATCAGGAAATAATCAAACTTAGGGTGGAAATCAATACAATAGAAACAAGGAGAACAATATGAAGAATCAATGAATCAAATATTTGGTTCTTTGATAAAGTCAGCAGGATAGATAAACCCATATCCAAACTAACCAAGAAGCAGAGAGAGAGAATTCAAATTAACAGAATCAGAAATGAAAAAGGGGACATAACAACAAACACCCAGGAAATCCAGAGAATTATCAGGTCATACTTTGAAAATCTATACTCCACTAAAATGGAAAACCTAAAAGATATGGACAGCTTTCTGGACAGTTACCATTTACCAAAATTAAACTGAGATCAGATTAAAGACATAAACTTACCTATAACCTCAGAGGAAATTAAATCTGTTATTAAAAGTTTCCCAAGTAAAAAGAGCCAGGGACCTTATGGATTCAGTGCATAATTCTATGAGACATTAAAGGCAGAACTAATACCAATACCAATACTCCTCAAACTGTTCCATAAAGTAGAAACTGAAGAAAAATTGCCAAACTCTTTTTTGAGGCCACAATCACCTTGATTCCCAAGCCACTCAAAAATGCAACAAAGAAAGAGAATTACAGACCAAACTCCCTCATGAACATTGATGCAAAAACACTCAATAAATATCTGGCAAAACTAATCCATCAATGTATCAAAAAAAAGTCATCTACCACAATGAAGTAGGTTTCATCTCAGAGATGCAGGGATGGTTCAACATACGAAAAACAGTGATGGTCATCTATCATATAAATAAAATGAAAGAAAAAAACCACATCATCATTAGATGCTGAAAAAAGCCTTTGACAAAACCCAACACTCCCTTGTGATAAAAGTCCTGGAGAGATCAGGAATACAGGGAAAATACCTAAATATAATAAAGATAATCTACAGCAAGCTGACAGCCAACATCAAACTAAATGGAGAAACATACAAAGCAATCCCACTAAAATCAGGAACAAGACATGACTGTCCTCTTCTTATCTATTCAATGTATTTCTAGAAGTTTTAGCTAAAGCAATAAGAAAACAAAAAAAGATTAAGGGGATACAAATTATAAAGGAAGAAGTCAAACTATCTCTATTTGCAGATGATATGATCGTATACATAAGTGACTCACAAAATTCTACCAGGGAACTCCTACAGCTGATAAAAACCTCCAGCAAGGTAACAGGGTATAAGATTAATTCAAAAACAATAGCCCTCCTATACACTAAGGATAAATGGCCTGAAAATGATATAAGGAAAGCATCACCTTTTATAATAGCTGCAAATATATTAAATATCTTAGCATAACTCTAACTGAAGAAGTAGCAGACCTGTTTGACAAAAACTTTAAGTCACTGGAGAAAGAAATAGAAGAGGATAGCAGAAAAAGGAATGATCTCCCATACTCCTGGATAGGTAGGATCAACATAGTAAAAATGGAAATTTTATCAAAAGCAATCTACAGATTCAATGCAACCCCCATAAAAATCCCCACACAATTTTTACAGACCTTGAAAGAATGATACTCAACTTCATATGGAATAACAGGAAACCTAGGATTGCCAAAATAATTCTGTTCAATAAAAGAACTTCAGGAGGCATCACCATCCCTGACTTCAAGCTATACTATAGAACACACTGATACAATAACAGACTTGTGGATCAATGGAATCAAATCAAAGACTCCAACATTAACCCACACACCTATGAACACCTGATTTTTGAAAAAGAGACCAAAAATATTCAACAGAAAAAAAGATGGTATCTTTAACAAATAGTGTTTGCATAACTGGATAGTAAGTAGTATGCAGAGGAAAGCAAATAGATCTAAACCTATCACCCTGCACAAAAATCAAATCCAAATGGATCATAGACTTCAACATAAACCCAGCTATACTGAACTTGATAGAAAAGAAAGTGGGAAATACCCTCCAATGCATTGGTACAGGTGACCACTTCCTAAATATAACATAGCATAGACACTAAGAACGACAATCAATAAGTGGGATCTCCTGAAACTGAGAAGCTTCTGTAAGGCAAAGGACACAGTCAATAAGACAAAACGACAGCCTACAGAATGGGAGAAGATCTTCACCAACCTACATCTGACAGAGGACTGAGCTCCAAAATCCAAATAACCCAATTAAAAATGGGGTTCAGAGCTAAAAAGAGAATTCTCAACTGAAGAATTACAACTGGCTGAAATGCACTTTAAAAATTGCTCAACATTTTTATCCATCATAGAAATGCAAATCAAAACAACGCTGAGATACTATCTTACACCTGTCAGAATGACTAAGTTTAAAAATATAAATGACAGCTTATGTTGGAGAGAATGTGGAACAAGGGAAACACTCCTCCATTGTTGGTGGGAGTATAAACTTGTACAGCTACTCTGGAATGCAGTATGGCTGTTCCTTAGAAAACTGGGGAATCAATTTCCCTAAGGATTCAGCAATACCACTATTGGGCATACACCCATAGGATGCACATTCATACCCCAGAAGCATTATCTCAACTATGTTCGTAGCAGAATTATTCATAATAGCAAGAACCTGGAAACAACCTAGATGCCCTTCAACTGAAGAATGGATTAACAAACTGTTGTGGTACATCTACACAATGAAGTACTACTGAGATGTTTAAAAAAAAAAAAAGACATCCTAAAATTTTCAGACAAATGGTTGGACTCGGAGAATATCCTCCTGAGGGAGGTATCGCAAGCCCAGAAAGATAGGCATGGGATGTATTCACTCATAAGTGGATTTTAGACAAAAAGCAAATAATACTCAAGCTGCAAGCCACAACCCCTGAATATCTTGGGATCAGAAGGAACTTAAGAGAGACACCCAGAGATTCCTCTAACAAGAGAAATTAGAGAAGACCAACAGTTTGTAACCAAGAACACTTGGGAACAAATCTTGAAAGAAGGAGATGGTTGAGTGGAAGGAAAAAAGAGGGAGATGAAGGGAGATGGATATCTCTATAGAGGAAGCCAATGTGGGGTTGGAAAGAGACTGGGTACTAGGGAAATGTCCAGGAACTCACAGGATGTCCTTGGCCAAGTCTCCAAACAATGGTGGAGGGAGTGCCTAAACGGGAATTCACTTATAATCAAATAAATAAACACCCTAGGTGTCATCACAGAACCTACACCCAACAGGGAATGGAAGTGGGGATGGTGGGCACAAGGCAGAGCTCCTAGTCAGCTGAGAGAAGAGGAGGAGAGTCTATATGAACAGGGGGATAGGGATTATGAGGAAGGTTCCCATGGTGATGGTTGACTGAGCCCTGGGGAGTTTACTGAATCGGGAATTGCCCTGGAGATCTATTTGGAGGGGTAGCTGGGCCTTCCTGATGTAGGTGGCTTTGTAGATGGCATGAGCAGTGTGTAGAGCCACGAGGGGTGGGTGGGATCAGACTGTGTTCCTGTTCATTGGTTGGCATTGTGGAGCCCATTCCCTATAGAGGAACACCTAACCCAACATTGACTTTGGGATGAGTGAATAAGATATGCCTGGAGTGGATGTGCCCCACTGGGCTGCCCTTCTTGGGACTAATTGCTATTTTGGGGAAGGGTATGGGTGGATGGGAAGGGGCAAGGCTGAAGGTTGATGTGGGAATGCGTTTATGTATGCTGTGAATCTCAATCTTTAAATAAAGGACCTGTTTTGGGCCGTGACAGGCACCATAGAAGAAGTAGGAGGAGAAATCAGAGCATAGGTAGGAGAAGCAGGGCGGAGTCAGGCACACGGAGCTGAAGCCCAAAGGAGCAACATGTAAGGAATACAGGTGAGCCACAGGCCATGTGGCAGGAAAGATTAATAGAAATGGGTTGTTAAGATATAAGAGCTAGCTAGCAATGTGCCTGAGCCATAAGCCAAACAGCATGAACTTAATATAAGCATCTGAATCATTTCTGGGGACCTGAGCAGCTAAGAAGTCTGGGGCTGCAGGTCTGTGTGTGTCTGGGCCTTTGGCTGCCCGGGACCAAAGAAACTACATTGTAACAGAGGGTTGCCTGGGAGGGATTGGGAGGGCAGAGAGGAGGAGAGCAGGGGCATACATTTATAGAGATGACATTTTTTTAATGAAAATAAAATTGAAAAAATGATAATATCTTCAACAAATGGTGTTGGCATAACTGGATGGTAGTATGTAGAAGAATGCAAGTAGACCTAAACCTATCACCCTGCACAAAAATCAAATCCAAGTGGATCATAGACTTCAACATAAACCCAGCTACACAGAACCTGATAGAAAAGAAAGTAGGAAATACCCTCCAATGCACTGGCACAGTGACCACTTCCTAATTATAACACCAGTAGCACAGACACTAAGAACTACAATCAATAAGTGGGACCTCCTGAAACTGAGAACATTCTGTAAGGCAAAGGACACAGTCAATAAGACAAACTGAACAGCCTACAGAATGGGAAAAGTTATTCACCAACCCTACATCTGACAGAGGACTGATCTCTAAATATATAGAAAACTCAAGAAACTAGATCCCCCAAAACCTAAATAACCCAATTAAAAAATGGGGTTCAGAGCTAAAAAGGGACTTCTCAACTGAAGAATTACAACTGGCCGAAAGGCACTAAAAATTGCCCAACATCTTTAGCTCTCATAGAAATGCAAATCAAAACAACTTTGAGATACCACCTTACACCTGTCAGAATGGCTAAGATCAAAAACACAGATGACAGCCTATGCTGGAGAGGATGCAGAACAAGGGGAACACTCCCCCATTGTTGGTGGGAAGGTAAACTTGTACAGCCACTCTGGAATGCATATGGTGGTTCCTCAGAATAGCATCATTATATGTAATAGCAAGAACCTAGAAACAACCTAGATGCCCCTCAACGGAAGAATGAATTAAAAAAAAAAAAAAAAAACAAAAAACTGTGGTACATCTATACAATGGAGGACTACTCAACATTGAAAAAAATAATGACATCCAAAAAGGTATAGGCAGATGTATAGATTTGGGGAATATCCTCCTTAGTGATGTATCACAAGCCCAGAAAGATAGGCACAGGATGTACTCACTCATAAGTGGATTTTAGACTAAAGGAAAGATACCCAAGATGAAAACCACAATCCCTGAACATCTTGGGATCAGAAGGCACTTAAGAGAGACATCCAGAGATTCCCCTAAGAAGAGAAAATAGAGAAGATCACCTTAGCAAATTGAGGTTATAATGGATTGCAACCAAGAAGAGTTGGAAACAAATCTTGAAAGGAGATGGTTATGTGAGATGAGCAGAGAGGGAGAAAGAAAGAATGGATATCTCGATAGAGGAAACCATTGTAGGTTTAGAAAAAAAACTGGGTACTAGGAAAACCACTAAGAACTCAAAGAATGACCCTGGCTAGATCTCTAAGCAATAGTGGAGGGGGGGGTACCTAAACAGGACTTCCTCTATAATCAAATGAATAACCACCGTAAGTGTCATCACAGAAGATACTTCCAACAAAGAATAGAGGTAGAGGCACAGATCCATGGCTGAGCACTAGGTTGAGAGCTCCTGGTCCATCTGAGAGCAGGGAAGCAGCATCTGTATGAGCAAGGGGATAGGGATTATGAGGAAATTCCCACACTTATGGCTACCTTGAGTGATGGGGAGCTCACTGAATCAAGAATATCCACTGGAGATCCATCAGGAAAAGGAGCTAGGCCATCCATGGGTAGGCAACTGTCCATTGGCATGGGCAGTATGTGGAGCCTTGAGGAGTGAGATTACACTGTGTTCCTGTGCATAGGCTGGCACCTTGGAGTCCGTTCCCTGCAGAGGAACACCTAACCCAGTCTTGACTTTGGGGTGAGGAAATTGGACTTGCCAGGAGTGGCTGTGCCATGTTGAGCTGACCCACCTTGGGACTTCTTTCCCTTTTGTGGGAGGGGATGGGTGGATACTGGGGGGCTGAAGGCTGACTGGGATGGATTGGGAGGAGGGGGAGCAAGGGAATACATGGATTAAAAAAACGTATTTTTTATAAAAAAAATAATAAAATAAAAAATGTATTCATTTAAAGAAAAAGTGATACTACAAGGCCAAGTAAAAGGCAAAAGCTTAATTGGAAAGGATTTAACCAGGAACACAACCCAAGCCAGGGATGTCAGGACCGTTGAAATTATTAGACAAAGAATTTAAAAACATAAATCTCATTTGAACAACTTAAATCCAAAGTAAAAAGAAGTAAATAAATCAATTTTTAAATTAAAGATTACAGCAGAAACCAAAGAAGTTGAAAGCAAAGCAAGAGTGAAGACTTGCTTTGTCTTGGTTATAAATATTCATTATGAATGTGAACCTTACATGTTCATTTGAGTGGACTGAAGGTTGCCAAACTATCTGGAAACCATGTCTTCTGAGGATACCTATGAAGGTGTGTTTTGAACAATGAGTATTTAAATTATTGCACTGAGTGATAAAGGTGGTCACCCTTACTATATTACCCTTGTTGAGGGACCCCCAACGAGCACCAGAGAGCTAGATTTCAATGCAAACACATGAAGGTCAGTTTATTCTTTTGAACAGATTTAAAACTAGGCCAAAACCCTATATTCTAGAGCAATGGAGGAATTCAGCCCCAAGCTCAGCGGTGAGAGTGTTTTTAAAGAAAAAAAATATGTAAGTGGGGTGTTACGACTTGGCATTTCATAACTGGGTAAAGGGGTATGGGGTAGAGTAATTCTCAGAAACTATTGGTTAAACTTTTGGCATGAAATAAAGTTTTGAATCTATTGGCTATCAGGTGCTTTCCTGAGATTTTTTTCCTTGATTCTTCTTAGACCTGGGCTCTGCCCTCAGGCCCTAAATGGTCTTTCCTTGAGATAAAGTTTTGTAATGGTAAATCTATGCCTTCATACTTACCAAGGTTATTGAGGATTATCAAATCCAAGACATCTGGAAAGAAAGCCAGGTTTATGTATGTATGCATGCATGTATGTATGTATGAATGTATGTATGTATGTATGTATGTATGTATGTATGTATGAATGAATGTATGTATGAATGTATGTATGTATGTATGTATGTATGTGTGTGTGTATGTATGTATGTATGTATGTATGTATATATGCATGTATGTATGTATGTATTCAGATCTAGAACATCTATCTTATCTTCCCCCCAGACTCAGATTCTTACACTAGTAGCCTCTCAAGATCTTGGGCCTTGAGAGTGTGATACAAATTAGTATCACCCACTTTATGCTAGGTCTCTAGCTACAGACAAATTCTCAGCATCAATAATCCCTTCAACTAAATCTCATAATCTATCTCAATTGGTTCCCTGACTCTGTCATCCATTCACTGTCTGCCTGTCTATCTAGTTATCTGGATACTATTGGTCTGTTTCTGTGGAGAGCTGTGGTGCTTCAAATAAGAATAACCCCTTCCCCCCTTCATCTTGCATATTTGAATGCTTAGTGACACCAGGGAGTGCCACTTTTGAACCGATTAAAGGATTAGAAGATGTGGCTTTGTTAAAAGAAATGTGTCACTGGGGGTAGACTATGAATCTTGCTCTCTCTTCCTTTAGATTAGGATGTAGAGCTCTGCTCCAGACTTACCTGCCTGCCCCATGATCCCTGCCATGATGATATTGGTCTAAATCTCTGACACTGTAAGCAAGTCTCCAGTTAAATGTTTTCATTTATAGAAGCTGCTTCGGTCATGGTGTTTCCTCCCAACAATAGAACCAAAGTAAAAGTTGGCACCAGAGACTGAGATACTGCTGTGACAGGCCAAATCATGAGTTTTTTTGAGACTTTGGGACTTTGGACTAGAAAAGCAATCGGATACTGTGAGCAGGCCTTAATGGTCCATTCTAATTGGAGTAGTGGTGCTAAGGATGATTTTAACTACTGAGACCAGCTCAAAAAAATTTCAGAAAGGGAGATATTTAAGTTATCTAGAAACTGTTCTTGTAATATTTTGGCAAAGAGTATGGCTACTTTTTGCTCTTGTCCTAAAAATCTGCTTGAGGCTAAATTGAAGCATTTTGGATTAATAGTGTTTGCTGGAAATATCACAAGACTGTCTAGCATTGGCTCTGTTGTGTGGTGATTAGTCTTATACAGATCTATATTAAAATGTGAAAGATGGCCAAAGAAAAATATAATATGTACAGACTGCGCAGAAAAGGAGCACCAGGAAGTGTAATGGAGCTAAGTCCAGTGCTCAGGGAGGAAAAACAAACAAACATGATGCTAAATGGAATAAAGGGAGTGGTGACATCAGGGCAAGATGCTCCCTCTCTCCATAAGCTTCCAACTTGTGAACAGGAATTAAAGAAAGGTTTAAGCAGTGAAGGAAACATCGACAGAAAAGTGATACAGAGGTAATTGAAGGAAGGGCCACATTTCAGTTTCATCAAACAGCAGAACTTGACAGGTTCAACCACATGGTTCTGGTTTTATATGAGGATTTAACAAAAGGGTTATGGAATCTCCCTTAGCAGCTAAGGAAAGCCACTGAGGCCAGATGTCTGTCAGGGGGTGTCTTTGCTTGGAGGCCTAGAGGGCCCATTGCATAAAGCTGTGAAGGTGAAGCCTTTATTGCCGTGGAGACCCCAAGATGATGAGATGCCAGACCATGAGGTACTTCCCAAGAAGAGCTGCAAATAAGAGGTGGAACCAGTGAAAGAAAGAGACAAAGAAAGAGAGAGAGGGTTCAGAGGGAGGAAGGGGGGAAGGGACAAAGGGAGGGAGGGCTTGAGAGAAGTGTGGCCTGCCCGTTTTCAGTCTTGCTTTGATCTACTATTTCCTCACTGTGCTCCTTTTCTGACTTTCAGAATACTAATGTAGATTCTGGGCCAAGGTATATTGGAAGTATGTGATCTGCTTTTTATTTTTTTATTTTACAGGAAGTGACAATTAGGAGATTGTTGTCGGTCTCAGATGAGACTTTGGACTTCAAATGGTGTTAAGACTGTGAAAGATTATTGGTACTTTTGAAGTTCAACTAAGTGTCCTTTTCATTGTGGACAGACCCTGGACCTACTCAAAGTTTGTTATTTCCTTTTGAAACCTTATGTTACTACAAGCCTATGAGGTCTATGGAGTGCCGGTTTTTATTTACTAATTTGAGTGCTTTAGTAGCCAGCAAGTGGAACTATTTGAAAAGATTAGGGTTAGGAGGTGTGACCTCCTTGGAATAAGTGTAAGTGGGGGTGGACTTTGAGGTTTCTCAAAAGCCCCAAACAATCCAGTATTAGGTGAGAGAGTGTGGAGTTTTTCTTCCCTTCCTCCCTCCCTCCCTCCCTCCCTCCCTCCCTCCCTCCCTCCCTCTCTCTCTCCCTCCCTCCCTCCCTCCTTCCCGCCCTCTCAACTAAGATGTATCTCTCAGCTACTGTTTCAGTGCTATGCATTCCTCCATGCTCCCTGGCATGATGATAATGGGCCAAACCACTGAGCGTATAAGCCAGCTCCAGTTAACTGCTTCTTTCATAAAATTGGCTCAGTCATAGTATCTCTACACAGCAATAAAACAGTGACCAAGAAATTTGATAACTAATTTTCAGTAGAAATCCAAAATTGCTTTTATAGCATCACTTGATAATAACAAGATGATTTTGCTACTGGATCTTTAATTCCACAAATCATCTGCCTATTAGAAGAAAGGAACCCACAATTATGTGAGTCCAACAGCAAGTAACCAAGCAAGACACAGCCTGAGTTAATTGAGATCTGAACTGGTAAAGACAGAACTCTCCCTGGGTCTGTCCATAACAAGAGATCAGGGGAGGTGTGGAATTCAAATCTTTCTATAAGAAGGCAGAAGGTCTGTGTGTCTTTTTTGGTGTGCATCACTAACCTTTACAAGATGTGACTAACCCAAGACGATGTATAACTGATATACAGATTCACATTCCAATCATCTTGCTAGAATTCCGCCAATATTATGATTGGTCATGGGAATGTCTGGCTGGGTATGAAAGCAGACCCTGAACTGACTCAAAGCTTAAGGTTGTTTTCTTTTGAAACCTTATTATCCCCACCCACCCTGCTGTATAATACAATTTTCAAACTTTGTGAGTATTTCATGAGACCACTTACTGTTTTTCCCCATACTTTATCATAAATTAACATCTTCTGTAAGCCAAAGAATTCTCCCAGGCAAGAATAGTTATGCAGAAAGATTAAATAGAATACCATTTCATGTGGGAGTTCCTCGGAACAGAAAGTGTGGAATTTTCTTTCTGGGATTTTTATGTGTTCTTTCAAAAGTTTCTTTCATTATTGGGCTCATTATTGTAGATGGGTTTCGAGCAAATTCACTGGGAGTCATGGGATTAGGGGAAGAATGAAAGTCCCTTTTGCTACGATCACTTTTAAATTCTTAGAAAGAGAACAAGTCTCATGCATGAAGACATGTAAAAATTTCATAAATTCAATAAATAATCAAAACAATGAGCTGACTCATTCAACAAATCTTTGAGTAGCAACATATTGCACTCTCATGTATGTATATATACATGTATATTCATTCAATAAATGTTTAATGATTGTAGTTCATTGAATGAAGCAGAGAGAATGGTGGGGGTGGGGTCATTTTGTAAATGATGCTGTCAGACTAGGAAATGACAGAGAGGAGAAAATGAAAAGATGAACAGTGCTATTTGTGGTGACTGTATTTCTGCATAAGACTTTGAGCAGAACTGATACTACTCTGAGAAAAGAAGATTGATACAGTTAAATAAAAGAAGAAATACTCTTTATTCACACAATTTAGTTTGGAATAAATGGGAAGAGCTTTTAAATTATGAATTCTTCAGCAACAAAACTTGTGGAAGCAGTTTCTTTAAAGCCCCAGAGAAATTACTATGGTTTTCATCTTAAGGTCGACACTGGCTTTGAATAGCAGCCTGAGAGAGCTTGAAGATTTCTCTCTGTTCTCTCCTTCTCTCCCTCTAGCCATCCAGTGTTGGAAACCTTTTCATTTAAGACACCAATTGAGTGTGTCTACCAGGGAGAAAGTTTTTACTAGACTCACTTCTCCATCCTCTTTCTGATGCACAAAGTTAGAGTCAGACCTCTGGCCAATAGCAGGGCATTGATGAATCCCTACCATGCCCAGAACATAAAATATTTATACTTAGAGAAAGCTAGACTAAGTAGTTAGGAGAGTATTGTGAAGCACAGAGGCCAATACCACTCCAAAATAACAGATAATGTTCACAAACACTCCTTTGTAAAGGTTGTGAAGAATATGCTGCGCTTTCCACAGCACTGGATTGCCTTGTCATGTTCCCTTAATTGGTATGTGCTGTGGGTCATCTGAATTCAGTTTACTTGACTGAAGAGATAGAAAAAGTTTTGATTATCGAGTTATTAAATTACTTACTTATTTTAACCATAATCAAAGTCCTTAATTTCTAGGTGGGAGGGGTATGTTTTAAATAGTAGGCAAGAGTTTCCGTTCTGTGGATTCTATATTATAGAGTAAAGCCATGTAAGCTTTGACCTCCAGGATGACCTTGATCAGGATATCTGAACAGAGCTTCAACATGACTTAGAATTTTGGAGAAAGGACCTGAGTTTTGATATTGAAGACATTCAGGGGAAAGCAGAGGACAAAGAGAAAGGCGCAGACAGAGTAGGCCTACTGACCCCAGGCAATGCTTGACTGGTTCTCCTGGCCCAACCTTGCAGCCATGGCCTCTCTATCAGCAGCAAGGGGCAGCAAGGGCTTTCCTTTTAGTTGAAAGCAGAGAATGAGCTGAGCAGGCGGTTCAGAGGGTCATTAGAAAGCATCAAAGGAGGCAGCCTCATGATGGTAATAAGACGGCTGTGAGGAAATAAAGTGGGCATTGATCTGCACTATCGAGTGTGACATTTTAACCAAAGCTAAAAGCCAAGAGCAAATCCAGCCCTGTATTCATCTGCCTGCCTGTTTTAGTAAATTGTCTTCCCCTCCCCCCAACCACTGGCCTCAGAGGTCACTTCATATTAGCTGGCTTGTTAATACTGAGGCAATCAATACTTAATCAACAAGTAATGGGTTTTCGCAGTCATCCTGTATGATCTTTCAATAAAGCCCTGAATCCATCTCGGCCCATTCCTAGACTAACGAAAGGTGTGTAGTTGCAGCAGACCCTAGATTTGATGGTCTGATGCTCTTTGGCTGATCTGCATCTTATTAAGATACCAGGCAGCCACTGTCCTTCACCCTTTTGTTTCCTGATCCCCACAGAGCACAGCATGGCATGAAATCCAGCCAACTAAGATTTTATATGCATCAGTAAGAAAATTCAGATTTCCTTTCAGCCTAGGGTTTAGACCTCTTTGATAGTGTTATGTAATTAAAAGGTGAATAAATAAAGGACTGAAGAGAGATGCGTATCATCAGAAAGGGGGAAGGAATCTTAAAAGGAGAAATGGCTGTTCTAATATGTAATATTAAATCAGGGAGCTAGAATCCCCATATGTCCCAATTATTGAATAGTAGACCGCCTAACTCTTGTCTAAAGGAGCTCAGTGCATGTGGGGAGAGGTGCAGAGCATGGCATTGGCACTAAACATTCAAAGGAGAATCTAAAGAGGACATCTAAATACTGCTGTTTAGAAGGAAATCGACTTCTGTACCAGGAGATAGTGTTCAATATTTCTACAATGCTTTGAATATGGTTAAATTTTTTGTCTTTCTGAAATACTGAAATAGAATTTTGTAGAGGTCATAGATTCAAGGAGATGGGGGTCTTCTACAGAAAAACACATTGTCATGTCTATTCCTCAGAACAGGTTTCTTTTGGTGAATTAAATTTTTGCTCCTGTATGACCTTTCTGTTTTCAGGCTCAGAAAATGTATCAGAGCAATGTTTGACTCAATGGTGACAATTGAGGCTAATAAAAAGAAAAATCAATGAAAAATAAAAAAGATGAGAATGCTAGTTTAGGAATATAACCTTCAAGTGCATGACCTGTTGAGTAATAGGGCAAATGATAGTCTTTCCAACTATAGGAAAAAAGCTATATTTTGAGAAAACACATTGTCAATCACAGAATGAAATCCAGGAGAACAATCGGAAGCTATGAACACTAAAAGGTACATGAAACCCCACAAAACATGGTGCTTCAATTATGCACCAACAGCCAAATATACTGCGTCTGTAATGCACTATTTTATGACAGTCTAAAAAGCAATTATTCCTTGGGCTGAATGTCTTCTTCCCAAGAGGTAGTTTTCATTGTACCAGAATTTGTCAAGCAAGTTTTGCAATGGAGGAAAGCAACTAACGTTCAACCCAGCTGTGGCACCTATGACCCATAACACCAAACAGCACGGATAGTAACCCTAAGGATGCGGTAGAGGCACACATACCTTGGTGTAAAGAACAATTCTCAATTGGCCTTAAGATCCACTCAACAAGCAGGAAAACATATCTAGTTCTGAAAACCTAGCCAACTACTGAGTGCTAGTGAAGTAGTAGAAATTGGAGGAGAAGCTACAGCTGCCACTTTATTAAACCAGCACAGTCTCTAACAGTAATCTAAACATTGGTTCTTATACCCACAGAAATGTATAGCTCTCACCTCTCATCAAGGAAACATCTTTACAACAGAGATCATTACAAAAAAATCACAACCAATCAAAATGAAGAGCTATGGAGCCCAGTACCAAGGGATACATCTACAAAAACACTCTCACAGTCTAAACTCAGAAGTTATTTACCATCCTTTTCATTTTCCAGATACGTCACAGAGCAACTATAATAGAAGCCAACTAGATAGCCAGTTACTGTCACATTAACTAGATCTGCTTGTAATGACTGAAGGAGGGGATGCAATGGCATCTTATGTTGTTGAATTTCTTATTTAAGCCTTGTCATATCGTCCATGAAGCTAAAAAACACCTTTTCTATAAATATATTATTAAGCGTGTGCTCTGTTTCCTTTCTACTTGTTCAGATACTTTTCTTATCTCCTCAGTACATGTCTATTGAATAAGGACTATGTTGCCTTGGCCTACTCTTAGGTACCACACAAGAAATTGAGAGTAAAGATTTATACTGGAAATAAAAAGAACAAATTAAAAGGTGCAGGGGAAGCAACAAAATATATCTACAACCAGAGATGGTACTTACTCTAAGGCTTTTGAAAAAGTAATTCCTTTCTGAGAGAATAACCAGATTCTGTCCTCTTTTACCCTAAAGAGACTTTAGTTAATTAGATTTATTCTTAAATCAGAGTTGACATCACAGCCTTTGATAATGCTCAATGCCGGTAGTGCAAAAACTAAATAATATATTTTTGTTTGCTTTATATACTCCTTGAGTGACTCTTAAGAAGTCTAAAACCCAAAATATTGGTAATATTTGTTTAGGCAAATATGTTTTCTTTGTCTGGAAAAATCTGTGAATGCAATTCTATTTTAAATAGCTCAGTGTGCCAGATAGTTTTGGCATACAGATGTCATCCTATAGTCACCCTAGAAGAGAGAACTACAGGTAAGTGTAGGGAGATTATGTTTTTCCATTGTAAATAATCATGCCACCCACTGGCTTAATAAAAAGCACTGACTGGCCAAAGGCAGAAAGGAAGTATGGGTGGGGATACCAGACTAAGAAGACTTTAGGAACAGGCAGAATAGAGCAGAATGCCAGAGAGAAGCCAGAAGTGGAGGACAGCTATGCTGCTCTGAGAAAAGCTACTGAGCTGCATGGCTGAGCAGGATTAGAATCATGGGTTAGATTAAGGGTAAAGAGTTAGCAAGTTATATGCCTGGGCCTTAGGTGGATCAGCCTAAAACTACTGTAAGCATCTGTATTTAAATATTAGTAAATGAACAAGTCAAACTAAAAAATAATTCTGCATTCTGCATCAGTCTAACCATATTATGACACTTTCAAAAAGCCAAATATATGGTGACAAGAAAAAAGCATTTCTTGTGACTGAAATGAGGAAAAGATGAATGTATGAATAACAGAAGAGTTTATGAAACAGTTTTATATGCTGTAGTGATAGACATATGTCCTTTTAGTCTTTAAGTGATGGTATATTTCTGGGTATTGATCACATAACAAGTGCACTAATGTTGTAGGAGGTAAAGCCCATGGAAGAAGATCTAATTAAGAAGGGGTAGGGGATATATGAGAATTCCCAATGCCTTTCAGTTTTTGATGAACTGAAATTACTTTAAGCAAATTACTTTAATGTATCAGGTAGAGACTGATACACACACACTCACAGGCATTGCTCCATGATGATCTTTATCTGCCCCGTTTGGGCCAGCAGTCATTGCTCTGTCTCAAAGCTCCATCCTGGGGCCTGCCATGTGCTTCTGAAACCCTGAATTCTTACCCTAGCTCCTGGTGCAATTCTTTGTACCTCTGTTAAGTATCCTTTATCCAGGGTGTTCCCTTCCTCTTTCTTTCCAAATATTTTTCTATCTATAAATACCCCTAACTTTCCTTGACAAAATTTATCTCCAGTTAATTTTTAAAGATTTATTATTAGTAAATGGTATATATTATATGTGATATATAAAAATGACTTACGTATTATTTAGTATTTTTAATACTAAATATATTTAATGTAGCTTTATACCTAAGAGCTCTGCTTTAGGCACTGTGCTGAGTAGTAGTTATATAAAATTAATTTAGAAATGTTTCTAGACTGGAGAATATTATGGGATAATGCTCTTCTGTACTCTAAAGACTTGTCACTTATATTGGCTTAATAAAACACTGACCAGTAGACAGGCTGGAAGTGTAGGTGGATCAACCAGACTTGGAGAATTCTGGGAAGATGAACAGCGGAGACTCAGTTGCCAGTCAGACACACAGGAAGCCAGATGAAGATGCTGCACTGAGCAAAGGTAACAAACCACGTGGCTAAACATAGATAAGAATTATTGGTTAATTTAAATGTAAGAGCTAGATAGTAATATGCTTGAGCCACAGACCCTGCATTTACTGTAATATTAAGCCTCCAAGTCAATTATTTGAGAAGAAGATGCTGGATTTTTGAGAGATTCTGGCAGGACAGAAACTTCTTATTGCAGGAGAATTTAATGCGTGACTAAACCATCACTATATAATAATGTGAGGGAATGGATGATGCAAAAGGCAGAAAAAGGTTAACACTACACACCAGCGGTAAGTGGGCCTGGCCTACTACTACAGTGGGCTTGGAGAAATACAACATGCTTAAGCACAGAATAATGACCTTGAAATATCCTTGGGACACATTGCTAACCATGGGCTATGTTGCCATGTTATATGATTGGCCTGCACTGCCACATGATATCTAAGTCTCTACTACCACCGAGGGCCATGTCTGTGCTCATGTGGCCAGCATCTGTGTTGATATCAGTAGCCTGTGTTATTACTGAAAGACACTCTGGATTTCTATGGTCTGATCTGCCACCTGAAGCCATGTTGACGGCCATCTGGATACATGGTTTCATAAAATTCTCCATTGCTTTCACAAGATATAATACAAAAGAAGAATAAGCTCTTTTTTAATTTTTATGTTCTTCAGAATCAATCAGGTCAAGAGGTAACATCCAAAGAATGACACCAGTAAGTGGAAATTCTTTTCCTGTTAAAGCTGTGTTAGCTGTGATCTCAATAACAGTTTGGCACACGTGCATAGACAGCAGTGTTGGTATTGGTATGGGGGAGTCTGGGCTGTATGGAGGTGTGTTAGAGTTGGAAATCAGCATTTAAGAATTTTTATGTAAAAGCTTGACTCTATTTGCTAACATTCAGGTTCCTGATTTTGCTGAGGTGGTTAAGTTTGAATAAGTGATGCTCCTGAACCACAATTAGTAGGTTCGATGTAGAAGCTAAAGAGCTGGTTACAATGGGAGAGAGTGAGCTGTCCTCTGTTGAATTCTAACTGGAATGGTCAGCATTTTGTGACAGTATGGTTCAGAGGATGCTGTGGTGGTGGTGAGGAATATGAGTAAGAAATTTAGTGTAGTGTCTGAGTACAGGGTTTAATAATAATGCCTTAAACCACAGAGCAGCCTTGAAGGATTCAACTACACACAAACCATGTGATAGAAACAAGTTTCTGCATGAAACTCCTGAGCAGAAACAATACACTTGTTATGCAGTACAGCCTGTGCTCAGAGTGCTATTTCAGCATTCTATGTATTAAAAAAAGAACCTTCTGTGGTCATGTGGTGAACGACTGTGAAGGATTATTTAAAGTAAACTGTAGGGAAATATAAAACAAACCCAGCTAATTTATCACAACAGTGAAGATGCATAAATAAGATGTTTATGAATAACAAGGACAGCTTACCTATTATTTTAAAAAAATCATTTTAGTAGAAAATATGCCACAATTTTATTTAAAGGAGAATGACCCCTATTTTTTTTTCCTCATTGCTTTTTAGCCTCCACTCAGCCTACCATGATGGGTGTTTGAGGAATGTGTTTATCGTGTGTGATCCTCAGAAAACCTTGGCTTCGGACTAAATATCTTTACACAAAAGACAATGTAGGCTTAAGCCTGGGAGCTCATTGGCCTACTTCATATTGTTGAAAATTAGTGGGCAAAGAAAAAATGGAGGATGTGAGTAATAGATGGTCCAAAGACTTTCATTAGCAGCATCCGCTGGACATTAACCTCACGCTGTCTCCCTGAGCAAATAGTTCAATGAGTGGACACTCTGAACATTCTCCACAGAGGCTGTAGGCCCACAGTTTGTCATTTCTTGTCTTTGCTCTGTGATTTTAAAATTGTCTTGTCAGTTCATATGGCACTGATCACCAGCTGTCTACTAATCAGTGCCCGTGTCTTTCTGGATACAAAGACCACATCCATCCATCTTTCTTTCACTTAGGTTGTGCTTAATGCCATCAACTAATTTCTGACCAATGTCTTAGACATAATCTCTCCTCCATGTATTTCTAAGCATGATTCTCCAACTAATGCCTTTGTGGGAAGATCTTCAGGAACCTGGAAGGTAGGAGACTTTCAGCATAGAAGGATCCTTATCCCTCAGAGATTACCAAGGGGTCCATTCCACTTTGACAAGTTCAAGAAACCATCTTAGTTATGTAAAATTATTCATATTTAAGGCCATTTGTTCAGTTGTAGCCTATCCTTTCTAACTTTGTTCGTTTACTTTCCTGAAGCATGATCCCATTTAGTCTTATCAATAAAATCCAGGAGTCAAATATCAGGGTAGTAACCTGAAAGGTTAGAGAAGCAAAGAAGCAGCCACCAGTGGCTTCTTACTTCTCTGGATCCTCTGACACTTAATGGGGCAGGGATCCTATCTCCATCCATCTTATATTCCTGTCTCCACTGCCCCAGTGTGCTGGGATTAAAGGCATGAGCCACCTAAGTGCTGGGATCAAAGGTATGCACCACCACCACCTGGCCTCTATGGTTAACTAGTGACTATCTCCTCCCTCTGAATTCTAAGCAAGCTTTATTTGTAAGAACACATGGAAAATATCATGCAACACACTTCTGTGTCATGTTTTATATGTATTATCTCTTAACCAAAATTTAACTGCCATATATTCATGTACCTTATAAAGCAAATTAAATTGACAGAAATGTTTAAGTAGAAGTATACGACAGAGTTGGAGAGATGCTCAGTGATTTCAAGCACTTACTTACTGAAACAGGTTTCAGTTCCCAGAAGTTCACAATAACCTCTAACTCCAGCTTAAGGAAGAAATTTAGGGTAGTGTCTGAGTACAGGGTTTAATAATAATGCCTTAAACCACAGAGCAGCCTAGAATTCAGAGGGAGGAGCTAGTACATATCTCATTTTTAATGAGAAGAAGCAAGCAGGTGTTGATGTGTTAGATATACCTGCAACAATCCTCACTACATTTGTCTAAGGGTTATGAATATCACTCCTTGGGCACAGGCACATATGTGACATCCATTCACACATGCACACTGTCTCAGTTACTTTTCTACTGGTCTGACAAAACACCACGAACAAGGCAACTTACAGCAGAAAGCATTTTATGGATCTTACAATTTCGGAAGATGAGTCCATGACCATCATGGCAAAGCTCATGGGAGCAGGCAAGGTGCTAGATCCATAGCTGACAGTTTACATCTGACCTGCAAGTATGAGAAAGAGAGAGACAGAGAGGAGAGCACACTAACTGGGAATGGTGTGGGCTTTTAAAACCTCAAACCCCACCCTATCCCTACAAACACAGTGAAACACTTCTTCCAACAGTCACACCTCCCAATCCTTCCAAATAGCCACCAACTGTGAATCAAGTATTTGAATTAAATGTACCTATGGGGGCCTTTCTCACACAAAGTGCCACAAAATACCCATCAAATAAAAAGCCTCTTAAAAGTAGAAGAGAGACTGTGAGCAGCTAATTCTTATAATCTTCAGTCCAAGAAGACTGTTAAATATAATTACATCACAGATCTCACCACTGCATTGGTAAAGGACTAGTTGGAGAAATCAACATTAAAAATTATATTGATGAAAATAAAGACATTCTGACATGATTAAACATTATTCAAGCATGAAAATGCTTCTGGTATCCTATGTCAGGGACCATTGATCTGTTTCTTTTTGTAAATTAAGTAAGTTATATTTTTAAAAACATATGTATCTAATTTCTTTCATTACAATAAACATTCTATACAACATATTTCTTTACACACTTATCAATAGCATGTCAATATGCATAATAAAAATAATTTAATATTTTAAAACGTTTGGAAACTCTTGATATCATGTCCGTGGTGCTGGTAACAAGTTCCTTTATCACAGCTGCATCATCCTGAAATCCCAGTAGGTCTCTGCTTCTGAAAAACATTCAGTCTTTTGCAAATTTGAGATGCCAACACAGCCCATGTCTCCTTTAAACGAATTCCACAATGATTCAAAATAAGATGTGGCAGTCAAAAGATGCTTGTTGAATACTCTCATTACTCACCTTCCACTAGAAAGGTCGCATAAATGAAAGCCCTATACCTCATTCCCCAACACATCCATTAAAAACCCATCAGGTTAGGAGAGGGAGCCTTCACCAGTTAAAAAGGCTGCACACAAAAATTCACAGAAAGGACAGATTTCAATACATCGTCTTTGGGAAAGTGATGCTCTCAGAGATCTGCACCACTGCTCTTTTAGAAAATCTTTGATTTGCTTTTGATATGCATTTTCACCCTTTCAAATGCAACCAGATCTCAGTACATATCACATTTTTAATGAGAAGAAACAAGCAGGTGTTGATGTGTTAGATATAACTGCAACAATCCTGACTACATTTGTCTGATGGGTATGAATATCACTTCTCAACAATATTTGGAGGAAAATGAAAATAGAATATGAACCCGTCTTTGTATTTGGCAACTAGAGAGGGCATATTTAGTGGAAGCTTTTGTATATTTTGGGGATGATGTTTGTAATTGGAGTGTTTAGAAGGCACTAATGAAACTCAAGCTTATATTATTGGTGATTTACACATTACTTAATAACCTATGTTTTCTTCTCCATATTATATAAATAAAAATGTGTATTTCCTGCTAATCATCACTGATAAGCATTTCTTCTCTTAAAGTCTGTGCTTATCAAAATAAAGGGGTTTGTGCTAGATGCTTCAACTGATGTTCTCATAAAAATGTTTATACTCAGAAAATATGCTTAATTACACTATGGCATATAAGCTGATGTAACAATGTAGTTGTAGTCAATACTCATAATCATTTCAAACTCAGCCTTCTTTATTGCTCTTAACTACAATGAGTAGACTCAACTTCATCTACACTCTAGAAAACCACTTAACAAATATGTGTTCTCTATAAGTACAAAGTTTCCGAAGAGAAACAAACTGTTCATTCAAGTCAATTCATTCAAACAAATCACAAATTATTTGGAAAAAAATGAGAAATTTGAATGAGAATTACTGAAGTAGATTTAGGATGGCTAACTAACAGTGTATCTGTAGAGATGAGATCCGTAAGACCAAATCCAAAAGTTGGATTGACATTGAGTCCACTTTAGTTATCAGGCAGTTAACTAACACATCTATGAAAGTTGAGTGCTTAGAAATGTGTCATGACTCAATGAAGAACACAGTTCTTATTCAAGATCCTCTTCCTAGAGATTACCTAGAGTGGGATTTAAAATAATAACATGTTAGAAGTTTAACATGAGAATACCTTACTTAGGACAAGTCAAAGTGGAGCTGGAAAAACATTTTAGTGGCTAGGAATGCTGACTGACTTTCAGAAGATCTGGGTTCAATTCCCAGCATCCACATAGTGGCTCAAAACCATCTATTGCTCTAGTGCCACAGAATATGATGTCCTCTTCTTACCTCAATAGGCATTGTAGAAAATGTGGTGTATAAATATGCATCAGGTAAAAAACAATCACTCATGTGAAAAATTTTTAAAAATTATATTTATGTTTTAACACATCACTTTTAATGTATATTTCAGGGCGATTTAATAAATATACACACCCTGTGACTCACATTAAACTCAAAAATCTCAGGTTCCTAAGACCTTCCCTTGTAGGTAATCTTTGACTTTAGCTAGCTCTTGCTTAGACAGTCACTGGTTTGTCTCTTACTGTGTGTGTGTTCTACATTGCTGTGCTCAAATGTCTTATAAACAGAATACTACATTGTGCACATTTTGGCTTCAGATTTCTGTTGCTCAGCAAAATGTTTCCCTGAGATTCGTTCATGTTTTTTTGTAGTTCATTCTTTGTTATTACCAAGTATTATTCCATTATACATATAAACAACAATTTGTTTATCACTCACAGGTTTTGGACATTTGGATTAGTTCCAGTTTCTAACTGTGATGAATAAAGCTGCAAGGAACATTCATGTTCAAGTTTCCTTGTGTGGATACATTTTCTCTCAGATAAACACTCAAGTGTGGAATTGCTGGGTCATGTGGTAAATGTATATTTCACTTTCTAAGAAACTGCCAAACTCTTTGCCGAAGTGATAACAAAAATGTACACTCCCATCTGATGCTCAAGAATTCCAGTTACTCCACATCCTCAACAACATTTGGTCTTGTCAGTTTTTATTTTTATTTTTAGCTTTTCTAGTGGACGTGCAATGTTGTCACACTGTGGCTTTTGCATTTCTCTGATGATGATGTTGAACAGCTTTCCCTGACTTGTAGACCACTCAGACACACTCTCTCTTGCATGTTTTTGATTGGTCCAAAAATAATGTGTGCTCTTAATAAATAGTTGTATATAAAAGGACTTCCCACACTCACTCACTGTGAATATATCCCTTCACAAGTAAATGCATGAGCTACATCCAATTCTACTTCCCTTTATGGCTCCACATTTTATTTTCTCAGAAGCCTTATAATAGAAATGATAAAGTTTTTAATTTGGATCAATTTTAATATTGCCATGGGTAAGAGTGTGTCTTCTGTAGGAAGACTTCATCTATTCAAGCTCATAAAGATGCTCTTCCATGGATATTTTTAATTTTACAGTTGTAGTTTTTAGGTTGGAAATGGAGACAGCAATCCATTCATATATGAACTGAATGATAAGGCAAAGCCAGTGCTTCCCTCCTCCCTCATCTTCATCTAGATACCCACTTATTCAATTCATTTGTTAAAAGAGCCTTCTCTCCCATTGAATTAACTTAACAAACCCAACTGATTAAAAATCAATTGACACATATATGTGGATTTCTTTATAAACTAATCTTTTCCTTTGATCTGTATTCCCTTCCCTGCACTAATATCAAACTTCTTTAATAACTATGACTTTGCAATAAGATCTTAAATCATAAAATAATAATAATAGTAATAGTAATAATGTTTTGTAAGTACTTCAGACTGAATGTCAATGTCCCAAAATGCATGAATAGAAGTCTAATTCCTGATGTGTTCGAGATGTAATTAAGGCTAAGTATAATAATAAGGATGGGGAGCAGATCTTATAAGATTGGTGTACTATAAGAAGGAACCATAGAGCCTTCTTTCTTATTGCATGTGAGAAGAAAGTGGGGACATATAGACACACAGGGTTTAGAGAGTGCTCCTGTAAGGACTTGAATCCCATGGCATCTTGAAATTGAACTATGTAGTCTCCAAAACTATAAAATAACAACAACAACAAAAAATATATCTCTGTTTTTTAACCAACTCAACTATGGCATTCTGTAGACCAAGGTAAGATGGTAAGTGTACCAGTATTATTCTTTATTATTTTGTCTCAGGAGCAAGACTGGGACCACGTAAGAAGATATGGCTGTCTCTGGAAGCAGAAGAAACAGAGTGACCACTATGGTTAGTCCCTGATATTTTATTGCTATCTAAAATGTATCAATTACTGTCAAAAAAAAAAAAAGCTGATCTGTATGATTCTTGTTGTGATTGTGTGAACCCATAAATCAACTTGAGAACATTTCACATATAAATTCCACTCTGAAATGAGGCCATAATACAGCTCTCATTCAGATGTCTTTTCATTTCTGTTTGCGGTATCCTGGAGACTTATAAGCATGTACAAATTTATCCCTACTTAATTTATATTTTCCTAGTTACCCTTACATAGAAGTACAGTTGATATTCATAAATTGTTTTTGAATTTTAAAATCTCACTAAATTAATATAATAGTTCAGTGGCTCTTTTTGTAGATTTCTTGGCCCTCCAAACAATATGAATTAAGACAATTTCCTTTTCCTGTCCTTTATATATTTTCTATTTGGGGGGGGGGGTGAGGAATGCATAGGCATGGCAACTCTTTTGGATTTTTTTGTTTGTTGTTGGGTAGATGTTGTATGTGTTACACTTAGGATTCTCGTAGTAATGTTGAATTATAATAATGAGGGTAGATAGCTAAGCTTAGGAAGAAATATTACCTAGAGGTTTTCTGTAACAGTCCTTTGTGAGGTGGAAAGAATTTCTTTTTATTTCTAACTTGCTGACTGTATTAGGTGTGAACACTGACTGTTGCTAATGCTTTTTCTGCAAGCGTTATGGAACACACACACACACACACACACACACACACACACACACACACACACTTTAGCTCATTTTGAAAATAAATCCACTTTTTAAATCATGTGTCTCTTGAAAAACACTAATCTATAATGTTTTCTCCCATCCCCAACTGCCCCTTTCTTTAGAATGACCGCAATGATGGCCTCAGAGTTATATTGAGAACTGTTTTCTCAGCCTCTAGTATCTGAAGAAGTTTATATAAAATTTGTAAATTCTCTTTATAAAATGACTGACAGAATTTGCCAGTTTAGCTATCTAGGCCTGGGGTTTTTATTTTGAGAGCATTTAAAAATTGATAATTCAATTTATTTAACACATTGCTATTTATATTTTTTTTATTTATTCTAGTGTCAGTTTGGGTAATTTCTGTCTTTCAAAAATCTTATCTGTTTCATCTAAGCTGTCAACTTTATGGCTTTTAAAAATAATATTGTCTTGATGAGTTTGTCAAGGGATTTAAGATCTCCTAATAGCACCCTGTCTTTGCTGGTGTTGATTCTTTCCCCCTCTAGTACAGCTAGGGAAAACTCAAGTCTTCCCTCCAGTGTGAATCCTTGGAGCTTCCTGTCAGCAGCAGCCCAGTCATTTCTTACACACAGACAACACACACACGCACACACATTGATCTCTCCAGCCAGAGCCTTCCAAGATTCTTCACAAATTCTAACCACTTCCTCCCTGTCTCACTATAAGCCCTCTTTCCTCCCTTCCGAGTGATGTTTCTTCTTCTCCTCCTCCTCCTCCCTCCCTCCGTCCCCCTCTCCCTCCCTCTCTCCTCTTTGCTGTGGTTCAGAGCTACTTCCAGGCAGAGAGTGAGAGAGTGGGTGCAAATTTTACTCTGCCTTTTATCAAACATGGCCATTCTGCATCGCCTGCTACTCACCTCCCAAAAGCAATTACTCCATAGAGTCTTGACCATTGCTTGTTCCCCGACAGGGTAAGTCTAATTCCATGGCCAGCAACAAGAGTGTTGGGTTTTACAAATGGAGAGAGCTAGAACCAAGAGATTTCCATTCCGCAGGGAGCACAGCTGCCCAGCTAGGAGGTTCCTCTTTGTCTTGGTGCCTCTTTGTCCACTGGGAAAGATTGTTGGTGACTTTTAGAGCGTTCATGATCCATTCATTTGTAGAAAAAAGGTGGTCATCAGGAAACATTATAAGACTAGTTCCATCTGTGCTTGTAAGGCCTCGGGAATGCAAAAGACAACATCGTACAAAGTAGACACTCTCAAATACAAACAAATAACTAAAATAGAAAATGGAAGAACCTACAGAATATATCCATAGTACTTTGACTTGTGGGAATTTTATGGATGCATTTTGTCATTTTCTTCTTTTGTTGGGTTGCTTTGAGATAGGGCGTGAGAAGCAACCTTGTCTGACGTGGACCTCATCGTCCTCCTGATTCAGCATCTCATGTGCCAACAGTGGAAACACGACGCCATTCTTGGATTGAATTTCATTATTCTAACGAATCTTGGTGGCAAGATTAGAAGTCTCATTGGGGCTATATAACCTATTTTTGATTTTTTGTTTTTCTGTGAAGATAACATCTTCTCTGGAAGAAATGTTAGAATTATTTAAAATATTTACTAGGTGGCAGAGATCATAAAGGCCCAATTGTTTTAAGCAGATGAAAGCCTTTAGTAACAAAAATACTAAATGTATTTTTCCTCCAGTGGACATCTTAAAATGTTTCAAACATCAGATATCACAGAAAAGAAAAGCATCTGGAAGTGTCAGCATATTCTTACTAGGTATTTACAGTTTGGTGTTTAACAATATATTTCATAAATTATGCACATATGAAAAAACCAAACCAACTAACCTTCATATGAAAGGGAGTGGAGTGGGGCTCTGTGGTTTATTATACCTTATGCCCATTGCCACATCAAGTGACATGTGTAACACTTAGCAAAGTGCCTCAAATATGAGCTTCTGAAATAAATATTAGCATTCCATCTATTGGTGATTACTGGGAAATACACAGAACAGAATTGGAGGTCTATTCTGTATATCCTAAATTTTCAGGTGTACTGGGTACATGAGAACTTTTTATTCATTTATTTATTCCCTTAATTTATTTTCCAGTCATCTAGTCATTTCTAGATGTTGGGACCCATTTACTTGTAACTAAATCCACAAAAGACTTCATATCTGTCAGGCATACAGATACACAGAATTATTAGTGTGTTCCCAGGGTACACAGAATAGAATGAGATCCAAAAGGATGCAAAGAAAGGAAAAGTGTCCATTAAAAATGGTTCCAGATCTAGCCCTGATAAGCACACTGCTGCTTCTAAGCCTAATGTTTGAGAATGTATTAGTCGTTGAACTAGAATTTCCAAATTAAAGGTACAAAAACATAGTGTTGATGATTATTTGCTCTCTGACCCTTGTGGTAAATGTGGTGGTGAAGAGCTCACTGCTAACACTTTCCCCTCAAAGTGCTAATTAAGGTTCTTGATATGTATAGAGAAAGACACTCAGCACATTCTTTCCAGACTGTGCTGAACAACCAGGATGACTTAGTCTGTATGCATTAGCTGGAGTTTCCTAACTGCAGCTACCAGTAACATTTCAACTCAGCATCCCTGAATCCACTGGGTAACTTTTGGATTAGATGGTGGGTTGGTTTTGAAGTTAACATACATGTGAACATTTCTCCACTCACTAGAGATGAGGTGTAGACAATTAAGCCATCAAATATCTTTGGGATACGTATTGACCAGAGAAAACATAATGTTGATTATGTTTCTTTTATGTGACTATCACATAATGCAGTATAAATGGTCCATGTTTCATGCATTAGGGAGTAGAGGTCGAGACAGAGACGAGTTCTCTCTACCAGCATTCCACTACTTTACCTAATGGCTGTCTCAATGATTTTTTTTTTTTTACTTCCTAAAGCTTCTTTTATGTAACAGCTGGATTAAAAGATGCCTGAAATCAGGGCTGGCCTGAGACAACTGTACATCATGGCCAACTAGTAATTTGGTGTTTTTTCAAAGTCCAAATTTCAGATAAAATCTTGTAGTTAGAAGTTTCTGTGTCCCACCAAGACAGTCCTATAGCTACTCCGTCCCAAAATAAAGGCCTATATTAATTATAAACTGTTTGGCAGATGGCTCAGGCATAGTATTGACTTCCTCTTTCACTTAGATTAATCCATAATTCTTTTCTATGTTTATACACATAGCTCAGTACCTGTTTCTCACTGCAGCATTCTCGTCCTGCTTCCTCTACATCTGTCTGTCATCTATGACTCTGTCTTACCTCTTCCCATAATTCTCCTAGTTTGGTGGCTCCACCTCTACTTCCTGCCTAGCTACTACTAACCAATGAGCATTTTATTAAACAAATAAAAGTGAAAGACCTTTACAGTGTATAAGGGCATCATCATTCTATAGCAAGTCTGGGTATCTTTTTCAGCAAATTCATGAGGTGAACTTTAGTGTAGTCTCATATTTCCACTGTGTTGGGAGGCTTTCCCTCTGCCCTTGTTTGTGATTGGACAGGACCTGTTAGGAATTCTTACAAAAATCTTGAGCCAGAGAATTTGAACTGAGATACATGTGGTCATATTTTATCAGTTCAGCTTCTAAGAAAGATGCTGCTCTTCAGAAGGTCAGAAAGCCTTGTCCATAGAACCCAGTTTGCAAAAATTTCCTTCTTGAGTACCAGACCCACGGTACAGACTTGCTTTTTCCACTTAATCAATGGATACTTTGGAGTGGCTGAGCTAGGTTATGGTGTAAAACTTACCCAAGCAGCTTTGTGCAGTACTTGACCTGCAGTCCTACACTTCTGACTTAATAGTCTCATTTGCAGAGGACCCCTTGAAGGACCTGGTCCTCCATTTGGTGGTTCTACTTCTAGGTTAAACCCTAACAAGAACCAAATGCTTAGGAATCTCTTCTGTGTTCTTGTCTTCTATTGTTACCTGTCTAAGTATACTACTTCTGGTCAGAGTTGCATAGCACCTTCTCACATCACAATGTCTGCCACTGGTAATTATTGCCTGCCTCACATCTTCCTCTTTTATTTCTATTTCTTAGGATATATTAGTAACTGTAAACATCTAATAGTTTAATTTTTTGGCATAATTAATACTAGATATTTTAGGAAGCAGAATTTAAACTTAAGAAATTTGTAATATACAAATATCTTTTCAACACAACTGAAGAAATATACAATTAGTTAAGCACACCCACCTGGGACCCTTTACCCAGTCCTTTCCACATCATTCAGAAGGAAAGTAGCTCAAATACCAAAGTCTATCCAAAAGCATGAGGAGGTGGAAATAGGAAGACACGCCTTTGGCTTTAGATAGGCAGGCAAATGGTGTCTGTGATTGACACACTTGTTCTGAATTTCCAGGACATTCTGCCCTCTTTTAATAGCTATAGTTTCTAAGTATGATCGCAGTCCCTTTGGACCCCAACCCAAATGCCTTTGGGAGAAGAGAACATCTGAGTGTCTGCTATAACTTAAATGTAGACTATACAGGATAAACTAAAGGACATCTTCTCCACCTACTCAGGTCAGGCAGCCCAGTGCACTTTCATGTAGTTGCATCACATGGGTGGTTAGGATAGACACATTCCAATGAAGAGAAAAATGACTAAAGGTGGGTCATAACCATTTCAACTCCAATCCCAGGACATCTGATTTGATGCCCACTTTTGGCCTCCATGGATACCAGGTACACACATAGTGCATAGACATACATGTAGGTTAAACACGCATACACATGAAATTTTTAAAAAAGAAGAGTATCCAAGGGTGGTCTATTCCAAATCTTAGTTGGAAATCTAGAGCAAAGCATAGCCCCCTCATTTTTGTAATGACCTTATTTCTCTAACGTATCAGCAAATTTCACTCAAGAGGGGGCATCCTGGTCTAGTCTAACAAGGCTCCTTCCTCCCACATCCCAAGTGTCCTCTTTTTGTCATTATCTAAAAATAGACAGTGTCACTACTTAACCTCAGGCCAACCCTTCCATTTTTCCTCTGTAGTTTCCTAGTCTAAATGGTTGTGACGGAATCCTCTAAACGTGAGTTTACTGTAGTCAGCTTTCTATAGGTGTGAAAAATACCCAAGAAAAACAACTTAAGAGAGGAAAATATTTCCTTTGGCTTAAAGTTCCAGAGATTTCCAGCTGTCACCATGGGAGCACATTACAGAGCCACATAGCTCATCTCATGGCAACCAGGAGAGAGAGGAAGAATCCCTGAACCATTTATCTTTCTTCTTCCTCCCTCTATCCCATCAAAAGCACCAGCATGGCAGATGTGCCAATGCTCGGGTGGTATCTGAGTTAATCCTCTCTGGACACACCCTCAGGGGTCTTCACAGAGACTGCTTTCCTCATCTCCCAAACAGTTTATAAGTCAGTTAAGTTGATAATCAAGATTAACCATTGCCTGTGCTTCCAATGTTGCCAAACAGCAGTCCTCCTGCCTTGGAATGGGTAGCAGAGGACACAATCTGGGATGCAAGATGACCACAAGACAATTTTAGGAGGGAAATTAGGATGCATGGGAGAGCTCTGGAATTTGTTCCTATAATAAATGAACTCCACGTCACTTACGTAGTCTCATGAAGTAGATAAAGCCCTTTCTACTTCGGTCCAGATTGGCTCAGAGACTTTTGAAACTGGAGTTTGTCACTGGAACATGTCAGTGTTGTGCTTGGGAAGGGATAAAGAAGGTAAGACATGACAGAAACATTGGAAGCAAACATCCCTGTCTGACAGAGACTCAGGCTAAGCCTTTTATAGAATCATCTCTTTTCATTTGTAGTATAATCCTGTGTAGTCAGTTCAACTATTAACTCAAATTTTAAAAATAAAATTAAGTAAGTTACCCAGAGTCCCAGGGCAATAATTTGTAATAGCATAAATTTAATGTCTGTTCACTTAACTATTTAATTACTTTCCATCAGGCTGCAAAAAGATTGTAAGCTAAGGACTGTGGATGGAGACAAACTCACATACATGGAATGTCTATGTTTTGAGCCCTATCTACTATGTAATTTCATGCAACCCTCAAAATGTGCATCTTTTCTAATCTTTTTATAAACAAGGAAGCTAACTTAAAAAAATTTGAAGGTCACATAGCAAAAAATTATAGAACCAATGTTGAATTTTCACATGCACAAAAGGGCTACACTTGCCTTCCCATGGCATGCAGCTTGACTACACAGCATTGCATCATTCTTGCTTTGAGATACAAAAGCTACATCACAGGGTTCAAGTACAGAGTAGAATTTATGACATAATTGCTTCATCAGAAAGTATTTTTGAAACAGAGATGAAAATTGACTCTTAACTCTGCTACCATCTTTGTTTTTCTGAAGTCAGGAAAATACATGCCGTATGCTCAAGTTGCATAAGGCCCATAGCTCATGGCTAGTTAAAGCAATCACAATGTACAGGGTCAGCAGAGCACAAAGCAGATTGCACTGGCTCAATGTTTCTTCTCAAATGGAGAAGGAAAAAAAAAGAAGAATGAAGGCATCACTGCTCCATGGACTTGTGCACGAGTAACCATGACACAGAATATTCGGGCTGCATGGGCAGCTGGAGAGTCTATTCAAGAATGTTCTGGGCAAAAGAGCAGAGGATAGAAGCTGCAAATGCACAGCATGACACATGTGAGTGAAAATTACTCTTCTATCCCTGTGTGTTGGCCTGGCTGTGCAGAAAAGAAATGCCCTTCATTTCCCAGCAGAACAAATGTCAACAAGCACCATATGGCAGGTGAGGCTGGGATTTGTCCTTTGCCTGTTCTGAGAAAACAGCTCCAACCTATGCTACTCTTGTGTGTGTGACATTGTTGCCAAAGGTACAGCAGGTATCCTGAGAGCAAAAGCTACCCTCCACTTCTTTGGAGAGGCATCCTAAGAGTGGACAGGTGCTTTTGTAGAAAGTGTGGGTGACAGAGACAGCCCTGTGATGCCCATTCACGTCCATCCTCCTATAGCAGCTGAACAGATGTGCGATGAAAGGAGAATATTTCTTCATTTCAGTAAATCTCCACAAAAACTCATCCATATGGAGAAACATTCCAAAGTTTCTCCAGTCTCTCTGCTGCTACTATCTCCATGCACTTTGGCAATCAGCCACTTTCTTTTTTTCCAAGCTTTGTTCTTATAACCTCTGGAAGCAGGGAAGAAATGGTGTGTATGACCTCACCTCATCATTTTGATTTCCTCTAGGTTTTTTTTAAGAAAGATGGAAGTAGGTCTCTGTACTCCGCCTTAGGTATTTATTTTTTTTAATGTGATCCTTTTAAAAATTACTTATTAAAAAAGCTTTGGGTGTATGTGTGTACTCCCCCAAGATTATGTGCTACACACACATGCATGTGTCAGCAGAAGACAGAAGATTGGTGTTGGGTTCCCTAGGACTGGAGTCATAGGCAGTTGGGAGCCATTATATGGATGTCAGCAACTGAACCTTGGTCTCCAGCATGAACAGTAAGATTACTAACAACTTAATCTCTCCACTTCTTATGGGCATTTTTGCCTAATAAGGTTTGAAGAAATAAAATAGTTTTTATATTCATATGCCACTCTCAGATGTACCTGAGTAAGAAAAATATCAAAGGAAAATAGAAGGAAGGTGGAGAGCGGGAAAGGGAAGGGCACAGTCAGCACAGCAAGCAGGGTGTGGAAAACATAAACACTGCTAAACATTCAGGGAATAGAGTATTTTAATTTTTAACATGATGGACAAAATGTGGGGGAGTGTTATAGCTTATGAAAACACAAAGAAAATTTAGTACAGCACCCAGGAGGTAAGGTGGGAAGACAAACAAAGTCAGTTATTATAATGTGATTCTTTCAAATACTGAAGAGGGAAAATGAACATGGTATAATCAGAGATGAATTTCACAATAGTAGGTTAAGGGCTGAGTGATCGGGATCAAAATGATTAAGGAAAGCTAAACATTTGTCCCCGGTAGCCAGCTTCCATGACCATTTCTTGTGACCCGAATATGTGGCATTTCTCTTCTGTACTTTAGAGTAACTGGCACAACTCTGTCAACAATGGAGCCTTGTGGCTGGCATTTGCAGCTTCTCATGCCCATGAAAAAGAAATGCTCAAGATAGCTCAAGCCTACAGTGCTTCCCCAACTCAAACATGTATGTCACACAGGAAATGTTCAGTGAAATCTGCTCCCTCACTCTGAAGTACAGAGAAAGCTGCTCTCAGGTTTCACCTCATGTTGTAACACTTCATCTATGGTTTTGGTATCAGATATGGGAATACTTCTGTCTGAACATTCAAATTTCTTCTGCCTTCTCAGGGAGGCAGCCACCTTCTGGCCTAACTGGGACACAGATGTGTGGTTATGATCAATACAATATGGCCAATGGAGTTAGGTGCTAGGGAGAAGTGGGGGAGATCTATGATGACCTGGGTAGCCATCTTGGACTGTATGGAACAGGTGTTGAGTGAGAAAACTTTTTTGATCCACACTGTAGCTTTGTAATGCCTCTGTTTGGGAATGCAGGGCCAGGAGAGGACTGAAATCTACTGTCCAGAACTGCAATTCTCAACCTGTGGATCATGATCTCTCTGGGATTACATGTCAGATATTGACGTTACAGTTCATAACAGTAGCAAAATTGCACTTATGAAGTAGCAGTGAAATAATTTTATGATGGGGTCACCACATCTGAGTAACTGTATTAGAGGATCACAACGTTTGGAATGTTGCAAAGCAAATACTCTAGAGTGTATGATAGGCCTGATGTTACAGGCTCTGACCTATAGAAACCATCATGTTAGGCTGCAAATATGAAAACAGATATAAAGGAGATAAAGATTGTGTTCATCAGTTTTGTCTTTCTGTCAGGGAGCTGGGTCTCACCTTTCTCAGACTTCCTGTTACAGCTTTCCTTATGTTGTGATTACAGGTGGGCCCCCTCTTTGGCAATGTAATAAATGCTTAAAATAATTAGTGGTTTTCTTAAACTATAAACAAGTACAACAATTCTTCAATCTCCTGAATATCTACTTCTACCAAAGTTTTGGTTTTAATAAATGCCCCAAAACATATAATCTGTGTTGACCTGGGTAGCCAGCTCAGTTCATAACCACCAGAGTTAAGAGTGTTTTCTAAATTCTGCTCCATGGCCAACATATTATACTCTACCCATTCTTTTTTCAAATGCTGCCGTATTTGTGTTCAGACAATATGTTAGTAAATGACTCTTCTGTGGAGGACCCAGGATGTTCAAAGAAAGAGATCCTACTAAGGCTTAGCAGCTAGTTGTGGTTGAGGAGGAGAGACACACCTGTGATTCGAGAATGTCTTTCTGTATGCTGTGAATAAAGAACTGTTTTGCCCATGACAGGCACTGTAGAAAAAGTAGGCAGGGGAAATCAGAATAGGCAGGAGAAGGAGGGCAGAGTCACACAGAGATAGAGCCAGATGCCCAAAGCAGCAACATGTAACACAGGTGAGCCATGGACCACGTGGCAGACAGATTAATGGAAATGGGTTGAGTTAAGATGAAGAAGCTAACTAACAATGTGCCTAAGCCATAGGCCAAACAGCATGAAATTAATATAAGTGTCTGGGTCATTTTTGGCGGGGAAAGAGGTCACAAATGTGTCAGGACCATGGGATCAATAGAGGCCCAAAACCTCATTGTTACAGATGGCATCCTAACATGGGCTGAGCATCCACATGAATCCTGAGAAAGCTTAGATAGGGTTCAAGAGCATGGACACTGAGGGAAAGGCAGCTTCCAAATTGTGTCTCAGAACATTCAAAAACTGGCTTCTTCATAACATCATTTTTCATGGGTCCACTCTGTTTGCTGGCAGTGAACAGAGACATGGCCCATTTAAGAGAACGTCCTGACTCAGCTTTATTGGCAAAAATTGTATAGGTCTTTAAGACAGTACTAGCATTTTAAAAGCTCTTCAGGTTAGAAAATCATTAAAGATAAACACTAAAAAAAGATTCAGATAAAGTGTCTCAATGGGTTAAAATGTGTGAAAAAGCATACATAGACTGGGAGAGAAAAGAAAGAAGGTAGAGAAAGTCTTTTTAGAGAGAAATAGAGAAATAAAAATATAATAAGCTACATAAAGATAAAAATACATAAAGAGTGTGTGTAAAGATTTATTGCTTTGGAAGACAGGTTCTGTTTTTGTTTCCACAGAAGATGAGAACCTGTGGGTTGATTCCAGGCTATTATGATTTTATCAACCAAGACCACCTGAAAATTCTCTTATGGGAAGATATAGTCATCAGCTTCAAGACTAAGATGATCCAGTCTCAATAACCCATGAGTTTGCCAATGCCCTTCAATCAGAAGGAAGTAGTAATGGAAAGCTATGCCCAAATTCCCAAAATATTGTTTACAAATGTTTGTTCTCATTATAAATGGTTAACAGTCATAGTTAATCTCTTTCCAAGAAGAAAAAGGGAATATGGTATATGAGTGATATTTTAAAAATTAGATTATTGAATTTACTTTAACTCAAATATTAGCTGTTAATCTCAATTTTTTTACATCAGTATGGACTTTGGTTTATTGATATAAATTTAAGGTCAATTTTATTATGCTGTATGTATTTTTCTACTCTTAAGGTATGATGTTTATGTAACTCATTTAAAATTGTAATGTATAATTAAGAAATGGAGATTAATACTCACCTATGATAAGACTTATAGTCATGTTAGTTAGATTTTTAGGTATACAAAGATATATTTCAATTAGATAGATAATCTTCAAATACTTCTAAGACCTACAGAATATGGCATATACAATATTTTAAGAACTTAGACATTTCTGGACAGTGAGACAGGTCTGTTACTGGCAGTATCAATCTACTTCAAGAGAAAAATGGGTATCATTGAAACTCCATATGGAGCTTACTTTCTTTGTGGCAACAGTTAGCCACTGGACAAGAACCTGTTCTTTTATTAACTGCTAGACAATATGCTGTTTAAACTGGACAGGCAGGTTTTATAAGAAAGTGACCTCTGAACTTTGGCAGAACAAGCCTAGAGGGTCCTTCTATTTCCTGCTTTGCAGGAACAGCTGTTAGACATTCTTTAGGACACAAGGAGAAGAAACTGTGAATTATGTTAGAATGAGCAGAACATTCTTTCAGATTTCCTCCTTCACTGAATGGTATGCCAGAGACTCTAGGCCTATAGGCTGAAGATGGATGCCCCAACTTTATAAAGGAACTTTGGGTGACTGTCCAGGGAGATAGGTGTCATCTCTGTCATTTCTAGATTTTGGAAGTTGTTTGTACTTCCTGTTTACTTGGGTAAATATTATATCCTTCTGTGATCTTTGATGTAGTTGAGGATTAGATAATTATAGGTATAGTTTTTCTTAGTTATTTTAAAAGGTATGTTGGATATTAAACTTTAGAATCACAAGGATAAGGTGGATGATAGTATTTTCTTTAATTTTGCTAAATACAAATAGACTAGATATACTAACTGTAATTCTTACTTGATAGCTCTTTTGTTATATATAATTTTGCTAAGTTAAAATTGAAACCTTCCTTTTTGATTAGACAGAAACAGGGAGGTGATGCGGGAATGCCTTTTTGCATGCTATGAATAAAGGACTGTTTTGGCCCATGACTGACACTGTAGGAAAAGTAGGCAGGGGAAATCAGAATAGGCAGGAGAAGAAGGGCAGAGTCACAGAGAGATAGAGCCAGACGCCCAAAGAAGCAACATGTAAGGAACACAGGTAAGCCATGGACCATGTGGCAGGACAGATTAATGAAAATGGATTGAATTAAGATGAAGGAGCTAGCTAGCAATGTGTCTAAGCTATAGGCAAACAGTATGAGATTAATATGTGTCTATGTCTTTCTTTGGAACTTTGGGATTGCTGGTCCAGATAAGCCATGGCAGGTGGGTCAGAAACCTCAATGTTACACACCTGGCTAGGAATTTGAGGTTTTTAATAGTGCATGAATACCTCTGAAAAAGAAGGGGATGTAGGCCTTTTCTATAGCCTCTTATGTTTAGTAGGTCCTCTGTTGTTAGTCAATGGCACCCTCTTCCATGGAAACAAAGCAATATTCTTCCCCAGGGCACAAATAAGATACATTCCTGTAAAGGTCTTCATCAATTGTCCTATGGAAAATTCCCTGAGGATATTTTTACCTTTCAGAAGCTTTAACAATCCCCCAAACAACAGTGTCTCCACTGCGGCTGGCACTTTAGCATGAGCTCGAGAAAGCAGGCTTCCAGCTTGACTACCAGAAGATGTGAAAACCTCAAGAATGTCAGTCTACTATGTGGACAACTTTAAGTTGGCCCTGATGTGTATTCAGCTGTCCAGTTCTAAATGGAAGTCTTCTCTTGTGAGCCACCTGGAAGCTGGGCTGTTTTATAACCCTTCTCCCAACCTTGAAAATACTTGGCACAAATGAGCCAATGGAAACCAATATATATTTTTTATTTTTATTTTATGCTTCTTGTGTCCATGCAATTGGAATAAACTGTAAATTAGGTGTTATAGCACTGTACTTTGGTTAGATGCAGTGGTTTAGAAATGTAGCTTTAGTTTGTTATGAGATAATAGCTGCTTTGCTTTGTTGTGACAGCAGCAGTAAAGTCACTACACTGTAAAATGTGGTGACCAACCCAAACTACTGAGACAAAGCTACAAATCAGAGGCAGCCAACTCTTCACACTTTATTGTAGAAACAGTATTTGGTTCCCATATTTGAATATGTAACACAGAGAACCTTGTTTTGGCCATTAATATGATATGGTTCAGGCACTTGCTGTGGGTCAAATCATGTTCCCCAAACCACCTGGGATTTAAAAAAAAATCTTAGATCATAGAAAATTATCACTCTATTTAAATTGCACAAGAGAGATTCTGTCCATCCAAAGCTGGTATGCAGAGGTGTCTGATCATGAATAAAGAGTTAATACATTGTCCAGAATTACAAGAAACAAATATTTTTTAGAAAATTGGCTGGGCTTATGCATCCTAGTACACACACCTTGGAAGAAAAGTCTAGGGTGAATTGGAGAGCATGAGGCTTGTCCTTGTCATTGATCTGATTATGTCCCTCTACATATCTGCCTACATAATTGTGTGGCAACTATATTTCTATATTGTAATTGAAATCAGAGCCTCGGTAGACTAGGCAACAGCTATACACTAGCTATATTCCCGCCTTGGTTTTTGTTTTTGTTTTTTAAACGATGTCTTGTTATAGCACCCAAGCTGGTAGCCTTAGGATTGTGGTCCTCCTGCCTCAGCCTCCCAAGTAGCTGGGACTACAAGTCTGTGCCACTGCCCACAGCTTATGTGATGCTCTTAAAGGGTCCATAACAAAGCAAACCACATAAAATAAGCATTTCTTTCTCATGCTCATTGAGAACTGTCTCCTCTACAGAAAGGCATCATGAGGTAGAGTGGAGGACAATCATCCACAATGCTGCAACTTCCCCAAAAGTATTTTTTTCCCAAATTCTCCTGAGAAATAACATTTCTGGCTTTAAGCAAATCTCTGTAGATAACTAATGATCATAATTTGTTTTAAAAGTTGGGGTAGATTTTATGCTTAAGTCTTAGAAAAATTATGTTTCATTCTAAAATTTCTTTGAATGAATTAGAATAAGTGAGTTGTGTTAAAAAGGCAACTTGTGTATGTTGGCCTCAAATTTGTAAGGTATAAATCTAAGGTGAGAGGGATTATCTCTATTCACTCATAAAGGAGCCAACCATCTATAGCAGTGATGACAGTGTCTCAGGAATAGGTGTATACCATTAAAGATCAGTTGGTTTTGCCCATTCCAGGATTTTAAGAACTGTAAAGATGTACAATATTTCAAAAAGTCTTGAGATGGGAAGTCAGGTCAAGCCCCATGAGAAACCACAATCTTGAATAAGAAGAAAAACAATTGCTTTTGCACAGAGAGTACTCAATCCCATTGAGAGTGTCAGTTTCCATCCGCAGTTGAGCAGATCTCACCAATAAGGGTCTAGTTTAAAGACTTCATTGAAGTTGAACTAGAACTGGATGATGTACATTATCAAGAAAGAGAGAGACTTTACCTTTCCCAAGAAACACACATTATGGATGTAGAAAAATACCAAAAAAGTGCAGGGGAAGCAGAGAAGCTTAGATGGTAGTAAGAGTATGTTGGAGGAGCTGAACTTGGGGTTGCTTAAATTTTTAATTTGAGCCAGAATCTCATGTTTCATTGTCATGTTAGAAGGACATTCATTTGAGCCAGATTTGGCATGCTTTGCCCACTTAATGACTACAGAAAACCACTAGGCAAGCAGTGTCTGGCATCAGCTAGCTGCCTACTGATTTACTATGGAGGCATCAAAGGTGTAGAAATTTCAATCAAGGAAAACATCAAAGTCATAAAAGTTGGTTCCTGCCATCTAGTAACTTCAGTCTTTTTTGCCTTCTAAACAAATGAGCATGTGTCAATCTATCACTTATTTCAGACACAAGAAATAAATTTGTATGTGCTTGAGCTGACACATATATATTATGACAGTAAAACATTATATTTAATTTTCCCAAGTATTTAAAAATATGTTATCTAATACAATGTGATGTTGACTTTCAGCTGACCTGAGCAGATCCAGCAGTACCCAGGATCTGAGGACCTGAAAGAACTGGGCAGACTATACCCTAGTAGTAGACAAATTAATTTCAGTTTTACTGTACTTGTAAACATAAATGTAAGAAAGAAAGTAATCACCCAAGAAAAGTTGTTTGGGTTCAGAAAAAAAAACATAAACACCAATAAGCATCTAATAAATATTAGAAAAGCAACCCTTTTCAAGAGCTTTCTCAGGAAGCAATTGAAACACTTTCCCATGGTGATGGAATATGAAGAATCGAGCCTTTGAGGCTGTCAAAGATCACATATTTAGGTTTACAAATTAGTTGTCTATGGGTAAATTATTTTTGTCTTTGTCATTTAGGTTCAAAATGCTGTAGAAAAATGAAAAAAATCTTTGGTTAAATGAAAAAAAATCAAATCATTATGTAATGGAAAAATAATTTTATTTCCCCTATTTCTTTTCATTGTTTAAGAAAATGTGTCAAACTGTCTTCATTTTGTGAAAGATACATGAAGGTGTTCATCATTTATTTGAGATACAATTTTCCTAATAATACTTGGATTGAAATTAGCTACTCCTCATAAGAGTAAATCATATATAACTTGTTAGAATTTTCCCCAAATGCTACAGGGAATTTCAATCACATTATTATATATGCAATGTTTTCCCAAGACTTAGCAAATGACTATCAAATGTGGAAATACAATTTAACAACTTAAACAAAAGGAAATGTACACTATTAATTTAAATTCAATTAGCTGGTTTCATCTCACTAGACAGCTAGGTAAGTGCCTCCAGTGTATGTTGTGAGAATTCCACTGGTCCAGTGAAGCCCTGATTTCTGTGAGAAGCTCAGCTTTTGCTCTGTCACCCTGGAAGACAGACCCATTCTGCCCAAGCTGCACTCACAGCTTCATGAGGCATAAGGAAGGTGCCACCCATTTATTTACCTATTACTGCTTTTCTGGAGGAGAACAACATTTTTGCCTAGACAGAGTCTTAAGGCAGGGTAGGGAATCAGCTTTTCTATCAGTCAGTTACTGGTGTGTGTGTGTGTGTGCATGTGTATGTGTGGTTTTTAAGTTTTTATCTTTATTTTTATTTCATGTTCACATGCATGTATGTCTGTGCACTATGTGCCCTCCTGGTCCCTGTGGAGGTTGGGAGAAGATGTTAGATGCCCCAAACAGCAGTTACAGGCAGCTCTAAGCTACTGTGTGGATTCTTGGAACTGAACCCTGGTCCTCTGCAAGAGTAGACAGCCAGTGCTCTTAACCACTGAGCATCTCTTCAGCACTGGCTTTTATTTTGTTTGTTTTATCCTTCTGCCTATTTGAGAAGATTTTTTTTCCTCTAATGCCTTAAGAAGGAGTGGGATAACTTTTCATATTTTTACTAATAATATAAAAAGTGATAACAAAGAACAAAACACACAAAAAACAGGATGGAAGGAAATCTTCCTTAATGATGTCTAGTTGAACATGCATTTTATATGATACCTGGTACATTCAATAAATAGTAAGACATCAAGAGAGAAAAAAATCAGAAATTTTTCTTTTGTATGAATTCTTTTATATAATTGAGATTCTCTACCCCATTGTCTTTATTCATTATTGGCAACTGGCAAAGTTGATCATGTGAAGTGAAAACAATATGCAATAATTCTTTAGTAATACTTATATTATTTATTACCTTTTTATATGTATGGTCTAATATTTTCTTTCAGCAAAGCCTTGATACCATGAATAATGCATAGAACATGAAAGGACTGAAGTTATGCCAGCAGATATTACCTCACAATGATAACCAGCAGGAGCTGCCAGAACCCCAAAAGTCAATGAATTGAGACATTCAGTATTTATTGCTCCTCTCAAGACTACGCAACACTTGGGTTCTGGCCTGGGCTGAATATGTTCTAATTAACTGTAGGTTAAATAATCAACTTTGTTGCTTTCTGTCTAGGATTTTTCATACCTGAGGGTCATCGAGTGACCTCTCATTGTGCCTAGGGGTTGGTTGATTCTTGGCTGGAATTATAGAGGTGACTGAATTATTATTCTATGTTTAGGAGAATAGATGTTCTTCACATGGTAACAACAAGGTACAAAGGAACCAATGAAAATTTTAAAATATTTTGAGTTTTAGCCTAAGATATATCCCACCATAACTTCCCACTATTCCAGTGGCTGAATAAATCAGTAAATGGGGCCAGAGTCAGAAATAGACTACACCTTTTAATGGAGGGGTCACAGAGATCTTAGAAAGGATCTAGATTATCGGATCTTTGAACGTTTATAGTCAGCTTTTAAATTACTCTTCCACAGTAGTAGGTGAGTATTTCTAAAGTATGTTCCACAAAACTCTAGTTCTATGTGCTAATTGCTGGTGTGCAAAGAAATATGCATACACACACATAAAAAAATGGCAAGGGTAAATCTTCATATTGTACACATCTAGGAAAACCTGCATTGATTGGTAGAATGCCTGGAAAGATATTAGCTAAGTAGTGGTGATGGCTTTCTCCTCTCAAGCTGCAGAGACTGATCCCCAAAAGTCTGGAATCTTCAATGTCTTCAAGTAGTAGACAACTAGAATTTCTATCACTTTCCAAAACTGTTCATGTCTCAGCTTAGACTGGGATGTAGGTGAGCTCAGTTCCCCTGACTGAAGAATTATCATCCCATAAGGTAAGAAAATGATTGACTGAAGAATCCTACTCTGGGAATATGTCCCTCAGCTCATCTAGCTGTGCTGGCTCCTACATAGGTTTGCCAAATTCTAAAAGAACTGAGGCCTAGACACTTGCTGGGATCTCATATTAAAGAATATTTGCACATGGGATGTTTAAGGTAGAAACAAAATCATCAGACTCCTTAGAATCTGCTGAAAACAGAATGTTTATGTCTTTTCCTCAAGGACCTTCTTAAATTCATCCATATTGTGATAGTTTGAGATGATAGAGTGCTATGAGGTAGTTATTATGTTATAGGGGTAGAACTGTTCAGAATAGATTAGTGCTCTTCTAAGGAAAGATATGTGAGACATGTGTAATAAGTTTCTGGCCCAGACTAACCCCAAGATCTGGACCATCAGTCCCAAAGCTCCCCCCACCCCAATAAAAACACACAGAAGCTTGCATTGATTTTATGCAGATTTACCAATAGCTCAGACATATTGCTATAGACAGTAATATATTTCCTTTAATCTGTTTAGCCATGTGGCTTTGTACCTTTTCTCAGAGCAGCGTGGTTGTCTTCTTTCCTTGCCGTCTGCTGGTGTCTCTGCTGGCTTCTTTCTGGCATCTCTCTGGCGTCTTTCCTGGTTTCTCTCCCTGTTCTTCCTGTTCTCAGAATTTTCTTAGTCAGGTAGCCCCACCCACACTTCCTGTCTGCCTTCTGCCAATCAGCATTTTTATTAAACCTGTAGGCTGGATACTTATTTACAATATAATAGAACATAATCCCACTACAGACATAATCAGTTTTTACTTTGTAATGTTATAGCAAGAATGCTCTATCTCCAGAGAGAGAGAGAGAGAGAGAGAGAGAGAGAGAGAGAGAGAGAGAGAGAAGAGAGAGAGAGAAGAGAGATTTTTGCAAGGCATTGCAAAGCTGTTACCTTAACTGTGTATTTCCCAGACTTCAGAACTATGAAGAATCAATGTCCTTATCTAAGCCGCCTCATCTATATACCTGTGTTTTAGAATCCAGAACAGACTAACAAGTGTTCTTCCCTTAGAGCGTCTTTGCTGATGAATATTCAAATGGACAGAACACACAGTTCCTCTAGCTTTTGTGATTGGTGATTCTTATTTTCAAGAACTATCTTGCCAGCACTGGTATTACAAAAAATGAAAGCCAGAAAAGTATGATTAATTTAAATATAAACTACTGTAAAATAAATATATAAAAGGGAGGTCATATAAAATACTAATATTTTTCTTCACATATGTGTATTATACGTTAAGCCCTTTCTAGGAGGATTTATGACACTCAAAAGAAGCAACTAAATAGAAACAACTAGGAAGACAAAACAGAAAAGCAAACAAAACATGTGTTGAAGTTAAAGAAGGGTAAGCCCAAGCAGGAAAAGAGTAACATTGTCAGATGAAACAGCGCACGTGATGTGTTCAGCATAGACACAGGCTTTAGTGGGTTTGATTAAAAAGGGAAAATGATATCTGATTCATTTTGTCAGTCTTAGTTTTATCCATGCAGTGAACTGTGAACTAATTGCACGGTTTCTGGGAACACAGCAGTAGATATCCCAGAATCAAGAGGCTCACAACCTGGAGGAGGATTTGAAATTTGTGATCTAAAGATCAACCCTTGCTCATCACATGTTTTGGTAAATGAAATTTTACTGAAACAGAACCATCTCTGTCCAAGGCTATTTTTGTGTTATAATGGCAAGGTTAAGTACTTGCCCAGAGAATTTATGGCTGGCTGAGCCCCATGTATTTACTTTGTGTTTCTTTACACAAAGAACTTTTTACTGACTGGATGACTCTAGTTCCAGCCTTAACTACCCTAGTTACAGGTTGTTGCTGTTATTTTTCGTTTTTCCCTTGATGGCTGCAGTTGCTGCAAAGACCATGCAATCTCTGCTTCTTGTCGTAGCCATGCATGTGCACTGGCATTTGTCTAGACTTTTTCAGTTCAACTGATGAAAGCAATGAAACATGGGGTCTACTTTATGCACCCCTTTCTGTCTAGATCAGAGTAGACCTGGAGATTTGAGTGAAATAAGAAATGTCAAGAATTGAAGTGTGCACCAAATGCCCCATTATTGTCATAATAATATCCTGATTTACTTTGGAAGCTTTCAATGTTCTTTTATGTAATTAATTTCTTAAACATGCCAGGGAAGTTTAAATCATTATCATTATTATTGCTGGCCAGTTGTGAAAGTAGATAAAAAAGATTCAGTCACATGACTCACCAACAGCTGGAATGAGGTAGCTTGTATACAAGAGAGACTTTCTGGAAGATGAACATCAGAGGTTAGGCTGCGAACACGGTGGAATTCTGATGAAGGTCATCTTCTCACTTGAAAATTCTTTCCTCTCTCATTGTGTCCTTACTTAGCAGGCAGATAGTAAGAGGGGGTCCACTGAGCTCTCATCCATAAAAGCACTAATCCCAATTGTAGGCTAGACTTCACCCTCATGTCTCAATTACACCCATAAGGTCCCATGACCTAATAATATCACCTTAGACATTAGGATTTTAGCAAGGAACACACATATTCAAGTCCACTGCATCATGCATGAGCAAGAAGACTGGTCCTGTACTAAATCAGACTTTTCATTGAAATTCACCTAGACTTCCACAAATTTTCTTCTTCAGGCCTTAATTTCAAAATCGGCCTCCAAATGGTGCATGCCAAAAGGAGGCTCACATGTGTAGGCCTATTATTACTAGGTAGATAGATGAAAGTATTGGTCTTCCTTCCAAAGATTCTCTAGAATAATATCTCTGCCTCTGTGCTTCGGAATGTTTCTACTGGGCTCCATTGCTTGTTTCATTTTTTTCTGTCTGGTGAGGCTGCTTCTGTCCTTTTCTCGGTGGTGACAGAGTAAAGCAAACCAGCTCTCTTGAGCCCTAAGGGTCTGACTGGCCTGTTTTCTCAAACACAAGCACTTCTTCAGAAAAAGTAACTTCTCTGTGCTGGCTCTTTAAGGGAATTCCCAGGAATGTCGATGTTTTGGGAGCCTAAGAGATTTTTACAAAAGAAATGGAGTATAATGCAGGAGCAGAGCTGCTACAGTGCTCAGGACTCACTCACTCACTCTGTCCTCTATGTATTGTATTTCAATAAAAACTTAATAAACAGAATATTAAAGATTTGAAGAATTATACAAAGTATTAAATTTCTAACCCTGCCATTTATTTTATTTTTATGAGATATCAAGACTAGTTTAATAAGTATAATAAACATAAACTCTGGCATTTATAACACTATTCTTTAGATTAATTCCAGATAATATTTTCTAGAAGTGCCACTTTAATAGGAGCAAATAGATAAACAGATATGTCTTGGACTTATTCTACCAAGATTGCAGGAACCCAATTTTTGAAAGCAAATTAACAACCTGAATCAATACTTTCCCCATTGGTTCCATATTCACTAAACAGAGTTTACTGGTAGGAAGCAGAAAACCATATTCTGGGGTTGGAGCAGCTGGGGCTGCATTTGATGCACAACAGAAGAATCTTCTTGCTTTTCTAATCTTAGCTACCATGTTGGACTTATTGTTCTAGGCTCCAGCACAGACCCCACACGTGAATGTGAGCACAGCTCCTGCATTATTAGTATTTCTAATCTGTCATCTGTTGTATGAGGTTTCTGGCCCGGACTTTCGGGCCTAACCTCAAGGTTTAGGACCACAGACCCGCAGACCCGCAGACCCGCAGTCCCACAGTCCCACAGTCCCACAGAGACACTCAGAGGCTTTCAATAGTTTTAGGCTGATCGGTCTAAGGCCCAGGCATATAATTTGCTAACTCTTTACCCTTCATCTAACCCATGACTCTTCCTGTTCAGCCATGTGGCTCGGTACCTTTCTTTAGAGCAGCATAGTTGTCCTCTGCTTCTTCTGGCTTCTCTCTGGCATTCTGCTCTGTGCTTCCTGTTCTCAGAGTTTTCTTAGTCTGGTAGCCCTGACCACACTTTCTGCCTGCCTTTGGCCAATCAGCACTTTTCATTAAACCAGTGAGTGGGACAATTATTTACAATGGAACACAACATAATCTCCCACAGTTATCTCCTTCTTTTATCCTATCCAACCTAAAATTTTGCAAGATGTTGAAGGCTTCAAGGAAGGCATGAACATGGGCATCCAGGAAATGATTCCTTCTTAGACCTCAATGAATGAGTCAAGAAGTGGTATTCAAGCACCAACGCCACTTGGATAAGGTGTACCCTGTTTACTACCTCATGATTTACTCAGTATCTGACTGTAAGAGCAATAAAAGTCTCCCACACTGTCAGGGGGTGACCCCCCCAAAAATATGTGAAACTATTTTCATATGTGAAACTAAACTGTTTTCAAAGCTGTAATGGACACCAAACATCATTGAGGTTCTGAGCTTAGTTCCTGTGCATGTGCTGGGGTGGAAATGAAAAGTGTTGCAGAGCGTCTGAACAACTCAGTCCTGCAGCAGAGTGATACACAACAGGCAGGCGGAGCTGCGGAGCGCTTTTGGATAACTGAGGCCTAAATCAGACTGTGTGTACCATGAAAACTGCTAATAGGCCTTGGTGGAATGTGGCCCAGGTAGACACAAACTGGAGACTCCAGAGCATGCCGTGTTTGTTCTGGGTATTGTGTGCTGACAGAAGTAGGAAACTGTTTTATTCCACTCAAAGGACTGAGAACAGAGTTCTCTTCTTTCAGCTAGAAAGAAAGTAGCAAGAACTCTTCACAAGGAGGTTTTGTGCAATGTTGCCTTATTTAAGAAATTAAAATAAAATGAATTAGCAATAGATGGAAAAATGTCTAATCCTAATGCAGGTATGAAGCAATTGCTGTTTATTAAGTACAAATGTAAGATATGTGATTTGTAGATTAAAATGCAACTATAATGGTGGACAAGGTCAGACAATAGTGCTTGTATTCCTACCTCACACAGACACCTAGGTGATGTGGGATATCTATCTGTATGCTATGAATATGCTTACTATCATCACCATTGGTTTGTAAACAAATTGATTTGTCCTAGGGCAAGGCAACTTAGAGGCAGACAGGAAACCCAAGCAGAAAAAAAAGGAGAGGAATGCAGAGTCAGACAGAAGCTGCAGGCTGTCATTCTGAATGCAAAATGTAATGGAACATGGGTAAAGCGATGGAACACAGAGTAATACACAGATTAATAGAAATGGGTTGAGTTAAATTATAAGGGCTAGTTGGTAATGAGCCTGAGCCATGGGTCATACAGTTCGTAATTAATATAAGCTTCTGAGTAATGATTTTATAAGCAGCTATGTGACAGTGGATAGGAGAGATTTGTCCAAACTAAGGGTCTGGACAGGTCAGAAAACTTCAGGCTATACCTAGGCATTGCCAAGAAAGGAGGTTTTAGATGTAACCGAGATGCCAAACCAGTTAAACTTATGATATGTAGAGTATATGGAACTAAGATCTTGACAAGCAGGAAGATTTCTCTTCCTATTTGTAAAAGGAAACACAAAGCAACCAAACTGTAGAAAAATTAGTTCTCTCTTAACAGCCAAAACAGAAGATGCCTTATAAGAAATAAAAGCAAGTAGCAAGGAAATTCAAAACCCACCCAACAAGCTTAAGAACATGAATTCTATCAACAGGTAGTAAGATTGGGAAAGGAGTGTCCTAGTATCAGAGGAGACACCATAGGAGTTGACATCTTTACTTTGGTCCTACCTGACACTAAAGGACAAATTCCAGCCATGTCAAACTGGGCATTGGACCTTCTGAAAGCACAGACTAATAAACAAACAACACTATACTATGTTGTAAAAATAGGTACCCCGTAACTCTTCTATTTGATGAAACAAAAACACAAAGCCAATTCTTGCTCTTGCTCTCTGTTCCATGTAAATTTCCAGGGGTCAGTGTGGTATGCTACCAAGAAATATTTTGTGACACAAAATGAACTCTTCTTTCAGAACTTATTCCCAGAGTCAAGGCAACAGTACCTGAAACTCATAGTGTCTCAGTCTCAACACTGGTCAGAACTCACACAGTGCTGCCTAATGGAAAGGCTGCAAATAAATATGGAGAAGTGAATGGAATACATACAGAGCCCTGTGCATCCACCAGGGGAACCATCTAAAATTTTGCTGTGATGATGTGATCAACTTTTTGTCAATGTCGTTTAAAGGATTAACCAAATCTTAGAGCTGAAGGGCTGCTTCCTCGGGTCAGGTATAGAATTGATGGTGATTTTTAACTCTGCCATATTGCCTTCCTGCATGAACTTCTAAAGAAAACACTTCAGGATTTGAAGGGAAAAAAAATGCACAAAGGAATTGAATTTGACAATTTCTCCCCAAACCTAGATCTTTTGGTAACCCAATCTCTACATGAGATTAACTCATGTACTGCCAAGGAAGAAAATGGCTGTAAACTAAGCTGTGGCATGTAATGATTGCTGGGTACAACCTCATAGTGAAAGCATGGGTATGTCAGAATCGCTAAGATACAGAAATACCTACCTGTCCTTATTTGAAGGTAAAATGATAGTGTGAACTATCACCCTTACCCCCCCCCATGGTCCTAAAATGCTGGATAAAGAAAATTACTTGAGAAATCACTGAGTAGCTCAGTAACTTAAATGCTTGTGCCTGTCCTCTTCTGCAGAGACTTAAGAATATTAGTTAATCAACATTAACAATAGTAAACATTAGATATTACAAGTAATCATAGCAATTTATATTTTTCTGAAGACACTTTCCAACTTAGAGAGTTTTCCGTTTGTGCCACGGTATGAAAGTAGGCCCCTGAAAGCATTCTGTTTTCTACTTTTGGTATAACACTGAATACATTTCGGCAGAAATTCAACACTATATTATAAAACAGGCCTTTTACTAGCTGTTTTGACCAACTGTAGACTGCTCTGAGCAATCCTAGGGCAGCTTAGCCAAGTTGTGATATTCAGGAGATTAGACATACTAAATGCATTTTCAACATCTCAGGCTGATTAAGACTTATGCCTTTTAGAAATGGAAATATTTGAATTTTCAGTGTTATTCCAAGTATTGTTATCAAAGTTTATGATTCATATAATACTATCTCCATTATAATTATAAATTATTTAAAGTTCAAAGTGATCAAAGATGCAAGGTTTAAAGTTTTCTGTAAGGATTCAAATATAGCAACCGCAAATCCATCAACCAAGAGTACTTTATCTTTTACCTGTTTCTTTTTTCTAAATCCACACCTATTTTTATAATAGTTCACACTCCTCTGTCTTTAAGCACTTTGTCACACTTAAGCAGCATGAGTATTCCCTTCAAATCTCTGTGCAGTGCTGTTCTTCTGCTAGGGTGTTGATGGTAGTCTCTCTTGTACAATATCTAAGCTTTGGGAGTTGATTTTTCAAAGTTTCCAGAAGTACTCATCTTAATTTCTTGAACCTCTGTGTTATCTTCGAAGGGGTGTTATCATTAGCTTAGTTGCAAAGTCAACAAAGCTATCTATCTTGATGAGATAGATTACCCTGGATCAAGCCAAATCTCTAAATGATGTTGAATAAATACTTAAGAAAGAGGATTGAAGGAGTGCTAATGCCCCCTCCTCCAAGGCAAAGTGATGCAGACACAAGCAAATGAACACTGGAACCACCAGAATCTGGAAGAGATAAGTAATAGATCTCCTTGCTGAGTCTAGTGGGAGAATTAGCTTCCTAGCATTCCAATTTATACTCAGTAACATAAAATTGTATGTGTAGTATCCAGAAGTATGAAAGAAAAATGCATTTTGTTTTGAGTCTTTCAGTTTATGATGAGTTAATATAATATCCCTAGAAAACTAGTACATTTACTGTATTCTGTTCAATTTATTTTCAAATACCTTTCCAGTCATCTAATGGGTCTTCCCAATAAGCATTTTAAACAACGAAACCTGGAACTCTGTGTTATAGATGGAGCTAATATTAACAATTCATGATTTAATTACCAGACATTATGAGAAAAAAAATCCACAAGTATCAACCAAATTAACTTTCTATTGCCCAAACAATATGAATTTCATGCCTGTTTATAAAAGAAATTCCTAAATACAGCAACTAAAAACCTCTTTGTTTTAGCTTTCATTATTTATAATGAGTCAACTTTAGGTAATAAGTTGAATTTCTCATCATAAACATGTCCTTTTTTCATTTATCTTTCAGTTGAAAACTACAGTGAACATTTATTTTTTAACTTCAAATTATCTACCCCAAAATACTCTATGTAAAGACCTGGCTGTCCAAGGAAGTTTACTCTTAAGTACTAATCTTCACTACAGAAGATACTTACCCTTTCTTAAATCTTTAATAACTGAAATACCTTCAACAGTTTTCTAAATTAAATTTAAGCTCTTGGTGACTTTTAAAAAATGAGAGAGAGGGAATCTGTTCATTCCATGAGGTTTGGATCAATACAAAATTAATATTGCTGGTACAATGAAACTCTAGAATGAGTTCATAATAAAAATTTCAACACAATCTTATACATACTGCCAAAATACGCAGGAAGTTCCTATTCGTTTGAGCAGTCAGGTTTTTCCTCTGTCTGCAAACAGCAAAATTCAGGACATTTCACGACTGGAGAATCTCTAATGAGTGGTTAGTAAAATACCTACCTTTCTGACTGCCACTGGATATCAAAAAATTACTCACTTCTGACTCAGTAATTACCCACCAAAAATTTAGATCAAGTGGTCGTCACGTCACCCAAATTAGTACCTGACAAGGAATGCTTTTGGTGAGGTTGGCAGCTTAGAAACAGGAAGTGACTAGCAAAACATTATTAAAACTTGAAAATAACAGCCTTAAAGGTGTGTGATCTACCATTCGGTACTCAGAAAGTACTAGAGAAAAATGCCATGCCTGGGCAGAAATGAATCTCAGAGAATCAGGAAAGGAGATGAAGAAAAAATAGAAAGGGATACCTAATCATTGTTCACAAAAAGAGATACTGCCAGATTCCTGATGGGCCATTATTACTATGGACTATTACTACCAGAGTTTCAAATGTGCCACAGTCTTGTAAAATATTCAGGAAGAGGTTCCATCTCTTTCTATTTGTTGACAATTGACTCTTAGAGCCGAAAATGTGCTGAGAATAATCCCTGCCAATGGTTAGATTATGTTTTAAAGCACTTGCAGTTAGGGTTCAAATTCCCTCATAGCCTGAGAAAGCGTGGTAGGAAGCTGACCTTAGAATCTGAGCAGCCACCTACCTGGTGTGATTCAAATCAAAGGAAACACAGCATGGATCAAAGAACCTGCCCCACCTTTGTCTTCCCGCAGGAAGTCAGGTGGAGATGGATGCAGATCTTGCAAAAAAATTGAGTGCTCCCTTGACATTTGGACTTTAAGTCACTAACTGGGTCATTGGAATTCAACTTTAAAAAAAAAAAAAAAATTGAACATTCGTTTTGATAGGATCATAGCAGTATTCACTCGCCACTTAATCCATACCACTATAATTCAACTTGAGCATTACAAATACATGTTTTAAAGATGCAATGATTTCTGAGTTATATTGCCATTATTCTCCTGTTGCCTCATATATACTATATGAGATAAAGACACTAATCTCACTATTCATTAAGAAAATGTTAGTTAGATGGCCTTTTTGTCAGGAAAGAAAATATATGGCTACTGACCAGCTAAATCTGAAGTTGCCAAACTGTGACCTGTGGGTTTTGTTCAGCCTAGCAGGTTGTTCACACATTTCCCACTGCTGCTCCTTGCTCAACCTGCAGAGATGAGTAGATACAACAAAGACTGTATGGCCCATGGGGCAGAAATACTTACCATTTCATGTTTCCCCTAACAGTCCAATCAAAACTGCAATTAATGCACTGATGGCTATTTTGAGGGTTGGAGCAAATACTGGAGTGTCATAGTGCCTGAGACGCCCTTAATTATACTCAAGGCCTTTTATGATCAAGTCCCATTTCCTCTTACCCTGACATTACCATCCAGTCTGATCCAATACAGAATTTTTTGAACAAACTGCTCACTCTCATACTTGAATGTTGTTGCTAGGCATCAAGGAGACAATGCTTGTTAACATTTGATTCTTGTGTATAAAGCATTTGCCACCTAGCAGAGCCCATTACCTGCAAAACACAGTACTGGACAGAGTAAGTGTCACAGGCATGCATACTTCAATAGTTTTCCTGCACTGAAGTGGTGTGTGTGTGTGTGTGTGTGTGTGTGTGTATTTCTGTGTTCATGAATGCTTGTTGTATGTATATGCATACATATGAAAACTGCTATAATAAATACACATTCTTCTCCAATCCCTATATCATTTCCAAATCAGACTCAAAGGTGTTTGCTTCTGTTATAAACTTACAGAAAACATTACCTGATAAAACTTGAAAAATATATTTAATGGCATTTTAGGTTCAAATTAGAGAGCTCAATTAATTCATAGTGATTGAAACATCTTTACAACATGTCTTCAAAACAATCTTTTTGAGAGAAGGAATATAGTATATCCCCACACAGACTAGTATTTTGAGCTTTGCCTGACTGCTTGTCTGAATACCAGATAACTGTTTACAGGTCATCACAGATACCTTTGTGGTATTTCTTGATACAGTATCTTATTGGCACTACACTTTTCTCCTGAGATTATACTTGGGGGTCCACTTATGAAACTGTGTTTAAATGAAGGCTAATTAATTGTAAAAGAGCCTCTTATCAAAGATTGCTCAAATTAACTAATAATTACCCAATGTCCTCTTCACTCTATGCTGTATACTCAGCCACTCAGCTTCACCAGACCCTTAACCTGGTTAGTGATTATTCGGTATCTCTTTCTACACTGACCCAAGCTTCTAAGATATTACATAGGTTTAATAAAAATAAAGCATGAAAGAAATTTTCTTTTCACTTCCATCTGGTCACATATCACCTCAGCTGTAAGGTTGCTTCATAGGCTGCCTGAAACTTGATAATATTAGGTACATATAGAGAATGCTTTCCAGTGCTGTCTACGAGATTCTGGTACTATAAACTTCTGTTCCAACTAGTGTTCTCAACCTGAGACCTAGATATCCCCAACCCACTGTCACTATAAGTGAAAGATTAACAAAATGAGTGCTACGCATTATGTGTAGGGAAGGAAAGTTACTTTTAAAAATACATGCTTCATTTGGATCTGCTCTAGAACAGACAGGCAAATTCTCCTTGAGACAAGCATGATGCCATTGCATGAGTCTGTACCAAGCTTAACTGTACCCACGAAATGAACAGTTTACTTCTATCTATGGTAAATATGTGGGGTCTTCCTCACCTACTTCACTGTAAGTGGTATCATGGTTGAGGAGTTATCAAGGATGTCCTCCTAAGTTTTTAAACTTACATCATATATCACACTGTAACACACAAATATACACAGTCATTATCAGTGAATTCAAATAAACGCAAAAGGACCTTGTTAAAATCTGTAATTTTCTCAGTAAAGAAAAGATGAGTCTATGGAAGTCAGCAGAAAATACTCAGCTGTAGCTGGTGCCGTAGACTGAATTATGTCCTCTGAAAAGTCATGTGGTGGAATTCTAACCACTGATATGATGGTATTTGAAGATGGAGACCTTGGGAGATAATCAAGTTACATGAGGTCAGAAGGGTGGAACCCTTTTTCAGAGGATCTGGGCCCTTTAAGACAAGACACAAGAGAGGTAGAGTGTTCTCTCTCTCTCTCTCTCTCTCTCTCTCTCTCTCTCTCTCTCTCTCTCTCTCTCTCTCTCTCTCTCCCTCTCTCTCTCCCTCTCCCTCTCCCTCTCCCTCTCCCTCTCTTGCTCTCCTCTGCTCTTTGGCTGTCACTCTTTATATCTGTCATTTGAGTACACAGATGGAGGTCATCCAGAATGATCATGGCAGGACCTTGCAGGGTCCAGAACTGAGAGGAAACATAACTACCGTTACTTAAGTCACTCCAGCTACGGTGTTTGCTACGGCAGCCTGAGCTGGATAAGACACGGGCTAACCTGAAGATTCTCAAACATCTTATTAGAGGACATATTTGAAAGAGCAGCCCAAGTCTAATCCTTGATTAATACCCAAACACAATCAGAGTGTCTCCTGCTCTACTTACCGCCAAGATACAATCTGGCAGAACAGTTTTGTTTGATAGACAGCACTGACCTATGCTTGTCAACTAGCCAGTGTGAAATAACATTATTACTGCATAATGTCGAGTTAGGCTGCATAATATTTCTACTGTATGACACATGATGAAGATATTTCAGAGTTCTGTCCTGTTTATACAATTAGCATTCCATGTTTGTAGAATTAAGGTACCACTATCACCAATATTACCACATTTCCTTCAAGCAAGGGGAACAACACTAATCCATGTTCACCTCTGAGAAGGATCAAAGAAAATCACACCAGGCCGAAAAGCTCCTTGCTCTGTGTCCTGACAGCCCCTCACAAGGCTCTCAGACCCCCCCCCCACTTGTCCAAAATAAAATCACCAAGGTCAGCTTAAGCAATGAGAGGGAGAAAAGAGAGAACCAGCCTGGACAACTTGGCTTTGGTATAGTCAATCCCTGTGCTGCTGCTTTGGAAGGATTATGTAGCTATAGGTTATCTTTAGACAGAAAAATGGCTCTGTGACATCCCTTTGGTAAATAAGTAGCTATTTATCCTCCCTCTAACTGTCACATTGAAGTAGGCTGTGTTTTTTGATTAATTCAGTTCGAATACCACTGATTGTCTGTCACTGAAGTCAATATGTCACTGGTGGCATCTCAAAGAGTCTAACCTTAGCTAACATCAGTGACCATGATTCATCTTAAAATGTGGCCTAATAGTGGATGAATACCTGCAAGGTAAAGGGTAGATGAAATGTGCTTTTCCTCAAAATTTCCTGGAACCAAATTTATGAAAACACACTGTAGGCATGGGGAGGTCTCTGCAACACAAAGACTGAAAGTCACCTGGAAAACTACACAAAGTGCCATTGTTAGCTGTTAGTGGCATCTGGCCAGGCCCTTGGCACTCAGATATGTAAGCAGACAGGTGATTCCTTTGGTTACCTTTTGAGATCAAACATTAAGAAAATCCCCTACTGTTAAGCAGTCTGCTGGCATAACTGGGTTTTCACCTTCGGAAGCAGTTGGCAAGATCTATTCAACACAACTCTTTTTTTCTCACTTCAGATGGAAAAGAATAGAAATCTGAGCTTTGGATTCCAATGTTACATGGATTCTATTAAGCACTTTACCGTTAGAAGGTAAATGACATGACTTTTCTAGGTCTTCGTGTTTTCATCCATGCCCAGCATTTGATTCTTTGTCTCTCTGTCTCTGTCTCTCTGTCTCTGTCTCTGTCTCTCTCTCCACATTGAGATCTACTACTTCTCAAAAGGTGTTTTTTTGTTTATTTGGTTGGTTGGTTGGTGTTGTTTTTGTTTTTGTCTATTTTTTCTTTCGCATGGCCCTGTGCCAAACTGATAAGGTTTTGACCAAGCTTGCCTGGGCTTTGGCCTCCAGCTTCAGCCTCAGTGGTGAATACACACATCTCTATTTACAACCCAACAAACAGGGACATGTGTTTTCTTTAACAGTGCTTGCTCTGGGCTGGCTCTCTGGTCAATTATTTTATATCAGTTTCAAACTGCCATATGTTTACATCTCTCCAAATAACAGTCCCCTGAATGCAGAGGGCCCGCCTGAGCATGACATGGTCAGAAGGGTTTTTTCAACTTATCACATCTAGGAAGGTTACAGACAGAAACGCTTCTAGGCTAGTTGCTAAGAAAACTAGCATAAGCTGCTTATCAGGAAATATTACATTTCCCCTGAAAGGTGAGCTGTTTTGTCAGTTGGCTGGCTCTGTGAAATTCCCTCTTTGTCAGGATAGGTCACTGCACAGAAGCTCACAGGACAGTGCAATATCCTTGGTGTACTCCAGGCCCTGGGCAAAATCCTGAAACCTAGCCCTTGCTTTTAGGACTAGCAATATTTTGGACTCCTAGCCCTGTAGAAATGTCAGCAATATCTGTATTGTAATGGAAATTTTTAAAGATTTTACAGTCAGCTGGCCTTATGGATCCAGCTGTCATACAAAGTTCTCTCTCTCTCTCCCTCTCCCTCTCCATCTCCCTCCCTCTTTCCCTCCTTTTCTGCATATCTACCCCAGTTTGAGAATCTGAGTAAGGTCTTGATAGATAGTCCAATCTGGTCCTGAACTTTGAACATTCAATTCTCTAGTCTGAGCCTCCTGGATGCTAGAACTATATGTTTCTATTCCCACACCCAGGCCGACTCTCTTTTCCAAATGTCCCATTTTAATATTCAAGATCTAAATTGTAATCCTCACAGAGTACCACAAATAATATAAATACTTTAATTTAGATTCTGATGTCCTTGGCTTTCTCTCTTCCCCACTTCCAGTCATTTCCTTTTCCTCCCACCTTTACCATCTTCTCCTCTTATTCGATTTTTCTAGATTAGCCCAGGAATAAAAACAAGAAATTTTAAGCGTCAGAGTCACCTGCCACCTTATATCCACAGCAAGTCTTGCACTGACTTCTCACTCAGATCTCACTGTTCTCCTGTGGGAAATAAGCCTGGCCCCTTCCTATGTCAGGCTAACATAGAAAGCACATACAAAGAGTAACAAGGTGCCTGGTACTTAGGAGAGAAACACCATCTATTATCTAGGAGCAGTGGCTGAAGCAACCTTGCACAGTGCAGGCTCAAACCACTCAGCATTCGTTTATGAGCAAATGCACTTGCCACAGCTTCCTGTTGTCCCTGAAATGAATGAGTGTCTTAATACCATGTTGAGGGAGGTATGAGTATCAGTTTCTCTGTGTCACATGTGGGTTGATGCTGTCCCCGAATGCACTCTCTAAGACGTCTACTGTTCTTTTGTAGGACCAGCGACTAGGCTGGGTGTTTTCCCAAGCACCCAAGGACTAGTTGACTCTAGCTTTGTCCCTCTCTACTTCTTCCCATCATTGTCCTGACATCTTTGCAGTTAGACAAAGTCCAGAACCCCTGGAGAGGGGCATCAGGGGTGACAGTGAGGACAGCTTTACTTTGTTTGTAGTAACTGGGTTTGCACATGTTCAGAGTCTAACCTCATGTTTTTTTGGGGGGGGTGTTTTTTTTTTCTTTTTTTTTTTTCCGAGTTTATCAAACCACCTCTGCCTCAAGGTTCAGAGTTCCACCTTAGGCAGGAGCGAAGGTGAAAGTTGATAACAGGAACTGCTACTGGATGAAGAATACGGGGAAAAATCCCTCAAGTAAGGAAAGGGGAAAATGGGTCCAAGTTCCCTCTGTCTGCTTTCATTGACATTCTTGAATTCCTTTCAAATATTCTAACTTTCCCTAAGAGGGTGTATGTCCCAAATATGCAGAAATATAAACCCTGTTCTTATAAAGTACACCTCTGGTGCCTCTGTCCTAAGAGAGATCAGTGACAAACATTGTGGCTATGTGGGAAGGCAGAACCTGCCAAGGTTATTTTATTTTATTTTATTTTGTAATTTTAGCAAAATAAACCATGAGACCTTTGACCACTGTGAAGAAGCACGATAAAGAAAGAGTTGTTTCTATGACTATTACCTATGGCTTAAGTGATGAGAGGCCAGAACATAACCAACACTTAGAGATGGGTTGTTCTTACCTCACCCTACATGAATACCTATAATTCATGAGCTCATCATACACATATTCCAAAATTGTCTGTCTTTGGGATTTGCTATTATTCTTAAGATTCTGAACTATACACATTTCTGACTCCAAAACAATGAAAAGGATACCACATTTTTAAATTGAACCAAGTTTCTGTGCACCACAATAATTTTGTATGTGTTCATTTGTAAATCCACTGTTAAAAGTATAAAGTAATACACAAATATAAGGTATTTACTGTTTACAGGAGGTATTGTTTTATTTTTCTCACATAAACACAATACTTATAAAAGGATTCTTTCATGTATGCTAGCCACAGTAACACCATTTCACCACTCAGACTCCAGAAGGTTCATTGCTTCCTTGTGAATTTGCAGACTAGAACTAGTGAACCCTTTCCAATCTGACAGACATCACAACCCATTCACCCGAGTTGCCATATGTGGCTCGAGCTAAGAGTATCAATGCACAATCATACATTTTTACAATGGGTCTATAAAACAACCATTATAATAAATGTCTGCTTAATTAATACATTAGGACATAAAGCAATTTATTATGCTCTTATTTGCTATCATTCTCCCTGCTCAAATTTAATAATGCAAAAAGGTTTCTCCAATGCCAACCCTTAGAAATAATAAAAATACATTCATCATGGATATTGAATGCAGACATGCCTGCAGTACTGCCGGCAAAGAGAGGCAGTCAGTTATGGAGAGGGGAACTTGGGGGTTTTTTTTGTTTTTTTTTTTTTGTTTTTTTTTTTTGCACAAGCCTGTCTACAATTGTGATTCTACAAGAGAGAAAGGAGCCTAGTGCAAAGCTTGCCATGGCAGCCACGAAGGTGCCCAGAATAACTATTATTACAATATGCAACAAAGGGAGAAGGGAGACAGGGAGTTGGGGTGAAAAGCTTTCGAGTCAGTTAAATTCATGAGGGCTATGGAGGCTCAAATTGAAATTATCTCACTCTGTGCTGATAAATAAGGGAACTCTGGTACCTAAATCATGACACTAACTATACGTTTCGATTTTTTTAAGTAGTGATTAGGTGGATACTCTGGGGAAACCTACCAGCCTTTGCAGAGATAACAGACTCAACTTAATATCAACTTAAAAAGAGACTTGAATTCCAACCAATCTCATGTAATGAATTGAAATTCTATAGCTTTCGGGGAGGGGGAGATAAAAAGCGACAGGGCTCCATTCTCTAACTTGCTGTCAGGAAATATAATTTGTGCTCTCAGTGATTCACCTAGCTCATATGCAGCATGCAAATTTATTTCCCTAATAATCAGACCTGGAGATTGCCCAAGAGGATTAATGGCATCATTCCTTATGACCGCCAGGATATTATGCACCTCTGACATGGAAAAATTGTGTTAGTTCTACAGAGAAAACGCAAGGATATTTGTCCTGCTAGACAATATAATAGGCTGGTGCATCATCAGATTACAATGTCATTTCAAAAACCTTGAATACAAATAATGTACGGGGGCTGGGGGGGATGTTGGAACAACCTTCCTTAATTCAGTAGCCTTGAATTCACATGTATTTTTCTGTGTGTCATATAGAGTATGCATAGTTTTGTTTTTTTCTTTTTTATTAAAGCTTTCAAACATCGAATGCAAAAAAGGGAAGAGTATTATATATTCCATGAGATCTTGTCATTGTTTCTTGGAAAACGGATGAAAAAGACATAACGGAAGGGCTCTTCCTGTGGCTTTGGTTTATTTTTCTCTTGTTTTTACACAGCTCAAGGCAGGGCTCAGAAGCAGAACTTTCCCTGATGTATGCTGAGCATAGAATTGTGTATCAGGTGTGCTTGTTGATACGCACAGTGATATGGAAGGCTTTAGCCCTCCTCAACATTTTTATTTATTGTTTATTCTTTAAACTGTTTGCTATGTTCTACTCAAGGTAGGATTATATGTTTCACAATTGTTGTTTAGGACTATATTTTATTTTATTTCTTCATCTTTTACAATGAACTGGTCAGAAATTCTCCAGAACAGTAATGTCTCCAGCTGTACTTTAGACCAAAGAACGCTGTCTTGAGACAAGACCAAATTTCATTATTATGCGCATGGGAGCAGTAAGATTAGCTCCTACTGCTGCCCCTAAGGTGGAGCAGCAGGAAGAGCCAATGAGATGGTGCTAATGTGCATGTTAATAGTATTCTGCTAAAAGAAGTTGGGATAATTAAACATGTACCGTCTCTTTAAGACAGAGCTGCACACATTTTCTTCGGATGGGTGTTTACAAGAATTCCAATTTCAGGTCATAGCCATTCTGAGATTGCTTAAGAAAGAGATGGGACAGCTCATCTTATTCATGTATTCAAGGAGCCTTCTAAAATGTGCAAAACTTAACAGTTTTAAGGAGCAAAGCATGCATCTTATTTTGACAGAACTGTTTTTTATGTGCACTGTTGTACACTGACCTAATATATGGAGCATTTTTAGCTAATATACCTTGTAGGAAACCAGTCTTTAATGTGATGGATTTTATGGTATCTCATTAGGGTGTGTTTATATAACCTGATACTAAACACAATTTTAGATTCATGTTCCTTATTAAAATTGTGGGCCACATTGATTTTTAGTTGGAACAGCCACGCAGTCATTTTTACCATTAAGATGGGTGGCTCTGAAGTCACTCCAGAGCACAACTATTTCCTGGACAAACTTGCGTATGCCACCTTCAAAGCTTCAATTAGTGAGGGCATTTCCTCTGAAGCCCACCACCCTCAAGGGCATGCTCTATTAGATTCTATTCATAATTTGAATTTTTAATTTTATAGAAAAAAACGTTATGTTTTTAGAGTGGAAACAAATAAACATCAACAGCAATAAAAGCAAAACCTGGTATTGATTTATTTTTCCATCAACACTTTTTACTTGGGATATCAGCTCCAACTAATATTGACAAATTGGCCATGGAGTGAACTTCCAGAGTTTGTTGCCAGACAGGGCAGTATGTGCATGAAAGTGTCAGAGAGAAAGAAATTGAAGAAAAGGAGACTGGGAGGAAAGAAGAGAAGGAAGGAAGGGGGAGGGAGGGAGGAAGAAGGAAGGAAGGAAGGAAGGAAGGAATGGAGGAGGGAGGGAGGAAGGGGGAGGGAGGGAGGAAGAAGGAAGGAAGGAAGGAAGGAATGGAGGAGGGAGGGAGGAAGAAGGAAGGAAGAAGGAAGGAAGGAATGGAGGAGGGAGGGAGGAAGAAGGAAGGAAGAAGGAAGGAATGGAGGAGGGAGGGAGGAAGAAGGAAGGAAGAAGGAAGGAAGGAATGGAGGAGGGAGGGAGGAAGAAGGAAGGAAGGGATGGAGGAGGGAAGGAGTGAAAGAAAATATAACATTTCAAGTTGTGTTAAACAAAATAATGACTTTCATATGCTGAAGGCTCCATTTTGTAAACTGATCCTGTGAAGTACCCCAGAAATCAGCTATAAATTGTGTCTCCGGGTATTTTGGAAGGAGTCTGGGGAAATGATGACCTGGAGGTACTGTAAATAGTTTAAATTATTGGAAGGTCTTTCTCAGAAGTGTAATGTGAGAAGGCAGAGGAATGTTTTTCTCTGTCGGAACATGAGTGCCCTTTGGAGGTGACCCAAATTCAGAATGCAAATATTTAGAGAAAAGGACTATCTTTGGAGAAAAACAAAGACTTGTACTTTTTCTACTTGTTACAGCAAGACTAGCTAATTCAATCCAACCAGGAAGAAGAGAAACGGACAGAAGCATGGGTATATTTATTTCAGTTTCTACATTGCAAACTCAAATCTCAAACCATAAACAGAGGGGAAAAGGATCCTGAACAATAACATACAGAAAACCAGTTATATGAATATTATTGCTCATTTTAAAACAAATTTGTAATTTTAGCTATAACCCTTGTGGTTCTCAAGCGTCCCTAAATTTGACCTAAGAAACTTTAAGTCGTAACTTGCTCTCAGACATGAAACAGTCTCTCTTAATCTTGCCCCGGCCCATTATTCATTATTAAACATTAAAGTTTTGTCAATAACTTTCATACTTGACTACTATCGCAGTCACCCAACAGCTAATCCAGCATCCTTTTAAGTCATGCCTGGCAGGGTTACAGGGGTACATGGGATAACACTATTGGGGGTTTTTTGTTTCCTCATTTGCCATAGCAATTGGTTAATTCTTTCCTTCTCTCTGCTACACCACCCCCACACTGATCACCCCTAAATAGATCCTGGAATGACTCATTTATCTTAATCAATGTAAGGTTCAACTTGTAAAGTTTCTCTTTGACAATGTAGAGGGGCCAAGATAAGTACTTCAATGGGAATAAACCAAGCCACTCACTCCAAGAACAATGCCATTACTAATATCAACAGCTTCACAGTTATTCAGCTTGAGACGTAATTATTTTACCATTATTACATGCAAGGCTTTTAACAAAACATTCGCTTCCTCCATTTAAGCAGAGAATTTTATAATTTATTGCATCTCTGTGGTCATCAACACACTATACAAACAGTTGGCCACCGGTGACCAATTACATTAAGGTTAAGCAACGTAACTATAAATTAGAAGTAAGCTAATGCATCTTCATCAAGGGCCTGCTGTGTTTTCAGTGCTGTTTATGAGATGATACTAAATGTGGATACAGAGCACACTCACTGGGACCAATTCCTTTCGGCCTGAAAATGGAAAAGTCTCGAGTGTGCCGGGGTCCAGGGCTAATTAATGGGAAAACATCTGCTTTAAGCATTCACCTGGACTCATTTCATTCAACTTCCCAGTGAAAGTGCGTGTCAGAGATCTAAGTATCTATCATGAATTATATCAATCTGTGACAAGATGGCATATTTAAGTCTTGAATTTCTGGCTGTTTAAGGTGTCACTTGTAAGCAATATGAGTGCCCTACTTTTCCTTGTACATGTACCATATGAGGGTACACGATATTTTTGAGGCACGTAAGCAAACTCTCCTATATCTACAGGAGCCAGGAAACTGCTTAAAAATTCAGTCAAGACATAAAAGACAAACCAGCCATGTTCTTTCTGAAACAATGCACTTTAACCACAAAGGCATCTATGTTGTTTTAACATATTACTGAGATCACAGCAGGCTTTGCTAAAGAGAAATACCAGCACAGAGCAAGCATCAGAAGGGATAGGCCTACTTGTTTGTGTGAGTTCACGCTAGCAGCATGTGTATAACCTGATTCCAGGTTTAGTGGAGACTAAATGAAGGCACCTGGTCTGTGTGGTCATTTACATAAATCCAACTAGAAGGGATGGAAAATATAATTCTTCCACAGCTTCAAAAAGCAGTGGTAGGGGAAGTCTACAGTAATTTCTTTATCTGGCGCTTCCTGTTGATTCTAATTCTTTCTTAATCTAATTTTTTTTGTTTATCAATTTATTGATTCATTTTGGAGATAAATGAGAGAGTTGGTTTTAGTTAATAGTTCAGGAAGCCACATCACTTGTTTGCTCTTTTGGAATAAGCCTCAGAATTGATGCTTCTTATACAGTACCATAATCAAGTAATAACTTTATGATCCCAGGCATCAATACAAAGGGAGAGAGAAACAAACATTGCTATTAGTGATTAAGTGCATGGATGCTGTTTTTTTTAATAATAATAATAATAATAATAATAATAATAATAATAATAGACTGGCAATTGGTACGCACAAATTATGTGCTTGGGGAAGAAGCTACTCTGTGACTATTTACCTATGCTCTTTAGGTCAAAAGCCAAGTGTCAGTTTACAGTGTATAGATGGGGACACACAGTATAAAATCCCAGCTGGGAGTTAGTTATGGGAATAGAAACATAGACTAAGGTATGTTTAAAGAATCTTAGCACTTACCAGTGAGGGGAGAAAAAGCACATTCTTTAGATGCTTAATAACCCCATGAAAATTTTAATATTGCTCAACTGAAATTGTGCTGCCCCCAACTTACATATTTATGCAATAACCATGTACTCAACTAATAAGTTGTATTGGTTAATTGCCAAGCTATTTTGCATATGGTTAAGTTGTGCATACAAAAATATGCATGATGAAACATGTACTATTTTATAACCCAGAGCAACTAACATGCCCGTTCCTAATGCACGCACACACTGTAACCCAGGACAAATTGCTTGTGTTAGTTACTACCATGGGCTGGCAGGCCAGAAAATACATACAGAATATGCATAAGCACAGAAATATGGTGAAGCTCATTACCGTAATAAAGCTGTGATTTGCCAGCAGGATCAGTAGAAGCATACTTGAAGCAGTCTGTCTCTTTCCCTGGCTTATGTGCCATAAAGCAATGAGGTTGTAACAAGGGTGAATCCTCAATTCAGTTGGGCTACCTTGTCTGGGTTATTTGAACTCTTATTTGCCTTAAGGGGCCCATTTGCTTGTCCTAATGTGTACATGGTGATAATGTAGCCATTTACACAATAAGGAAGGTCTGCAAACAGTCATAGGCTTGGCAATAACACCAAGCAGCAAGAGAGCAGAGAACCTGTGACTGTTGGGCCAATTACATAATTCTGTTTGTGCATCTGAAAATCAGGGAAAGAGCTTTGATATGCTTCACAGTAAAGAGAGAGCACTGGACAAAAAAAAAAAAAAAAAAGTGGCCAATTAATACCTTGGGTAAAATTAAGATAAGGTAGATGAAAGAATATGCTGTGTTCTCTGCTGGATGTTTTTGTATTGTACTAAAGACTTGAAAAAAAAAAAGTATAGAATTTCCATAGCGTAAAGGCAGGTTAAGTCAAAAGTTCTCTGTGGAGGAAAGACACTCAGATATCATTTTCCCACTAGAAACAGGTGAAGAAAATTCAAAAATTACAGGAACGCAATTCAACTGAGGTTGTGGATAGGTGGTCCCAAACAAGCCCTTGCTGAATTAAACGCCACCATCTTGATGTCGTGTTGCTGGTTCGAGTCACTGCGTTAGCTTGAGAAGGAGCCTCAACCTTGAACAACCAGAACAATGCAGCTGACACTCAGGTTGAAAGGGCACTGGTAGAGGATTTGACTTCACTTTTATTCCTTCTCTTGCCTCTTCTCCTCTTCTTTTGTTGACATTTAAAAAAAAAAAAAATCAAGCTTTGTATTTTCTCATACTTACACAGGGAGCCTGAAAAGCTGGTGAGGGAAATGGAAGAGAGGGTACAACTAAGTTAACACCTATTACAAACAAGTTTTGTCAGATCCAAAAAGCCTGTTTACTTATCAGGAAAAAAAAACAAAAAACAAAAAACAAAAACCTGAAACTTCTACATTCTACTTGCTGTTTATCTTATAGTACCTTTTCAGTTAACACCCAGAGTGCCAAAGAAGCACCAATGTCCAAGCCAACTCTAGTTAACTGGTTCTTAGAATACTGCATTGAAAGAGATTTTGCACAGCATTATGAGCCTGAGTCCTGGAGGGGAAGAGCTGTAACTCACCTTACCATACACAGTCTATGTGTCAGTCTCCTCCCTCTAGATAAATGAGAACATCCAAGATGCTCTTCCTGGCACACCTTGTTCATCCTGCCATGAACTTTTCATTGGGATATAGAAAGATTCACTGAAGATCATACACATTACCTATCATGTAGATTTTTACAAATTATTAGGTATTGATGAATCTGGCTAGATACATGAAAATATATGATAAACAAAACATTCCATGTTTATGTCATTTTTTGTATGAGAAATAGATATGCCATGATGTAAGTAAGAGATAACTTTAGCTAATGAGGAACACATCCAGGTTGGGCTTAGTCACAGAAAAGGCAGCTGTGCAGAAAAGGTGTTTTTCAGGATGTTGAACGTCTGCATCTACTACCACTAACTCACACTAATCTTCTGTGATGAGCTAAATACCAACCAGGCTTTCTTACGTGGATTGTTATACCATCTCTACGATGTCCCAGACTAAGGACACAGAGGCAAAGGATGGTCACACACTAAGTCAGTGACCACATTGTCTATTAGCTAAGAACATTTATACAGGTATAAATAGTTTGTCCCATTTATAAGACAACTCAACATTTCCCCTATGTTCATGAGTTCCTTCTCATGTTTTCACACTGACAAGTTTACCCAGCCCCCATTCTGTCATCACTGCCAATATTACACAGACCAACAGACTCTCTGCCATTAAAGGGTTTACAGTTATATGAAAGTAGGAAGACAGACCAGAACACAGACAATATTTGATATTATGACCATCTCAATAGAGGAGTGAGCCAAATAGCCTGAGTCCCCATGTGCTGAGCAACAACGGCCAGTGGCCAGCTGGCAGCAAGAATCAGGCTGTCAACATGTTTCAATCCTGAGTACTCTTCAGGGTGCGAACTGTGACTTACTCTGGGGAAAAAGTGTTTCTCATTTAAAGGACAGACATCAGCCCAAGTCTATATATTTATGGTCACTTTGCTCAGTGGTGGGCTATTTTCTAGATTGTTCACTTGAAACTTGAGGTGTCCAGGGAGAACTAGAAACAGCTACTGATAATCTGTTTAAAGGCATCTCTGTCCGTGGGCTATCCTCCATGCAGCTTTCTCGGGTTCTCTACTGTGGTGGTTACACTTGAAACATCCCAAAAGAGGCTTGCACAGGCCAGCTGCCATCTTGAAGCTGCCACACATACTATGGAATGTTTGGCAATAAAAATCAGCTATAAAAGTGTGAAAAATACCAGCAATCCAAGTGGGAGATGGAGAATGGCTTTTACACCCTTTTAGTGGACATCTGATTTATTTTTTAAATGGAAAAGCCACTTTTATAGCTACTGTAGTTCAATTATCTCTAATTTTACACATTTTATGCAAATTCTCAACATCTTAATTGCAAATGAGAGAGAAACTTATTTTTTAAAGCAGAATAACAAGGTATAGTTTCGTATTTTCTTTTCAATTTTTAATTCCTATGCTTGGTTCAGCACCATTAAACTTTTAAAACTCGTTTTACACAGTTGTTTAAAATTATGTGTAATTTAAAGAACACTCACATGTTCTCAAACACCCATAGTCTTAAATAAGTAGCTCATTTCACTTCCAGAGCTTACTCTTCTGTTGGAGAAGATACTTCCACACAGTTTCTAAAGACAGCCAAGATACACTCAACAGCATTTGCAAAACCATCAGTTCTTTTCATGCAACAAGCACATCAGGTCACAGTCTAAGTGACAAGAAGTCTATTGGCAGATGGTTGGCCTGAGTATCTCAGTTTCTGATCTTGATATGCTAGTAGAGATCTGATAGTCAAAACTTTTGATTGTGATTAGGGGTGGAAGCAGATTCCAATTTTTATAGTATTTGTTCATTTCCCTGGTTAAAAAAACAAACAAACAAACAAAACAAAAAATCACTCCAGCCATGGTTAATGTCAATTGCAAGCATCACATCATCGACGTTATGGAGAAAGAGATGTTCAAGGGTCATTGTGACCTGAGCCCCACAGAACCAGCTATAGTGCTGATATGCTCTGAACTTTGGATATGTTTGGGGGAGATGCTAACCTGATCTACTCTGGCTGGTAAAGGAAAGGGAAAAAGGCAACCTGAAGAACGCTTTCTCTGTTGGGTAACTGGTGAAGATTTCATGCAGTGGCTGAAGTCTAGCCAAATGCTTAGAATGATAGAATTACGAATCTGAGTCAGGAACCTGTCAGTTTCCACAGTTTTGCTGAGAATATGATAATGTCTGAAATAAATATATTGAAGTTTGCTTTGCTGCCTTGTCCACTGACCTTTGAACAGTACCAAAGCACATATACCTGTGTTTATGAACTGGAAGGGACATACAAAGAAAAGCTAAATATGTTCATGACTATTCAGTCAGGTATTTTTTTGATGCCACCATAGAACGTGTATTTTTCTTCCATGGGTCTTCGTTGTGTTTGCATGATAAAATCCCTTCTCAAATATTTTTAAGCAAGTTCAATATTTTTTTCTGAATCATTAGAAAAACAAGGGAAAGAGGAAAATGTATGAGTACTCAGTGGTTTGATGCGCACCAGTTTTCATGTGTCTTCCAAGAGCATGCCATTAAGTGAGCTCCGTGAGCTCATCCAGATGCAGACACTATCATTCTGAAACCTTCCTTAAGACCCCGGGTACCTTACAGTGCGGGTGTCTCTTCTTGCCACACATGTTCTTCCAGCATGTCAGGTGAAGGGCGCATGATCATATACTTCCAGCAAAAGTCAAAACACCCAGGAAAACAGCGGTAAATGCAAACAGAAAGGAGGGAACTCGTCATTAGACACTGTGCCTAACAACTATTGCGCTTGCTTTCAAACGTTCAACTCGGAGGAGCTGAGCCAACACTAGCCATGTAAAGGAAAACAAATTATACATAGGAGTCCCTGATTTTTACTTCTTCCTGTTTCTCTCATCCCTCTGTGACTTCCTGCTGGTTTGCAATTTGTGTTTTCACCACTGTAGTTAATTCTAAGACACAGTCGATCAACTCATAGCTCCCCAGTAATGGCAGTGCTTCGAAATGAGTTTGTGTGAAGCTCAACACTTGGGTAGGAGGATTCCAACGCTTCTCTTTTCTTGCATTTATCTGGCTGCTCTTCACTAAAGTCACATTTGTGGTATAATTAATAAAATAAGCTTTTCCTCTTGCCTAAACAGCTCTGCAGGTGACTTAGAAAGCATGGACACCTAACAGGTCCTAGGGCTTTAGACACAATACCTAGTAGCCGAATTATTCTACCTTGAGCATTTGACTGAAGCCTGGTACAATGTAAAATACATGGGCTTATAATGTATTATGCCAACAACTTTATTATACACGTGCCTCATAATGCATGTCAACAACTTTACTATCTGCTACAAATGAAACTTGCTGAATTTATTTCCTAAAATGCCTTTTATGCTTTTCTTGGTTCTGCCTTAGTGGTAATGTATTTAAATGTCTGCGAGAAATATTCAAAAGAATGAAACACATAACTTTAGTTGAGATGCCTACATTTTAAACCAAATACTCACTGATCAGGGCATAAGTGTTTTGTCCTTATTTGATTGGGATAATCCAGGAAGACGTCAAGTCCTTCCTGCAGATCCTACCTTTTAATAATCAGTATTTTTAAGGTTGTGATTTTCGAGGGCAGGTGATCATTTGGGAGATAACTTCTCTAGGTATTTCTGACTAAAAATGAATATTTAATATGTAGGCACAACAGAGCACAACATTGCAGTCTCCCTCCTGCTCCTTCACACCCTCTTCCCAACCATGTAACTAACTTTTACACTTCTGAAGTGAAGCCTCGGTATGGATTTAGCAAAATGGTTCTTACTAAGGTCAGCGAACATCTGAGGATTTTGAGGCATGGGACTTAGGTACCTGTCCTTGTAATGGGGATGTTTCTGATGGATAAATCCCTGAGAAGTGTCTGGAAGGAGAATCTCTTCACCAAAAATCAATAGTGGGGACAGCAGGAAGGGACAGAGCAGCCAGTTGCCCTTAAATGAGGGGTCAGTATCTACCCAAGAAATAGTTCACAGAGTAACAGGGGAGATGAGGTGAAAACAAAGAAGAAAACATTAGACTTGGAATTTTTAGAATGTCATTAAAATATATCTATTTTAATTTCACATAGCTGAAATTATCTACTGGCTTCCTATTAATTTTGCCTTGACTGAAATTAGTTGTCAGACCTCTCTTTATAGCCTAATTACCTTTTTCCTAGGGAAAAAGTGGTAAAAGAAATAACAGTAAATTTGTGCAAAAGCTACAAGCCTGTGTGTTAGTATAGATTAGGGGTTGTTCTTAGAACAAGGATTGCTAATAATTTCAACTAACTGGAAAGAAGGCTAAGATTTTTACCAGACTTTCCTTTATTGTTTAGTGCTGTGATTATTTCCTGTGACCACAGACACCTGGATAGGATTTATGTGCTGGGGTGAATAGGAGTCATTTCTTTTTATTTAGTAAGTTTGCCAAGTCAACTAAATAAGCAACGGTTTACTCACAAAATGACAGGTTAACACATTCTGCTTTTATGCATTCACTGAAGTATACTTTGTGGATGGTATACTCTCTATTATATCCACTTAACTTTGTCACAGTGGTACTACAATAATCATGGATAATGTGCAAACAAATGACTGTGATGTGTTCCAATAAAGTTTTATTTACAAAAACAAGCAATGGACTACATGAGGCTTACAGGTCATAGTTTGTTATTTTCCGCTTAAGGCAATTCAGCCAATGCAATGTGAAAAGAAATTTATGTTTGCTCAACACAGAGAATAAGTGTTCAACTCTGAGTAAAAAACGAGTTGTCAGTTAAATTAAAACAAAAAATGCACATTTTAAAAGAACAGAATGGTGGCACCATCTCCAAGATAGAATCAAAAGATGAAGATGAATTTGCTTTATCAAGAAAAATAAGTAGTAAATGAACATTAAGACAACATAGGAAAGATAATCAAATGCATTTTATTAATGCTGAGTGAAAAGAAAACTGCCCTACACAGCAATTGCCTACAGACTGCTGCTTAACCATTTAATAAATTGTGTTTATAACTAGGCCTCTAAGGTAGGAGAATGTTGCTCCACGTTGGTCAACTCAGATAAGTAATGCACTTTTTAGAAGATATGGATCTAAATGAGTAATTTTAGATCACCTTTTCCTTGAAGGCTGAGCTTCATTTATCTCATAAATTAGCATTGGAAAGTTATGATTTGGAAAGCAAAGACTATCTCAGCACTAGTCCTGCTTCTTGCCCATGAGCCAATGAGTCATCAGTAGTCCATGGTACTGATACCCTAGCCCCAAAATACAGGTGCAGTATCAGAGTCAATCACTTGCCTTTTCCAACTTTCTATTCTCTTTCTTTTCCAGGGGATAAAATGAATTCCTTGTTTTAATTTTCTTTACTGTTGCTTTCCTTCTACTAAGCAAGTTGGTTCTCCACTGCTACCTCACACAGGGTGAGTCTTACAGGGTGGTTTATGTTGAACTTGGCCCCACCGGTAGAGGTCAAGTTCAGGGTGCATAGGTCGAACAACATTTCCAAGGTCTCCTTCCCATAGCAAGCCTGTGAAGTGGTTCCAAGAGTTGTATACATCCCTCAGCAGGAAGGGCTTTTCCTACTCGAGGTCTGGACCAGTGCCAAGAAGATCTGTCCAGCTGTATGTCTCATTTTATATAGTTATTTCTACTTTTTTATTTTGCAAAATATAAACAAATCTGTTTAGTTAGAAAATCACGTTCTCTGAAAATGCTTATATCCTGATTTGACATGCCATTTTTATATACTTTTTTTCTGGTATTCTGATTTATTTTGTTTACATAAATAGAGATTTCTGGATAATTGTCACAAGATACTGTAAAGAGTTAATCATATGAAATTCCTTAAGAATCTAATTTGGGTAAACAGTCTTTCTTTGAAATAAAATTTCCTTTGGAAATAAAATGGGCCCCTTTCTCAACTTGTCTCTAGAGTATCTTTAAGTGTGTTCCTGTAACATGTACTTCTTTCCCTACTTCATTCAATCATTAGCTGACACTGTCAAATGTTTCCTATGTTCACAATGTGTGCTATAAATGACAAAAAGCATATGCCTAGACACCAGTGCTGTTAGCAATAACATGTCAGAATGAGTCCATGGGCAAAGCTGGAGCTCTTGCCCTGATCTTGTCTACATAGCCTTGATAATTACTATGCTTCCTTCATAGAATAATACCTAAAAGAAATAACAGGAATAACTGGATAAATAAAATAGAAGAACATATGTTTAATCATAGGAATTTTTGAAAGAGTTGTACATTTCTGACAGTTCATCCTTGGTTTTTATTATACCAGCAAAGAAAGAAATTACCCCCAAAGCCAAGTGTTTTATTCAAACTAAGAAGGACCAGACTTAGAGAATAAGCCTCATATCCACACACCAGTCTAACGAAGACTTTCATGCTTAGAGGGGACAACAATGTTCTTCTTGGTATGTATCTGCTGGCATTCATTTATAGCTTGTGCCTTATGCTCAGCTCTTAGGATATTTAAAGGTTAAAAATTTAGAGCAAAAGCAACTATGTTCATAGCAGCATTATGTGTAATAGCAAGAACCTGGAAACAATCTAGATGCCCTCAATTGAAGAATGGATTTTTAAAAATGTGGTGCATTTACACAATGAATTACAACTCATCAGAACAACAACAACAAAACATCCTGAAATCTTCAGGCAAATGAATGGAACTAAAAAAAATCATCCTGAGTAAGGTAACACAGACCAAGAATGACAGACATGGTATATACTCACTCATAAGTGGATGTCAGACTTAAAGGATAACAAGGGTACAATACACAACCCCTGAGCAGCTAGGTAACAAGCAATAACTTAAGAGAAACATCCATGGATCCCCCTGGGAAGACAAAATAGATAAGATTTCCTGAATAAATTGGAAGCATAGTAGGGAGGGGTTTAAAGGGAGTGGGAAGAGGACCTGATGGAATGGGATGGTTGAGTTTAAGTAGGAAGAGAGAGGGGGAACAGCAAAATATATACTTTAATAGAGGGAACCAAATTGTGGGGTTAGAGAGAAACCTGGTGCCAGGAAAAGACCCAAAACCCCACAAAATGAACCCAACTAAGACTCCAAACAAGAGTTGAGAGGGTACCTGAACTGGCCTTCTCCTATAATCAAACTTATGACCACCCTCATTGTCATTACAAAATCTTCATCAAGCAATGGCTGGAAGCAGATGCAGAGATCCACAGCCAAGTGCTGGGTCAAGCTTCCAGTTCAGTTGAAGAGAGGAAGGAGAGATTATATGAGCAAAGGAATCAAGATCATAATGAGGAAACCCATAGAGACAGCTGACCTGAGTTATTGGGAGTTCACTGACTCTGAACTGACAGCTGGGGTTCAGAGTCATGGGAGTGAACTAGGCCCTCAGAATGTGGATGACAGTGAAATGGCATAGATAGCTTGGGGGGGGGGGCTCTGGAAGTGGGATTAGAATTTATTCCTAGTGCATGATCTGGCTTCTTGGAGCCCATTCCCTACAGAGGAACACCTTACTCAACTTTGATACGTGGGGGAAGGGCTTGGTCCTGGATCACTGGATATGCCAGACTGCATAGACTCACCCTGGGTAGCTGGTGGATGGGGTGGGGGGAATCAGGGGGAGGATTGGGAAGAGAGAGAGAGGGAGAGAGAGAAATAAACCCTGAAGTCTTCTGGTACACAGCTGACTAAGAGGTGAGTGGCACCCTGACTCTCAGGCCAAGCAGAGACCACTGTCTCCAAATCCTGGACGGGGAACATAGCCCCCAGCACCTCAACCATACCCAGATATGCCTTAAACCAAAGAAAGTTGGGAGACTGTAGTAGGAGGTTTTCAGCCCGGACTTTCGGTCCTAGACTCTAGGTTTAGGCCCACAGACCCACAGACCCGCAGACCCGCAGAGACACACAGATGCTTACAATAGTTTTAGGCTGATTGGCCTAAGGCCCAGGCATATAACTTGCTAACTCTTTACTCTTAATCTAACCTATGACTCTTATCCTGTTCAGCCATGCGGCTCAGTATCTTTTCTCAGAGCAGTGTAGTTGTTCTCTGTTTCTTCTGGCTTCTCTCAGGCCTTCTGCTCTGTTCTGCCTGTTCCTAAAGTCTTCTTAGTCTGGTATCCCCACCCACACTTCCTGTCTGCCTTTGGCCAGTCAGCGCTTTTTATTAAACTCATAGGCGGGGATTACAGTGAAACAACATAATCCCCCTACAAGACCCCAACCTCAATCCCCAGCAAAACACAGCTGGATGGACATCCCACAGAACAAACTCCACCCAAACCACAATCTGTTTTATAACACCCTGACAACTGGAGACCCCAGAAGCCTCCTGGTCCACAGCTGACTAAGAACTGACTAAGAGCCAATTAAGAATGATCCCTGTGACAAATGGAGACACACAACTCCTTGGCCTACAGCCAACTAAGCTTCTGCAAGGCAAAGGACATGGTCAATAAGACAAAACGACAGCCTACAGAATGGGAAAAGATCCTCAAGAACCCTATATCTTACAGAAGACTGATCTCTAAAATATATAAAGCACTCAAGAAACTAGATCCCCCAAACCTAAATAACCCAATTTAAAAATGGGGTTTGGAGCTGAAAAGAGAATTCTCAACAGAAGAATTACAAATGGGTGAAAGGCACTTAAACAATTTCACAACATCTTTAGCCATCAGAGAAATTCAAATCAAAACAATTTTAAGATACTGCCTTACACCTCTCAGAATGGCTAAGAACAAAAACTCAGATGACAGCCTATGTTGGAGAGGGTGCAGAACAAGGGGAACACTCCTCCATTGTTGGTGGGAGTGTAAACTTGTGCAGCCACTCTGGAATGCAGTATGGTGGTTCCTCAGAAATCTGGGAATCAATCTCCCCAAGAATCCAGCAATACCATTATTGGGTATATACCCAAAGAATGCACATTTTTACCCCAAAGGCATTAGCTCAGCTATGTTCATAGTAGCATTATTTGTAATAGCAAGAACCTGAAAACAACCTAGATGCCCCTCAACTGAAGAATGAATTGACAAACTGTGGCAATCTACATCCTAAAATTTGCAATCAAATGAATGGATTGGGAGAATATCCTCCTGAGCGGTGTATCACAAGCCCAGAAAGATAGGCATGGGATATACTGACTCATAAGTGAACTCGAAACAAAAATCAAAGAATACCTAATCTGCAAACCATAACCCCTGAACAGCTTGGGATCAGAAGGAACTTAAGAGAGACATCCAGAGATTCCCCTAAGAAGAGAAAATAGAGAAGATCACCTTAGCAAATTGGGGTCATAACTGGTTGCAACCAAGAAGAATTAGGAACAAATCTTGAAAGGAGATGGTTGAGTGAGAGGAGCTAAGAGGGTGATGGAGGGAGATGGATATCTCAATAGAGGAAGCCAATGTAGGGTTGGAAAGACACCAGGTGCTAAGGACACCTCCAAGAACTTACAGAATGTCCCTTGCTAGGTCTCCAACCAATAGTGGAGGGGATGCCTAAGCAGGACTTCCACTATAATCAAATGAATAACCACCCTAAGAGTCATTACAGAACCTACATCCAACAATGAACAGATGTGGAGGCAGCAATTCATGCCTGAGCACTGAGCCAAGCTCCTGGTCCAATTGAGAACAACTGGGGTGTGTGTGGGGGGGGGGGAATTTGTATGAGCAAGGAGATAGGGAATATGAGGAAAATTCCCACAGTGATGGCTGGCTGGAGCTCTGAGGTGCTCTCTGACTCAAAAACAGCTGCTGGGGAGCCATTGGGAAAAGGAACTATATTGTAAGATGTTTCTGGTCCACATTTTTGGGCCTAGCCTCAAGGTTTGCATCCATAGACCCACAGTCCCACAGTCCCACAGAGAAACACAGATGCTTACATTAATTGTACACTGATTGACTTGGGGCTCAGGCATATAACTTGCTAGCTCTTGCTCTTAATCTAACCCATGATTCTTATCCTATTCAGCCATGCGGTCTCAGTACCTTTCTCAGAGCAGCATAGTTGTCCTCTTCTTCTTCTGGCTTCTCTGTGACATTTCTGCTCTGTTCTTTCTGTTCCCAGAGTTTTCTTAGGCTGATATCCCCACCCATACTTCCTGTCTGCCTTTGGCCAATCAGCACTTTTTATTAAACTCCTAGGCAGGACAGTTATTTACAATGTAACATCATAAATACACTACATAGCCCCTTTTCTCTTTTGAAAACAAGAACCCCAAATCTAATGTCCTTTGTATAATTTTTTTCACTATTATCTATAACAACTTGTAACCAACATTGTAAACAAAGACAAACGTCCATAATCCAGTTTTTGAGAATATGGACGTCATTCTCTAGGCTACTTCCTGCTATATGGGGGGCACTGTCAATTACATGGGGATCTAAAGAAAAATTTAGGATTATGAACAAGTCGTTAGTGGAGCTAAGACTGGGGTCACCTCAGCCAGTCTCCTTGATGTTGTTCTGGATACAGAGCTCAAAGTAAACTTCAACAGAGGTGCTCTGAAATGCTGAGTCATCTGGGCCATCTGTTTTCACTGGAGACTTTTCAGGGGGTCTTCTATCAAACTTTATTTTCTTTATCCAGGAGGAATAAATCCATAGCTTCTCATTTTCTGTGGAAATAAAAAGAAAACCTCTTCTCCAAAGTATCATATCTTTTGATTTCAATTTTAAAGTCAACTCATTTACAAAAGATGTAGGTTGAATTAATTCAGCAATATTTGTAATCAAATGATTTTTAGCAGTTTTTACTATTTCATTTTCAGTCAAGAAACTTAAAGACAAGACAATAACATACAGTATCCAGACACTCTTTGTAATTTCTATCTTTATATGGCTTATTATTATTTTTTTACTCTATTTTTAAGGACTTTCTCTATCCTTTTTCTTTTTTTATTTTCTCTCTACGTATATTTTTTAAAAACACTCTAAACCATTTAGATTTTTTTTGAAACTGTCTTTACTGAATATCTTTTATTTCTTATCTTTGTTTCTGATCACACCTTTGCTTGGTTAGAGTGGCTGACTCCATCCAGCTTTCTCTATTTCTTCCTTTTTCTGTCCACGCCTTTAATCTGCCCAGGTGTGGCTAAGGATTCAAGGTTGGTAGGAAGTCTAGGTTCGTAGAATTTATCTTTTTAACAGAGGTACTGGTAGAACCTACAAACCACTCTGAGGAATTTTAAGGTCCATATAATCATCAAGTAAAGCTTTGCCATTTGCTGCTCATTAACTCCATTTAAGTATTTGGCAGCAGGGCCTCTTAAAAGACTCTCAAGTGCTTTGTCTCTAAGACTGAATCAGGAAGCTTCTTTTTAAAAAGGCCTCCAGCAAACAGAGCTTGCCCAAGAAAATGCTGGTACAAAGAAGCAGTCTTGGACTCTGTATTCTTTTATGACTATATAAACATAAAGTTTAAATACATCATTTACAACTTGTTGCTTAAATCTACGTTCCTGTGAAACTTCAGGAACCAGCCATTTTGGAGCTTAAGCTGCACTCCAAAAGCCCGATATTTTTAATTCAAGCACATAGATCACTCAGTCTCTGTATCAAGGATCATGTTAGAGACACAACTCGGAAGCTGTTTCTGCTCCAGTTTTGTGCTCTAGACTGTTTCAGCTTTCTTTGAGTTTATGTGGGTATATATCACTCACACTGGACACCATTTGTTGTAAGATGCTTCTGGCCCAGACTTTCTGGTCTAGTCTCGTGGCCTGGATTTTCGGGCCTAGCCTTATGGCCCAGACTTTTGGGCCTAGCCTCAAGTTTGGACCCACAGACCCACAGTCCCACAGAGACACACAGATGCTTACATTAATTGTACACTGATTAACCTGGCACCGAGGCATATAACTCGCTAGCTCTTTTAAACTAACGCATGATTCTTATTCTGTTCAGCCATACGGCTCGGTATCTTTTCTCAGAGCAGCATAGGTATCTTCTCTCTGCTCTGTTCTTCCTGTTCCCAGAGTTTTTTTTTAGTCTGGTAGCCCTGCCCACACTTCCTGTCTGCCTTTGGCCAATCAGCGCTTTTTATTAAACTCCTAGGCAGGACAACTATTTATGATTTATAACATCATAAATCCACTACAGAGCTAGGGTTTCCAAAGGTAGGCAACTGTCCATTGCCATGGGGAGTGTGTGGAGCCTTGAGGGGTGGGATCAGACTGTGTTCCTGTGCATGGGCTGGCACCTTGGAACCCATTTCCTGCAGAGGAGCACCTAACCCAGTCTTGATATTGGAATGAGGAAATTGGACTTGCCTGGATTGGATGTGCCACACTGAGCTGACCCACCTTGGGACTTCTTGCCCTTTTGTTGTGGGAATGGGGCATGGGGAGGGGAGAGCCTGAAGGCTGACAGGGAGGACTGGGAAGAGGGAAGGGAGGGAGAGGAGGGAATACATGGATAAAAAAGACTTTTTTATAAGTAAAAATAAAAATCAATAAAATAGGTATATAAAACACATCAAAGTATACATTGAGTTAAAAGAGAGCTGAAAGTATTTGTTTTCCATTTCAGAAAAGTAGGAATGTCATTGAACATGCACAATTAACAAACACCATCTTCTCTGATCACTTTCACTGGTTGTTGAGCATCCTGAAGGAACAGAGATGAGAAAATATGGGCATGACCCTCTCAGAGGAATGTCACTCTTCCATTCTCATGCTAAAAGCAGCCTCTGGAATTATCATGTTTGCTAAAAGAAAAATGACATTTACAAAGTCTTCAAGAAGTGTCTTCAGTGGAATAGAGCATTTTATGTTTATCTTTTAGACTGAGTTGTATAAAATTCTTTCCAAAGAGTTACTAGAATGAGATACAGAGATTTGGAGATCTGGGATTCTAGGAATTGCCTGGTGTTCTCAAACAGAAACACTGTTTTAATACTCAATACTCTTATTAACTGTTCCAATATAAAATCTAATTTAATATTTTAATGTATCAAACAGACTGGTTAAAGCCACTAGTATACCTACAGAATCATGAGTTCAGTAAGTTTATTTGAAAATAAAATATAGAACATACATGTCATTTAACAAATTTAAGAAATATTGATTATCATAATAAACATGCAATTATAACTCTACTTGTTCAACTATTTATTGCAAGACCATTTTTTAATTGAATCATCCTTTTTGTTTTGAGTATTTTTTCTCAAAATATAGAACATATATCATTTAATAATTACATATATATATCCTTTAACAATAAGATTATATATGTCATTTAGCAATAAGACTCCCGAGGTCTCAGCTTCCTAAGTGCTAGACTTTTAAGTATGAACCACCATACCCTTGAACTGTTCTGAAATGAATTACAAATCTTTAAGAAAATAACACCTATGCATATGTTGATTTAAAGCGCCTACCCTAGGGGATCTGATGGCTTCCAACTGAAGTTCAGGACAGGTGTGGTGATGAGAGCAGCTATGAACACAGGGTAAGGGTAAGGGTGGGGTGAGCAACTGTGAGTTTGGGATCCCTGTTCTACTACTTCCTCAATTCTCAGAGCAAGGTGTCTATTTTCTGCTTCAGTGTTACTTGGAGATACTCCTCTTCTGTTTTGTTTGTGAGGATTGTGAGCACACAGAATATTTCCTGGAGCTTGGCAAGAATGCAGGAACTGTTCACTTACTGCATCGGACAGCAGTGCTCACAGTGGTCTTAGATAGCCTTAATTTGCAGACTCTTTTTCCCTTGTCATTCATTCAGCTGAAGTCTTAAATTCCAAGCTTTCATGGGACATGATCAGTGCCAACAGTAAGGTGAAGTAGTGATAAAATACTCTGAGAGCATGTGCATTACACAGCAGGTACTCCCTTGGCACTTTTTTTTTCTATCCAGGAATCTAACTGTGAAGAGTCCTCCCACTATGCCCTCCTTTACCTCCAATGTTTCTAGTATTGTAAAAAACACTAAGCACTAAAATAATATATACTAACTGCCAATAGTTTATAAAACTCTATTTGTATTGCTCATCTCTCATTTTTGACCTCCTTTACTTTCTAATTGACATGCTTATCTAACTTTGAATGTAGGAGATGACCTTCATGCAATACTAAACTTCCCAGGCTCCTGCTCCCTTCCACCAGCCAGCACTGACTCAGCTACCATGGTATGCTTAGTTACTTTTAACTTGACTTTTCATTTTGAATACTCATTTTTGGAAATTCAAGAACTACCCATGATTTATTATTCATGTCCAAACTGACTTGATAAAGTCTCAGGAGGGTGACAGGAAACTTCTGAGGAGACTCTCCTGTGAGGTAAGGAGTCTGCTTGAGTGCCATAATCTTCAGTTTTGAGGCGATTGCCCCAGTTTTCACATGCTGTCTCCCTGTGTTTCCAAGAGAAGATCTAGCATTCTTTTCTTCCAGGTCCCTGCTGACTGCCTGAACTGTGAACTGCTGCTTACTATGATGAGAAAATTGAAGAAACCGGGTAGAATTGGAGTCATCCCAACAGAAAATTCATTGGATAAAGATCACAGTCCTACAAGAAGTATTTGTGAGGCTGTCCTGAGCTTTATGAATTGGTTGCTTAGCTCACTCTATTATCTCCACTTAATCAATTTAGATCTTGGATCTTTAATTTTATTTTCAAAAAAGCACACAGAATATGAACTCTTACTTATGATTGGTCGGATAAGAGAAATGCATCTTCTTGCAATCCCCTTGGTTCCATGATATAGAAGACAAAACAAAATTTATTTAATTATTGTATGGTAATAGACTTAGAGTTAAGGCTTAGAGTTAAGCACACAATATCAAATATGCAAGAAATTGTGACTGTTTTCAAGTGGATGACTCTTCTTTACCAGACTTCCTTCTCTAAGGAACAACAACATGAGCCCTGTCAGTTCAGCTTTCTCTATCAGTGCCTAAGTCTGTCTGCACTTTTGGAATTTTGGTAGCACTAAGCTTGCAGAGATAGCTGAAATGGTTGACATCTGACTATGTGGGTACATGCCAAACCTTGCAGTTACCTGTTCATACACATCATTTCTGAGGCTTTTTCTTGTTCTTGCCTGGGAGGCTCTCAGGTCCTCCTGCCTCTCCTCTTCCACTAGAGCTTCATAGAGATATGCAACATTAGAGGAAGCAGATTTAACAAGCCTCCACATCCACATCCATGACCCTCAAAGAAGGACCACAGAGAGCTTTCTTCTCAATGCCTTGTCATCTCCCTGCCATTTCACCATGGGTCTCCCTTGTTTTTAGACAACATGAAAATATCTGAGAGTTTAGTCTCCTTGTCTTTCCTCATCTCCTCACCAAATACTAGCACAAGTTTGGTTAACCTATGTCTAACCATTCTTCTTTCTCCGCCATCTTTTCTCTTCCCCTAACATCTTTCATCTTTCTCCTTTTTCTATTCTGTCCCCAATTCTAACAGAATATACAATTCACAATTTTCCAGCTATGTTTATACGCCACATCAGTGTTTCATTTCTGTTTCAAATAGGTGGAAATTTTCCTTGTGATAGAGATAAACTGATGACATTTGGTATAGAGCAAATGAGAATTTAGAATTGGGAGATGATTCAAACCACGATGGTTATAACAATCCTTGCAGTCTAGGGTCAGACACACACACATACAGAGAGAGAGAGAGAGAGAGAGAGAGAGAGAGAGAGAGAGAGAGAGAGAGGCAGGCAGACAGACAGACAGACAGACACAGACACACAGACACACAGACACACAGACACAGAGAAAACTGTTGTGTAGTTTATATTACATATAATATAAGTGACCCAGGGGCTGGGTGAAGACTTCTCATATACTCCAAAGTTATACCAGAGCAGGTGCTGGCTGCTGTTCTATTGTGTGCTGAATTTTAGCACCTATATGTGGCATTTAGGTTCCTGTTGGACCTTCTAATGGAGAAAGTTTATTATGCTCACAGAAGGCATACCATCCAGCAGAGGACCACAAATATTACATAATCTCATTTATATGTGCATTTTAAAATGTTTAGCTCATAAAACAGAGAGTAGAACCATGATTGTTAAGGACCTAGGGGTGGAAAAAGTGGAAGAATTGTCAGTTTCCTAGAAGATGAGTAAGGGCCCAATGGATAGCACATGCATATCTCTAATACCAAGATTATGGCAGGAAGCACTCCAGTTTAAGGCTAGCCTGGGGTACACAACAAGACTTTATCTTTAAAATAAAGTAAATTTCCAGAATTGAATTATGTCATATTGATTATGATTCATAGTAAGCATTGTATAATCAAATTTGTTAAGAGAGTAGATTCTAAGTATTCTTGCCACACACAAACCGACATAGACACATGCAAGAAGAGAACTGTGAAAGACAAAGATGTGCTAAGATAGACATCATTTTGTAATGTCTATGCATGCCAAAACAAAATGTGCATATATACATATATATATGATGCATTTGGCAATTATCATTTAATAAAGTTTGAGAAAAAAAAAAAACGTTGAATAAGAGACACAATTCTGCAGTAAACTGTGGATTTGTGATTATGTGTTCAGACTCCACTGCTGTATCCAAAGGAGGTTGGACCTGGAAAATGCTGTTCCCAAGAACTGTGAGGTCTCCAGTGCAACCTTTACCAGTTGAGTTCTCATTAAGCTTCCAAGCTTCCCAATGGAGCTTCACCTGAGGCTACTCTGTTGTAACATGATATACACACAGGGACTCTGCATAATGTTTTGCCAGAAAAAAAGTAATTCTGCTTTAAAAGCAATACCAAAACAATACCCTAACAAAATGTTTGAATCCAACTGCAGTAGCTGACCTCTGTTCCTGATTGGCTTCTTCATATTGTCAGTCTCCACTGTGGCTTTCACATTAGCAGAGAGTTTTTCACCTGGCTGGATCAGTGTGTATTATTGGGTCACTCAGAATCACTACAGGTCAAATTGCAGAGGTTCATTGAGAAGCCCCTCTCTTCCTATTGGAGTTCAATAGACCATGTGTGACCTAGGATTCTAGATTCATTTAGAAAAGATTGAATAAAATAAATTCCTTGAAATTTTTCTCCTTGCATAAACCAACTAAACACAAAAGTGTATAGGAAGATCTGATTCAACAAACTAAATATTTTTGGCTATACTTATCCATTAAAATGGTACTGTCAAACTTTTAAATTTGATTTTCTCATTTTGTTTTTATTATTATTGCTTTTCTATATGTAATGCCGACAAACGTCTAAATGAGAAAAGTCAGGGACTTGTTCTTTTTCATGTCATATATTTCCATTGAATTCTTATGACTTCTACTGAGTTTCAGCTGAATGTCTATCACTGAGCTAGGTACAGGAACAAATAGAAGACAGGCTCAAAAGATACAGCTCCTGTCTTCAGGGATTTAGAGTGTACCTGGGAGAAAAAGGATTCTCACACAATACCATCAGCTAACAAAGGAAGGGTGCTAAATTAGCTGCATTCACTTGCCAGACATATAACACACATTCTAAATTCTCCTGCCAGTCTAGAAAGGGCAAGATCAGAGAAAGCTGTATATTGGGATGCTGGGGTGTCACCTCTTTATTTGTTTTGGTGTTTGGGGTCTATTTGCTTTGCCTATGAGATGGAGTCTCTTTTCGAATCCAGGCTAGATTTGAACTTCTGGACTCAATCCATCCTCCTTCTTCAGTGGAGGTCAGGTTCTAAGTAAATCCCACTGTACCTAGTATGTGATCTGTTCATTAAGGAGATAGAAGATTCTGAACAGAGATAATGACAACATCTTGGAAAAGAAGAAAAGGTAGAATGTAGGCGGAGTTGAGCAACAGATGTAGGCAGAGTTTTACTTACAAGGCACCAGTCCAAGATTAATTTTTATTAGAATATAAATCAACACTCATGATACAGGTAACAGCTTATAGTGGCACCTGAACAGGGACTGGATATCCGACGAGTGGACGAATGATGGACGGAGGATGGATTCCAAACCGGTCTCTCCAGCAGCCAGGAACCAGGAACAGGAACTCCCAGGGTCCCAGCAGCCCCTTATCAATGGGGTTGGCCACACCCACTCTAGGATAAGCACCTTCGGACATATTTAAAAGTGTTAGACTTGGGTTCCTTAATAAATGCTCTTGCATTTCAAAATTCAGAGGGGCCTGAAGGAGGATAAATGCCTTCTCGAAGTTGGTAGAAAGAAACAGTGCACTTAGGAAGCATACAACCTAAAATAGCTCCAAAGCCCAGAACTTCCCACCTGAGAACAATCTTCTCTGTTCTCTTGTTTCTCCTCCGTTTCCTTTTCTAGGTAGCAATGACAATCTGAGACTAAGTTTACATTTTTCTGAGAGAGAATTTGCCAAGCTTCTTAATCTCACGCAGATGTAATGATATTTTTATTAGTTTATAATATGGCTTCTTAAAGAACAAGTTGAAAGGAGGAGGGGAAAAGTCCACCGAAGGGGGGGGGGACAACAAATATTCGCCAACCCATATGGTCAGTAATGGCTGTTTAATAGCCCTCCTATTACAAACCTAAGAGGCAGCCGTCTGAATTACCAGTAGAGTATTAATAAACAGGAATGAGTTAATAGCGCATAAAGACCTTCTACTGCAGCAGTGGGGGAGTGGAATATTCTTTTCTTCAGTCAGCTGTAAGTAATTACTGCATGGTGTGCCTCTGACTATTACCATAACAGAGCAATTGGACGTGAAGAATGGATAATAGTATGGACATGAAGGTATTTTTAGAATAGAATATCTGCAGTAGAGCAGGTAACTAGCCTACTCCAGTAGATACCAGAAACCTTTGAGTAAGTTTAGAAAGACTGTTTTTTCCTTATGACATTTAACCATAGTAGAATTTTAAAAAGATCAATCTAATAAATTATTTAAAATAACTTTACAAAGAGGATGCCTGTGATATGTAAATAAGCAGGCAAGAAGGGAGGAAGGGAGACTGTGGAAAGCCCAGGCGGATGCAGGCATCTCGTGACTTACTGTAACTACATAATCACAGGTTTCCTCCCAGTCCTGGGAGACATAGCCTGGCTCTGCTGCAGAATCTGCTTGACTGGCTTCCCTGGCTGCTCAGGTGAAAGGGAAAATATTCAAATCAGAGCTGTAACTATGATCGCTGAAGTTGTGGGTTTTCTAAAATTGAGTTAGTCATCCTCAGTGATTTAATGATGCATATCATTTATTTTAAAATATTATTACAGGGGCATTGACTGAACTGCAGCTCCTTCTTTACAGGACTGTCCATTATATGATGCGGTGGGGTATGTCACAGGCTGTGACAAGCTGAGTTACTGTCTAACAGCACAACATATGTCCTCAGATGAAAACAGCTTGAGATTTTGATTCAGAAAGTGGTAATTTTGCAAATGCATACAATATCATTTAAGGAATATTTTGGGTTTTTTTCTCCCAGGGTATAGGTCCTTCTTTTGCCTCCTGGCTGCACAGGCTGATGCTGATTTTTCAATTTGCAGGTTTGTTAAGCATCATGGAATGTTTTGGTTCTCAATCAAGAATATTCTTCCCTAGTGGTTCCTAAGTCCTATGCTCAAAAGTAAACGTGCATCTTCTTTGTTTTCTAGCAGCATGTGTTCTGCCGCACAATAGTGGCACAGAACAGAAAGAGGCAATGCCTCTGATTGAACCATCCTAGAGGTGTTTAACCTGCCCCTCTCATGGGTTGCAAGCTTTCATAAGGCAGGGCAGTGTGCTCTCTTCTTTGGAGGTTTCTGGCAGCTGGAGATCAGCGAGGGTGGTTAGGAGACAGGACTGAAGTTTCCCCCCTGGCAGGTAGCACAGGAGATGAACATGGAGAACTACCTTGACACTAGTGACCCCAGCATCCTACCTGAACACAAAGGTATCACTGTTAAGACAGGTGGCAATGCCTCCCAGATCTCTATCCACTGCTTTGGAGTCATTTTGATAAACGCATGTGGAATAAACACTATCACAATAGTTCTTTCTGGAAAGTTTCATCATGTGTTGGAGCTCTGCTAGCACTTTCTGTCTCATCTGGACACAACCTCTTTCTTGCTAAAGATGCCACAGTGTGAATTTCCAGCTGTGTATTTCACCTGTTTGGTTGATGGTTCTTAATAGAAGGCAAGGGTGCACCTGTAGTGGTGTTACTGTGACCCAGGTAGAGAGACAGTGTCTCCATTTTGCTGGCTTTGATTTGCTTTTATCATATGTCTGAAAATAGAATAATAGTGCTTTTTTCCTTATATCTATGGAAAGACGAGGACAAAAGAAAATCTGGCTAATTAAATGCCAATTTTAGACAAAATTTTTCACACAGGACAAAGATCAAAGGTCATTTCAAGAAAGTCCACAAGCCCCGATGATTGCAGGCACTTCAAACATTCAACACCTTTGTGCCTCCAATTTGATGAAATTCAAACACTTGTAAGTGGCTTTGTGTGTGACCACCCTGGTGGAAGTCATGAGGTTGCCCCATTTACATTTTTTCCATACTCTGTATTAATCACAAACTTCCCAAAGGCACAGTCCATACATCTACGGTTACATGAAGGTTGGCTTCTGGTCCAAAGAATCTACATATCTCTGAGAAAAGGATTATATAAAGTCAAGGGTAATCAGAGGTGTTTCTATATCACATATACACAACCATCAGTGTATCAAAGAATAAATATTCTCCCAAGAGTGAAAACAAAGAGAGAAAAGGCATTAGCTCTGTTTAAGTATGAGAAACCTCTGGGAGAAAGACACCTGGACCTTTGCATTTCAGGGGCCAGTGTTTACCTTGTCAGGATGTGGGCTGTGAACATTTGTGTTTTTTTTCTTTTCTTTAAAATACAGGATATCATTATGTAGTTCAGGCTAGCCTTGAACTCCCAATCTTCCTGTTTCAGTCTTTGAATGGAGGTTACAGGCATATATTCTAAGCCCAGTATGGCTAATAATTCCTTAATCAAATATTATTCATCATTTCAGTTATCTCCATATGTGATGGTTAATACAGACTGCCAACCTTACAGGACCTAGAGATAAACTTTTAGACATTCCTATGTTTCTAGAGTAGGTTAACCGAGGTGGAAAGACCCACCTTATCATAGTTGGGGTTCCAGACTAAAGCAGAAGGAAAATGAGTTGCTACTGTCCCCATCTTTCTTTCTCTTTTGGTTTCTTGGGTGTGGATATACTATGACAGGCCACCTCAAACTCATGCCTAGATGACTGCTCTGCCACAAGAGACCATATCTTCAAAATGTGAACTAAGATAATCCCTTCCTTCCTTAAGTTCCTTTTCTCCTGTGTCACACCAATTTAGAAAAGTCACTAAATACACCATGAAACCTGATCTCAGTGACCCTATCTCACCGACTTCATTTTCTACCATCTTTTTATAATCTTGTCAGTTCCTTTGCCTGTGTCATTGAATTTTCTGTTCCCATTACTTGAAATGAATTAGGTTTCAGTTTAAAGGTACTATTCTTCATGTCTTTCCAGGAACTTCCCAAACTTATTTCTTCAGAGAATGTGTACTAGCTAGTGTTCTAAGTTCTATGTGGTGGTGGCTAGAATCATTTCTGATTCTTGGCTCTCTCATTGTTATAACATAGATGCTGATACTATTTGAGTACAACCCCCAGAGCTTCCAGGGCTGACAGCTTAGTCTATTGAACAGCAGAACTGAAAGGCAGAAGCACTTTTAAGAGGTGGAACCTGAAGACAGGACAGAAGTAATTAGGTCATGAGGGTCATCTTCTTTTTAATAGATCTAAGTAGCTCTTTCAGAACTGTATTTTTCTTCCCAATCAGAATAAAATAATTACATTTCAGCCAATTTTTGCTGAGTATTGTATGTGCATTGTTTTGGGGAATGAAATGTAGTTGATGTGACAGAAACAGAGATGGTGTCTCACTTGTAAAGCCTCTATCTGATTTGGTCTCTTGAATCCATACCATCTCCCATAAAAAGGGCAGGCTCAGCAGAATGCTGTTCCAGTGGACCAAAGTCACAAGCAAAGCACATATAATCCTGACAGCAGAGGTTCCATAAAATCTAAGTCAAAATATGCTTAATTTCTTTACCAATGACCCACAAATTGATGTGGGAATGTCTTTCAGTGTGCTGTGAATATCAATCTTTAAATAAAGGAGTTGTTTTGGCCCATGACAGGCACCATAGAAAAAGCAGGTGGGGAATCAGAATAGGTAGGAAAGGAAAGGTGGAGTCAGAGCAGACTGACCCAGCTGCCAAAGAAGAGAAGCATATAAGGAACATAGGTAAGCCATGGGCCACATAGCAGACAAATTAATAGAAATGGGTTGAGTTAAGATGAAAGAGCTAGCTAGCAATGTGCCTGAGCCATAGGCCAAACAGCATAAATGTAATATAAGCGTCTGAGTCATTTCTAGGGGCCTGAGCAGCTGCGGGCAGCTAAGGGGTCTGGGGCTGCAGGCCTATGGGTCTGGACCTCTGGCAGCCCAGGGCCAGAAACCTCACAGAATAAATAATATAAAATAAAACATGTCTAAATAACTTTTCAATTTAATATTATATATTAGAACTCTGAGTATATTGCTTATTGAAAACTTTAGAGTGAGTTGACAGTGTGTAAAGACTGGGATTTTGAGTGCTTTAGAAGATAGTCTAAAAATCTCTCTTAGGGTGGTCTGGTATGTAGAGAGCTATGTTGACAGAAGTAGTTAATCAGTTAATTTAGTTGAGAAAACAGGGATATTATTGAAATGTCATCTGATCCACCCCTTCTCCTTCCTCCCTTCCTCTAAAAGAAGATAAGGTACATTGCTATGGTGGCTTGATTAAGAAATATCCCCTACAAGTTCAGGTGCTTGAATGCATGTCCTTAGTGCATAGTGCTGTTTGTATGGTTCTGGAATCTTTAAAAAGTGGAGCCATCACTGGGGTAGACTTTGTGAGTTTATACCCTTGCTCCGCTTCTGGCTGGCTCTCTCTGTTTTCTATGTGTGGCTGAAGATTTGATCTTTCAGCTTCCTGTTCTGGCAACCGGGTTATTCCGTGCCTCCCTGAGGATAGGAATGCTTGCTCTGGAATTGTGAGCCAAAATAAACTATTTCATCTGCAAGTTGCTCTTGATCATGGCACTTTATGATAGCAACAGGAAAGAGACGAATATATCCTCTATGTCTTGCCCACCTATCTCTATCTGCCTCTCCAGTGAAACAGCTTCTCCCTGTGAGTAGAAATGAGTTGACTTGAGCAGCTTACCTACCCCATATGTACTGGTCTCATGAGAAATATTAAATCTTCATTCGGATTAAAAACAAAAACAAACAAAAAACCTTTCCGACCTGGGAGGAGCTTTGTTGTACTTTTGGAGTCAACCTTGGAAAATATGGATAAGTCTTGTTTCCATCCATGTGGAGTGGTAAGGATACTTCATATATCTTCAACAGGTCTTATTTCTTAGTCAACCCATTCTTGATCTTTTAAGCCCAATACCTTACTCTTAAATTAAGAATTCTGGTCACTTCCAAGCTATCTCATATCCTACAGGCAATACTAAATTCTCTAAGTGTGGAGTTCTTGCTGCCAGGTGCCTACCACAGGAAAAAAAAAAAAACATTCTTGTGATCTTATTTAAAGTTAGAGCTACAAATGATAACACTTCCTGAGAATGCATAAGCAGGGTGCCTAAATAAAGAGAGTGATTGACAAGAGTAGAATTGGAATTAAAAGTGTGAAATAAAGACCAATTATCCTTAGCATGTTTATAGGAAGGTGGCCTACCAAGCCAAACTAACATCAGTGAACCCCAAAAGGAAACATGAATAGTTGCCCACATACGTATCATATTGCTAATAGTAAACTAATAGAAGTTTACAGAGCTCCCAAAGGCTTTTTCCTGGAGTTTGACATCCAGACCTGGGCACTTTCTCAAGATAAGTAAAGAAGAGTAAGGAAACACCAAAGAGCATCCATTTGAGGAAGAACGAAATAGTCCTCAGATTAGAGTAACATTCCCACTCATTAAAAATCAGGCTCTGTTGTTTTATTTGGAAAAGTAAGAAGAAATTAAAATGTAAGCAAAGTCTAGAATTTAAAAACAAAACAAGACAAATTACGTAATTTTAAAAAGTGGAACTCTGTTTGACATTGAGAGGGTGTAAGGAGACAAGGAGTCAAGCATTTCACAGAAATTTAAAAATAAGTTCTGTGGGTTGATTGACTAGACAAGATGTCTCAAGGTCAAGGGTTCAAATGTATATGGTCAAGTAAAAAGTATTCATACATTAGAGAACATTTTTGAAGATATCTGGAAAATGTTTAATTAAATTCCTGAAGCATTCCCTTATGTCTGTGTTTTTTCTTTTAATCTTTCATGAATATTAAAATTGAATTGTGTAGTTCCGATCATTCGGGCCTAGCCTCAAGGTTTAGGCCCAAAGACCCATAGACCTGCAGACCCGCAGACCCACAGACTCGCAGAGACAGAGACACACAGATGCATACCATAGTTTTAGGCTGATGGGCCTCAGGCCCAGGCAGATCACTTACTAGCTCTCTACCCTTCATTTAACCTATGACTCTTATCCTGTTCAGCCATGGAGCTCGGTTCCTTTTCTTAGAGCAGCATAGTTGTCCTCTGCTTCTTCTGGCTTCTCTCTGGCATTCTGTCTGGCGTTCTGCTCTGTGCTTCCTGTTCTCAGAGTTTTTCTTAGTCTGGTAGCCCCACCCACACTTCCTGCTGCCTTTGGCCAATCAGCGCTTTTTATTAAACCAGTGAGTGGGACAATTATTTACAATGAAGCAACACAATACCCCTACAGAATTGCATCAGTAATATATCAAGTTGGTTTTTTGATGACACTGACTGCCCTTTATTCCAATTCAGTTGCCCCACCCATCACTGTCTGGAGATGTAGTGTTCTAATAGAAAATCTTGTTTCAATCATTTCTAAAAAGAGCTAGTTTCTCATGTACATGTATATGTCTTGGGGAAGAAAATTTAGTAACAAAGTATATAATCCTTCTGGACAACTTTTCTTTCAAGGGATTCATGAACAAGGATTCTATCACATATCTTTATTAACAAATATCTAAATCACAAAAGTATAAATAATTCACTCCCAACTGAAACACACAAATAATTTTGCTATTTACCATAACAAATGCCATGATTCTATCATCTTCTGTTTCAGTAATCATTGCTAATTTGTAGTTTTATTTTTAATGTCTTTCTATCTTTTGATCAAGAATTGAAACAAAAATAAAATATGACTGGAAATAACACCTTGAAAACATGCCTTGTGAGAAGGAGGCATGTTTTCTGTTGCATGCATGCTATGTGTAGTGGATTTATGATGTTACATTGTAAGTAATTGTCCTGCCTATGAGTTTAATAAAAAGCACCGATTGGCCAAAGGCAGACAGGAAGTATGGACAGGGCTACCAGACTAAGAAAACTCTAGGGATAGGAAGAACAGAGCAGAAATGCCACAGAGACTCCAGAGTTGCTAGAAGATGCAGAGGACAACTATACTGTTCTGAGGAAAGGTACCGAGCCCCATGGCTGAACAGGATAAGAATCATGGGTTAGTTTTAGAGTTAAGAGTTAGCAAGTTATATGCCTGGGCCTTAGGCCGATCAGCCTAAAATTAATGTAAGCATCTGTGTGTCTCTGCGGGTCTGCGGGTCTGTGGGTCTAAACCCTGAGTCTAGGCCCGAAGTCCCAGCCAGAAACCTCCTACTACAACTATGCTTGATCTATTTGGAAGAAGAGAGGAACCAAACAGGAGTTGATAGAGGGTGGAAACTTCTTCTCCCATGCTTGGCTTAGAGTACTATCAGATTTGGAGCCTAGGGTGTGCACATTCACGTTTTTGAGACTTCGGTATTTGCCTCTCACAAAAATAGATATATTAAATATTTGCATATTTGTGGGAAAAAGTGATTGATGGGAAGGAAGACCTCAATGCTCAAATAAGTCTGTAAGTGGTAGCTGGGTAGTATGCAATGAATAGTTTACACTCTCCCCACTTGAATCCTGAGAGAGACATAAGTTTGTTAAGATAAATCACTGGTTCCCAGCTCTCTAGAAGCTCTAACGAGCTTTTAACATTTGAGGGAGGCATAGATAGTGTCTTTTTAGTAGTTCTATGAGAAACACAGCTAGTCTTGATGGGAAAGAAAGAAGAAAACTCAAAGTTGGGTGGGGAGAAAGTTGATGGTAGAGAGAATGGATAGGAGAGGTCAGGAAAGTGGGGAGTAATCTAAATCCATTGTATGAAATTCTCAATAAATTAACAAAATATTATTTTATAAAGAAAAAATATGTACTTAAATATATTAATTAAACTGGTTAAGTATCTTTTTAAACAATATATTACTCCAACAATCTCCCCTAAGTACTATTAAGGCTTTGAAAGAACCACACAACGTCATAATGTCAGACTTGTGGTAGCCCCCTCCCCACTTGCTAGCCAACTCTTAGTCTAATGATATAATTAAATAGCTACAAAATTCTATAATTCTCACTCATCTGATTAGCTGGAGGCAAACATCTTATTCTTCCAGTATTGGAGGTTGGGAATTTTGGCTCTGTATAGGTTTCAAGCAGCTATTGCTCACCCTTGTAACAATTGCAAGGAGTGTTAACTATTTTTAAAAATTATCAAGAATTTGAGTGGAAATGCAAAATTCTAATAAATTCCATAAATCACCACCAAAACTGGACTTATACATCTTACTAATGGTTTCTGAAAACTGTTCTGTTTGGATAACAAACACAAACTTGGAAAATGCCCAAATCACCAAATTGAGGATTTTCATTTGAAAATACCTTTGGACTTAAGAAATACAATATTAAAATCTTTTCACAGAACTCAAGTCCTTTATTAATGGCTGGAGAGATAAAGAACATGTACTACTCTTATAGAGGACTGAGGCTAAGTTTCCAACACAACACAGAGTGGATCACAATTGATGGTATACTCCAGGGGGATCCAACTTCCTTTTCTGGTCTCCCCAGGCAACTACGTGCATACGATGATGATATATTCATGAGGGCACACATGTATGACTTATAAATTACTGTTCTCATGGAGATGTAAAAATGTAGAAGGGGAAAAATACATATACTCCAATGCATTACAGATTTTACAAATGTTTCTTAAAACCTCTTCCATTATTTTTTGGTCTTCGATTAATTTACAGGAGTGGCCGAGGTTGACTTTATCACAACTAATAGGAAATGGAGGTGATACCACCTAACTAGAGAAGGAAGACACAAATTCTATACTCTGTAATCTATAAGAACCAGACATTTCTTTTAGTCCTCAAAGAGAGAGATCTGGAGAGGCTGAACCCAAGCTGCCCCCTCCTCCCCGAGGCCCTGTGACAAGGGCGAGGTGCTTCAGAAGGCACTCTGGGAGGAATATCCAGACAGGGACTGATTGGACCATATGGCAGAGACACAGCATGCTTCAACCACAGCAGATGGGACACAGGCCTCCAGGGATTATTTGTGAATCTACTGGCCGAACAATGGGGAAACAAGTCCCATCCCGGACACCCTGTTGTTGTGTGGCATTGAGCATTCAGGCAGGTAGGTGACCCTGGGTGTTAGAAATAGGTTTCCAACTCTATTAATCATTTCTCTGTTGCAGTGGAGATAGAGCAAGGGGTGCAGCTCAGGGTTGGGCAGGTGTCCACAGAAATGTGCCCTGAAGTCTTAAGACATGGTCTTTCCCTCTGCAGTCCTCATTTGGAAGGCTGAGGGCTCTGCCATCTGTCTGAGGGAGGAGAGCGTTCTTGGAACTTGTCATAGAAGGGTGGCCTTTGCAGTCTGAGCGAATACTACTGCTGTGCTTTCTACTGTTTAATGCTTCGGGTCTGAGTTCGAATTGACCATTGCTCTATCTCTGACATCCAGACATTAGCTTCAGATAGATGAATGATCTAAAGGAAATGTTAGTCAAGGGATGTGCAGATACATGAGGACTAAAATAGCAACAAAAAAGCCAATGAATTGTTTTCACATGGACAAGATCAAAGCTTTAATAAGCTAGAGAGAATGGCATTGGTGTTTTACATATCTGAATTTGGCATGGAGAAATAAACAATACTCTGTATATGTCAGTGTCTGTGTCTGTGCATGGACATCTCTGAATATATTTGTGAGTAAACAAAACCAAAGGTTGCACTCCATATCATGTGGGTTTTTGTCATAGTGCAATTATAGATATTTATATTTTAATGGTTTCTCTCCTTTCCTTTATTTTCATTGTGCATATAGTGGATTTTAAAATTAAAAACCTGATGTATTTAAGTGAACTTTTTTTTAACATCTTCCACTTACTTTATCTCTATTGCAACTATCTTTAAAGACAAATGGAGAATGTGGTTAGTCAGTCAGTTTTCAAGTTTAAATACAACTAAAGTCTTTTTCAACTTCAAAATCAGTTCTGACTTTGCTCTGCTCTAATATTCTCATTTTAAGGAGAGTGTTTTAGCTCCTTTGCTCCCTCCAAATTTCATACTGGACTTTGGCCAAATGCCAAACATTTTGCTTAGATCTGATATCCAAAGTAAGTAGGTATATATGCACACTCTGAAAACTCTGAAAGAGTGGGTAGTGCATGATTGGACTGGAGGGAGGTAAAGGGGTGAATACGAAACAAAGAGCAGGGAGGCTGGAGAGATGGCTCAGTGGTTAGGAGCACTAACTGTTCTTCTAAAGATTCTGAGTTCAATTCCCAGCAACTCACAACCATCTGTAATGAGATCTGGTGCCCTCTTTGGGTCTGCAGACATACATGCCAGCAGAACATTGTGTAACAAATAAATAAATCTTTAAAAGAAAGGAAGAAAGAAAGAAATGGAGAAGGAATGACAAGAAGAACAGCGCTGGTTACTCCACAACACACATTCAGAAAGTCTTCACTGAATCAATTTGTAAACAGGCCATTGAGTCATTATGTGACAAGTTGAATGCTCAACATTCTATATGTTTAACTAGCAGCCCGGAGCAACACTTAATCAATAATTTTGCTGTCAATTTATTGCTTTGTAAAAGTCAAAGTTCCTTATACTTTTGATTACTAAGGCCACCTAGTGCACCCATGTTACTAATTAGCTCCCACATAAGCATTCCTTCAAATCTGTAAATTGTTCCTAAAGTTTATTTGGGGTGGGAGGAGAGAAAATATAGTGGCCACAGAAAAAGGAGAAATGTCATCACTGATCTTCATATTCAGATTGCCTTATTAGTTCCAGCCCCGTAATCAAAAGAAATGCATGCTAAGTTGACGGAAAGTCCATCTTCACTTTCCAGTCTTCTTGAAATACACCTGCGTCAGAAGAGTTATAATGCTAGGAACAGATTCTCTGAGATAGTTAGTTAGTTAGTTAGTTAGTTCTATAACCATAGAAAAAGAGACCGTCTATTTTTGCCTCAAATTCCTCATTCAAAAATAAAGAGGACAAGAGACATATTTTGTGGGAGTTTTCCAGAAGTTTAAAGTGTGTTAATATCTGCTAAGTATGTATAACCGATACTAAACCTCCCCCAAAATGTTAGGTAATAACAAGTAAATCCTTGAGGATACCCAGAGGACCACAGGCTCTGAGGCTCTTACCCTGCCTTTCAAGGCAGAAAATACCGAGAAGACCTGCTAACTCTGATATATAAATTTTCCTCTGGGGGGCTCCTCAGTTCTCTGACCAGTGGCTGTGATGGTGATGCTTGAATGTGGACATGTATGTACCAAGACTTCTAGATTCACTTTGGCATCAGCAAGGTCAAGTTTCTATTGCTTTATCCATACTATCTGGCTTCCTCAGGTCTGGATACCCCACCTGGCCAGGGAGAGCTCCTAACGTGCCCTTTGGGAGCAGGCATCCACATGCTGGGATTATGCTGTATGGAAAAGCAAGCAGAGAAAAATAACATGGGAGCAGGCTGAACCAATTGATTTCCTCCTCTAGCAAGCGTCTGAATACTGATAGCGCTCTGCAAGGCATTAAAATTATTACCATGAGACCAGTAGGGGAGAAAATACCACAAAATATGAGATACAAAGGTTTGCTTCTTCCAGCTGTATCCTTCCTTTTTTTGGCTAAGAAGAAATTGTCGCTACTGAAGGAGAAAGAGAAACCTGGATGCAGGCTAATGTTTCACGAGCATAAACGTGTCCTCTCCATATACTATGAGAATGCCTTTCGTGCCTCATGGACTTTGTAACTTTGAGTTGGATCTTTGGGTACATCAGGGTACCTAAATTAGGTCTGTGACCACATTAATAACCAATGGCAACATTACTAAAAACATTTCTGGCTGATCTGCTGATATAGTACTCTATCTTGCCCCTCTGATCAGGGATCTACATGCCTACCTGACCAACACACAGAAAATATGTTGCACTGAGTCTCTAGACACCATACTCCATTTTCATTTGCCAATCATAAGTTCTGTTTCCTAGTCTTACTTGCCCATTCTTCAGTAGCCCTTTGGAAAATGAAGACATTTCAGACCTTTTGGTGCAGAAAGGGATATTCTAGGTTTCAGAGTGCAGCTCTATCCACCACCACACACATTTCCGTCTCCTCCAGGGATTGCTTTTCATCTTCTATCCAACCCTCTAAAGAAAACAGAGGCTAATTTAGGAGCCTCGTTATGTCTGTACATATTCAGCCAGAGGGGTCAGTGTTGATTGATACAGGCACTCTGTCCTCCAAGAGCTTGCCAAGTCCCTGCTGGTCCAGAGAGCAGCAGCCACAGTAACTCACCCTTTTGTGCCTGTGTATTTCTGTGCCTCCAGCAAGAAACAGTCAATACACACCAGAGGCAACTTCTGTTGCCTAAGATCACTAATAAACGCCTCACATCACCACCCCAAAGCCCTTTGACAAAGATTATTTCTCAACAGATAGATGCCAAGCCCTCACAGCCAATTACTCTAAAGGCACGTCCTCTGAGGCTTAGAGAAGAAGCCAGAGAGAACAGGCTCTGCTCAAAGACAAGGGATATGCATTTTCTCTTATTTCCTTTTAAAGCATTCTTTCCACAGTGCTGCCTCTGGGTTCCACAGTGCTGCCTCTGGGTTCCACAGGACCGGCTCTGGGTTCCACAGTGCTGCCTCTGGGTTCCACAGGACTGGTTCTGGGTTCCACAGGACTGGTTCTGGGTTCCACAGTGCTGCCTCTGGGTTCCAGAGTGCTGCCTCTGGGTTCCACAGTGCTGCCTCTGGGTTCCACAGGACTGGTTCTGGGTTCCACAGTGCTGCCTCTGGGTTCCACAGTGCTGCCTCTGGGTTCCACAGTGCTGCCTCTGGGTTCCACAGGACTGGCACTGGGTTCCACAGTGCTGCCTCTGGGTTCCACAGAACTGGCTCTGGGTTCCACAGTGCTGCCTCTGGGTTCCACAGGACCGGCTCTGGGTTCCACAGTGCTGCCTCTGGGTTCCACAGGACTGGTTCTGGGTTCCACAGTGCTGCCTCTGGGTTCCAGAGTGCTGCCTCTGGGTTCCACAGTGCTGCCTCTGGGTTCCACAGGACTGGTTCTGGGTTCCACAGTGCTGCCTCTGGGTTCCACAGTGCTGCCTCTGGGTTCCACAGGAATGGCTCTGGTGGACCCAGAGCTTTGCTCCATCACTCCCTATAGCCCTAAGACTTGGAGAGATCTGGCCCATTTCATAGGTGAGGACCCTATGTTTACAGAGCTTATGAAATGCCTGCTGTCTGATTCTTTAGCTTCCCTGCACCCCTACCCACCATCACTGTTGGTCACACATCCAGAAACTTGTGAATAGGTACAACAGCAGCTGAATAATGTCCAGAAGTGCCAGATAATCCACTGGTTTTCTGTACCTCAGAAGAATGTCACTTCTTGACTCATGCCAGAAAGTAGCTCTGTAATTTGGTTATGCTACAGAAAGTAGCTCTGTAAATTGGTTATGCTATAAGCTAAGAAAATTATGTCCTACCTAGCCCTGTCCATCTCTTAGATATTGTTAACACTCATAGGAATAATACTTTTATTTTCGGGGCTTGTGTCACATATTCTGGGCATGTCTTTCTGGTAACACAACTTGTGTGCGTACCCCATACGTGACACTGTGGTGGGTTTTTGGTAAGTGTTAAAGAAGAGAAACAAAGGCACTTTAAAACCACAGATAACAGGAACACAGCCTCACATCATTATATTCAGTCACACCACACACCACAGAAAGTTAGCCAAGGCCTTGCTTGGTTACATGGTAGGGATAAAGTCACACTTGCCACATGTAGGTTTTTGGTTTTTTTTTAATCATTTCTTCTTATTCATTCTCTGTTACTCTTCAGTGTCCTCAGCTTACACAGGTAGCAGGATGAAATACTCTATTGAACAAATCTCCACCTAGCTACTAACTGCAGGAACCCTAATTTCCCTCCTCAGCTGTGGTCTGACTGGTGAGCGCTCCCCACTTCCTGTTCCTATCACTCCCTGCTACAGAGAGGAAAGGACAGACTAGAAAAATGTCTTACATTTTATACAGATTATGCTCATATGCTCTCTGGAAACTCACATCACATGTGAGAAGTCAGAAACTGTCTATTTACAGTTTCAGATGAAGGCCCCTTGGTTGCTACCTTACTTAACTGGTGAGCTGAACAATCATGCCACAGTTACGTGAGTCACCTCCCTTCCACAGGCTTATTTGGCTTTGGTGGATCCAGGCTGGAAGTCTGAAATAACAATTACCAACTTTTTCTACTATGAATAAAAATCATTAAATATTTTGAGAATAATAAAAATCTTTGCTTTCAGCGGAACTTTGTATTTCTCAAACACTTGTTAGCCATGCACCCTGTCTCATATCTTTCTGAACATCATTTTGTATAATTCTTGATAATAATACATCTCAACACCTCATTTAAACTCCACAATTAAAAAAGAAAATGTTACTCTACTCAAATTATAAGTGCAAAAACAGAATTTGGGACTGATCCTTGCAGGTTGTAAATCAACAATGCAAACCTGAGTTTATAAATCCAATGTTCATTACCCTACAACCATTTGGTATGTGAGAAATTGACTCCTTTCTCTGGAAAATCACAGAAGATATAGGTAGTGCTAACCTAGTGAGACTTACAAGCTCCCTGACTCACCTATAGGCAGAAGTCATGTGCTAGCCAATGACTGAGGCCAATGAACCCTTGCCCAAGCCTTTGTTTGCACTGCAAATCCATGTTACTTTCAGAAGCGGCTCCTGCAGTGGTGCTTCCTGAGGACACTCTCACTCAAGCTGCACGTTTTTGTTGAGCTTGTTTGTTTTTGTTGGCCTGGAGAGCTAGCAGCAGGACAGCAGGCTGACTTTCAGCCAAGGGGCCAGTCTGTTCACACCCTGGGGATGGGGCATTTCACTAAGTTAAATGGCTTGAAGGGAGGTTGTTGTATGGTCTTGTCTGCTTCCCATTTTGTTACCCATGAGATAATAAATAAAGGCTTGTTCTGTTATGTCCAAAAGACTCCTTCAGGAGACTTGGTTCTTGGTGGAAGTCTCTCCAATCTTCCTACTGGATCTTTCATTTGATCTTAGTTAGATGCTGGGTATATCAAAATAAATAAGAACAAATCAGAGAGAGGAGGTAGGGAGGGTTTTTTTTTTTTTTAATTATTATTATTACTACAAGTACCCAAGGTGGAAAATTCAAATACCAAACTGTTACTGGCAGAGATCAGTGTGTGTCATGTCTTAGACTAATAGACTAAAAACAAGCCAGAATTGATAACCTACAGGGATAGTGAGGTGGGATGATTCTGTCTAAAATTCTCCAGAATTATTTAATACTCATATTAAGCAGGAAAATGTTCTAAATCTAGGTCTGAATGCATGTGGCTCTTGCACTGTGACACAGCATCCATCCAGTTACATGATGGCACAAATACACTACAAGATGTTGATGCTGACACTAAGTTCTTACCTTGTTTGTCCAATCCTATCTCCCTGACCCTGCTTTTACTAACATCTGCCGAGAGCAGAGTGAGATTTTAGCTTCAGATTCTCCCAGGAATATTCCTGAAGTTTCTTTGTAATGTGGGTGGATAAAATTAGGAAATGGCCTTGTAATAACTACCCTTAATAGCCCCAGTGTGAGTACAGTGGTTTAAAAAGGAATAAGAGGATAGAGCTCATAGAAGGTCACTACCAAGAGTGATTTGGAACAAATTCTCATGGTCCTGTGAAAAGCCACCCATCTCAAACTCTAAATAACACCCCCTCCTGGAGACCCTTCTATCTTGATGTTCCTTGACACATTTGTCTCTTACTTTGCTATTCTTTTTTCCAGATTGATGGATCTGAGACTCTTGCTCAGATATTCAAGGCACAAAGTTCAAGAAGCCAGATGTTAAAAGAACATTTTACATATTTTAGTTAAAATAATTCCAGTTACTGAATTCTCATTGTGGAGCACCAATATGCACACAGAAATATAATACATTGTCACAAAAAGGCTTTTCCACAGACTCACACAATTTGAGTAGCATAATGTGAGCAGCCTGACTTCTCCTGTGTTCAAAACTAGCTGACATACATATTAAAGTCACTACTATCTATACAAAAACAAACAATTGAGCATGAGAGGTGATTATTTTAAAAGAGACATTTTACATACAATATTTTCAAATTACAACTTGTTAGGCTAGGAACACAGCTCAATAGATAAGAACTCACTGTTCAAATGAAACCTGAGCTGGGTTCCAAGACTTTATGTAAAAAGTCTGGGCTGGTAACACGTGCTTGAAATCCCAGTCTTCGGGAGGCTGGAAAAGGATGATCTCGGGTTCTCTAGCTAGCCAGCCTAGCTGCACTGGTGGACTTTGTCTCAAAAACAATATAGATGGTTCCAGAATGGCACCTGAGCCTGTCATCCACATACACACTTGCACGTGTGTTTCACTTCATCTCCCAAGTACTTGCCTAACTCACAAAATATAAAATATTAAAATAAAATTTGCTCATGAAGTCAGCCTCTAACATTGCCTCCATTCTAGTTTCTACTGTCAGGCCATGAATAAAATTTTAAAGTTGCGAAGGAAATGATGGCTATGTCGCAACTCCTTGATTAGACAAACAAAAAGAATTAAGCATTCAGGAATGATCTCTTAAAGGCATTAGTTTTAGCAGAGCATTGTTGTGACTGTTTTCATGGCTAAACCATGAACATGTTTTCTGCAGAAGCCCGGTCAGCTCGTGGCCTTAATTAACTTCCAAATGGAGAATGCTGTGGTTTACCACTCATTAAATACCCACCACAACAACTTACAGGTTTTTTTTTTTCCACACCTCACTTAATCAAGATACCTCGAGGAACCCGCAATGTGGAACTACTTGCAATTTAAATACACTGCACGTGTAATGGTCACATGGAACACACAGGCTTTGGGAAAAGCTCTGTAAGATTTGGGCAGCACCAGGTAAATGATGGAATTGATAAACTGAGGCAAAGGGATACTTCCCTTAAGAGGAAGCATTCCTTGCTCATTCATAGGAATGTATAAAGTGTGAAGCTCTGCCTTCTGGATTCTGTTATTTTAGAGTACTTATTTCTGGGAGTCTTGCAGAGGATGAGGAAGTGGAGTTCAGGGTATCATGAAGAAGGAAGAAGGCCATGCCCACACACAAGAATTTTAAATACTGCACTTGCTAGATATGGAAGAAGGCATAAAATTACTCGTTGAACTAATCTACTCAATACAGCTTACAAGTAGACTCTGCTAGCTATTGCACAGGGCATTTTATTCACCAGGGAGATGATTCTGTTTGAGATTCAATTGAGACAGAATTAGCTTTTGTGATTAGCTAGGTTGAGTGGCTAAGGAAAAGTAGTAATGATATTATTACTCATTCCCCTCTCCTACAGTATTCAGACACACACCCATGCACACATGCACACAATCATGTATCTGTTAGGAGTTGCTGGGGAACCTTAACTTCACTTGTACATTTTCTGGGAAAAAAGTAAATTTTCTTTTGAAATTCCTGTGCATATAAAATTGTCTTGAGATTTTTAAGTAAGATTTTTGTTGTTCTTGTTTATTTTTGTTTTTTTAGCTATAAAAAGAAAATATGAAAAGAGTCAGATAAAACACATCACCAGAAAAACATAAAAATGCAAATTTTTATAAACTTTAGCCTTGGATGGACTGAAGCATGAGTGGGAAGTTCAACAAAGCAACAGAAAAAGATGACAGCTCAGAGTTTCAAAAATTTAAGACAGCAGCAGGATTAGACACTTTGGGTTGTCTTCGCACACATTTCTTATGGGAGTTAATTCCATTTGACATGCAAGACCAAAGCGAGATTACAGAGGCATAGCCCCATGGCGAGGTGTATGCTGTAGCTAAAAGCTGGGATTTGAATAATTGTGCAGGCTTACTCCAAGAATCAGGCGAGAACAGAATGAATGGATTATTACAAGAAACTTTGTACATTTTTAACTGCTGGACTTAATAAAATACCCTCCGTGTGAGAACAGTGTTATGGTCGTCTGCACTTGCTCTTCTTGAAGTTTGTGGTAGGATCTATCAAAAATGAGGAAAAACAGAAGCTGCTCTTTTAAAGAAAAGGATTTATAATGAATAACTGGGCTGGTCATGCCCACATGACTTACAGAGGAATGCAAAATTTGGAGAACATGAGATGAACGTATTTATGGTCTTCCATAGTTAAACAGAATTCATTTCCTGAGCCAAAATGTTTGAAGAAAGTGGAAAATGGAGTTCAGGGAGAGTGAGCCACAGAAGACCAACTTCTGTTTCACTATTTCAGCTCATTAAAACATCATTTATTACTGAAAAGAACTGGAAACCCACATGTAGTGTGTGAGACTGTGTGCGTATGTTTGTGTGAGTGCAAATGTGTATGAGTGCATGAGTGTGTGTGTGTTACTTTCTGTGGATGCTATCTATGAAAGTCCATGTCTGTAAAAGACAGAAAGAATAACAGTTATAAATACTTCTTAGTACTTTGTCAACTGTAAGGAGAGAATTATTAATTTTTTTATATAATTTTTATTTAGCATTCAGAAAGTATAAGCTAGAAAAGATGATCCATGCACAGTTACCAGAAGCTTTAAAAAAAAGCAAAGACAGGCTTGTAAGTGTTGAGAATTATGGAAAGATGCTCATTGACAGCCAGCTAGAATTCTTCTTGTAAAAGTCACCGATTCAGATTTTAAATTATTTTATTTTATTTCTTCTTTAAAATAGCCTTCATCTCCTTGCTCCTGAGAGCTCCTGGATGATCCTCCAGTGGCCTTAACTAGCATCATGGAAAGGGAAGTCCCAAGGGAAGAGATAGAAATTAGCCTGGGAGCAGGGCTCTGGTACAGACCAGTTGGGGTCAAGAGCAAGTCCCAGGAAGGTAAAGGAGAAACCAGCTTCCAAGAAGAAAATCTTTATTCCAAAAATGGCCTATCTTTCTAATCATGAGTGCCTCACTAAGCCAGAACTTACCTGCAGCTTTCCTCACAGAATGTGTCTGCCAACTTCAACCTGTCATGCAAACGGTAGCAGGAAAGATGAACACTTACAATTTTGTAGACCCTAAAATTAAACTCCACCTCATTTATTTCATGTTTCAGCAGAGCAGGGAAGGCTGGCATAGAGGCCCAGATCCTTCCTGATAAGCTCTGTGGCCTCCTTCCTGAGAAAGGATTTGTGCTGCCTATGGATGTATTCTGTCTTTTCGAAGGCCAGTTCTGTTTGCAATACAGGCATGTGGCAGTGTTATGCAGAGGTAGAGTCAGGAATCGCAGCTCTGGGAGAGAAGAAAAGTGGTATATTACCAGTCTAATCTCCCTCTATTTTGGGTATCATTTAGATCTTTGCTACTAAACCCATTGTTGGAGGCCAGCTTTAGTGCCACTTGGGAATTATTAGAAAGCCACAAGCCCAAGACTCACCCTAGATCCTTTGAATAAAATCTGCATGATAATGCAGAACCTAGCAACTCATAGAGATGTCACACTGTCAACAGCATCACTGTAGACACCGGAAGTGAGTCACAAGCAAAACTGGAGCACACTTTACAGACAGAAGAGACTTAACACCCTGTTCCTCAGAAGAGAGAAAAACACAGGTCCAAACACATCTCCCTGGGATGTTTTATACAGATCTCAGTTTTGTTTGCTATGGAAATCAACAGAAGTATCAGAGGTTATTCAAGTTAGCCTCACTACATTCTATAGAGCCAACAAGATGGGATTCTGGTATTACAAGTGAAGTAGCATCTGCTTCCTATGTAAAGGAACTGAAGTAGGAATAAAATCCTGATGTTCCTTCTACCCCTGTAATGATTGGTGAAATATGTGGCAAAAACAAATTGAATTATCTTATAATCTCTGAGGGAAACATAATTAAGTTGTAAACCATTTCCATGAAATCCCAAACCCCTATATCACCCAGACAGTGACTTTCTACTGTTTGATCAATAATGATATTAATTATAAATAATTATTGTGATAGGATGACATGACTGTGGGGCTTCATTTACTCTTGAGCCTATGTATTGATCAAATAGTGAAGACTTGGTTGAGCACAGTGCTAGATAAAAGGAGTATTTTAGGGTCCCATGTACTTTTATGACATTTATGGTACTGTATAAATGGGTAATTTCTGGACACCATTTAATGTTCACTAGGACAATCTAATGGTAATAAAACCTATGTCAATGATTCCACTCACTATTCTCAATTCTATATGAACCATGTACAAACTGCCTTTAGTAAAAGAGAATATATATGGGGCATAAAATCTGATATTCTTAGACTCTTCAAATTCTAGGATATATCCAGTGTATTCTTTGCATGTATAAAAGGCTTGGTCCTCACTGCAGTGAGTAACAGTGGCAGGTATGACCTCTAGGTTGATGTGGCCACAGTATATAAATATGTGGCAAATACACATTTCAAATGCAGGCAAAAACTTAGACCTTTGCTCAGTTCTTCAGCACTTTCAAGAGTCTATACATGAGCTTTCTGACTGTCAGAGGATAGTGAGCATTAACAGAACATTGTGAGGTAGATGATATCTACAGAAGACTACAGAAGACAGTTACTCAAGGAAACATACGAAAATGTTCCTTATTCAAGATTTTTAAAGATAACTCCCATCACATGTCAATCTTCACATTTCTCAAGATAATTTCTTGAGTTGTTTAAACATAAAATAATAAAGTAGTTGAAAAAACATAATAGATAAGAGAAATTAAATCACTTTAAAAATACATGTCATAATATGTATTTACACAAATGTACAAATACATTTCCCTGAATTTAAGACAGTCCTACATCTTGCTGAAATGATCTTTTAGTGAGAAGCTAGGTTTCTTTGTTGTTCTGTCTTGTTGACAGAGAACTTCACATTTTTACTTTTATCCCCTATTTTATTATTATTTGCTGGTGGTAGAAACCAGAGCCTCATCTATATTATAACCCGGGCTACATTCATAGCTCCTAAACTCAGATTTTGTGCCTTCCTTGTTTGAATCCTAGGCTGTCATGTAATATCTATAATCTCTCTGTGTCCCTATTTCTGTATTTATAAAACTGAGACAATGACACACTCCTAGTGGAGCTGTGCAGGTGTGAAGAGACAGTAGGTAGGAGATGTATGTGCCACACACACACTGAGCAACCTACAATGACAATTATCAACACTCCTTGTATTTTCCATAGATTAGTTTATTTGTGATCATATAACAATTTTTTAAGAAATATTATGTTCTAAATCTCTTCAAAGGATCGGAAAGTCAGTTTTCATCTTCAGTTTAATTAAGATGCTTTACAGAAAAACATACTTTTGAAAAATGAAGTATGTTATGGTAACTAGAAACATGATAATCTTGTTAGTTGACTCATTTGTTTAAACTAGAGGTGGGGGAGAAGGAGGAAGAGGAGAAATGCACACATATATACTCATACATGCTGTATTTGCATATACATGCATGTACACAGACACATATTTGTACATACACATCACTAACATCTCAAAAGCCACTCCAAGTTCCCAACAAGTGCTTTTCATAAAGCAAGCTAAATGTGACTCCGAATTCTAGTAGATCTCTTACTATTCAAAGCCAAATAACCTGGGAACATAATAATGCAGAAAGCAGCCTGAGGTTCCTTTGTCTTTGCTCAGGTAAAATCAATTCAGTTATTATCCACAGTTGGACACAGAGAAGCACATAAACAGCATGGCTTCAGCCAGAAATCCCTCTCAGAGAGTGGGTTGCATGGCTAATATTCCATACACTGATTTACTAAGCATCGTCAAGAGAGAGAGGCAGAAATTCATCTTACATAGAGAAATTTATTGTGAAGAAATAATAAGAATTATAAAAGACAAGAGAAAAGAAATATTAGGACAAAGTCCTATAAAATTAAATATTCTGCTTGCCGCTGTCCTGGGCATGTGGTCCAAGGCAGAATCTGCAGGCCTAACGTTTTCCCCTTCATTCAATAGAGAGGAATTGTTCACCACAGTTCCTGTGAGGGGGGAGGAAATGAACCACTGATGTGACATTGCCCATCAGAGAAAAACAGAAAGGCTCCAGAGAAACTAAGCTGGCTGCTGAATGTGGCATTGTGGAGTCCGCAGAATAAGCTCACAATGGCTAAAAGGAAGAAAACGACTTGGTCTTTCTTAAAACTGTAACAATTAGCCAATTGACCTAACTAATAGAATCTGAGAAGATGTAAATAAGCAGGATTTTTCTATTAATAAAGGAATGAGGAGATGATTTTCAGCAGGCAAGAAAGAAGATAAATGTTTTTCCCCCCAAAGGCAGAGCCAAGATTTCTCAAATGAGTTTCTGCCTAAAAGACATAGATATAAAATATACAGAGAACATGACATAATGTGTTCATGCCTAAATGTGGTTGAGATGCCATTTTCTTCTACCCATTGAGCTGTGGATGAGTGAATGCAAGACAGAACAGAATCAGCCCAAGAACCACAGCTTCAGAAGGTTCTGTGTGTCACAGAAATGAGGAGGTGAGAAAAGATCAGCTCACCAAGCTGATTACCACAAGTGCTTAGCATTTACAGTGGATTTACAGAGATTAGGATGTTGCATGCTTTATCCAGAACATTATACAAGTTTTTATTGGCCTTGAATCTCAAACAAGGAAGAACCCACTTTCCATCAGAAGAGACTTCCTATGATCTCTCCTAATAGATAGTTCTGTGTCTAAGTTATGCAAACGGTTCCCTAAGACATTTGTTTGTACTGGATAAGGTCAAGGGCAGGAGGTGAGGGGGTCAGTGCTACAATTTTGACATTTCAGCATAACAAAGAGACTTCAAATATTTTTTAATCTGAGTTGTGAAAAACCATAGTCTGCGATGAAGCCTAAAATGAGGTTTGAAGACATGTAAGTCAGGTGAATGTCAAGAACTTGGGTGATGATATTTACAAAACTCCAAGGACTACATACAAGACTGTCTGTTGCAAGGGCCAACATCATTTCCTCCAGAATCCTAGCAGCAGAGTATCATCCTTAAAGGAATAAAGGAGAAACAGGATGAAAAGGAAAGAGAAGAGAGAGATGGAGTGTAATGGAGAAAAAGAAGGGATCAGAAACTCCTTATACACAAATGCTCAGAAATCCAAACACAGAAAATGGCTATGAACAGAAGCCCAGACATTAACTCGGTGTCTGCGTTTCTCCGTGAATTAATACTGGGAGCTGTTACAATGTAGTAGCTTCTTGGTCCCGGGCAGCCAGAGGCCCAGACCCACAGACTTGTAGCCCCAGACCCCTTAGCCACCTGCTGCTGCTCAGGCCCCAAAATGGCTCAGACACTTATATTAAGTTCATGCTGTTTGGCCTATAGCTCAGGCACATTGCTAGCTTGCTCATATATCTTAACCCATTTCTATTAATCTTTCCTGCCACGTGACCCATAGCTCACCTGTGTTCCTTATATGTTGATCTTTTGGGCTTCTGACTTGGTCTGTCTTTGACTCCGCCCTGCTCCTCCTACCTATGCTCTGATTTCTCCTCCTACTTTTTCTATGGTGCCTGTCATGGGCCAGAACAGCTCCTTTATTTAAAGATTGATATTCACAGCATACAGAAAGACATTCCCACATCATGGAGCCATGATTAAGGAGGCATTTGGGTCAATGATGCTTTCCAGCTATTGAAGCTCCCTGGCAAGAGACCCTGGGCCCCACTGGCCACCATCTGCAGTGGGAAATTACTGTGGCCAGGTCCAGGGCCCTGTTGAACATTTAGAGATGGACATGAGTGCAATTTCATGGGAGAAGAAAGGCTTCCCTGACCTTTGTCTATGTAAACATCATCACTCATCACTTTGTACCCAGGAGCAGAAGGTCCTGTGATAGGAGAAAAAAACAAAAACAAAAAACCAAAAAATAGGAATACTAGCAGATGTGTTCAAACCTGGGTGCTCCTGGGGGTCAGAGATGACTATGTGAAAAGTCAAAATAAAAGAATAATAGAAATAAAATAAACAGAACAGAGTGACATGATATAATGTGCTCTGCTCCTGTCTAAATGTGGCAGAGCAGCATCCTCTTCCTCCCTCCTTCGTCATGCCTCACTGGAGAGGATGGCCCAAGACAGTTCTCCCAACATCTCGCTTGTTTTAAGAGGAAAGGAAACGGACTCCAGAGTTCCTCAAAAGGGGGAGCCAGTGAAGGAAGAGCTATGACTGCTTGGCTGTGTAGTGGGCACAGGCCTTTCGAGCCACTGGAGTCACCAGCCAGCCACGTCTGCCTTTTATTTAACTTCCTTGACAAGCTCTTTGCCTCGTGTTTTTGAAGGGATGAAAGCATTTTATCCCTTCAAAATAAAAATAAATGGCATTTATTTATATACAGTGTTTGTGTGTGTGTGTGTGTGTGTGTGTGTGTGTGTGTGTGTGTGTGTGTGTGTTTGTGTGTGTGTGTGTGTGTGTGTGTGTGTGTGTGTGTGTGTATCTCACTCCTAAACACAAGTACAGAGAAGTGGGTGTCATATGCTGTTCATGTTCTCAGATTGGGTCCTGGTTTACCGATGAATCTTCTCATATACAAAGCTGACTGGAGGGAGGGGTGGGATTGAATAACAAATCTAAGTGATACAATCACATCATTTACAATCACATAATGGACCATATCCCAATTTTCAAAAGGCATAAAATATCCTCATTAATACGATAAGTGCTACAGTCAAATCAGTGCTGTGATTTTATCGGGGTTTTTGACTATACGTGAATTAGAATGTAAAATGCATACAGAATTTTTAATGGGAAGGCTTTAACATCCACTGAATGTATTTCTTCCTGTCATTTGCATCACATTAAAGTGAAATTCTACATAAAAGGATAAAGAGAATATGTCCTAAATTACAGTTTTCTCATAGTTGTCATGACCACACATAGAAAAATCTGATTCATAAGCTTGAGTATGATCCTAAATCTGAAAAGGCTGTGCCAGTTCCCTATTTGTTTGTGAGGTTTATATGGCTGTCAAGGCTGGGAAGAGCTCTTTAAGGTCACGTTATCAGGACAAAGCTAATAAAGATCATGGTAAGGGCAGGAGATGGGGGGGGGGCTGTGATAGTGTGCATTGTCAGTACAATTCTACAATACACTAGTAAAAACTCATTCACCTTCCTCAGAAGTATTCCACTCTTCTAAAAAATATTTTTATTTAAATTTATAACATTATCTTTTTAAAAAAAGCTTTTACATTAGCACACTGAAATAAAGTCATAGGCATAGACTTAATGTTTTATATTATTAGTTCTACATATTTCACCATGTGTGAATATGTATATTTACAAGAAAATTCCACAAAAGTTTGCTTCAGATCTGACTTGTTTGTACACTCTTGTGAGTAGAATCATGGTTTACAGGTCATAAGTTACGTTGAAAATACTGACAATTAGAATCACAGTGCTTGGTAGCATCTCTTCACTGAGGCTCACAAAGGATCTTCCATTTTTCCTTATCCTCTTGTGAAAACAGGTGATGAAGAATCCTGGGGATCTAAGAGAGAGCACTTTGTACCCTAGATGTCCCACTCTGCTTCTCTGTGGCTGTGATATAAAACTCTGACCAAAAGTGACTTGGGGGAGGGAAGTATTTACTTGGCTTTTCAATTACCTCCATCACTGAGAAGAGTCAGGACAGCAACTCAAGACAGGAACCTAGAGACAGAAATCAAAACAGAGTTCATAAGAATGCTGTCATTGGCTTGATCTCTAGAGTTTGATTTGCTTACTTCCTTACGCAATCATGTCAAGGAGTAACACCACCCACAGTAGATTGGGCCATTCCACATAATCATTACTCAACAGAATGCCCTCCTTCATTGGCCCGACAAGGGCTGGGATTGCACCACCACAGCCCATGTCTTCAGTCTTTTTTTATTTCCTTTCTCCTCTCTCTTGTCCCACGCTCTTTGTATTAAGTTTGAGGTTGGTATTTGAACCAAAAATGTATTCAGGTCTTGCCTCATTTTACCACAATGAAAAATTTCAATACCTAAAATAATTTTGAAATAACAATTTTAGGTTGATGGGAAATTATCCTTGATTAATTAAATATATTCTGTCCTGTTGAACTGCTTGTACATAACAGGCTCACCACACAAAACTCTGTTTTTCTTTTGAAAACTGAGTTATATTTGAAGTGGTCTCTATCCATGGATAGGCTCATTCATTCAGGGACACAAACCCAACTCTTCTGCACTGTCAAATGCCGTTGGTTCCCATCTAGTCCACACTGACTTCCTAAAGAGGCTAGCAAAGCCCGGAAGCTAGGGCATGAACTAAGGAGAAAGAGTTCCTCTGTTATTGCTTAACAAGAATCAGTATTAAACTCTCTTGTTTTCATAATTTCACCAAGAACACTACTACAGATTGATCTTTTATGTTGATACATCTTTTTTTTAAAAAAAAAAAAAAGTTTACTTAATTCATACACATACTATATTCTTTATTCAGTGATATTCATTTGTAAAGAATATTAAAGCAGCTCTGGAGAACCCCAATAGAAGAGAACCATCATTCAGCAACTGATGGAGACAGAAGCAGAGAGCTACAACTAAGCACCCAGTCCAGCTGAAGAGAGAGAGGAGAGAGTATCAGGATCATGAGGAGGAGACTCACAGAGATGGCTGACCTGAGCTATTGGGAGCTCATGAACTCAGAAATGTCAGCTGAGGAAACTTCAGGGAAAGAAATTAAACCCTCCTAATGTAGATAACAGTCAAACATCGTTGGCAGTTTGTGGAGCCTCTTGCAGTAGAACCAGAGTTTATACCTGGTGCATGAACTGACATCTCAGAGCCCATTCCCTACAGAGGAACACCTAACTCAGCCTTGATACTGGGGGGAGGGACTCGGACCCATCTCAGTTGATATGCCAAAGCAAACTAACACACGTTGGGATTTCCTTTTCATTCTCCATGGGGAATGGAATCGGGAGATGAGGTAGGTGAAAGGCTGAGGGAGGATGGGGAGGAAAGGAGGAGCAGTGAAGGCTGTGAGAAAAAAACTTTTAAATAAAAAAAATTACAAAAAATAATAATAGCAAATTAAATAGAAATTTGTCCCAAAACTCCAGATATGGCTGAAGCATCTCTGCTACATTCTAACAAAACCAGTGATCTGTCTCAAGTTAATGCCACAGTCTTTTTCTTCTTCCTGATGTATGCTGTTTGTTTATGGACTTTAATACCCACGCTTTGTGGTTTTCACATGTACTCTGTCGTAACAGTTGCTCTAATATGTACTATGTCTGCATATGTTCAACTCACTGTCCAGTAGGTTCTAAGACTGCTTGACCTTTTTACTTTATATCCACTTTTCTTTCTTCCCCTTTTCCAGTTCATACGAAGTTGTTCCCCATATCTTCACATATGCATGCAGATCTGATGGATTCTAGTTTCCTACAGTGTAGCATTAAAGATTTTGTGCCTCAAAAAAATCTCTGCAACCATGGCAGTTTGTGAAGCACAATCCCTTCCATCCACTGCTGTTTGTGGCCTGATTTGTTAGAAAGGAATAACTGATATGCAATGTTTGCAAAGATTCCATCTAAACCTGCCGAGTAAGATGTCATTTGGACTCTCTCTGCCTCTATGTGGTTTTACCCATGAAGAGGCAGTGCAAAGAGGCTGAGCAAGGTCAGCTGGTTATCTAACTAGACTGCCCTCATGTTTCTATTTCTTCTATGTATTTAGTTGTTCAAGTTAAAGATTTCCCTGATATAGTTGATGTATATAAGCATCCAAAGTCATAGGTATAATCCTGGCAGAAAGAAAAACTTACAGAATTCTGTTAAACAGCATAAAAATAATAGAAAAGTTAAGAACCAAAAATATATATAATTTCATTAATGGGTAGTTTTGTCTTGATAGTTTTATACAGCATGTCTGCACAGCAGTAAATACCTGGGGACTTTCTGGCATCGTATTCTTTCAAAGCTTTGTATGATCTGTTTTACCAGATCGTGTGAACATACCCTGGAGATGGCCCCCTAAATTGTTTTTACCTGCCTTGCTTTTCCAAGTAGTAGAAAAATTCTTTTTTATTCTCTCAATCTACCAATCAGGATCAATTTGCCTTGGTTTGTTCCAGTGCTTCGGGTGCCTATGGGAAAGAAAGTGCTCTTCAGGAACCGACTGTTTCTTAAGTGGAATTATAATCATTCTTCTTCCTCTTCCTGGATCTGTCTTTCTCTCTTCCATCACTCGCTTTTTTACTGGCTTTGCATTATGTTAGGAACTAGACCTATCAGATCCACCACAGGTTAGTGAGATAATATACCCAGTGATGTTTACTCTTAGTAACTAAGAAAGAAAGGCATATTTATTACATTTGAAACATCCCCACATATTCCCTTTTGTGTCAAATTTTTAAAAAGAAAGTTATAGCTAATATAAGAAAAAGCATACACAATAGGTACAATAATTATATACAATATATACAAACAATAAATGAGTAATGTCCAGTCCATTAACAATTGACAATTCAAAGAAAATATTTCATTAATTATCCTACTTTGATAATTAGGATTATACTTAATTCACTTTCTTTTTAACTTGTATTACTAACTAAAAGCTATTATTTTGATGTCTCTTAAACTCACACACTTTAACTTCAAAGTTTCTTTTCTAAAACTGTCAGTAAAAAACTATAACTGTCTAATCTTCAACTACGTCAAAAACCACAGAAGGATATATTTACCCAAGTAAAGAGGAAGTGCAAGCACCTTCCAAAATATAGAAATGACAGAGATGACACCTATCTACCTGGATAGTCACTTGAAGTTCCTCTATAAAGTTGGGGCATCCATCGTCAGCCTACAGGCCAGAGTTTCTCTTCATTTCAGTGAAGCAGGAAATCTGCTCTGCTCATTATGGTATAATTCATCAGTTGCTTCTCCTTGTGTCCTGAAGAATGTCTGACAGTTTTCTCTGCAAAGCAGAAACCTGAAGGACTATCTCAGCTTGTTCTGTTAAAGTTCAGAGGTCACCTTCCTATTGAACCTGCATGTCCAGTTTAAACAGCATACTGTCAAGCAGTCAGTACAGGGACAGGTTCTTATTCAATGGCTAACCATTGCCACAAATAAAGTAGATTCCATATGGAGTTTCTTCTATGCCAATTTTTCTCTTGAAGTAGATTGGTGATGCCAGGAGCAGACCTGTCTCACTGTCCAGAAAAGTAAGTTCTTAAAATATTTTGAAGGCCATATTCTATGGATCTCTGAAGTGTTTGAAGAAGACCTGTTTATCTAAAATATATTTGTTTGATCTTGAAAACATATCTAACATGATTGTGTCTGAATGTAATGTCTAACTAGTAACTTTCATTGATTTATATTCTAATTAATTGGTAATAAAAACTTTCATGGATTAGCAACTTGTGTTACAATATTAAATGAACTGAATAAGTGTACTACCTTGAACAAGCATGGAGATATTTGTACAGTAGCACAAATAATCTCAATATACACAATTTGTATGCAATATACAAAAAAACCAATGCAATCTAAAATATTTAAAGCTAGTAAATCCTTTTAAAAGAAGATTCAATAATCGATCCTTATATCCCATATATCTGTATCCCTTTTTTCTTTCTATTTTTTAAGCACAAATCCTGAATCTAATCGTTCTTGTTTAACTTTTTTCTAACCATAAATATTAACAATTTTTAACCAATTAACCTAAACAATGACAATCATCCATAACCCATTGAACAACCAAAAACAACCAACCCCACCACTTGGGAATGTGGGTGCCGTGTTCTTAAATTTACTTCTTGCTGACTGGGGGCAATGGCATCTTTCATGGATCCTGAAAATAAAAGTTTTGTTAAATGTCAAGTCCTGAAATAAGTAGCTGTGTCATTTGTTGTCCAGTCTCTGCATAACAGGAAAGTGCATGGCTTGTCTCAAGTCTTGGCTACAGTAGTCTGTGAAGCTGGTTCATCTCAGCAAGCTGCCTCAAAATTGTCCTGAGCAGTTTGTAGTCCAAATCTGATCTTTAATTGGTGTTTGTCAGCCTAGTGGTTTTGTCAGAGTTCATGTGAAACTATCGTTGTGGGGCCTCATCTTCATTTTGGGTACCTCAAATTTGCAATTAGGCATTGTTATGGATCACTGCAGAAAACTGCGAAGAGACAAAATCCAACATAATGTACAGGAAACTAAATATATAACTATTTATTCAGTATAGGATTAGTAACAAATAGAATAGTCCCTTATTTTTAGTTATTCTTATGTCCCATACCAGTTGGCTCTTCTGTTATGATACAGAGATCTTGTATTTTCCTTTCACAAGTATGCTTGAGTTTAGAGGAGAGAGCCAAACTCCAACTCTAAAGTCAGCTTTAAATTATAATTAAACTAGGACTTGAACCTACAAAAAAAATAGAAGTTAAGCAATAAGATTTTACCCTAAAGAGTATACTGGTACCAAGAGTTACAATACTTTTTGCTTGTAATTTTCCTGGATAGCCTCCCTTTTGCTTTAGATGTCTAGATGTCCAAGGTCTTTTCACTTCTTGAAGATGGGTATTTACAGTTTTCCAAAAAGACAAAAACAAAAACTTGCCCACACGCTTTGTTTATCCTTACAACTTAAAGAATTGTAATATGGATGGATAAGCTATTAATTTTTATTTTCATGAATTTTCTCTGGTTCAAATCTAGTCTTTATTAATTTTGATGGTACCCATAACTTCTGCACCTGTGGAAACAAAAGCAAAACCTCTTCCCCAACGTAGCACATATCCTGGCTTCCATTCAGAGGTTTGTACATCTTTGAAGTAAACAGATTGATTTAGTTCAGCTGTTTTTTCTATAGTCCAATGCCTTTCAGCAACTGTTGTTCCTTTCTCATTAGCAATAAGAAGATTCAAAGTTAATAAAGCATTATGTAGTCTATCTCTAGGGGTCTTTGTTATTCCTTTCTGTTTGTTTAGCATATCCTTTAGAGTTCGATTTGATTTCTCTATAACTGCTTGCCGTGTAAAATTGTGTGGTATTCCTGTAATATGCTTTATTGTTTTTTATATATGTCTTTATTATAATAAACAAAAAGTTGTTTCACTTTACTAGAAACATATACTGGAGCATTGTCAGTCTTAATTTATTCAGGTATTCCCATGATGGCCATAACTTCTAGCAAATGTGTAATTACAGAATCAGCCTTTTCTGAACTCAAAGCAGTTGCCCATTGAAATCCTGAAAACATATCTATTGTATGATGGACATATCTTAATTTCCCAAATTCTGTAAAATGAAATACATCCATCTGCCAAATTTCATTTCTATGTATACTTTTTAGGATTACTTCCTGCTGGCAATGGAGTTTGGTTGTAGAAAGAACAGGTGGAACACCTTTTTACAATTTCTTTGGCTTGTTGCCAAGTGATAGAAAAATCTTTTTAATCCTTTGCTAGTGATGTGATGCTCTTTATGAAACTCTGAAGCCTCTAGTACATTTCCTATTAAAAACTTATCAATTTCATCATTACCTTGTGCTAAAGGACCTAGAAGACCCATATGGGATCAAATGTGTGTTATATAAAAGGGATGATTTCTAGTTCTGATTATTTCGTGTAATTGAATAAATAATGGAGTTAATCCTGACTCATCATTAATAAAATTAGCTGTTTCAATGTGTAGAACAACTCTTTCTGCATTCTGAGAGTCAGTGACTATGTTAAGAGGTTCGGTAAAATCCATTAATACCATCACTATAGCATATAATTCTGACTTTTGAACAGAATTATAAGGGCTTTGATCCACTTTAATTATATGTTCTTATTTGTAACCTGCCTTTCCTGATTTGTTTGCATTGGTGCAAAATGTAGGAGCTCCGGAAATTGGGTTATCTTGTACAATACGAGGAAGAATTCAATTAGTTTTCTTTAGAAATTCAATTATTTTGCTTTGAGGGTATTTGTTGTTAATATCTCCCAAAAAAATTACTGCAGGCTCTTTGCCAAGGTTCACTTTCTACCCATAATTGGTCAATTTCTTCATTAGTTAAAGGTTCAACAATTTCTGCTGGGTCCATTCCTGTCAATTGACGAAGTCTTAATTTTCCTTTAAAAATAAGTTCAGAAATCTTTTCCACATATGACTTTAATTTCTTACTCAGTTTATGTGGAAGAAATATCTATTCAAATACAACATTTTCCCTTTGCATTAAAATTCCTGTAGGAGAATGCTTAGAGGGCAAGATAACTAGAATGCAATTAAGGTCTGGATCCACATGATCTACATGTGCATCCCATAATTTATTTTCCACCAAAGCCAATTCTTTCTCATCTTTAGGTGACAATTCTCTCAGACTATCTAAGTCCTTGTCACCACTTGAGGTTTTGAACAAATTATCCAGTTCATCATTTTTAATTCCAATAGTGGGTCATAAATTGGCAATGTCTCCTATCAGTCTTTGAAAATCATTAAGTGTTTTCAATCTGTCTCTTCTGATTTGTACCTTTTTGGGTCTAATTTTTTTGTTGGTCTATTTTGTAGCCTAAATAATTAATGAAATCCCATCTTTATATTTTTTCTAGGGCAATCTACAATCCCCAAGCAGGAAAAAATTTTTTTCACTTCTTCAAAAATTTTTTCAAAGCTATCAATATTTGAATCAGCCAACAAGATGTGCCATCCATGTGATGATAAACTATAGATTGTAGAAATTTGTTATATATTTGTTCTACTGACTTTTGTACAAAATACTGGCACAGAGTGGGGCTATTCAGCATTCCTTGAGGGAGGACCCTTCACTGGTATCTCTTTACAGGTGAGAATTATTGTAAGTGAACATTGTAAAGGAGAATTTTTCTTTGTCCTGTTCTTGTAAAGGTATTGTAAAGAAACAGTCTTTTAAATAAATAACTATAATAGGCCATTCTTTAGGTAACAGAGAAGGCAAAGGAATCCCAGACTGTAGAGAGCCCATTGGCTGGATCACCTTGTTTATTGCTCTTAGATCTGTTACCATTCTCCACTTTCCAGATTTCTTTTTAATAACAAATAAAGGAGAATTCCAAGGGCAGGTTGATTTTTTTATATGCTGAGCATTTAACTGCTTCTGTTACCAGCTACTCTAAGGCCTTCAATTTCTCTTTTGTTAGCTGCCATTGATGAACCCATATAGGCTTCTTTGTTAGCCATTTTAGAGGTAGTACTATAGGTGTTTTTGAAAGATCAGCAGATGTTTTGCCTTCTTTATATAACCTGAATGATCTGTAACTGTTTCTCATAATACCTTCTAATGTTTTCCCCTCCCCCTCCAGAACCATGAGCTAGTTTATGGATTATTTCTATGTTTGGAGGAATATTAATCTGTATGTTCCACTGTTGTAGCAAATATTGTCCCCACAAATTTATAGCAATGTCAGCCACATATGGCTTTAATATTCCTCTCTGTCCTTCTAGTCCTATACATTCAAGCCATCTTGCACTCTGTTTTACCTGGGATATCAACCCAATACCCAAAAACTGAACATTTACCTCCTGAAGCAGCCAACTTGGATGGTATGACTCTGATGAAATTATGGATACATCTGCTCCTGTGTCCAATAAACCTTCAGTAATAACATCATTTATTTGTACTTTTAATTTTGGCAAAATATTCGCTTTATAATTTTTCCTAATCTTTTTTTTTTCTTTTTCTGTAGATTTTCTATCATTCAACTTAGTATGTCTTTTTAAAATAGGTTTTAATTTTTTAAATTGTTCTGGGAAGGTGTTTCCTCCACAATGGCAGGGAAACATTAGATTGAATTTGATATGGGGGCTTTTGAAAGCCCCCTTAGGGTTGTTTCACAAGGGCAGAAAGTTACATTTTCTGTCCCTTGTTGATCTGCACTCATTATTCCAATGTCCTCCTTTTCTACACCCTCTGCATACTCCAGACGGGAGGGGTGTTCTCTCAGGATTATTCCTAACTAAAGCACTGTTTCTGAGAACACCTTTTTTACAATCTCTTTGTATGTCACCTTGCCTTCCACAATTGTAACATTTAACATTTTGACTTTTTCTTATGCCTCTAGAAATAAGCTTTCCTACCCAATTATCATCACTGTCATAAGACTCTAGATTAATTGTCTCACAAATCCAACCCTCCAATGGTTCTGACCTTGCTTTTAATGGTCTAAGAATTTTCTACATTGTGAATTAACATTATCAAAAGCCAGTGATTCATTTATTATTTGCCTGCCTTCTGAGTCCATTACCATTCTGTTTACTGCTGTGGTTAATGTGTGCAAAAATTCTGTAAAAGTTTTTGGGGGGCTTCGAATTACTTTCATGAATGATTTAGTTTTGTTTCCTATATCTTCAATCTGGTCCCATGCATTTAAAGCTTCCATGCAACATAAATCAAGAGTATGTTCATTATATAAAGACTATCTTTCAATATCAGCATAATCTCCCTCCCCAAGAAGTTGATCTTGGGAGATTTCTAGGCCTCTGGCCCTACTTCTTCGTTCTATTGTATTAGCCTCCTCCCTCCATCATGATTTCCATTGTAAAAGCAGTCCTGCCTCTAACACAGCTGTAACCATATCTAACCAATATTTAGGGGTGATTCAGTTACAGCATGACTAACTGTTCAACATTTGTTTTACAAATGGTGAATTCTTCCCATATGTTACAATTGCTTCTTTTACTCTCTGTAATTATAGCATTTCTACTATAGCCCAACTAGCTTCTCTATCATCTTTATCATTCTTCATTTTTAAAAGGTTACTGGGTATATTGATGTGGCCCGTTTTTGTCTAATTTTAGATGACCTTGCTGAAATTGGTTCTTTATAGTCCTCTGTTTGAATTTGAACATCTCTTGACAGGCTTTTTTAAGATCTTTTTCTTTGGATTTATATTAATCGACTTTTTAAGTGATAAAATAGAAATCAAACAAAAAATATTCATAATAAACAGTATGATAGACATTATGATAGTCCCATCTACCTTATTTATGTTTTCTTGGTTTTAATACCAAATCATCTAGTGAAAGGTTACAGAAGGACCAAGCACCCTCCATTGCTTTAAACAAATTCCCTCTTTTAAAAAATTGATCTACTCACCACTTTGTTGTCTGTTGATGACTCAGTTGATTGTGAAGTGGGGCAGCTACCTAGTGTGAAGCAGCCCAAGGAGGGGTCCAAAAAGAAAAAAAGAAACAACCTACCAGAAGAAAGAGGCCACTGTCTGAAAAACTTACCCAGATGAAAATGAAATGGAAACACATGTAGCCAATCCACCTAAGATTGGAGGCTAACTCAGAACAGAAAGCCTAGCCAGTCTATAATTATTCCTCTGGCCATGTGTTGCTCTGCCCAGCAAGTGCTGCTTTTTGGGTAGGGAGGGGAGGAATTCATGCCCCAAAGTTGGACCTCAAGTGTTGCACAAATAAAGGAAACTCAGGGCCATATCTCTGGGAAAGGCAGAAATATCAGAGACAGTAAACACCACAGTCAGATTTCACCCAGCTGTCTTTCAGCTGCTCAGCCCTGCTCCTCCTGACTTCTTCTGCCTGCTCTGTCTTTCTATATTTGCCTTAAATACTTTCTTTGCTCAATTAAGGTGTGGCACCACCACTGCCTACCTTAGAGCCTGGAACTCTTTCTGTAAACTAAGATGACCTCTATCTCAGATTGGATTAAGGGCATAGGTTACCACTCCTGGGATACTCCCTGTGCTGGGGTTAAAGGTGTGAGTTACCACTGTCTGATCCTCCTAGACTGACTGTGGGTAGATCCCTCTGATATCTCCAACTGTTTTTGTTACATTTGAAATTATCCCCACATGTATTTTTTGCTCACTTATGGCCAGAAGATTTGGCCTAGAACTTTCTCTCTCCTTACTGTATTTCAGAGGAACTGTGAGATGCCCCAAGGGCAGAATGAAAGTCTGTATGAACCCATTTACTATTCTTCAAAACAGTTTGAGATGCCTTTAAATAACACCTACAGGTGCTAGACAGGATTTTCTAGAACCACAAGTCAATTGACTCTTAAAGGTTTCACAGGTTTTTCAAGTCCTATACCACATATTTAATCCCCCCAGAATCCTCCTCCCAAGAAAATAAAAGTGCAAAAGATCAGAACTTAAAGTAAAACTCTTTTTTCCTATTGCTCCACAGTCACCACCTTCCCAGGCTTCTTTGAAATCTGCCAGCAATAAACTTCGGCAGCTTTCTAATTCTGTCAGCTGGACCCCATTTCCCAAATATGAAAAAGACCAGGGAAGCTTGTTGTCTTTTAAGGTCTTAGCTTTCCCAGTCATGAAAATGTCCTTCTCCTTATTGGTAGCAGATTTGTGCTTTGCCCTGTCCCACATCCAGCAATCTATTTCACAGTCACGCTACACTATGAGGTATAATACTGTGAACATATTTATGAGAAAGTGTGGTGTTTTCTTTCTTTTTCTCCCACAGGAAGATGTGTACAAGAGAGCTGTGGTCATTACTTATTTTTATTCCTCTTGCTTCTATCCAAATAGTTTCAAAGCCAGTGTAGTTGAGGCATGCATGTTGTTGCAAGATTGCTGCTCAATCCTCCCGTGTCCCAGTCAATTCCTGCCTTCTCCTAGGCACCAGAGCATCGACACTGACACATTGATGTTCTCCTTGTGAGAATTAGCTATCACATTCATTTACATCCACTTAATTGCTGCTGCTATTGTTTAGTCCGTTAACCTCCAGCTAGGGTGCAATTCACGTGAACACTGGGGAAGCACAACCATTCGATTAGTTCTGCAAAGTAGATTAAAATCTTCTGCCTAATTGGAGACTGTCCATACTGCTGCCTGCCTTCCAGGTCTGGGATGAACATGCAGTGCATCTTCAAACAAGGTTCTAGGTTGGAATATGGCAACCCTGACCCGTATGGATAGTGGTTTGTGAGTATGCCTCTTTGTAGGTGTTAGGGACAATGCTGGCCATCATCACCAGTCTGGTCTCTGCCAATTAGCAACTTTCCCTGTTCATTCCTGTAAGGAGGATGCAGGCAACTGGAGAACCTCTAACTTAGTATATGATTATATCATTAGTTTGCCAAATTCATAGGGATTTCACTATAGAATGCAATCTCTCAGTAAAGTCTTTATGAAACAGTTATACAGTTTGGAGAAGGGAAATGAGAATAAAGATTATGACTTATAAATAAATATCACTTGATTCAGAGTGTGAAGGCCTGTTGATGTGACTAAGCATCCTAGCTCCAACATGACAGCAAGCCTGCTTTTGTGACTAAATTGTTGCATAGTGGAAGGGAAGGAAGTCTTAGATACTTTCTTGGCAGTGTATCTCTGCTTTGTTTCTGCTGAAATGAGGTGCTTTTAGATGTATGGTTTTTGTTTGTTGTTTGCCTTTTTTAGACAGGGTTTTTCTGTGTGTCCCTGACTGGCCTAGAACCTGCTCTGCAAAGCAGGCTGGCCTTAGAGATACACCTGCCTCTGCCTCCTGGGTGCTGGGATTAAAGGCAAGCACCACCAAACTTGGCTGTGGTACTTGAAGATGTCGAACTATGCTTTATCTAAGAGAGATGAAAAGCTTAGACCCGTACCCCAGAATTCAATAAATAGAAGTAGGTCAGATTTTTTTCATTTAATCTAAAATGCTTGTCTCAATTTATATTCAATCCATCTCTCCAGCACATTTTCTGACTTTCCTAAAATCTCTCTAACAGATAACATTCAAATGTATTTGAGCTTTTACAGCCCACCATCCTTATAATGCCATTTCTGCTTATGTGGGAAGTGAAGGGGAGTATTCGTACAGATATGATGGTCACATATGAGAAGTGCTTATATTGACCTTTGGAGCCAATTTGAGATGAAATCTAAAAGCATACTACATGATGTACGTCAATCACATCATTTAATTGTCTTAGCAGAAAGCATGTTTTACATCTCGTTATAGATTGATGGGGCTCAGAAGGGTTCAGTGACCCATATGAGGTAACATAGTCATATGTAACAAATCATTGAATTGAAATCCAATTCTAAATTCCTGAAAGACTATTTCATTCCTACTACTCACAGAAAAGCGAGGAATCATGAGTTGCATCTTCAAGAAGGAGTAAATGTTCCCAAGATGGAAAAGACAGGAGTAGATGTTTTCTCGGTTCATCAGTTAGTGGCTGTGCATATAACATCAGAAGCAACAAGGGCACAGGAACTTTGATGGGAATAGATGAAAGATAATGTGTTAAAACTTGTAGAGACTACAAGAAGTCTTGGAGAGACACATAAAAAAGCTGAGACATTCCAGTCAGCTTATGACTAGAACCAGGAGCACATTAAGATTGACATGAGAGCAAGCAATTCTAGGAGTTAAAGCCATAGAAATGAGTCTCCTCTGAACAAGAAGACCAAAGTCTTTTTGTATTCTTTATAAAGGCTGAAGAAGCAGCAATTATTCACAAATCCACAAGCAGAACCTGTTATGGACAAAGTCTCTGGCTAAGTTATCAATGCCTCACCTTCTCCTCCTGATCTACCATCCCAGGTTTCTGGCACTGACTTCCTGGCCTACAGTCCCATAGTCCCATTGAAACACACAAACACTTACATTAATTGTACACTGATTGACCTGGGGCCCAGGTATATAACTTACTAACTCTTTACCCTTAAACTAACGCATGATTCTTATCCTCTTCAGCCATGCAGCTCAAAACCTTTTCTCAGGGCAGCATAGGTGTCCTCTGGTGTGTCTGTGCCATCTCTGTTCTGTTCTTCCTGTTCCCAGAGTTTTCTTAGTCTGGTAGCCACATCCACACTTCCTGTCTGGCTTCAGCCAATCAGCATTTTTATTAAACCAGTAGGCAGGACAATTATTTACAATGTAACATAATCCCACTACACTTCATTTCTGAGTCCTTGAACTTCTTGGAGTTGGCAGATACATAAAAGACAGAGATAGAAGAGAAAAATGAAACCCCAGCTCTTACCATACCTCTTCATATGTCTGCACTTTATGGGGGCCTTCACATCTGAATACATTCACAATATCTTCATATCTCCATAGTCTAGCACCTCAGGGATCAGGGCACAGATGCTATTGATAAAGATTTTGCCAAGAGAACAGGCCCAGAGAAGAGAAGCCTAAAGACTCACATATTGTTTCTTGTCCTCATTATGTAACAAAGTACCTGAGACTGACATCTTAAAGAAAGAATTTTTCCTGGCTCATGGTTTCAAGGTGTTTTATCTACAACTGTTCATCTCTGTTTGGGCAGAATATCATGGAAGGGAGAGTGTGTTGTCATGGAAAAAGCTATTCATTTCATGGCATCAGGAAGTAGAAAGTGAGGGGGCTAGGAATCAGGTTCAACTTTGAAGAGCAGTCCATAACAACCTGCTTTCTCCAGATGGGCCACCTTCTGAAGTTTCCAGCTGGTGAGCTGGGGAGTAAGTATTTAGCACATGAGTTTATAGTTGCCATTTCAAACCTTAATACCCTGAAAGTATGTCTAGCACCAAGTAAGTAGGGAATTTGAGGATATACATATATATCTTCATATATAGCCCTATCTGTAAGTAGGGGTTCAGAATTAAGTTGGCAAAGTCCATTGGTCCTTTGGACTCCTGGCCCTTTAAGAAGAAATAATTGGACAAGAGAAGTAAAACTAATGCTCCAGAAAAGCACAGCTCTTAAGACAGGGACCATTTTTTCCCTGTGTCTTAAACAGTGCTATACAAAATCTTCTATCAAACTATTCTGTTTAGGAACCAGGTTTCTGTCCTGGTAATTCAATAGTCTCATAGCATTTTAGGAGGTCACTATCCTATCAGAACACATGGAAATCTAAACAGGACACAGCCAGGCTTGTAATGCACAGCCCAGTGGGAGCTAAAAGTCAACCTTACTTTTTAAACAATTAAATGTCTTTCAAGCTAGAATGCTATTCAATCTTTACATGTGCAATATATAAATGAATATTCAAACTATCAGAAAACAAGGGAATAGTTTTGAAACCTACTAAATTTCTATAGTACAAACATGCACACAAACACATACACACAGAAAGAAAGAAAAAGACAGAGAGACAGGAAAAACGTATAGATGCTCTTCAATTAAATTATTAAATATTTTCCTGATTAAACATTTAATACAGCAGAAAATCTAACCCAAGAACCCCGTTTTCTGTCTCTGTCTACCTGTAAATACAATGCTTGTTTAATCAGAAAAGTCTTGGTCACTGCAGCAAGCTTTTCTGTGTGGTCTGGCTCTGGAACTACACTGGCCTCACACACAGTGATTCACCTGCAGTCCCCTTCTCCGAGAGCATCATCTCTGTTGACCGTGCTTAATATTCTCTCCCTAGATGCCTCACACACAGCTTCTGAGCACAGAGGTTGAAGAATGCCAGTTCTCTATTGACAAGATTAGAAATGAAAATGAAGCGCAGACACTGTAATAATAAGCATGGGAATCATGTCTATTACCTGCCCAGGCGATGGCATAACAGCCATTCTCTGCACCCTTTTTGTCAACATTTTCACACAACTTCTCTTTGACTGCACCTAAAATTACATGGTTATTGATCAGTCGTGTTTTAGGGAGACCTTACGACTTTCTAAACCTTGAGATCAGTACATTTCATGAACCTCCCCTTACTATACAGCTATTTTATAAAACCTGTACCTCAATGTCCCACTGGTTTTAGCATTGTAAAGATGAGAACAGGAGAATTCAGAGGTTGGGTATCCAAATTCACATGCTAAATTATAGACTCTTGATTCAAAAGCAGATACCCCACAGGCCTGTTACTCCTCATCAGTACTTGTTTGCATGTGTAAAACATATTTCTGAAAGACCCAAAGAGGAGGCGAATTTATTTTTTCCTTTTAATGGAACTACAAACAAGAGTGGACGAAAACAATGAGGCGGTATCAAGATGAGGTAGGGACCGTGTTTAACTTCCTATCGTGACAAAGGAAACAAAAGCAACATGTGATTGTGTATGTATATATCCATATAAGCACACACGCACACACACACACACAGTAAATATATTGCTATGTTTCTAAGTGAGAACTTAGTTTCAGGGAAGTGGATATTCAAGAGTAATAACTGAATGAAACATAGCAAAAAATTGCTCTGAGATGGTCTCCATTATTCTCCTGCCAGTGCACTTAGACTACAGACTAGAAGGCAACCCACTCCAAAGTATTTTCTAAAGAGAAAAAAAAATGTATGCTTATTCAAAGACTTGACCATATGTGCATAGAAACAGTTGCATTTGTGATATCCCCAGACTGGAAACAATTCCTATTACATAAATAAAATGCAACATGCCCAAATATTGACCAGTTCTCTCAGCAATAAATAAAGCCACTATTGACCTGTGCCACTGATATATGAATTACAGATAACTCTCCCTAGAAAAAGAAACAGAAAAACAAAAAGAGGGTATACTATGGCCAATTTATGTAAGACTCTTAAAACTGCAAATAATCTGAGATTACAAAGCCGGGTGGCTGTAGCGTGGGCAGGAATGAAGGATTGTGCAGGGAGGGTAGGAAACTTTGGGGTGACAGGTATGTTCATCGGCTTAACTGGTGACGGTTCTATATGTACCCTCACATGTCAGAAATCATAAAACTGTACATTTAAATATGTGCAGTTTATGTTGTATCAGTCTTGGTGAAATTAAGCTGTTTTTTAAAAAATGGAATGCTTTAATAAGATAAGAGTTTATTTTGTTTTATAATCATACTGTCTAACTATATAAGAGTAGGGATATAATTCACCTTATTTATTTATGATTTCTAATGCCTCAAATCGGGTATTAGAAGTGCTACTGTAGAACAAATCTCCTGCTATGTAGTGAAGTCTGTGTACCCAGGGTCAAGAAACACAGTACGATAACATCCATCTACTTTGTGGTCTGGATACACTATAGCTCCTCCCTGGAGTCTGTGGGTGGAAGATAGCTAGACTTCGGATGAATCAGTTCTAGGCTGCCAAAGGAGATCCAGGAGAAAGCTGGGTCCCAAAAGCTCACATTTATTTTATTATTTCTGTTTGAAACAGGTATAAAGATTTGCCCAGTTTTCAGTGAAAGAATTCAAATCCCACATATCAATGAATCATTCTCAAAACATTTGTCAACACTGCAAGAAAAACACATGCACAAAAATATGTAATGACGTATTCACGATTCTATTTATTTATTTAAAATCTGGTCTTTCTGTTTTATAATGTTCACTATCCTGGAACTCACAATGTAGACCAGGCTAGCCTAGAACTCACAAGGATTTTCCTGCCTCTTTCTCTCAAGTGCTGGGATTAAAGGTGTTCACCACCAGGTCCAGCTAATGTGGTCATATTTAAATTTTACTCTATCATACAATGTGGGTATCTGTATCATCTAAATGAGTAAATGAGTATCATTTGTTAGGAATTTGCAATTTCACAAGTGTTCATCCTACAGAGACTATGTCCTTATATACTACATCCTTATGGATCCAAGGAACAATACATTGTCATATACCATAGAAACTGTATAATTTAATAAGATAAATTCAGGAGAAAATATTAATAAGGAAAATTTGGTGTAAATGACTGAGGTCATGGAGAAGATATTTACTACTTTCAGGATCTGCTTATAGAAGTGATAATTCCTATCAGAGGTGTGTAGTAAATCCTACCCTACTCTGGTCAGTCAGATCAGGACTTAGTGAGTAATGAACACCATTAAGCAATCACGCCATAATGTGCATAGAAGCCTGATGTATGACTGAATTCACATGTGGAGGTGTGTGTGTGCACCACAGGAGGCTGTATATCCTCAGTCACGCCCAGCTTTGCTCTGTGGAGTTAGGGTTTCTCACCCTATCTGGAGCTGGGCTTCAGAAGTCCCCTTTTCTCCACTCTGCACAGTACTAGGGTGACAGGACAGGTGTTCATGGCCTTCTTGTATTTTATCTGGCTAATGAGGATTCAATCTCAGGCTCTCTTGTACCCAACAAAGACTCTTGCCTTCTAAGCTGTCTCCCTTGTCCCTAAATTCCATTTCAACATGAAATTTTAGAGCTGGGAATAAATTCATCAGTCCTGACATAATTTCCTAAAGATTATAACACTATTTATTGCATCTCTGAAATTTCACATGATATTACAGATGCCTGCTCTCATATTCTATGTGAAGGAGATGGTAGAAGTTGCTTCAACGGGAATTATTTCATTGGCAATATATTTTGTGATACAAAACGAAAAGTGTGTTTGTATACATTTTAAACCTACAACATTACCCCCATATTATTTATAAAGCACAGTCTCTGCTATTATTTTTATTCACTGGTGGCACTTGTGCAGTTTCCTTTGATATATGTCTTACTATATCAACTAATCCTAAGGAAGAAATCCATGGCAAATAAACAGATTGGCATTTGTCTAGTAAGAATACATTCTCTGAAGCCTTGGAACAAGCGTTAGAAAAGCAGGAGAGATGAGAAATTCAATTTCATTCCTTACCTAAACTTATAATTAGCTCTCTCTCTCTCTCTCTCTCTCTCTTTCTCTCTCTCTCTCTCTCTCTCTCTCTCTCTCTCTCTCTCTCTCTCTCTCTCTCTCTCTCTCTCTCCCCTTCCCTCCTCCTCCCTCTCCTTTTCCCTCCCCCCTTTCATCTTTGAGTCTCTTGATAATAAATATGCCAAGGAGAGTTAAGTAGGAACACTTCCATCAAAGCTGGGCTACTAAGCATGTCATAAGGAGGGGAAAGCGGCTCTTTTGTACCTCTGCCTATGCCATGGTCCTGCCAGGCCTGCCTGAACATCAGCAGAGTTCAGTGGTAATTAAAGCAACAGTGTTGTGAGAAAAGTGTGAATTACTTTTACAGGGAGCCTTGGATGCTGTCCTGACTGACAAAGCACAGTGGGGGGCCTCTGCTGGATTTTAAAGACTGACAGTAGTCAGCCTCAGAAGGTGGCTTCCCAGCACAATGCAAAATTGTGACTTTTCACAAGTTGATATCTCTGCCACCATCTGAGTTATCGACTCAAATTTTAGATTTGTAATTTTTTGCTTTGGCATGTCTATGAGCAAGTCTATGTCACATTCAGGAAATGTTGTCTAGTTGCTGGAATTATGCAGAGCTAAGCTATATTTTCTGTCCTGCTTTTTCCTTGGATTTCTGCTCCATTATAGAATTATTTCAACCTTGAAGGTTATTGGAAATAGTAAGGAAAAAGTAATGAAGGGGTCACATGCTGAGGGCCCCAAAGCAAGTTATTCTGATGTTAAGTGTCAAGGCTGTTTCTGTCATTTTCATTAAAATAATAATAATACACACACACACACACACACACTGTGGGAATAACTTGTGACGTTTGTTTTTCTCCTTCTGCTGTGTGCAGCTCAGGGCTTAAAATCAGGTCATCAGGCTCAGCAGCAAGCACTTTTTATCAGAGGAGCCATTTCATCTACCCCTTTCTATCATTTTTTTTTTTTTTTTTTAAGAAGTGACAATGAGCACTCTGTAGACAATGCCCAACCTACGCAGCTTTGTGTTCTCAGGATATAAACACCTGGTTAGACGGGATCTTTCCACCTACCCAATCAGGAAATGGTCAGGTCATGCTCTGCGTGGCTTGACCTTTCGTTGATCCAGTTCCCACGCAGATGTGATACATTGTTGTTTCTGCTCCTTGTCTAACAAGAGGGGGAAACAGCGTTAGCCAAATCTAATAAACTACCTTCTGCAGATGGGAAGCAAGAGAGGAAAGGAGACCAATGGACTATTAATCCCTTTTCTTCTCATAAATGAGCAGACACTATCAGGATTCCTGAGTCAGCTTCACAGAACAGGCACGGTCTATGGAATGGTATCACCAGTATAGACTGGGCAACTGCATGCACACAAAAGAAAGTCATATAAACTGGCAGTTATGTGAGCCTAGAATGCCGTTGTGTTACGATTACAGAGAAAAAGTTCAAAGGCCAACTAATATGCATATCTTCTTTTTTTGCCTAGCATGTTATCCATAAATAAATAGGCAAGGGGTGTCCCTGACCAGCAGAATAGTGTGAGGATCCTTAGACTCAGCCAAGCCAAAGCCAAGTGACATCATGGATAACAGTGGCTATATGGCTGGATAACAGAGTCCTGATGTCCACACACAAACTGTGAAGCTCTGATTTCCTCATGAGTAAAATTGTTATTAAACTTATTCCCATCTTCTTCTTAAGATCAGGTGAATTAAATTGTAAGAAGACATTTGAAGAAAATGTCTGGCAGTTAGGATGCAGTTGGCAAACCTGCCTTGTCATTTCCACCATTGAAAGCAGGTTCTAGGAGGAAGTATGAGCTTCACAGACTCCCCTTTGCTGTTAGAAATAGTACTGTGATTTGTCAAGCAGTGGGGGATATTTTTAAGTAGAAGGCTATGAAATGGCATTTAGGGGATAAGGCTGCAAAATGCCAAACAATAGATGGTTTCAATAGACAGCAACCTTATAAACAGAAGAACTGGGGTGCTCCAAATGACATCCTCTCACCCCACTAGTGCAAAGTTTAATTAGTATGTAAACAGCACACTCGTTTACAATTGACATAATGCTGCCTTCTCTCATACTGAGCTGTCAGGGCCCATGAAACTGTAAAAGTTTTGACATTTGTTGTAAACTGATCCTTCCCAAAGTAACTTAACTAAAACTTAAAGGACAAGAAAGGTAGAAATTACTTAAAAATAAAAATAAAAGGCCACTACTCAAGTCTATCAGAGAAAAGGGTGTAAACTGCTTAGGGAGAGAAATTCACCGTATTATACTGGGCTGAAGGCCCATTCTGTAAAAGAGAAAAAAGATGCATGAAACGCCAACCCCATAGTGAAGAAAAGCAAAACGAGTAAAGAAAAGTAAAAAAACGTCAATTGACACGGCTGTTTTTATCACATCACGTCAGCCATCTGTTCTTGACACAGTTTATTATCATTAGGACAGCTTTCTCAATTCAGACATGGTGATGAGAAAGGACGGAAAAATAGCAGATAAATAACCAATTTGGAAAATTCAGGCTAAGACCCTTTTTCTCGATTTCTATCCCCCTTTCTCCTTGCCCCAGTTATTCTAAGAAAGGATTCAATGACATGATTAGACATGTTTATGATGCTGTTAATTTCCTCCGTCATAAGCATGACAAACCATGGACACACTAGGTTTGTACCAAGCCATACACAGGCGATGAACACTGAACAAAAAAATAAAACTTTTGAAATGTTGAAAATGACTGCATAGACTAAGAATAGCAGGCAGCCACAGTGAATTGAAGTCCAAAGATGTAGATGTTTTCCTCTTGGAATTCATTCATTAGAAGATCATGCATTTATCTTGAGACAAGAATGTTTAGAGTAGACAGTTTCTGAAATCATCACAGAGCGCTTCCAACAGCCCTGTGAGAGAGAACAGAGAATGATCAAGTTGATGTAGAAAATGAATAATAAAAAAAATATTTAAATCACATGATTGCCACTGACTTCATAAAGTTGGAAATTCACAAAAGTTAAGCATATTAATTTAAATGAAGGAAAAAAGTTAAAATAAAACTCTTGACAAATATCAACAGACCTGCTTAAAATTAATCCAAGCGGTTATTTTAGCTTAATGTCAACAACAACAACAACAAAAAATGTCTAAATGTTTGACTCTCCCTCAAACAGTTCACAGATTCATGATGTTAGATTTATAATACTCTAGCACACAGATTTTGAATCAAACTGGAAATAAATTTTTTAACTACAAACTTAAAAATGCTAACAGTAGCCATTAAAGTTAAGCTCTGCAGACTCCTCAAAGCCTCTTCTATCCTAACTCTCAGATAAGCCGAACGTGGTGGCTTCCATCTTACAGAGTTAAACCCTGTCTAATAAATAAATAAGCTAACGTCCAGAGTATTTTGTGTGGTTATATCCTTTCTTTGATTATATTTTAATGATCTTTTATTCTGATGATTACTAATTGCTAGAGATACATTTTATCATTCCTTATTCTGCAACCTTGTAGCTGTATCATTCTGCACTTGACATACTCCATCCTTGGTCTGTCTGCCTCCTGTTGCCATCCCTACTTCTTATACTCTGCTTCCTTTGTTGCTACAGCAAAGCAAAAAACAAAATCCCTTCCATAATACTGATCACCTTAGCAAATGTATGTTAAGCATGCACTGTGCTTGACCTTGGGCTTCAGAGAGCTGACCACATGTGGTCCCCAGCCTTCTGTAGCTTAACTTTTCTCAGCCTTCTGTAGTTTAACTTTCTAGATCAGATGAAAGAAAGAAAGAAAGAAAGAAAGAAAGAAAGAAAGAAAGAAAGAAGGAAGGAAGGAAGGAAGGAAGGAAGGAAGGAAGGAAGGAAGGAAGGAAAGAAAGAAAGAAAGAAAGAAAGAAAGAAAGAAAGGAAGGAAGGAAGGAAGGAAGGAAGAGAGGGGGGGAGGGGGGGGAGGGATGGAGGGAGGGAAAACAAATTATACCCTTAAGCCAAATATGTACAGATTGACATCTTTAACATCTGTACATAAATTTCTGTAATTAGATTTTATGAGTAAACAGACCTCTAATATATTTACATGTTGTTTATAACTGTTCTTGGGCTGTAACGTAAAAGTTAAGAAGCTTAAAACATTTCTCCCTGGATCTTTATAGAGAATACTGATGGACTCCAGATTCACTCCAACTTTTCTGCCTTGTCCTTCCAATGTGCTTGATTCATTGATTTTTTGTGGTTCAGTGAAACTATCCACAGAAATAGACTCTTGGTTGACTTTAGTCACCCTTTCTATCTGCCGGCTTAGCTTAGTCTCAAACACACACACACACACACACATCACAAACACACACACATACACACAAACACACACACACAAACACACATACACACACATACACAGACACAAACACATGCATGCACACACAAACATACACACACACATACACAAACATGCACGCTCACATACACACACATGCTCACACAAACACACATACACACACACAAACACACACACAAACACACATACACACACAGACACATATACACACACAAATACACAGACACACACACAAACACATATACACACACAAACACACACACACACATGTTCACACACACAAACACACATACACACACAAACACACATACACACAAAAACAAACACACACATGCTCATACACATACATTCACATACACAGACACAAACACACATACACACACAAACACATACACACACAAACACATACACACTCACACAAACACATACACACACATACAAACATGCATACACACACAAACACACATACACACCCACACACAAGACATAAATAACCAGTATGAGATACCTGGAATTAAATACTTCCAAAAGCAACTTATTTTTACCTTCTTCCAATCACTGGCAAATAAACTTTCAGAATCTTTCATTTTCCTTCAAAATATAAGGGGGGGAGGGAAAAGAAAGAAAGGAGGGTGGAAGGGAGGGAGGGAAAGAGGGAAGAAAGGAAGGAAGGAAAGAAGGAAGGAAGGAAGAAGGAAAGAAAAGATCCATAATCATGTCTAATCAAGAACTCTTGTGTTTCTACTGCCAATTCCTCACCCTGGGCCCCCAAACCCGGTGCTTTGACTATTATAGTCAAATTGGAATCACCCTGTAGTCAGTCTCTGTGTTTACAAATGTTTTGTATTTTAATCTTAGTCCACAGTAGCTTTCCAGTGAAATCAATCTTTGGATAAAAATCTCTTTGCTAAGGATGCCACAGAATTGCTTCAAGAATTCCACACACAAATACAGCAGTGCCTAGAAGCAGAATAAATACTTAGTATGTTGGTTAGATGCATCACAATAGCCATTTCCCAAATGTGCACAGATCCTGGGACAACTGGAATACAGAAGCGTTGACTAATGTTACTGATTCATTGTAACTATTTCTCATTTTGTATTTTCCTCAGCAATTGATTCTAAAAGTGCAACTCTTTTTGACTGTATTTTGTAAGATAAAGGTCCTTAGAGGCCACTGAATGCTTACTCTCTCCTTAGGGAGGACTTTTATTGACTCCCAATGTACCTGTGGGAGTGCAAGGCCTCAGCACGAGAGAAAAAAAATCAAAGTTAAAAATAGCTAAATGTTACTTTCTCCTTCCCTCTCTTGGCCTTTAACCTTGGTGCAAACTATGGATTTGGAAGACTTTGTAGGGATGCAGAAAAACCTTAAGGAAAAGAAGATTTCCCAAACCTAGCATGGTTCTATACATCAAGGGAAAAGGAGGTGGGGACTCCTGGGTATTCATCCATAGTCAGCTCTGATGATGAAGATGAACAGATGAGCATGAAAACAGAACCGTATGTGGCAGAGTATATTGTCCTGACTCTCCCTCCCCCCAAAAAATACAGATTGGGCTGTGAGTGACTCACTAGGGTATGTTGATAGTTATTTAACTCCTATGGTACAACAACCACTATATTATGCTTTTTAACTAAACAAAGTATTACAAGAAAGCCATACACTGGCTGCAATTACACTGTTAAACAGCAGTGGTGGGGTGGGGGTGGGGCCTGGAAACTAGTTCATGTAGCTTTCAAACTTCTCCAAACTTTATTAATCACTAAGCAATCTTTTATGATATTTTAAAATAATTTTCAAGTGACTGCTTTCATGAAGACCACTGTCCAACTATCTTGTGTATCATAATCCCCTTCTATATATCAACAGTTATCATCTCATTAATGAGAAAGATAGAAAATATTTTTAAGATGTAAGTCCACACACTGAAAATGAAAATTCTTTAAATATATAAACAAGTCAAGGCTCTCCTAAGAAGAGCGATGATTCTCCACTGAGACACACTGGCACTCACAGAACCTGGTACCTACAGGACCTAGCTCAGAATGTCTCTCTACTGAGACACATTGGTACTTACAGACTCTGTTATCTATGGGAACAAGGTCAGAATGGAAGCTATGATTGTTGCGACCAGTTTGTGCCTTAAGTTCATTCCCTGAGTCAGTCTGAAAGATACCCATAATTCCCTGGAGCTGAATCCCTCCTGTTGCATGATGCTGAAGGAAAGTAGTAGAAACTCTTTATAGCTGGAACTTGCAGAGTGCAGCTCTCCAAGCTGGCTCACATGCAAGTAAAGAGTAAGTAAAATAGGAATAAAATGATGGCATTTTTCAAAAAACAGCTCTAGGTCCTTGAAAATGATTATTTCTGTTTGCCTGTAACTGTAAAAATGAGTTTCAGGTAATAGCTTTTCTTTTATATAGTAAATGATGAATGACCATTTAAACATTGACTCATCTACCAACCAAGATAGAAAAAAACTATAAAAACTTACTGTGCTGAAAGGGAATGTGAAGACAGGAGTCACCTGATTTTTCAACTAGGTGATTACACCATGGGGATATTCATTTGTCTTGCGTCAGCTCTGGAATTACACAAAATATATTTTGTCAGCCAAGAAAATCAAGCCCTTTAGCTTCTTTCTATATATTATATTTTCTCAAACTCTATAAATATGTTTTCTTCATCCAAGTTAGTATATATCCTTTTAGACTTTAAAAATCGTGATATCCAATCCAACAATCCATAAAGACATTCAGGAAAAATGACAATATTCTTCTTTAAATATTTATTTTCTCAAAAGACACGTATGAGTTCTAGTCACTAGTAGGGCTCAGGTCTGCCACTGGTCAGAGTGGGGGAAGAAATGAGCAAAGCAGAAAGGACAGTTCATCTAAAGAGATGGATTTTTGCCCAAACTTACTATAATTTGGAATTAATAATTTTTGTTTCTCATAAAATCATAAATACCCTTCGTTTAGTTTCCATAACACTAGCGATGTAGTCAGTGAAACTTTTAAAAGAGAAAAAAGCAAAGGCTGGAATATTAATCATTTTCTTGCTTTAAGGAAAAGGAAAGGGTCGATATGTACTTCCTTGTTCAAATCCAGACTTCATTAAATGTAATAGCCTCATTCCTCAGTCAGCTGAGGGGTAAATACCTTAGTTCTAACTGTTGTTGTTCAACACTTCTCATCTTCTCACAGCAGAATAAATTCTTAGCCAAAAACATCTTTCTTTCTATTAGCCTATGGTTTTTAACTAGAATTACAAAGACTAAAGAATGTGCCACTGGAAAAAATAAAATAATGCCAACATTTAGTCCTTGTTGACTACATTTCTTAAATAATGTAAATCCACCCCCCCCCAAACCTAGGTGTCAAAAAGCTGCAAAGTGAGGACTTTACCATACTCAGAGGAAAGCTGTCTGTCTTTCTGTTTACATGCAGTTATTTACCGGGTTCCATTCGTTGTATCTGTTTGTATACCATGTTTATTCTAAAGGCCATCTAAAGACTTCAACAGAAAATTAAAGAAGCCATGGAATCTCTCTCCAGTCTTTGTTTTTTTAATATAATGTTTTTGCTTAATATTGGTTAAAATTAAGCAAATACCCACAGCATTAAACATTTGACAAATATGTTTATTAGCTAAGCCATAGAACTCTCTCTCTCTCTCTCTCTCTCTCTCTCTCTCTCTCTCTCTCTCTCTCTCTCTCACACACACACACACACACACACACACACATAGATGTATGTCCATATAAATTGTTATGTAAACTCTTTTCCTGGCGAGATATGAATAAAGTTTTATAGACCCCTGATAAGAAACTAATGACAGGTCAAAGTAACAATACCACAAAATACCACAAAAGTCTAACTTGATGAAACAATAAATTTTATTTGGATTATTTACAGGAGCTTAGGTGAGGGATTACTTACAGAATCATAGGTAACTCAATACAGCTACTTCATTAATAGTACACACAAGTCAACATGGCTATGACTCACAAAAGATAAAACCATGTATGTTGACTAGCAAAGAGTCTTTTCCTTAAAAGCCCTTTTTGCTCATATAACCTCAGTGAGGGGGAAATCTTGTGAATCTTGTAAGTTTTAGGGATTTTCTGAGACTTGTGCTTATTTTCTAATCTTTAATGTGCCTACTTGGTGATTACTGCTTTAATTATGCTACATTTGCACCCATCTTTTCCTGAGACTATAATATTTTTAATCTATTTAATCAGTATTTTCTTTAGTTGCATGGCATTTTTCTACATTTACCTTGCAGAATTTTCTTGAATCATTTTGTAGTTTTTTTTTTTCTTCTAGGATTCTCAGTACAAATTACATTACATCATCTATATCATTTTTATGATTGCCTTTATACTTACAACTGCTCCCTTCCATCACACACACACACTCTTATATTCTGAGAATCTTAAGACTTCTTTAGATCAAAAATTAAGTATAGTCTTGTTTACAGATCTGCTGGATGAGAGGAAAGGTTAAGTTGATGTGACCTATAAAAGAAGTTCTTGTATTTTTGAAGCTGTGTTACTGCAACACTGAGAATCTAAACCACATTTAGTTCTCAACAACTTATGGAGCAAGTTTGTGTAAATCATCTCATTTAAGCTTCAAGTAGTTCTAAGACATAGACAGACAATATTATTTTCACTTTTAAGATTTGTGTAAAAGTTGATCACCAGAACTACTCCCCTAAAAGCAGAACAGTCAATGATGTCAGTTTTTTTTAAAGTCATTTGAATAATCTGATCTTTTTCTTTTGCTCATTTCCAAAGAAATTTGCTTATTTCCTCAGGAGCCCTTGCAATATATTTGTGCTATATACCTTGACAAAGTAAAATATAACAACAACCCACCATTCAGAAATGGTCATGCAACACATTTTCTCCCATCCAAATTCTGACTAAATCCATTTCTGCTTAGCTTCTGAGGCCAAAGAAGACTGACACATTTAGGATGATATGCAGGAGCTCCCAGGACATCTTTCTGACAAGGTGAAAAGACATCTTGCTGTAACACTGAGAGTTAGGGGAAGTTTTTACTGTTCTGATAAACAATGGGCAAGGCCTGCACCTCAATCTTCTCCCTTTTTCTCTGCTTTGTGCAATGCCAAGAACTGGGCTGTTATTGAATTCTTGATGAGAAGGCCAGGAATAAATTTGATAGTATTTCACTCCAATAAGGCTGACTCATGCAATTGATATCAACTGCCTGCTTTCCTCTAAGCTCTTAATTCCATGAGACAAATAAGCCTCCCTACACCCAAGTCATGTGAGTAATAGTTTATGTTACTTCTAGTTGAAGCATTTTTAATACTTTCAACCTCGGATAACAGCCATGCCAGGAAATGTCTTTAGCTCAAAATCACGTGTACACTTATCTTCAATTTACATCATGAAATAGTTGATACTTTTCCTAACTTTTTCTTATAATTAGAAAGATTAATTAAGGAGCTGTGACCTCACCTGGGAAGAAATAAAATCTCCAGCATTTTAACTCACTGGGCAAGTATTCAAAATGAATTGCTCCCAGAAGCGGAGTTAATTTATGCCAGTTGAATAGAAAATAATATTAGTTTAATTCATTGTGTTTCCAAGTAAATCAGAAGAATAACAATGACTGAAATTTCTTTGTGTACAAATCTAAATATTTTTCCTTATTTGCAAGACTATATTAGACACTGAATGATTATTTTCATTTACATGGTATAAGCAATTCACTTTCTCATACATCTTAAAAGTCTATCTACACAAGAGATAAGAATTATGCTGTTTTATATTAAAATTGATATAATTTCATGAATCATTTTCATTGGCTGATGATTTATAAACCATTTTCCTTTGGAAAAACCTCATTATTTTTTTAAAAACACTACTGTTACTGCTCTTGAGAAGAAAAAAGAATAAAATAATCCAACTTAACATGTCATGCCGATTTTCAGGTTAGGAGTGATTTGGCCAAAATTTTTAATTGGTTTTGAATTGTTCAGTTTGTCTCAGGACTATATAAACATTAAATGATTCAAGGAGGAAATGAAACCTTACAATTCAGCATACTAAAGTTGTTTGGGCAAGGGTTTGTTTTTTTTGGTTTTTTTTTTTTTTTGCAATAATCAGATAATTATATATAACTAGTCATGTTACTTGAAACAAATGACTTTCTGTTGAAGCATGAAAGAGGTTTCCTGCACTATTCTGAGCTCAGCTAATCTTATTGACAATAGGTGTCTGTCTGCAGAACCTGTTCATTGGTTCTGTGGATGGGTTATGCAGCATGGTATGGGCTCTGCTCTGTACTGAGCTTCTCTTAATTATATCATTTTCAAATAAATATTGGTCTTTTATTTTGAAAAATCTCAGGTCTGGGAAACTAGGAAAACATATTTGTACATATTTGAAGTGCAGATGTGTGATCTTTCATTTGTTGTAGATTATCTGTAATAATACTTTTCTTCCAGGCACAGCAGATCAGTGAAGGGAAAAAAGCACACAGTCACTCGCTGTGTATTTAAGTACTTAAACAGAGGCGTTGCTCTGCTTTCAGACAGTCTTGCTCCACTGATTCACAAGAATCAAATAGTTTCAAGTGCTGTGTGTGCCAATCAAGAGCACTGAAGCACTTGTGCCATGAAAAGGCTTGTGTCTCAGAAGGGGAAGATTTTTTGGCTTTGATACACAGATTAAATAAAATTAAAAACTGAAGCATTTGTCCAACTAATTCTGGCCAAGAGGAAAGCAAAATGGGATCAATTATTGAAAGTAAAAATGGATGGTGATGGTGTTCAATAAAGAAGTGCTCTACTGTCTTCACATTTTCCCTAACTAGAACTTCTCTTGTGTTTATGCACCTTGGAACTGTTCATTGTGATATTCCTAGGGAGGTTCACTTGGGGGATGGCAAAGAACACCGTCACTGTGGAGAGGGTGGTAAGTCTGCTTTCACAGGGAAGTGTGGACACACTAGGAAGATCACCATCATGGGACATGTGATTTCTTTCTGAAATAATAACTTGAATTAGTTTGTGTTTGAGTATGCTGTTACACAATGATACTGTCATTATTGAAACAAACCACAATACACTGTATTTTAGCCACAAGGACACTCCATCTTCATGAGTTAGGAAGTTATTGGTTCTAGATTTAAAACATTGCAAGAATTATGTATGCCCAAAATTTAAGTATAACCATTATGCCACAAAACACATACCAGGTAAAATATAGTAAGTTTAAAGACAAAAAGAGAATGATAAGCTAATTTTAATAATTCACATTGTACCCACTGGAAAGCTTTGGGCTAAAATTTTCGTTGCTGCCATTTGTAAATTTCTAAATTGCCACCACTGCATAGAAGTTTTCTACCCCTGGCACTCGCTATTACATTTTTCTATTTTCAATGCCAAATGTTACAAGTGGAATTTGCTTACTTATGGGCCTTATGCTTTCGTCTATGAAAAAAAAAAAAAAGTCCTAAACTCTTATTACCTACTGCTAGTGTTCAGTGAGAGTTGGTTGGTTTTGTTTTCTGTCTGTTTGTTTCTGTCTCTGTTTGTCCTTCCCTACAGCAAGGTCCAGAGCTTTTGTTCTTACACCTACAGGCTACATTCCGTGCTCTGAAAAGGAAACTGTTTCGTTAACTCTGCTTTGGAAGCTCTTCTCATTTCAGAAGGAACTTGCTCATCAGTGGTGGGGATTTCAAGCGCAATGGGAGGGACGCTTGCTGAAATAGTTACCGCCTTCTTATTAATCTCCTGAAATGTACTGGGGGAAAGGGGAATAGATTTTTTTCTTGTTGTGGGTTCCCCCCCACCCCGGGTCTGCAGTATTTCCCCCATGGGTTCTATGCCATGGTTTGCAGTAAGGGTTGGGTGTGTCTTCTTGGCTGTGCATTCCTACATGTGGAAAATGAAGCCAGGTGTCCACAGCTGGAACTGTTAGTGAGATCTTTTCTAATTATCTCCATGTGATTTCCCAACTTCCTTGTGGTGTTGTGAATAGATTTCTGGAACAATCAAGAAGGGAGATAACTTGAGCTTAGGTAGTCCTGTTCAATGTTCTTAACTGCGCAAAGTGGGAGTGGCACATGCCTTGAATCCCAGCACTCCGGAGGCAGGCAAGCAGATCTTTTTTGAGTTGGAGGCTAGCCTTGGCTACAGAACAAGCTTCTGGACAGCCAGTGATGTTACACAGAGAAACCTTGTTGTGGAACACCCTCTCCACCTGTTACACTTTATTTGCTGCTGTTGCTTGGGTTCAGCCAAGTGTGTAACATCACAAAGTGTTAGCACAGGAGGAACTGGATTTCCTTTCTTTTATTCTTTCTTCCTTTCTCTTTCTTTTTATTAACTTGGAGGTTTATTTTTCATACTTATTTTATTATTTGTTTATGATTTTATATATTTCATATCCCCTCCATACCCCATTTAGTTCCCCCTTCTCTTCTTCTTTGCACACTCCCTCTAAATCTCATGACTTTTTTAAACAACACAGACACAAGACGTGTTGAGTCCCTTTAGAGTTGCTTATTCCATATGTGTTTAGGAATGCCTACTTGGGCTTGGATAAGCTATCAGAAGGTTTATTCCTGGACAAGACTGATTTCCCTTTTCTTAGCAGCCCTCAAGCACCTATACCTCTTCATCTAGGGTGAGGTCATGTGAGATTCCCTCCTCTCTTGTTGGCATTGATCAGCATTGTCATTATGCAGGACTTGTTTAGGCAGGCATATTGCTGAGGTATCACTGGGGCACATCCCTGTCATCTTAGATCACACCATCTCATAGCAGATGTTCTGCCCCATTAGTCATTACTATTTCTGTATTCTCTTCTGAGGCTTGAGTATAGGGGTTCTGTTTTAGACATATCAACTGGGTACTGAACAATCAGGTACTCTTTTGACCAGTTGAGGATTTCTGTGATACTCTCTCTACTGCAAAGAGAAGATTCTTAAATAAGAAGACAAGCACTACACTTACTCATGGATATAAGGAAAGCTATTAATAATGGCAGTTAGTAATTACATTGACTTAGAAAGGTGGCGACAGTAGTTTCTTCACTGGGTTCAAGATGTCATCAGCCACAGTAGTTGGCTAGGTTGACAGTACCAGGCAAGAATTCTTTTCTATTGAGTGGACAATAAGGCCAATTAGGTGGTTATTGGTTGCCCCTAAGATTAATGCCACAATAGTATCCCTGAGTATATCTTATCCTGCTGATCCCTGTTGTGATTTATAGCTGAATAGGGTTTTTAATTGTTATTTTCCTCTGGTAGAATGCACATCACAGGATGTTTTGAGGGTTAGCCCTAAGGAAGGTTTCCAGATTGATCTTTCATTGCCCAGGTCTGAAGTGTATGGTGTCTTAAGGAATAAGAGCTTACATTATAGTCCTGGTTAGTAACTCCAGACAGGGCCAAGGACAGTTAGCTCCCATTGTTCTGGGAGCTCCCCTGACTGCTAACTAAAGGAAGGTCTGCATGCCTGGCACTTCAATTAGGGTTTTGTTAGGCAGTTGTTCTTCATTTATATTATTTGTATGTGCATACAAATAGACGTCTATACATTACATAACTAATTTTAGGTAAAAATAAAATAATTTTTCCCTATTGTCTTTTCAATTATTCTTAGTATTTTTTAATGCCTCCTTTCCTTCGGTATTTTTAATAACTAACATAAAAGCCAACAACTTTTATTATTTCTTCAGTAAATGTCATCTTATTAATTACTGCCTATTAAATTAATGTAATTTTCTTCCACCCCCAATCTCCACTTTGTTAAGTGTTTTTCTTTCTCTATATTATGTGTATGTGTGCATGTGTGTGTGTGCATGATATCTGTTTACTGAAGGCTTTTGTTGAATCTCTTAGATAACATTTTTTGTATTTGTGTCTTTGCAAGATGAATAATTAACCTTCTCTAAAATGATTCCAATTTTATTGTACATGGTTAGATTTCAATGTTCTGATATTTTATTCAGAATTTTTGAATTTTAATTCAAAAGCGAAATTGTCTTGTGATTTTTTTTCCATATCATGTTTAAGGCTGACTGAAAAAAAGTGAATATAAAATTGAGCTTTAAAACGTCCCTCTTAAATTTAATACTAATGAGAGCAAGAAGCCTGTGTGGTAAAAACTGAGCTACATTGATGAGTAGATACTTATTTTACAGAGAAACATCTTCAACTTTCTAAACTGTCATTTTGTCTGTGAAAGCTATTAGTAATACTTGCAAAACTTAGATAATGGTAATCATGGATGAAAATATCAATACTGCTGATGGCAAACTTGAAAGTGCATCAAATAGCCACTGAGTGACCCAGCTCAGGACTCTCAGATTTAACAACACAGACAATCAGTCTTGGTGCCCTCTGTGTACATACCAGGAAGTTTTGTCAACATGACAGAATCTAAGTCACATGAGAAGAGAGTTTCAGTAAGGGATTGTCTACCCGGTGGGCACATCTGTGGAGAGTTTTCAATGAAATTGACTGCTATGGAAGACTGCCCACTTAGATCACTCTTTTCCTTGAGTTTCCAGTCTAGACCAGAGTACAGGAAGTTACCTGAGAACTAAATATGCTCGAATTTATTCTCTCTATTCTCTGCTGTGAATGTGATGGGAATAGTTGTTTTAAATCCCAGGTAGCCTTCCATTTCCTGCTGTGATGTATTATAATTTGAAATGGTGCGCTATTATTAAATTTTGAGGTGATCACCTTTCTTCCCCAAGTTTGGTCAGGGAATTTTATCTCAGCATAGAGATGAAATGGTTGTAATGTGGCATTAAGTATTATTCCCAAACACCTTCATCCAAAACTGGATTGGAATCTCATGCTGAGGTTTAAATTTTTATTTGAGGAGAATATGGGAAACAAAAAAATTTCATACCATAATTAAGAAATCAGAAAAATTCGTAGTAACACATGTTGATAACGAATTCAGCTTTTTCAGGATCTTAGAGAAACACAGAAGTAAATGGAAGGGAAACAATGAACCAAGGGCAAAGCACATGTCAATTAAGAGGGTTTGAGCAGACTAGCAACTGGATTATGCAATATCATGAAACTGTTCTAACTTAAGCGGGGAAAACTTTTGTTGAGCTATGTACAAAAAGTCCATATTTTACAGACTTTCAAAATTGTGTAGGAATGATACTCATTGCTTTAATTTTGGAAAGAAAAAGAGAAATGTGGTGCATGTTCTTCATAGTGTTATAGAGCAAGGTTTTTTTCTGATTTGCATGTCACTTTCAGTGACAGCTTGTGTCTTAAGTTGGTTACACTTATTGTATTTATCTTAAGATTTATTTAATTGTGTTAGAATTATTTTTCAAACAATTGTATCCATATTTGATTAATAATATTTTTAAGTTTTGATTTATGTGTGTGAGGCTGCATGAGTTTCTGTGTACCCTGTGCATGCAAGATCCTACAGAGATCAGAACACAGTGTCAGATCATCTGGAACTTGAGGGCCAGGTGGCTATAAGTCAGCATCTGGGTGTTGGTATCAAAGCCTTGGTTCTTTACAAGAGGAATAAGTACTATGAACCACTGAGCCCACAACTCCAGCCGCTAAAATTACCAACGTTCTTGTAGCTTTCCTTGACTATGCATCTAAATTCTATTTAAACTGTGAATATGTATAATGTAAATGTGTGTATATGTATAATGTGTGTGATAGTATGTGTTCGCATTAGTGCAGTGTAATGAAACATAGATCTCATTACAGCTGGAGTTACAGGTGGTTCAATGCAATCCAGCCTGGGTGCTCAGAACAGAACTAAGTTCTATTGCAGGATTAGTACATGCTTCTGACAGATGAATCATCTCAAAAAATGTTTGATAATAAGATTTGCTTAATATATTTCAGGTGCTTAATATTTTTTAAATTTATATTTTACATTTGTACCAAATTGTCTATAATTACTTAGTTATGACTAAGGTATAACTAACTAAGGTAAGTTTTAACTGATACCTAAAATCTAAATAATATACATTGATGAAATACAACATGATGTTTGAATTACATGCACATAGCAACCACATGGTAAATTCAACATGGCGCCGATAGAACACGCCGCATATGGAAGTGCCATGGCTATGTAAATCTGTGCCCATCCTTCCCATCCGTTCTCTTAAAAGGAGCTGCCATGTGAAAGTCTCTCTCTCTCTCTCTCTCTCTCTCTCTCTCTCTCTCTCTCTCTCTCTCTCTCTCTCCTGCTTCTCTTCCTCATATCCACTCAGCAACTCCCCTGATTAAACTCTAATGTGGCATCTGGTAGTGTGTGTCTGATCTCACATGCAAAACCACCAGTGCTTACATTGGGGTAAATATATCTACCTCCTCAGTTCCCATTTCTTTACAGTCAAAACCAGTCCCATTTACATCTCATCAGTTCCTTTTAACCCAAAGTGTCCTCTATGTCAAGCAATCTCTACAATTATTTTGTTTCCTGTTTATGAAAAGTATAAAGTGAAATAGTGTTTCCAATCTTTCCTGTTCAGCTATTTGCAACTTTTGCCTGTTTATGTTTCTTTCACTGTATTGTGTTCTCATTTAGATTTACTGTCATTGGTAATATATGCATTCTTATTTATGCCTTACTTAGAGCTAAAAATTGTTCGTCCTTTTACATTTGTTCTGGTATTTTTATTCTCTGCTTTTGAATAAATTGAATGTATTTTCTTTTTTCTCAAGATTCTTCTCTATACAAAGACTCAACTAGGAAATTCTTAGAGCTGATAAACCTTTCAGTAAAGTGTCACAGCTTCTCCCAAAATGTAGAGACGATCCTGGAAGAGGAGGCAAAAGGATTTTTAGAGCCAAGGTTGAGGATGACCAGACCAAAATTGTACATCCAAGATGTGACTGGACCCTTGCATTTGTAAAACCTGACCAATTGTGATTGTTTGCACAAAATCAAAGCAGTCACTATTTCCAGCATGGATGGGAGGATTCATGAGCACGTTCTAGTAACTAGTCATCGTATACTCTGTTGGGAGAGGGGGACTGAGGTAGCATTTTAGTTCATTTTCTAATTTTAATGAAATAATCTACCATGACTCAAGATCTTATATCTTCAAAAGCATCAGTGAGCTGTCAAATTCTGAAAGGGAAGATTTATTCAATTTCTTCTTGTGCTTGGAATCCAAGATAACATGAGCAATTGTTAACTTCACAATATTCTGTTCTGTTTGCATTGTTTAACATTAAAATTATACATGCACATTTATTGACTATGGCTGTCCATTTCTAGGAATTTTAGTATACTTGTTGTAAAAAAGCAGCCTATTTTAAGATTTTACTTTACATATTTTATTTTTATTTTGAGGGGAATCCAAATATCTACACCATGAACTCAAATTCCTATGTCTGCCAGAACTGACGGAGAATTATCAAGGCAGAGCCAAGTTCACTCAAGACTGTCTACGGAGCTCTTATAGCTAAAGACAAACCAAAATATTGACAAGCTCTTCACAAAACAGCATGTATAACTTGTGGCTGAAATAAGCCTGATGTAAGAGAGAATACAGATGGCAGTATAATCATAGGCTGGGTCTACAAAATGCCAAAGAACCCATTCAGAAGTGAAAGGCTGAGTAGATCAGTTGGTGTGTTTGTGCGCATGCCATCAAGCAGCAGACTTTACTGACTTTATAGAATTGACAGGCTCTTTGACTCTACTTGAGCAGATGTTTTATCATGATATATAATCAGTATTATATATCTACACAATGTATCTTTGCTACCTGAAGGAAGTACTTTGAAATCATGTAAGGACAATCCTTCACTTATACCTTTCCCAGAACTCTTTTATAACTCCATAATAAAATTTCAGTAAATTATACAACTTTCAGAAACATGATTTCCCATGCTTTCATCACATAAATAAATGCCTATTACTGAGGGCAGACAGCCCCTTAAGAATGCCTAGAAAATTTTTGCAGAAAACAGAATCTTTCTGAAGTAGAGCATATATATAAACATTAATCACTCTCTTTCCTGCTAATATCTGGTTTATCTCATTCAATAACCCTTTCAGATTTGACATACTAGGTGGAGATTTTTCTCAACCAAAGAGTGAATGGGAATACAAATAACTTTTAACTTGTGGCCAGAGAAATCTCTCTTACTTTGTGATAGTTTGAGTGTAATTGACCCCCATAATTTCTGAGGAAGTGACACTAATAGGAGGTGTGGCTTTGTTGCAGTAGGTCTTGGAGGAAGTCTATTACTGAGGTTTTCTACACTCAGGGTACTGCCCACTGTGTCAGTCAATTTCCTGTTGCTTGGAAGATGTAAAACTCTTACTATTCCTCTGGCACCACATCTGGCTACATGCTGTTATGCTCCCCATGATGATGATGGACTGAAACTCTGACACTGTAAGAGAGTTACCCCAATTAAATGCTTTCTTTATGAAAGTTGCCATGGTCATGATTTTTTTTTCACAGCAATAAAAACTCTAAGACACGCTGTAGTGGAATTATGTTGTTACATTGTAAATAATTGTCCCACCCACTGGTTTAATAAAAACACTGGTTGGCCAAAGGCAGACAGGAAGAATGGGTGGAGCTACCAGACTAAGAAAACTCTGCGAACAGGAAGAACAGAGCAGAAATGCCACAGATGCAGAGGACAACTATGATGCTCCGAGAAAGGTGCTTAGCCACATGGCTGAACAGGATAAGAATCATAGGTTAGACTAAGAGCAAGAACTAACAAGTTATATGCCTGGGACCCAGGTCAATCAGCATAAAATTAATGTAAGCATCTGTGTGTCTCTGCAGGTCTGCTGTGAGTTCTGTGGGTCTGCAGGTCTAAGGATCTGTGGGTCTGAACTTTGAAGCTAGGCCAGAAAGTCCAGGCCAGAAACCTCATACAATAGACACACCTATTATTTACCATGAATAATTTGGCTATGTTAGTACACACAAACAAATGTAGAATTGAATTAATTGGCCTTAAAGCTCAACATAATAGAAACAGAATATCCTAGAATCTGTTACAAAAATATAGATGGCTTGTTTGCTTTCATTACTATGTTTGTTTTGCATTTTCTTGGGATCTTTTATTTGTGTAATTGTTTTTATTCATTACTTTACAGCTAATTAGTTAGTAAGCTTATATGAAGCAAGTATTCTGTGTTAGAATTAAAATTGTGTAAGGATCTTGCTTAACTTTCAAACTTGTAAAGGTGCCAAATGATTACATTTGAGCAAGCAGTGTTTGCTGTGATTTCTGCTCAGTATTATTACTTATATTTGTTTTGAAAAATATAAAACTCTTACGGTCTTACAGTCTTCTTGCAAACTCAAGAGTTTTAAAGGGACCTGTGCGTTAGATTTGTATCCACATGGAAACACAGAGTCATTTAAAACTAAGAGCACTGTATGTTTTCAATCTCTGACACAGACTCTGGTTTGTTTGGGAGGAGCAAACACCCTAGCACAACCTCCATGTGGGAAGATGGGCCTGGCTTTGGGAGTCCCAGGAGGCTGGGTCTCACTTTCTTATGCTTTGGGGAACCCTGTCACTGTATTCCATTTTAGAACTATCTTCTCAGCTACAGAGGGCAGTCAGCTCCATGGGGAAAATGAGGAAGAATAGATCATGCCTGTGTGAGGAAACACATGGCCAGTAAGCAGATAATTCAGGCAGCTTTGTTCCAAGAGGAATGATCTGTTATTAATGGCAAAGGAATCTCAACTTCTAGCCAGTGTCATATATGTCAAAATGGTCTTGGAAATCTTAGTTTCTTTGAGACAAAATAGCATTTTCTTCAATTTTCACTACTTTGTAGACCACCTGTACCTAAGTATACTATGAAAGCAATTCAAGATGGCTATCAGGTTAAAGGAAAACAAACAAACATTAAAAAAAACAAAACAACAACAAAAAAGCTCTATGAAGGGGCTGTGCTTGCCAGTCAGATTACTAAGCTTATTTATTTTTTGTCCATTACCATGATATCATGAAATGTCTTAATTACTCTGGCCTGGTTTCTCTCCCAGGGTCAATAGGTCATAGCCAGTTTTCTGTCCATCACTAGTCAATAAAGCCTCTTTAGTATTTATGTACATTGCAGTAGCCCTCTGCTTGAGGGCTGCGGCCGAAATAAAAGGGACTGAAAACAAACTGGAGATTTCTAGAGTTGCTCCAGAGAGGGCTTTAGCTCAGGCTTCTTCTGGAAACTAGGAATCAAGCAAAGGACTTTGCATTGGATTTTACTTGGAATTTCTGATGCAACCTGACACTGTCTGGAGGTGACAAAGAAGTTACCCAGGTTGGCGAACACTTTTTACACCATTTGGGATTTTTAAAGCAATTATTCACTCATGCCTTTGCATTCAAATCAATACTTTGCAAAGCAAAGAGAAAAAAGCTTAATGTTTGGAATGCCGATATACAATGTAGTGTACATCTGTGAAATGGTTTGTTGCTGTGACCCTGCTTCTTTTAGTATGTTGACATGTCAGCTAAAGACAAATTACGTGAGAGTCTTTTAGTTTGCTGCATATACTTCCAGGCAATAAAAATTTTGCAAATTATAAAGAACAGAACAAAGACCACCTTCAAACATCTGAGCACTGTTACAAGTTTTAGTCTCTCTCTCACACACATGTGCACACCAACAACTCTGTTTATTCTGTTGGTATTCACACTGCTCTTGGCCAGAAAGCGCATCTGCCTTTGGCCAGGCATCTCTATCATTAAAGCTTATTGTAAAGTGATATATTATTGGTATAGGCTGAGCAAACCCAGGCTGAGCAAATTGAGGCATAAATGAATTCAGTTTTACAGTACTTTGTTTTAAACAAATGTCTCTCTCTCTCTCTCTCTCTCTCTCTCTCTCTCACACACACACACACACACACACACACACACACACACACAAACCACTAATTATCAGTTCTTACACATTGCTCCAAATACCAAACCTATAGTTCATAAGCCACATGCACGACAGGCAACAAATATATTCCCCCTAATTTAAAATTTTATTGCAAAATACCCTCTGCACTGTGTTAACCTATACTAAATCTCATCCTGTGCCCTTAGTTTTACTGGTGTTTGCCTACTTTTTATTCAGAAAAGAAAACAATGCTAACTCCTATTTCCAGATATCTGCAACAATAAAATAAAGTGGAGAGAATGATAAGAGAAGGAGGTAGCACTGTAGAGAGAATGGTTTGAACTATAGCAAATAACACAATCAACCCAAACACCTTGGGTTTGGGGTGGCTTCCAAAGATTTTGTTTTCTAAAAAATCAAGGTTGCTTTGCATATTTGTATGCAAGGCTCTTTCTGAGAACAAGAACTGAGATACAGATGTGGGCCCTCGCTTTCAAAGCTGGCAGGTGATTTGCATGTCTGTAAACCACTGTTGCATTAAGTACAATTTTTCTATTGAAGCTCATGTAAACTAAGGCCAGTCCATCCTCACTTCGAGGAATGAAATTCCCTGGCAGGGATATGCTCAAGATGATATGTGCCAGTGGGGTTCTTCTCCCATCATAGATAACAGTTTTGCTATCAACCCACAGGAACAACTTCTCCAAGCTCAGCCCCAGCAGAGGCTCCCATACACTTAACCCATGCTCTTCAGAGG